>OX235276.1:66464766-67126446 GCA_944472155.2 Trichobilharzia szidati
TTGTGACATATAGATACAGTTGACATGTCATGTGTAAATTGAGACAAAGTGATTTAGGTCTCGGCGACACTTTGGTTTCATTTCTTTGGTGAAGTTAATCAAATGTTCAGTATTTTCAGTCAACTGAAGTATATAGAATTTAAAGCCACATGGTGACATGAACATTTGAATGGGACTCAAATTAATCGAGGTGCAATTAAAGACGTATTTTTGAGGATGCTTTAGGATTTTTGCAGCTGGTTCAGCCGGCTTTAGTAAATTCTTCAATCTGGAATTGGCATTATGACATCTGTTTTTTTCATGGCCGTAGTAAAGTAGTCTCTAAATTGTCCACGAACCCCTGATGAAAGTTGGTTTAGCACACATACTATTCGTGCAATTTTCCATTCTGAATCATAAATCTGGGATCGATGTTATAAAACTTCAATTGGCAAGAAATGAAATTGGTTTTCCATAGGAGTATCCTGAAAAATCCCATTTGAGGGTTTCACATCCTCACCCTTATTACTTAAATCGCATATCTGGATCTTCTCACCGTCCAGTTGCAAAATAGCCTCAGAAAGTCTCAAACATGTCAGACAACATAAATTCTAGACGCTCTGTTCAAGACATCGGAAGTTACCAACTGAATTTTAGATGTAGGAATTGGTGACCAACGCATGATATCATTCGATCTACAGTCTCTCTAAACAAGTTTTAGAATGCACAGACGGTGTGTTTTCCATGGAACACAAGAACTTGAATATTAGAATACCGACTTTTAAGTTAAAAGAACGTTTACTTAATTACAATTTGAACATCCAATTGACAATTAGTGGCATTATTTACAGACAGCCATATCACTTGTAGGTCCGGCAGTTGCCGTTTCATTTTCATGGCAAACTTGGTAAATGGTCCAATGAAATCAACGGCAGACAATTTTTCGTGTACATAAGAACATTGATGATACTTTTTATCATTTGTGAAAAGAAATTTGAGCTGAATTATGTCTTCCACATTTTAAATAGCTGTCTTTCACACGCTTAGTTTACAAATGAATGGGAAACCGGAAAGAAAACCTCTTCCCTTGGCATTCGATTATTAAATAAGCACTGATTGGGCTATGAACAGGTTATTATGTAGAAAGCTTACGTGAGACGAACTGTCGACAATTTTTCGGAGGTAGGTACCTTTATTTTTAGCAGAAGCCGTTGATAGCCCGTATGACTAAGATCAAAATGATCTGAAACCCTTAATCAGTTGATGAACAGAGTCACTATATTGAGGAAGATATTACTTGGTAATAGCTAACCATACACCTTGTAGAATATGTAGAGGCCAAAACAGATAAAAAACACCGCGTTTCTATGACAAAGAAGATGCAATGCATGAATTTAACATTCAAAGTTGATCCACTGGCAGACACCCTGAAAAAAAGAATGTCCAACGCCTTGAAAAGAACATTTTTCTTTCACATTCCTATTAGTATTCTCACGTCACTGATTGTTTTTCAACAATTCTCAGGGTGAATTACCGTATTTGACCATATCTGTGGCTATCAACTACTTCACTTAATAATATACAGCGAGGTGATTTGATGCATGTTTTGTCTAAAACAGTCAAAGAACATTATCTCCCCTGGCTGAAAAAAGGTTTGCAACATTTTTTTACTAATATATCACTTCTTTAAGAGTCAGGTGGTAAGTGAAGGTTTAGATACAATTCTATTATTTCTAGGAAACAAAGTCAAAGGCCAGTCATCTTTATTCATTATGAAATTAGTCTTGAAGAAGTCATGAAAATTTAATTTTGTGTGACGTGTACAAATAGAGAATTGTATATTCTAAATACGTTGACTCGTGTTTTTATGGTTATTATCTCTCTAAATTTAAAGTTGATTAACTTTTTATTTGACACGACTTGAGCATTCGAGAGAAATTTTACTGAATACGTTGTTTTACATATTATTAAAATGCATCAAGTGAAACGCGTGTTTATATTTATTTTTCTTCGAAGATGTTGACCACCATACAGTGCATTCGTGAATACATAAGAGATAGGTTACAAAACACATGAAATTATCAGAAATTGGAAATCTGAATACAGTGAAAAGCAGTACTAAGATTACCAAGACGATTAGGGATCAAAATTAAAGTGATAATGAAGGAGTAGAAGAATGAAAGAATTTCATAAAGTAATGATGATTCTATGCATAAAGTTCAGACATCGTATTATACATGACTTAGAGATAGCTTTAAACTCTATCGGTGCTAACTGTCTCGAAATCAAGTTGAAGAGGTTTTTGATTAAAAATGTATATTTAGGCTGACAGTCAGAGTATCAAATGTAGAGGGATAAGTGGTGTAACCTCTGCTATAGAATTGCTTTGAAGCTTTATTTAACCGAAGGAGAAAATCGAAAATTCTGTGAACCTGTGTGCTTATTGTTAGAAGATATGTATGAAATCAATGTTATTGTGTTTGAAGGTTCGTATGGAAATCTGTAGCCATTTATTTGAAGCCCTATGCCATATAAAAATATTGATGGCATTTCAGCTCCCGCAGGTGAGTTGTCGATTAAATCTCTCAAAGCGTTTTTTATATTCATGCCAAAGATTATCGACAGTTTTCATTTTTACTGATCATGCGCCCAATGACAAAAATTCCTCAGACTATTAGAAGTAACTGAACTCTTATTCAGTTCAAGCAATGGTTTATCTCATGGTAACTCTTCCAGGAGGGAATGTGTGAACCCTATCAGAATGATAGGTAATGATGCCATGGAAATGTTAACATCAAGAAAGTAAAGTGAAGTGTTTGGAGGTTGTATCCGAATTATCTTTCATTCTATTCCATCAGACTAGGAATTGGCATTATGATGATTTTTCTTGTTTCAAATGTCAGGTTTTCTGAGCAATATTCTTCATAAAGGTTCACGGAGATATGTGTACACTAAGGTAAGACAGAAAAAGACAAACAGTAAATCAGGGGCAACGTCATCTATCACTTAGTCACAGATAGTAACCAGATATATTTTCACTTATTAGCTTGCAGAGATTTGATTGTTCAGAACTTGAGTTTAGTTGCAGAACACTAGATGTAACTGAGTTAAAGTTTCAGCTCCTGTCAAAAAAGTGTTTGCTATAGTTTGCATTTTATCGACATATCCTCCGAGGATTGCAATATAGTATTATGATTTGGGCTACAAGGAATCTCAAAATGCGTAATCATCCGCTTATACCTGTTTGTAGTTGCTCTCATTATATTTCAAAAGCATGAAGTGGTTCTAAATAAATCCTTTAATATTTCGTCTTTATTATAATACTACTGAATCTCGACAATGTGGACACTCAGTCTAATCAACACTAGTGAGATTATGACATTAACTGAACATCAAATATCTGAAGCAATTTATGAATTCAACAGAAATAATTCGTAAGTGGACTATTTTTCTCTTATGTGAATAAAAATTCATCTCTCGAAGCAGTCTAGTCTTGATAACAGAAAACGCAGTTTGGTGAAACATATTCTGCGGTCTTCCATAATGATAAAAAATTGTGAAATGGTTATTTCCCAAGCTGATCAGCTGAGAGTCAACTCCCCAGCTTTTGAGGAAAACCCACAGGACGTCTTGTTTTCTGTGAATATGAATGAAAATTGCAGTCTGAAAACGGTTTCGACAAATAAATTGATTCTGAGTCATTTTCGCCGTTATCTGTGTATGATAATAATCATCTCATTTCTCAGTGAAAAACATTCTACAAGAGACAAGACTACTGAACATAACAGGATCAATACCCGCCTAGGGAAACTGAAACACATGACATAACCACAGATATATCTGATGACGAAATATTGTTAACGATAGTATTCAGATAGCCTCATGGTCAGATGAATAAAAGGTTCTGTCGCAGTGCACTTTCATTTATTCATCAATAGGATTACGACTGTGGATTCTGCGGGCCTATTAAGTCTAACTGCTGTTGTGGCCAGTGCTATTGAAACGATTTATTATTGGTAGATAATGTCATCAAATGACAGGAAGATACATTTGTTGTCAGAGAAGGCAAATGGTACGGCGTTGTGGAGGTACATGGGGGACGCGAAAGGAACACGAAGAAAAACAATATGAAGGCCGTAATGAGTACAAAACGAAGATCTGTGGAAATAGTGCGTTTAATACAAGACGTACATAATTCGTCTATACGTAGATATCAATTTCCAAATAAACATTAATTTACCAAGTCTTTCGTCTTCTACCATTACACTGTTGATTCATTTTACTCACATTAATATAAAAGTAATTATATTAAGTATGATTTTATATTTTAAGGTTTGTTCAACGGCGGCCCGCTTACATCCCACGACTACCTTCATTGCCACCCAACAAAATGCATAGCATTTTCTCTTTTTTTCACTTTATAGCTGTTGAATTATATGTGAATGTACTCATGTACATTTAAAATTGGCTTTCAACCCACTGTCGTGAAGTTTCCGAAGACGAAAAAAATACCTTACGGGATTATCTTATATCTTGGTAACAATTTTGTGTAGAATAAAGCAACTATTATCATTGTTATTCTAAAGTATGTTGCAAAATGGTTCTCTTTTAGGAGAATAATTTTCGAGTTTTTGTTCAGTGGGAAAGAGCTCATCTTGAGAAGAGCCATTAAGGCTAAATGGCACAAAATCACTGCTTTTTCCCTGGTGAATACTATTCATCATCAATGAACTCACCCAGTATCGAATCTGGCAGCAACATTTAACAAAGCTAAAGCATCGAGTATCACACTCAAACAGCATGGAAAAAGTGCGGATAAAGAATAACAATGAATAATAAAATCCGTTTAATTCGAAACATTCCATGAAAGAAATTTCATAACTTGTATGAGAGTTCTATTTGTCGAGTTCTGCAACTACACCGCACTTTGGTTTGCCTTTCATCATTCGTCGCCTTCATTCCACTCTTCCCTTAGTCTTATCTAGAGTGGATTGTTTTGCATTAATTTAGAGAACACAAGTAAATCTATATTTTTATAATGTTTTGCAGTACATACACTTAACAAATAACACTTAGGGATTGATGCAATTATTGTCAGTTACCCGCTATAAAACAAGGCACAAAATATGCTGTGTATTTCACTCGGATTTAATGTATTCATTCACAATTTTTATTGAACAGTTGCTCCCTTAATCATTCTTTACAAGGAAGAACATCTTTAATTGACCATATAATGTTCTATACTAATTTAAATGTCACTTCATTTAATTGTTCATTGAGTCTAGTATAAACGTTCACTGCGTCATCACCATTTACAGTTAATTGCAAGCATTATAAACCTTCTTATTTATTTAACAGAGATATTTCGTAAGTGCACTACTTCCAAATTACTAGATAAACATTCACCTCGCAGAGCAGTCCAACCTTGATGACAGAACAAGCAGTATATTATAACATATTCTGTGGTATTGTACCATGAAAAGAATTTTGATAGGGTTATTTCCAGTCTACTGATCCGAAAGTCGTTTTAACTATTGAAAAAACCTCACAGGACGCCATGCTTTCCGTCATTATCAACACAAATGGGAGTCTGAAATTAGTTATGACAGATTATTTGATAGTGAATCAACAATGTCATAACCCACTGTTAAACGTGATGAATAATGCTCATTTGGTAACGTAATAATTACTTCTATATATATGTGTTTATACACTTATTGAAAGACAGAGTGAACAAAGTCAGCTTCAAAATCGGAATGCTTCTCTTAAATTCGTCGGGTAAAATTAACATAACTGTTTGTTCGATCTGTCTACCTATCAGTGAATATAGTTGGCGGTATATCTGTTTCCCTGAAGAGGGAATTAGGAAGTTAGTAGAGGTTACTTATTAATTCCCTGTCTGAGAAATAATCACTCTATCTGTTAAAGGCGAAACGTACTCAACATTTATTTATTCACTCGACATTTTCTATCCGTACCCTTTATCACCCAAGTGAAGGAATGTAAGTCAGTGTTCGATCAGTCGACCAATATTCGTCCATCTACGCTGAATTATCTTAATTTGCAGACAGCATAAGTAACGGTTTGTTTAACTGTGTCTTAACCCTTTAGCCTAGTGAAGCATTTTGAGGAAAATTATTGTATTCTAACGAATTACTATAAAACGTATTATGTTATTAATTGAAGTACGAAACACTTTACTTGCAATAAAGTCTGTTCGCTCCAGTAAACTCCGTAAAACACAACTCAACTTAAGCAGTTTTAGGCCAAATTATTCCTGTAATCATTTTGAATGCATATCAACTATCATCATTCAGGACGAGTGTGTAGACTACTGCAAGAATTGTCAAAACGTAAATTGTTAATATATCCCTAAAGACGAGCAGATTAGCAGAAATTTGTTGAAATAGTTCGAACACAATACTGTGTACCAGCTAAAACCTGTTGGTATGTCATCATGATCTCAGTAGCTTGAAAGTTTTAGCTATTTCAATTCCAGGTATTTAGGACTGTAGCAAATATTCGTAGCAGCTTATAAATGTTGTCAGTTGGAATCTCATATGGCCTGTCTCACATTATATTTCAGTAAAGGAGAAACTACCTAAGACAAGTGAGTAAATTTTATTGGTTTTGTGTTAACGTTTCGCTTACACAAATATGTTAGTCATAGGAGGCTAAAATAAACTCAGACGGTTTTTCTAGTGAACTATGAATTATATCAAGCAGAAATAACATGTAGTTATCAGTCGAAAAATTTGAAGTGAGATGATATTATGAGACTTCCGCCAGGGGTTTGGTCAAGAGTTTATACTTGCCGCTGTGGCTACGTGAGTATTGAAAGATGAGTTAGTAAAGTAGCTCGTTGTATAATTCAACAAAGTTAAGTCTGGAATATGACATTAAATAACGATTTTATTTGAACCACGATAAGCTGGTCAGTATAGAACGAGTAAAAAAATTCGTTTAGTGATAAAACGTCATAGAAAAACTTCACCTCGTGATAATAAACGTGAAACTGATGAGTCGTAAAAATGATGACACATAACTTTCAAATTCAAGTTTTGTATTCACATGAATAAACTGAAGCTTAGTCTTCATCATAAAAGCGTGAGTGAATAAATCTCTCAAAGAATAGATAAACACGGTTCATGTTATATTAAGACATTGAAATAAGAACAAATTAGTTCAGCGAAGAGTCTCTTTTCGGTGAATTCATTCACTTAGCTGTGTGTGTGTACATTAGGTCTGTCAAAATCAAAATAACAGTGTGGGTTGTTGATTATATCATCAAAATAATGAGGAAGTTAAAATGTGTGATTAATAATGAAAGTTGTTACTAAGTAGGGTGAAGATTGGTAAGATGTGAGTAGAGTTATGTAATATAGACATGTTTAGAAAGATTAGATGCTAGTTAAGGAATCTGGAGACAATTATGAAAAAAACTAGATAATAGGTGAAAAGATTGAATGGGTTAGTTACTAGTGTTCAACAAATAATCAACCATACCAAATGAAGAAAAACAATGAAAAGTCATCATCTTGCAATAGGTCAAATTCTTCATGGACAATCGATGTTTATTTGTTTCATCTTCATGTGACTTTTCCAATGTTCTTCAAAATCCTTCAAACTCTATTAGTTGTTGTACAGTCTTTACATTAACTGGCTGCGTTTGAGCGTTGAAGAATAACCAGCCTTTCAAAAATATTTTATAACAGCAAATTTAATTCAATTATCCCTAGGTACCGTTACAAATACAAATGGAGAGAGTGAGTGTCATTCGAACACACGTTCAATTTTTCTCTCTGTGAATTGAGATTTCCTAAAATATTTCATTCTTCGATAAGAACACAGAGAATATGAATGTCATGCTTGCATTATAATTCGTAATTTGTGTGCAAAATCTTGATACTGTGATATTGTGTGTTAAAGCTGTTACTTTTCTGTTCAAAATGTGTCACACAGTGATTTAATCTTGCATTTCGTGATATTTCCTGTTCACAATTTGTGATATATGACCAGCTTATATGAGATGATTCACTTCGTAACTCCAGAAAATTGCTTAAAATGCATCCAACAGTTTTCAACTGACCGAATTCAAATATCCATTCTAATGGTGTTAATCTTTCAGTCTACTTAGAGAAAACGATTTCTGAATAACAGTTGATGTGCTGAAACCTTCATCGTTATAAATAAGTCAAAGTGAAATCGAATGGCTGAACTCAACTTCGGAGATGTTTATATAAACTGGCATTTTTCAAATAATTATCAACTCGGCAAACTGAAAAGTTCAGCACTGATAAAGCTACACCAAACAATTCAAATGGTTCATAAGAACAAAAAGATATGAAACCGAAAAAATAGTCAATCTGATGCCACAAGAAATATATCATTATGATCCCATCCAAAGTTAATGATACTGGCACATAAGCATCTATTGGAAAGACCAAGAAACATCAACACTTATACAGAAGTTTAGACTAACAAGTTATAGACTTTCTTCATTTAAACATCTTGCATGAGATTTCTGCTCATTACCAGTTATCTTAACTAAATGAACTTGATTGACACAAGTCATTTTATTCCATGATAATGTCGTCTGTATTTCGGATCAACGACCCATCAAAATCTTTGGCATCACTGTTAAGCTGCTTGAGAAGTGAGTGGTGACATCAACTTCACAGACTTCATAAACGTCATGGCGGGCAATAAGCTGAACTCGGCTGTTGTTTTCAGCTCACTATGAAGAGAGATTCGAGACAGCACGACTGACAGGGAAAACAGTTTTTAACAAATAATCGACTGCACAAAATAAGGAAAAACAATGATAGGTTATCATATTGCAATAGGTCAAATTCTTCATGGACAATCGATGTTTATTTATTTCCTCTTCATGTGGCTTTTCCAATGTTCTTCAGTATCCTTCAAACTCTATTAGTTGTTTTACAGTTTTTACATTAACTGGCTAAGTTTGAGCGTTTAAGAACTACCAGCCTTTCAAAAATATTTTATGACAGCAAATTTTATTCAATTACCTTCAAACCCGTAGGTACCGTTACAAATTCAAATGGAGAGAGTAAGTATCATTTGAACACACGTTTGATTTTTCTCTCTGTGAATTGAGATTTCTTAAAATATTTTATTCTTCTATGTGAACACAGAGAATATGAATTTCACGCTTGCATTATAATTCGTAATTTGTGTGCAAAATCTTGATACTGTGATATTGTGTGTTAAAGCTGTTACTTTTCTGTTCAAAATGTGTCACACAGTGATTTAATCTTGCATTTCGTGATATTTTCAGTTCACAATCTGTGATTAATGACCCGCTTATATGAGATGTTTCACTTCGTAACTCCACAAACTTGCACAAAATGCTTCCAAAAAGTTTCAACCCTGGAACATACACATTGGGTCATAGGAGATATTAAAAGGATAATTGCAGCGAAGAAAATTTTCTTTTCGACGAAGTCATCATCTAGACTGTACATTCGTGTATTTATATCAAATAGATGGGAAAGTTCTAGAATAATTTCCGGTTAAGGGTCAAATTAATAAAAATTACAATAAGCAATTAGTATGCCATAATAAACAAGGGGATGGATAAAACTCAAACAAAGTAGCATTATAATAACTAAGAAGATTGATATTGTGCAAGTGGGGTTAGAAATGTAGAAATAACAAAATAGACAGAAAGTAAGGAAAAAAGAATAATGCGATGAATAAGTGAGATGAGTGCACTTAGTAATCTGGAATTTATTTCAAACATTTGGAGAAGGAAAACAGCAAGACAATCACAACAGTCAGCTCACAGAAGCCAAGAAATGACTAAAATAAGCCAAATGAAAAAAGCGAAACAACGTGTTTCACCTTCGTCTAGGTGAATAGTGATCCTGCTGTGTTCAATAATCTCGTCTCATATAGAATGTTTTTCAATGAGTTAGATGGTGGTTACAATTATTCACAGCTGACGTTTAGAAAAGCCACATTGTGAGAAAATGCTTCCTAGAGTAAAAAACAAATTGTTAAAATGGATGTGCTGATTTACTACTGAATTTAAGCGCAAATACTTCAGATGTCCATATGTTACACCGAATAATCCAAACTATTGTCTTAACACAATGTCAGAGTCGCTTAAAGTATTAAAGTGGGAGATCTCACTAGACAATAATCACTTACAAATGTTTGAGGAAATCGCAGCTGACATATTCGTGAAATCAGTATGAGCAGACTCATGGTCAAATGAATACAAGATTCTCTCACAGTGCACTTTCATTTATTTATCAATTAGATTGCGACTGTGGATTTCGCGGGCTTATTAGGTCTAACTGCTGTTGTAGCGAGTGCTATTGACACGATTTTCAGTGGTAGATAAAGAGTCGTTCATTGGCATAAAGTCATCAAAAAAACAGGGAGATACATTTGTTGTCAGATAAGGCGAATGGTACGGCGTTGTGGAGGTACATGGAAGAGCCGAAAGTAACATAAAGAAATATAATGTGAAGGACAGAATAAGCACAACACGAAGATCTGTGCAAATGGTGCGTTTAACATAAAATGTACATAATTCGGCTATATGGAGATATCAATTTCCAAATAAAGAAAAAATTACAAAGTCTTTTGACTTTCGCTGTTACACTGCTGATTCAGTTTACTCACATTAGTTTGAAAAAAATGTATTAAGTATGATTTCATATTTAAAGTTTTGTTCAACGGCGCCTCGCTTACATCCAACAACTACCTTCATTGCAATCCAACCGAATGCATAGCATTTTCTCTTTTTTTCACTTTATAGCTGTTGAATTATATGTGAATGTACTCATGTACATTTTAAATTGGCTTTCAACCCACTGTCGTGAAGTTTCCGAAGACGAAAAAAATACCTTAGGGGATTATCTTATATCGTTTTAAAATTTCGCGTGGAATAAAGCAGCTATTATCATTGTTATTCTGTAGTATGTTGCAAAATTACTTTCCATAAGGCGAATAATTTTCGAATTTATGTTCAGTGGGAAGGATCTCATCGTCAGACGGGTGTTGAAAGCTGAATGGCCCTAAATCACTTCTTTTTCTTTTGTGAGTACTTTTCACCATCGATGAGTTCACCTGTTATGGAATCTGAAACCAACCATTAACGAAGCTAGAGCATCAGTTACCACACTCAAACAACATAGAAATAATGCTGATAAAGAATTAGTTGCAAAGTATGGAAAAATGGGTGTTAATCGAAACTTTTATACGAGTTCTATCAGGTTCTTCAGCTTCTTTGCATTTTGATTTAGCTTTCATTATTCTTCACCTTTCGTTTAACTCTTCCCTAAATCTTATCCATTTTGAATTGTTTTGCATTACTTTAGAGGACACAAGTAAGCTGGTATATTTTAATGTGCCGTTGTACATACACTAAGCACTTAGGGAATGATGCAGTAATTATACATTAACCATAACAGAACAAGACGCAAAATATATTGTCTATCTGACTCTGATTTTATGTAATCATTCAATATCTCAATAACAATGTATATCAGTGAATAATTGCTCCCACAATCATTTTTAACAAAGGAAAGTACCTCCAATGGATCCCTTAATATTCTGTGCCATTTTAAATGTGACTACATCTAATTGTTCAGTGAGCCTGATGTAACAGTTTGCTGTGGCATTACGACATATACTGAATTGCAAACATTACTAAATATCTGAATGAAATTTTGATAATTAAATCCGATTTTTATTAAGATTATAGGTTTCCAGGCCGTAGGTGTTACGAACTTCCTGAAATAATTTGAGCACCAAGTCAGATTGATTCATTTTAAATTATTTAAATTAATCCTAGCGTGTTAAGAAAATCAAAACAAGATTTTTCTGAACATTTCGCTGTGTAAGCCACAGCTTCTTCAGCAGAATTCAAATCTGCAGGAATGTGTAGAATACTGTTGGAAATGCCAAAATTTCAACTGTGTTTATTCCCTTGATGACGATCATGTCAGCAGAAAGTTGTTGAAATATGTTGGACAAAATATCGTGTATCACCTAAAACCTGTTGAGATGTCAGGATGACCTCAGCTGCTTGAAAGTCTTCGTTATTTCACCTTCAGGTATTTAAGATTATCGGCAATTCACGTAACAGCATAGACAATTTCTCAGTTGGAGTCTCATTTTTCCTGTCTCATGCCATATTTCAGTGAAGGATAGTCTACCAGAGACGAGTGAGTACATTTTTCATTCGCCTTCCTTATATGTCAAGTTTCCTCTCATATTTGAGACCAGATATTTTCATTTGTGCGGTTAAAATATGGAGTTATCAGGAGAAAGATTTAAAGTGAGATGATTTCATGAGAATTCCGCCAGTGGCTTGGTTACAAGTTTGCCACTACAGCTACATGAGTATTGAAAGATGACTCACTAAAACAGCCGGATTATTTAATTCGCAAAAGCTGAAATTGGAATATGACAATAAATAATAATGCCAGTTGAACGATGATCAGAAGGTCAATATTGGACGGGTAAAAGTGCGTTTCTTAATGGAACGCGAAATTAATGAGTCATAAAAATGATGAAACATAACTTTCAAATTCAATCCCTGGTTCACATTCATATGTATAAACTGGAGTTTAGTCTTCATCACAAAAGCATGAGCGAATGAATCTCTTCAGGAATAGATAAACATGCTTCATGTTTTTAATCGAATGTATGTAAATTTTACTTATATCAAAGAATATGGTGACAAAGCCAACGTCATTTGAGGAAGCACATTTTGTGTTTAGCATAGAAAAGAGGGTTCTACTTTCTGCTAAGAATCTGTGATGCTATGCAGTAGTTGAAGATAGTGTCTCCTAACTTCATTCTTCAGACCAGAAAACACTTGAGACAACAAAAATTCTTTTAACTAATTTGTTATATTATTTCCTTTGATTTCCGCTATCTGAACTCGCACAAATGTCACCAAGCTTGCTGATTGAAATTGTACGATAAAATATCAAATTTTGGAGAGTGTCTATCAAATATTTACAGCTTAGACTGCAATACAGTGGATATAGGTCACAGATATGAAAGTTATCATAATCAAGTTTCTATTTCCATGAAAACAAACATTTTCTATCTTGGATACTCATTTACTTGTCTGATTTCGGATATTTCGACGTTTTGATGCAAATTCTGAAAATAAAGAAATCCAGTGATGGTTATCTTCTGTGTCGCCAAATAAGGTGAAGTCGTTTGCGCAGAGTCAGTTTCATTGGTTTGTCCTAATTTATTTAGTATAAGACCAGGTGTGAAGCACATCATGCCTATGCCATTTAAACGCAGCATTGAAGAGACAAATATTTATAAATGATGTACTGTCACATTTTATCTACAATTTTTCCACAGTCAGCACGACTGACATGGAAAATAGTTTTTAACAAATAAGCAGCTGCACAAAATAAAGAGAAATAATGAAAAGTACTCATATGGCAATAGGTGAAATTTTTATGGATAGTAAATGTTTATTTATTTATTCTTCATGTGTCTTTTCCAGTGTTCTTCAGTATACTTCAAACTGTATTAGATGTTTTGCAGTTTTTATATTAACTACATATCATTGAACTCTAAGTCTGAGCGACTTAAATCTCTAGGTCTTACAAAAATATTTTGTAACCGCATGTTTTATTCAATTAACTTCAAACGTGTAGGTACCATTGAACTTCCAAATGGAAAGAGTAAGTTTCGTTTGAACATACGTTTGATTTTTCTGTCCGTAAATTGAGATTTCTTAAAAAAATCTTGCTCCTTGATGTTAATTCAGAGAATATGAATTTCATGCTTGCATTTTAATTAGTAATGTACGCGCAAAATCTTGATACTGTGATATTTTGTGATACAACTTTTATTTTTCTGTTCGAAATGTATCACAAAGTGATTGAATCTTCCATTTCGTGATATTTTCAGTTGACCAAACAACATCATCACCTATAAAAATTTTATAATAATAGATAAATAGGCTTTTTTGTTTAAGTCTGGCATGAAATTTCCGCATATTACCCATTATCCTAACTATGTGAACTTGATTGATACAAGTCATTTTATTCCAAGATAATGTCGTCTGTATTTCGGATCAACGACTCATCAAAATCTTTGGTATCACTGTAAAGCTGCTTGAGAAGTGAGTGGTGACATCAACTCCACAGACTTCAAGAAACGTAATGGCGGTCAATAAGCTAAACTCGACAGTTGTTTTTAGCTCACTATAAAGTAAGATTCGAGACAGCGAATAGGATAAAACAAGTTCATCCTACCATCACTCTCCACAGCATATCCATTGCATCTTTTGTATTAAAACTCACAAGGATATAGACTTAAATTCTAATTTGAAAGAGAAACAGAACAAAGGGAGGCATCTTCATTCAACTTTAAATGTCACACACTGCAATATATCAAGGACATTTGTCACTTCCTGATATTTCAACAATATCAGTTTTCCTTCAGATTGGTTATATATACATATATGTAAATGTATATTCGCATTTATAACGGACCATCGATTCTGGGTATGATTCGAACTCCTACACGTCACCAGCTGAGATAGAGTGACTAAAATAGCCAATAAACACTGCCAGAATCACATCGTTATAAACTGTCGAGAATAAGTGAACTAGGGCTTGTGAGTATTATTTAATATAGTGTTTCAAAACATATTACTAGGTGTAGCCTATCGGCATGAGGTTTCTTAGTTTAAATATAATTCTGCGGAATTATGTTCGACTCAGCAATGATTTACTTATTTCCAGGTATAACATGTCGTCTCTGATATGGTAGGTTTACTGTGAATTGACGCATAAATTTTGTAAAGTATAATGAGATAGGTGGACAGTTGACCGTTATCATATTATATAAACATTTATACAAACAAGTGAATAACTTTAATTGATTATTGGTTAAACATAAATTTGGTGGCAGCAAATGTGCAAAATGAATCTTCTTAATTCACTAACAAATTTTAATCCTACCAATATTAACCATCCAGATGAAATCCGTGGTCTCAATACATTAAATGTTCAGTGAGAAGTGTACTGATATAGACTTTTGTTGACTTCCTAGTCTTTGAACATACTACTATTGCCTATCACGCTCATCAGCATCAAAAAGGGTAGATATGACGCTTATTTCTCGTAAAACCCATAAAGCCAGTCTTAATTCTTCATTCGAATTCACATAATTGAGTTATTACTCTATGTAGCAAAATCTTAACTATGAGGTAGATTGATAATAAAAAGTAAATCTGTGGTCATTCCCAGCCATCGAGAATTCTATGTTTAGTTACCAATGGACAACATTCGGTCAGGTAGCTGGCTAAGTGGAAATGTCAAACATTTATTACCTTTTATGATTTGAATGAAGCAGGAATAATAGTGTGTCTGCAGAACAAGGTGGTACCTTCATTTATTTCAGCAGATTATACATCAGCTGCACACAGCGCAAAGAAATTATCAAGTTCATGCACAGAAACATTCTAATAAACCCACCGATGTTACATAATGTCGTAATAATCAGTGTTCAGAAATTAAATGTATATGTCTTACATCAAGGAAGTTCAAGTTATAAGAAAAAGAACTACTCGGATACAACGGCAGAAGAGAAAACAGTGAAGCTAAAAGGTGCGCAAGATAGTGAGTAACTAGTTGATTGAGTAAGAAAGTGCTGAGTTTGACTGATTCATAGAAAAACATGAAACAGAGGAAGTTACACCAAAGAGGGAAGGGTAGGAAGATGACAAATACATTCAGTTACCACGGCGATGGAAGATTCATAACTGCTTCTTTATGAAGAAATAAATCGGGTTTTGGGCGTTTAATAGCGATTGTTTCGGTAAACATGACTAATTTGACTTTTGGTAATATTGAAGGATTTCATGATATCCACACCATGATCCATATCGACGAAATGTCCGGCTATGGCACTACTTTAAATGTTTGTTTCTTTAAGACGCAGGCATTTTGTTACGTGTTAAGGGAATCAGTGTGCCCTACTTTCTGTTCTGGCAATGTGACTGCTACCTCAGATACGTGAGAATTTGTATATGTTGTTACAGTTGACATCAGAAAGATATCTGTCGAAATTCGACTGCACCAAAGAGCACGTTTTTCGATAAACTGGAACCAACTGATTTGTGGGATTGGACGTTGTCGACTGTTCCTGTAATATTTACACTTTTAAGGTCGAATTGAATGAAAATAGGTTTATTTTCCACTGTGATTTGTTTAGCATTTAAACCCTCATATCAGTCATGCAGATAGATAAATGTCTAAGAATGACTGTTGTTTCGCAAAATCTTAGATATAAATGTGATTTCTGGACACTTTATTACGTCTGGAGCACCCTTTCAGCTGACATTATATAACATTGGCAGGTATATTAAAATGGTCCTGTACATACACGTCATACTCCATTTAGGCTGTGTGCAGCTGATGAGAATCTGCTGAAATAAACGAAGGTACCACCTTATTCTGCACATACGGTTGTTTCTGAATCATTCAAATGCATATATTCCGTGACATGTCATCAATGAAAGGTAGCATTTCAATGAATTAGGTATTACACTTGTTCTTATTGGTGGGGGATAGAATTTGCCGGTTACTAATTGAGATTTGATATTCTATCATGACGCTTATATCGTCAATATTGGTCACATCTTCAGCGTAGGCCTCAGCTTATGGAATGTAAACGACCAACCACTACAACTCGGAGGAAAATTTCGCAAATTTATTTTCCTTCACTGATTGAAGACTATATCACTTTAAAAAGAAATGCGAAATTCCCTTTACGATTGACTAGCAAAATTCTAGTGAATAGTACGTGTTTACTGGTCACAGAATAGTGAAAATGTTTATGGCAGAGATTACGAACCTTCTAAAGAAGACATCAACAAATTCACTAAGGAAATATAATTCCTGCGATACCATTAACGTAAGCTATTGAAATATATGCAGTACAAATGGGTAACACTTTTGCATATTTTCAAATAGTAATATATTCTGACGACCATCAGACCCATTAATAATCATATTAAATGTGTGTTAAAAATTACAGTAAGTAAACTGACGCGATAAAACAACCTTCCTAGGAGAATCAACAAAGTTATCGTACTGCAAAATTAGTAGCTAAGTTAATAGTTAAATTCGTTTGCTTCTCATACAAGATTCTGTATTACAACCAGAATATTATTTTGTGTTGTTTTAGATCACGGAATGCACTGATTGCTGACCTAAACTGCCATTTTCTGTTTCATTTGAGTTGCTAAAAAATAACAGCTGCTCACTCCACTTCTTGTAAAATCTTCGTTTTGTGTTTTTTGAACCAAGCCATTTTCTTTGTTTTTGTGTGTTTATGCTCTTCAGTAAATAAATATGTTTTACGTTTAACTGTCACAAAGTGCCATTTATACAATGTAATATCTCAGTTAATAATTTTATGCATTATCAAATATATTTCAGACATTATTCTTAAATAAACCCTCTCTGTCATACATGAAATCGTTTCGTGAATAAATATTCTCATTCTATCGAACTAAACCCGTAAGACTATTATACCCATAATCCTAATAATTGAAATAAAACTTAAGATATTTGGTTGGAAAAGTAAAAATCTATGAAATAGCGTTACGAAATGTCTGGTTGATGAACTGACAGTTAGAAACTAAGTAATCTCGTCAACACCATGGCTGATGTTGCATTTATCAATTCAAGAACACTGATGGAAATTTGAGTGCTTGTTCGTCTCTCAAATCAAGTATCATCATTTGAATATGTTTACATGTTGGTCCATGAAGAGGTTCCTGTTATGACAGCAAAACATTTGCATGATATTTCAAGTATTTTCGGATTATATTCTTTTATTTCATTTTATCTAATTAAGTAGATTTCAGTGACATTCTCTTTCGAATTAATAAATTCATGTAGTGAAAAATTAGTTATCAATACAAAGTTCTACCATTCTGTGCTGAATAGTCTGTCTCCTAAATACTTCAGATGAGAAGCTAGACGTTTGAAGTAAACCTTTTTAATTTGATTTTCTCGTTATGTTTGTGATTCGCTCACCATTATTTCTATTTTATGCAGTCGAGAATTAACGTCTTTTCCTAAATTCGCTGTACCGACCATGCTTATACGTGGCATACAAATTGCGTGAAGGCTTCTAGACATATGTTGATCACATTTGTAATTGTCAAGAGATAAGAGTATCATACTCGATGGGATGTGATACATAAATAGACAGATAGTGATAGTGTCAGTTGGAATGTTCAAGAGTTTTCTTGTTTTGTGACAATTTACTGTTACTTTTTGATTTACTTTCTCGTTTCAGCGAATGGTTGAGGAAGCTAAAAATTTGATCATTTTTCTTGAAAATCCGTAACTCAATCGAAATCTGCAAGTAGAAGCTTGATATGATTATGAGCAATGAATTGTGCTCGAAATGTCATCAGTAAATATCACTGTAAAACACTGTGAGATTTTATCAAAATAAATTTTACCTATAATGGGAGTAGAAGCTTCGTTACTAACACCCACATCAAGAAACAACGAAATATACCATAGCTTAATGGGACAAACTACAAAATTTCTATGAAATATATTTCATACTGAAGCTATTGTTAAGCTTGTTTACTAGAATATTGATGTGCATAAAACCGCTGCTGTTTTTAAACAGTTCCTACTTTGTCATCCCCAAAAGTAATTTGACACCATGCGCAATGAATTATGCAAATATTCACTTAAACATCAGTAAAGATCGGACTTCATAAAACTGCAAGCAGAGTAGCTTTCCGAGAAAATTTGCATTCAACAGATACTAAGATTTCTAACGCTTTGCAAATGATACTCATTTGTCTTCTTCGGTTTTAATTTGCAATATATTTCCAGCAATTTATGAGTAGAGACAAAGGATCGTAATTTCATAATCATTTTCGAGATTTATTTTGATTTGATTATAGCTATTCCACGCCGTATTTTTTGTACAAGTATGAAATTTTCAGCAAAGGATATCGGTAGACCAATTTTGCAGGCCGACCATTGTTATCGGGTGTGCGTCGGCAGGGGATCGATCCATGTACCATATGCACGGTCGGCGAGAATCCTAACCGCTGTGCCACCAACGCACATTGCTGTGAGCTGAATACATAAACACTATGATCCTGAAAGGTGCCTAATAGGTGATCTAGTCAAGGATTCGAGCATGAAGAGTTATTCCTTGTTCAAACAGACACATGAATGTTTAAAAATAAAATAGGATAAGTTACAAATTCTGAATGCAATTTCTGTATAAGGATATCATTCACTCCAATTTTTCCCAAAGTGACAGAATATTCACGATTACTCTAAGTTAGCAGAGAGGATGCATGTGGTGAAACTCTGTTGAGGTTAAGCGTCCTCACAAAGATGAAATTCACTGTCTTCAGAAATAGATCAGAAGTCGTCTTGCCTTAATCACTAGTGAATATTTGCTTATAGTGTGATTAACACGATATTCAAAGTCACATATAGGAAAAATGCTTCATGAAAGGTCTTCAAATTTCAAAAGTTTTGGAGTCATGTGTTTTTAAATTCTAAGTGGTACAGCATGTTACGCATGCAAAATATGCACTGAAATTCGAGGTAATCTGACAGTATGCATGTTTTAAATTCTGATACTTTGCATTTTCTCTCATATTCTGTCAGCTGGATTTTACTGCTCTAAATACGAATAAAACACCCCATTATCTATCTGGCACCCAGTGATACTTCGCTTACAAAGATTCAATGAATAACCGAGTGTAACAATTAAAGTCTTTAATCCAAAATAGTTTTTCAATTGAGTCCCATGTGAAAGTATAACTTGATACACTTTCAAGGTAGGATGTTCAAGTGAAATATTGGCAAATATAAAGTCCTACAGGTGCTAACAGAATTACCACATCTATAGACTTGTATGCATTCAAATTTTATATGAGTGAAGGTTTTTAGGAATAACGATCACAAAAACAGCTTTCTAGTGATGTTAAATTACAGATAATGAAATAAAAGTATATCGGTTTCATCACTAAAAAATATACCGTTTTTCCGTATCTTGCTTTCTGCTGTTATACAAGTCCCAAGATTATGAATTCTCCTTGTCTGAAATCGAACAAAGCTTTGAGATGATTTATACATATATAAATATCACTTACAAATATACCGTTGTTCCCATATCTTGGCGTCTGCTGTTACATAAGTCCGGGGTCTATGAATTCAGAATGGTCTGGAACCGGACAATACTTTTAGTTTATTTATTAAGCTAAATGTCTGAATGATAGCCGCGGATTTACTCAAGAAGCAATTAAATTTAAATTTTCAAGGGAAATTGAAATAAAATTTGCCACAAATCTATTATCTACTAATGATTGAATAGTAGTAAAAATGTTTGCAAAATAACTGCTGGACCTATTCATTGTCCATCCCAATCCATGTACAAATGTCTACTTCTCACTCGGCGCCCAAATATTTTAGAACTATTCGGTCAAATCTTGACGACAGTTCATTTGAATTATTATTTTGCAATCGAATTAAATTAACAAAGAAACTATGTCTTGAACAAAATGCACATCCTAAATCCGTAGCTGTCGAGTCACCTGACAACTCTAGTAGGTCGAATAAAGCAGCTCATTATTCAGAAAGAAGACAATGCAATAAGTTCGACAGGGTGCTTAAACTAAACTCTAATCCTAAACACCATAATTTTGAAAATACGTCTAATCATAAAATTCTAGATACTAGCAGTTTCAACGGACATGAAGGTTTGATGTTAGCTGATGCATAGGAAATCCTGATTAATAAATAAAAATGGATATGTATCACTAATTAATAATACTTGGTCAAATTCTTGACTGTCTACATCTTCCTATGGAGACGTTAAGAAATGTTTTACAACTGTTTACACACACACGCATGCACATTGTGTTTCAAGTGTTTAACAAATTTAGACCAATATTTTTAAGTCCGAGGTCAAATTTTGATCACAGCTCATAGAATTTTGTTTATTATACTTGTTAATACTTGTGTTTATGAATCATGATTGGACAAAGTTTTTAAAAACAAAAGATGTGCCTTTTTATATATAAAACCTCTGTTATGTTAATTTTGATTAATTTCCGTGAAGAAGTTCGGACCAGATTGCCGAACGAAACGTTGGAATTACTCATTTCAATATCGCTGAGATATTACAAATATGATTTTTTTTTACCAATCCATGTACGTTTTCAGCATTGTTATTATTTTAGATTGCTTCTTTATCTTAGTGAAATTAGAGAATTTTTAAGAATCGTGATATATCAGAACCAGAAAACTGATCTGATATTATACAACTGCCCCCACTGAAAGCATAAATCAGAAAAATATAACGATGCTTTATTCCTTTAAGTTTCGATTGGAACATACGGCTTCAATATAGAGCCTTGAAGGTTCGGTAGCATTGTATGTTTTTGTTTATGTGTCATGGGGTTATTAGCCACAAGCCCGACATTTCATCGTTAATGGCCTTACTACTGGCTTGGCGATTTCCAGGAGTGCATTGGTTGAGAATCGAACTTCGGACTACTTGATTAGTGGGCGATAATAATAGTAATAAAGCGAATAATAAATAATCAAAATTAGGATGGACCTTAATTCATTGACTAAAACCACATCAGAAGGAAGATTTTCGAAAATTGTCCTTCCTACTCCTCTCTAAAAAACCAGTCACTTGGAATTTCTTTCCATGGAATCCTCTTATTTTCAACAGAAACCTCAAATGTAATAGCACACTGCTTCATAATTGAACTAGCTAAATAACACCTTCAAACAAATCACATGTTGCTTAGATTTGCATCTGTATTTTTCGTTTTAATCAAGCCTTAATGTCTTCACATGCGTTGTCTAAAAACGCATTTTCAAAATTTTTACAGCTCATAGCGCTGAGTCATCGCCGTCAATTGAAGGAAAAGCATCACACCTGTTGACAATAACCATTTAAACATACTGGATTTAATCACATTACTTCCCTCGAAGTTAGTATAAACTATGGATCTCTGCCTGCCATCTTCTTTTTCATCTTTTAAACTATCATTTCACATGCATAGAGTTTCTGTTGCTTCGAAAGATATAACGTTTGTGCCTGTACCAAAACCATCCTCTTGATCTGGCTTACAGTTTAGGTTAATTGACATCACGTCCCAATTTCTGAAAACTATGGGAAACCTTCTCTTGCATATTCTTGAAATGTCCTAGTCACTCAAAGCCGTTTGCCCACAAATACATTATAAGCTCATAAGATACTGTCATTGTACTCCATCACAATATTGTTTCCAGTCTAGATGAAGGTACAAAAGTTGTCCAAGCCTCCTTTTTAGAATACATTGCTGCTTTTCCTCTTTTCCTCTAGAACATTAACTGAGTAAGCTGGTTTCAGCACTCACTGAGTCATGAGGCAGGAGGTGGCTGTCTTCCTTATTTTTCGGATAGAAAACAACATATTGTTTTGAATGGAAAGCACTCCAATTCGTTGCTAACGGAAACTGATGTGCCTTATGTCACTGTACTCTCTCCATTACTCTTTTCGTTCTTTCTACATGCCTTTCCATATTATATCACGTCTAGTTTCAATAAATATGAAGGTGATCTTACCATTTCTGTCCAGTAGTTTCTGCATTGGATTGTTCCGACATGGACAGATTGTTATCTGAATTTATCAAGTGGTCTCATCTAAATAATCTGAAAATGAATCGTCTAAATGTCATATTGTTGATTTTAGTTTTGGACGCATAAGGTTCACGTGGACTGATTCAGTCCCATGATTCTCATAAATGGGATGGCACTTTGATAGAGAGTGAATTAAATATCCCTATCTCGGCATCAATTTCTCTTCAAATCTTCGTCGTTCGTATCATATCCAGTTGATTTCGCTTGACTTATGACATAAAAAAGTTGCGATTTTCTGGCATAAGTCAGCCTTTTCTCTTACAGCTCATGTATTCTACCCATTTTTTCTCTTTTGTGCTCCCTCATTCTTCCCTGAACTTTTCAAAAAAGACTATATCATACTTTGTAGAACACTGAAGGTTGTAAACAGAGTAAGTGATGTTTCTCTGACTCAACCAACTGACATTACTGTCAGTCACTTCAGTTCTAACACGCAGTTGGCTGAAATTTTCTTGTCTGAAACCAAACATTCTCTTAATTCGGGTTAGACCAGAAGAGAATTCACAAGAATTTATGCTGCGAGAATACGTTTATTGTCATCAATCCTGAGGGACCACACAATTGCATCATAAAAGATAAGATTTTATTTTGATAAATCACATAGTGTTGTACAGTTATATTAACTGATGACGTTTCAAGCACAAACTATTGCTTATAATCATATCATCACAATTACATTTTTCAAACCGGACGCAATCGTAACTGATTATTATTATAATTGTTTCCTTTAATTCCCACACGTTTTCATCTCCTCTTCACATGACCTCCTCCAAGTCAGCTTCGCTCTGACGACCAACTCGCCGATTCCCTTTTGGTTTCCACTCAAAGACTTGTCTAGTGATGTCACTTGATGGCTTGTTTCCTCAGAGTATGGCCAATCCATCTCCATTTCTTCCCGCCTATTTGTTTCACAATCGGTTCCTGGTTGGTTCGCTCCCAGAGATCACGGTTGCTGATATTTTCTCATCGGTCATCCGATCTTGAGTAGTATTGAGCGAAGACAACTGTTAATGAAGGTCTGTAGTTTGTTTCAGATGCTCTTTATGACGCGTCAAGTCTCTGATCCGTATAGTGAGTAGCACTAACTTCACACTGGAGTTGAAAATCCGGATCTTATTTTTGATGCTGAGTAGTGCTGTTGACCTCCACACAGACTTGAGAGTAGTGAAAGCTTGTCTTGCTTTTCCGATTCTTGCTTTGATATCCTCGTCAGTTCCGTTTTCCTGCAGTTGAAACGATGCTTCCAAGGTAGGTAAAAGAGGTAGTTTCTTTCAGGTTCCTCCCATTTATGCTGATCGTTGTCTGTTGTTGTTGTTCTTGTCCAGGAATCTTCATTACCTCTGTTCTCTCTGTGTTCACCTGAAGGAAGTTGTAAGATCAATTCAATTTCCATCCTTGAATCAAGTCAACCTGTCCCGGATCAGCCTAGCGTTGTTGCAACCCAATTATCCATGCCTAACGTGTCTCTCCCACCTCGTTTAATGAACTGTGTGTGTGTTTTTACTTCGATCTGTTTAGTCAGACAGTTGAACTCATGACCAAATCAGAGTATTTTGTGAACTGTTATTTTGCTGACCCATGTCTTATTTTGTACTATTCTATCGAGTTTATCTTATTTATTGATTGGTTAAGTAGCCAATTAAATTCTATCTTTGTGCCTATGCTCTGTCTTCCTCTTATTTGGGTTCATTCTTCTACTGACTGCTTACCTGAACGGTCGTGTCTGATTCCGGCTAGTTAGCAATTTTGACTTTAACGTTATACCGCTCTGATAGCGGTACCTTGCTTTCTGTTAGGCATTGTGTTTTGTACTCTTGAAACCGTTAAGGTTTGTTGTATATATAATTATTGATTTGTTTATTAATAGTACCGTAGAAACAGTGACCGGCTTCTTGTTTGTTCTGGACCGGGATAGCCTTTATCTAAGCGTGACTTAATTTCAAGCGATATTGCGCTTACAGAGGTCCTATCTTTGATGCTTCTTGTGCTAACTTGTTGCTTTTCACTTGCACACCCTCCAGTTTGTGGAAAATCAGACATATATCATATGATAAAATCTAATAATAATAATGGCTTTATTCCAAACAGTATTTGTGGTACAGGTATGGAATTTTCAGCGTTCATTACAATATTGCATCTAATTACCTCATAAATTTTATAAGGATTTAGAAATATAAAGCAACAACAACAAAAAGAAAAAGAGAAATAAAAGAAATAAAATAAAAAAAGAACAGCATTGCATTCACATATTTAAACAGTGCACCACAGGATACGATATATAAAATTAGTCTGTAATAGAATATATGAGCAACAATATAATAGTAACAAAGAAAGGAGAACAAAAGCTAATGGGAACTATTTGTTAGAGTGCCGCAGTAAATTGATCATGTCATGCCTAACAGTTTTCTCATCACATAACAGCTGTGCCAGATAAGGTATTGTGGAGTTTTTATACTTGGTAGTCCTGGCATATAGCTTCCTATAGTTACTTCTAGTTCTACCAGATGATATGCAAGGAGAGAGCTGTGTATAGAGAGGATGCTCAGGGTCTGACAATATAGTATTCGCTAGTTTCTTACATGACATTATATGTCTATCCACTATGGTGTTAACTAGTTGGTTTAACGATATCCCACTTGCCCTACTAACAGCTTTTAGTGCCCTACGCAGCGAAGCAAAGTCTTTCTTAAGTAGTCCTGGAAAGATTAATGGGGAGCAGTAAAGAGGGATGGGTAGAATACAGGAATTGACAAACTGAGAAAGTAAAGACTGCTTTATACCAGACTGCCTAAACTTCCTAAGGTAGAACGTTAAGCGAAACATCTTTCTAGTCACTAGCAAGATGTGAGAGGACCAGGAAAGATCGGAGGAAATACTCAGTCCAAGGTACTTGACATCTGATGTAGTTTCAACCTCTATGCCGTCAATGATAGTGGGACCATGTGAGCTAGCTAGTTGTTGAAGGTCACTTTTTCGTCTGAAAGTAAAATTTACTACCTGACATTTAGACAGATTCAGCTTAAGACTGTTTGAAGAGGACCACTGACTAATTTCCGAGAGAAAGTTATTTAATATGGAACAGTCTGACTGAGAGTTGACAGGCATGGAGATAAGGACGTTTCAAATAATAACAAACATGGAATACCGAATCTACCATGTATTCAAAGCAGAAACATTTTGCAATTTAGACGCAACAACACAAATCATTGTCATTACTCAAATCTGACAATTTAATTCAATCAGAATGATTCCTATTCATCTAGCAGTGGGAGTGACATTCATTAGTGAACGCGTTAATAAGACTGGTGTCAATGCAAAATAAGGTATCAGTCTACATTAGTTGGGTGAACTAGAATAAATTCAGAAACTGTATTAGTCATTAGTAGTGCCGATGATAAGGTGCAAATGAGCAGGGGAAACACTCATTATGCCAAAAATTGGATGTTTTATTCTGTTACAACTGAAATATGTTATCCCTGACAAAAAAGAAACATTGTTAATTGTCCATTTGCTCCTCATCAACGACTCTTTATTGATAAATACACTTTTACATCGAAATTATACCAATCATGTGGTGGCCTTAGTGAACAACTCGAAAAGGTGTAAAGATACCTAAACATTGTAACTTTTCTGTTTAACTTCGTACTACTGATCACTGTTAGGTAATATGAGTTTATATTTTGTTTCTGTAGAAATATGGGTGTTGTTGTTTGCTGTTGGAGTTTATTTCGGCTAATATATGATCATTCTTTTTGATATATGGTAAATATCCTGCTGTGTATGCTTTATTTAAAGATCACTCATCGTTGAACAGATTTCATTCAAATCCATTTATTCTTTATATGTCATTCGTGCTGTTATTTTGTGACAGTGGATCGCCCTCGATGTAGATATTCTCTGTTCACTAACTGACGAACAGTGACTGTACATTTGAAGACATTTATTCACACATACCTTACAATTTGAAGTTTGAATGGGAAATTTCATTATTTGGGAAATATACACTGCCTTGATGATTGAATATAAAAAATTAACTGACTTTGTTTGAAACACATGTCACATTCCACTTAAACTAAAATAGATGCCATTCTTCACTAATAGTTTCTCACAGAGCAGTCATACGGAACAGCGAGGTACAAATCTCATCTATAGTCTGCAGACATTAAGGTGATTATTCGTAACTGTCAACACTCTTCTTCCATATAATCTTGCCATTATATGATCATTTTTGTAACTGCCATCATTGTCCGTATGAGCAATTCACATTACTCTCTTCAGCTTCATTCCAAACGAAGTCTCTCTCGAATTTCATTCCCTCCACCAGAAAATACTGATACAGTAAGCATTTGCATCGATCAGTTGTAGAACAGAGCTACTTTGTTGCATGAAAGCGTTCAGGTAGAAGAGTCTGGAGTACCAGAGTCCACAAAAACATTCTCATGTAATATGTATTTAAGAAAAAAGAAAATTTGAATATCACAATATCTAGAAGAGCATAAAGCAGCTTCAAATTTGTTTAAAAATTCAAGTCATCTGCAGCAGATTTTTAGCGAAGTCAAATGCGACATCTGTCAGCCTCAAGTTTTAAGAAGATTGCAACAATCAGTTGACAAAGTGTTAAAAACAGTGATTTTAACCGGCTGTAAAATGCACTATGATGCTGGATTACTTTGTAGTAACTACCATCAATTTGTTTAGGAGTTGATGTAATAAATCCACGAAACCAGGTCGGAATTTGACTAATAACAGTGGTTCAGCAATGTCCTTACACTGCATAGTCAATGTAATGATAGCCCGAGTTCATTATAAATAATTTCGCTTCAGTTTTATCTGGTATCAGTTAATAACATTAAAGTCAACTGGGCACGATATATAAATTGTCTGTTAGCATCTTGGACACCACATTTGGGACGTATGTATATTGTTTTCTCCAAACTATTCAGCTATCACTTCACTAAAAAGGTATATCAATGGTCTGCGGATTTTGCTTGTACAATAAGCAAAAGAATTTGATAAAGACAGCTCACTAACTTTCAATCATATTCGGTTGGTAACAAGATTCAAAGTGGGAGGTAGTCATCAGCATGTTGGTTGTGAGAAGAAATACTCGCCACGAATGATATTGACCATTGGTAGTGTTATATCGTGAATTGGCAGAAGCTGGAATTCATGGACTGGCCACTGGATCTAGTCCCAATGGCTCAGTGGTCTACGAATTTGCCTTAATAAGTAAATGTCCTGGGTTGGTTGTTGTTATTGTTTTGCCACTGATTATTTAACTATGAATAAATCACAGATACTTTACTGGCGTTTCGAACTATTATTATTTAATGTATTCACACCTTCGATTCAATTCCTTCATCGGATATAATTTCTTATAAAAAATCATGTATTTATATAATTGTACAGATTGAAAATAGATTCATTGAAAGGAGAAATGAAAGTAACACGTATTGTGCATGCTAATCTGCTATATTATCTGTCGAGACATGTTATCTAGGATCGCATTGGGTTGAAAAGGAGACAAGGATGAGTTAGGCCTAGCTCTATGAGCCATTTGACTGAGTATAGGCTAACTAGCGGAATTTTACACATTTGCCACATAATCTCTGATACTTCTTCAGTTTTTGCTTGTCAAAATGTTTTTCTGAAAATTTCTTCACTCCATGAAATGTTTTGTTACAATTACAACTGGATACTTACCTCACACTGATGTGGCACTCATATCACAACTTGCTTACTAAATGTCTCTTCTTAAAATCTGTAGTTTCAATATTTCATCTTGTTCAAGAAGGATAACATTGCAAACACAACGAAAGTCAATTCGGATTACATTATCAGGAGATGGCGTTCATCTATTCAAGACACAAAACTAGACTGAGGCCTGAAATCAATTTACATTTAAACATTTAGCGAAGACAGCGAGTTCAGCTACAAAGTATGTTCCTCTTCGAGTAGTCTCTCATTATCGCCTCTGCATAGTTTCTACATAAAAATTCACGCCACTGGTGTGATTGTATAAGTCAATAAAAGTGATCAATTTCATGTGTACGGACGGTGAAAATAACGAATAAAAATTCATCAAAACAACTGATGAGTAGTTAATCCAACCAGATATCTAAACTTCGACAGAGTGGTGAAAATAATCATGGAACTCAGGGTCGGTTAGTTCGTAGAGTTTATCAACGGTTTATTACATAATCGAGACATTTGTAAAATAGTGATGGCTAAAAAGAATAGGTTGACTCAGTGAAATCACATAAGGTACAAATAAATTTATAGAATTAGCCAGAGTTGTAATCATAATAAAATAAACGGAGAAAAAAGGCTGTTAAAAGAGGAGGCGAAAAATCAATTTTTTAAAAGTAATACATATTGTGTAGTTGCCCACAGCAGTAAGAGAACGTGCACACACGGATCTGATTTGTTCAAATGAATTCCGATTACCTCTGCTGTATTTGATAGTCGCACTATTACAGCGATTTGAATAGTTTGATGAAATACGATCAATGACTTACAAAGCTTCACTAAAGTCCACTTGATGCCCAGTAACTACGAGATCAGGTAGTATTGAACCACGTAAATATTTTTTCCAACCGAGTCTTAGTCTTACGCTCAATGTAACTAGCTTGGCACAAGCAGCCAAACTGACCAACACACACAGAAGAGGCTAAACAGAGCAGCTCGTCTTTATTTCTCGAACTTAGTATTGGTCGTTTGGCTAGTAAATAAACAGTAAAGCTCAGCTGCTTTAGTAGGCCTTTTTGAAGGACCAGCTCAGATATTGTGTTGCAAATAAAATAATCAATTGATTACTATAATTTTCATGCAAACAAACTATACACTGGCGTAGAGTAAGTGATAATGAACTAACTGATAAGGAATATATTTCTTCACTGAATTTGTTTTTCTTCCAGAAATAAATAGGTTAAGCGGAATCAACCTATTATTAACTGAAGTATAGCCTACTTCAGAATGCTTTAAATGTCTTTGGTTTCGTTATAACGCACAAACATTCGACTGAGATGGGACTCCTTCGAGTCTACTCCTTTCTCATGATAAGAAGCGTACTCCCAGAATATGTAGTTCCGGAATATTCAACAAATGACTTCTAATATTTTTTCCTTAAATAATTTAACTTTTTATTTTATTGGAATATGTAGATCGGATTTCCAATTAACAGAGTCTTTTTGACTTGTGTTCAAATATCAGTAATTAAAAGTCAAATATAATACAGATTACGCTGCGAATTAGGCATAATACATTTTAAGTAAAGCTGGCATAGTGTAGCATATAAATGGCAAAGCCACTTTCTTACAGTTCGCTCAGGCATTTCCTTGAGTGGATGTTTCGTGATAGGTTACCTTAATAAACGTTATGAATGGAATGACATCACAAATATCTGCACACTTCTCAAGCACTGAGAAAACTGAACATAGTGAACCATCTGAAACGCGTCCAAATATAACAACAGAGTAACCATGATCATTTTGAATACTGGAAATTCACTACAGATTTTGGCAATTCTTAGGGGCACCACTTAGGTTTCTGAGCTTGACCTAAAAAAAGCGATGAAAATAGCCAATTCAGCTATTTCCCCGTACTAGAATTTCCAGACAAATAAAAAAATAAGCTAATCATTCAATGAAGCGGGGAAGACTTGTAAGTTTGAGGAAAGATAGTAGTAGGAGGTTAAGGATTTTGCAAATCCAGTCGACTGATTAACATTCTCTTGATGCAAGCCAAAGTAAGCAACTGAAAATAGTATGTTAGCTTCATATTCCCAGCTAGTTGTACCAGACAGATTGCAAAGACATATCAGGAGTTGGATATGTTGGGAATATGTGTGAGAAGGTTGAATGTGAGTGGATTATCCAGTTTCTTAACTGGAGGGTCAGCCGTCTGCTCATGTCAGTCAGATGTCACTCGCGACCAGTCTGATGCTATTACTATCATGATTCCAACAAGAGCGGAAGCGGGCCTAAATACAGCAGGAAAATCACTCCTTAAGCATCATGACAGAAACGTCAACTGAAAGGAAAGGATGATTACAGTCACACAGTGCAGGATACTCACAATAACACAGTCTGGGAGAAGATGAAGAGACTTTGTGTACATCTGTAAGAATTAACAGACAAAACATTCATAACTGAATACACACAACGTTTAGTCAAATGAGAACTGTTTTGGTTGAGTTAGGTCAATGGAAACCTGAATCTGTATTTGTGTTGAAAATTTTTATTGGTAAATTCTCAAATGTTGCAGGTAGCATATTCATTATAAACTTAATATCAGTAAAAACTTGAGCATTATGGATTAAATCAAATAAAGAATGATCATATTTCAATAGTTCACACAAAATGATAAGTTTTGTTATTGGTAAATTACCACAATTACTAATAACAAAACTCATCATTGTGTGTAAACTATTGAAACATAATTATAATTATAAACATTTTTATGATAACAGTTGATGAACATTTAAAACGTGCAATCTATGTGAACTAACTCATCGGTAATTTATTTATACCTGGTATTCAACAGTCAGCAAAAAGAAAAAAATAAATTTTGAGCTGTTTATCACTCCCCTCATCTCAAGATAAATTGTTCTCACACTATGAGAAGTAGTAAGCAGTGTCTCACTATTCAACACATGATTATAGTCCATTCATCCATTAATAGAAAACATAAAATACAACACTGCAAAATGTATTTCAAGTAAAATTCATTTTGACAACAGAGCCAACAAGAGAGAAAATGAGTTGAATGTTTTTCATGCATAAATCAACTTGCTGTTCCAAAGTAGGAGGAAATCATTCTTCAATTAACTAAAGTTCCGTTATCTTGCCTCATATAAACATCACAGCTATGGATACGAATAAATAAACAATTGCTGCCTAAGTAATCAGAGCTAACCCACTTGGGAGGAGAGTCCTCGTTATTTCATTGTCGCAACGCTTTATACCTTGTCCAGTGAGATATAACACCTATTAGAGAGAAACAAAATATAAAAACATTGTAACTTATATGAATGATCACTTCAACGAGACTGTCGTTAACTTCGAATTGTTGAAATCACTGTCCTCAACTTACGCACATATATTGATTAGACTGATGGTATTCCTGTTGAGAGATTATTCAGTTAATTCACATGACTTTCTCAAAGTGAAGCAAGATTCGGAAATCAACGTATTTTCAACAAATGGTGTTTGGAATGTGAAAGCACCTCGCAATAGTAGATTACTGTATTCGTATGAGCGATGTGGACGAACTTTCTCAAATAAAACATGAAGTGGAGTGCATGAGTAGCAGCAATAATTCCAGATACTCAAATTATAAGATTGCCTAATTCATGGACAACGTGTTATTACATAAATAGCATGACAGCAGCAGCTCTATCCTCGAACAATTTGTCATCTCCAGACATCGAGCACTTCCGAATCGATGTTTCATAGTCCCACAAAGAGTCCCTCAATATATCTGCATTCAGTAGAAATACATACATTCTGTCGCCCTACGGTGGCCAGAGTAATGTGCTCACTATAATTTTGCTGCTTCTTTTTATTATGTTAGTTCACCATTATTATTGTTATTACTGCTAATATTCTACCATCATTATTATCCCCATCATGCTTATTTCATCACCACTCTATTACAGTCTAATAATAACATAACGTTTTCAGACAGATTTTATATAAAAATCCTTTTATCGCCTTTCCACTAGTTCCTGTCCATTCCAAACTAGCTTATTGATTAGCCATTTTCTCACACTTGTTACGTCATGCCAACATCTTCCTCCTTCCTAACTTACATTCAGTCATCTTTTCTTACACATTTAAATGTTGTTTTTTCATTTTTCGAGGACAAAGTTTGCCAGAAGTCTTTGTGAAATATTATTACGATTGTACAGATCATGAAAATGAATCGTCGAAAAGAAAATTTTCTTTGCTGTTTACGCCTTTTCTTAAGTACACTGGGTTAGATACGGGTTAAATTAAGGAAGACAAATATTTATTAATGACGGAACTAAATAAGCAAGAGAAGAAATCAAAATTCAAAATAATAAAAGATGATATAATCAAGTGAGGTCTGGAAAAGTGTTTTCATAATAGACAGGGAAATCAACGAGCAACACCAACACACACGCAACAAAATGCATACGTCAATTCTCAGCAGTGAATTGAGGATATTTCAGTGTAATAACAACGGATAATTAGTGATGGCATATAATATATTTATATATACATATAACATAGTAGGCGCATGAATATTCTGAAAATTCACCATCTGACTTACTATGAGTATAGCAAAAGCCAAAAATATGCCAAACAGAATAACTGCAACTAGCTGCAAATAAGAGATAGAAAGTATTACGCACCAATAATACATCGATGATTTGTCTTTATTATAAACGAGTACTTGTAGTTTCCTATTTCCTACTCTTTATCTGTGTCCCATGTCATTCAGTGCTTGACTGCATATTATGTGCAGTGTTTGGTGGTTATCGACACGCAGGCTATCCTCAGAAGCCGCTTCAATGAGTCAATATCACTTAGACTGTACTCTCTCCAGGTGGCCTGTTAGTGATTCGATGACGTTGTGACAACAATATTTAGAATTCAGTCCTTACCACAGACTTGACAAATGTGATTACGCTTGCTGAAATACATAAGCTAAACGCTTAAATTACTTGACTGTCGTACCACTAGCTGCTGACCGCCGCAGGATTAGTCAGATGCCCAATACCCAGGATCGAACTCTTCGACTTCAAACTTTACAGGCTGAAAAGTGAGAGGAGCTGATCTCATCATCATCTGAAGGACACGCCATACTGATGTTAGATTCTGACTCTGTATTACTACAAATTAACCTACAGACATTAAACACAGTGTGCACAATTTACGCTATGACGATAACTTTCTTAGTCTTACCGTCATCGAAACAACTTTTGTGACATGGCCCGACCTGCAGCAACACTAATCATAAACAGTGCAGCTTGCAGTGTCATTTAGATATGGAAGATTCAATACCACGTCAAGGTGGCTGAAATCGGTCAGAATTCAAATTACTGAAATGCAGTAGATGGTTGATGCAAGCAGTGATTTCCTATGTGTTTTTCATCCGTAAAGTTCATGTATATGGAGAAATTATGTGGCATTAGCAAGTGAGAATTTGAAAGTGATATGTCAATTCATATCTTCTCCATGAATCTTGAATCGTACAGGCGCAGATCGATTTGCAAACCAGAGAAATGAACAAAACTGTGAAGCAATGTGGGAAACTCGAAATGAAGATATGAAAAGCATAGGAGAAATGCACTGTGCAAATCGGAGCTTCCACTCATAGTTGATATGTCGTTTGATTACTGAATGAAACTTGACCGATGAACAATTCTGCTTCAATGCAGTGGTGTGTTCTACGTTGTTGATGTATGTTCTACGAAACTGTCCTGCACAATAAACGACCAGTTACACAAGAAACAGTAGTTTGTCGGTATTATTTCAACTACATGGATCAATCACTAGACAAGTTACTTCTTCATCGAATAACAAGCTACTTACTTCTCGCTTAGTAAGTCTTAAAGCAATTAACAGAATGACACCCAACACTGTGATTCCACCAGCGACGCCCAATAATATGAAGCTCACTTTCGCGCTCCGTTTCACAGTTTTGTATCCGATTATCAGAGTCACCACAGCTACAGCGATTGTTATTCCCCATGGTACAAAAATAGAAAATCCCACGGATTTGGTGACAACAGATAATGCAATAGACCATGATAACACCTAAAACATGCATGGATTATATTGAGTTACGAAATTGTAAGTACGTTTATCTTGACATATCAACTTTAAGAAAAGGGTGTAAAAATGGGTAAGGTGATATTGTGGTACTCGTTATAAGTTTGTCTATTATTCGGATGGAAAGATGATGGAGCATAATATATTCTTATAAACTAACAAAAGTGTGATAAGTGTTCATTTGGAAACTAGATGGATCAACCGGGAAATCAGAGAGATTTTATGACAGAATCGACAGTACACGAATTTTCTTGAAAGGCAATTTAGTCAAATTGAACACCTTTCAGATAACAAGTAGATCAAGTCAGGCTAGTCCCCAAATTATTATTCAACTAGGCACTGACTCAAGAAAAATTATGCAGGTGGCGTATCTTAATAAAATGTAATGCAATTTAGCCGAAATGTAACCAAGTTGGCGTGATGTTAACAGGTTATGTAGCTTGCTTTGCAATACTTGTTGCCGGGATTGAGCATGACGACCACACATCTCCGATTTATGAACTAGAGTGATCAACATATTTGAAACAATATTTACTACATTTGACTCATTCTCTCATTCTGAACCCTGTCGCATACGCGTATTGAACAGGCACGTAGTGAAACATGATATCTCAGTAGCCTAGAGCTTTTTAGAATTCTTCACCTGGTCAGCTGCACACATTGATTTGTCTATCAATAATATGTAATCCCTCAACAGGTATGTCTTCCTCAGTCACAGCAGTGTAAAATGAATTTTACGCATGACAAGCAGATTAATCGTGTCACACACGAAACATTTCTTGTCAACATAACGTTCAATGAAGTCTGTAGTCAGCACAAAAGTATTGTCGGATTTTTGCGTCGTTCGAGTCAAAGATGTAACTAATCTGTGATGAATCAGCCTGTACAAATGTGCGATTCAGCCATTGATTTATAACGATTGTTTCGCGAAATTGTCAGGGATTTGAAAGAAACAAACGTGCATTGGAATGAAACAGGATAAACTCACCGAAAGTGAGACCAGTACGTCATTAAGTGGGAAAGTCTCTCTAACTTTCTCATTAATGGAAAGCACTAACAAGAAGGTTGCCCCGAGTACACTGAAAAAGCAAAATAAAAGAAATAGGAAGTTATAGAAAATCAACAACATTGTGCATCAACGTTACAGAGAGAAATACGAACGCTGTTGGCGATAACTAGCGTTCAGTCATCAAAGCAGTGCTGTTTCAATCGAAGCAAAATTTGTCCCAACTACTTCCAGTTGTAACTGTTTATGAAATAATAACAAAACAACTTATGATACTCCATTTAGCTGAAAATTAAACTCAAGTGACTGTTTGCTAGGTAAAAATAACTTTGTAGTCACATTTGGGTGATTCTATTCGACCATAAATCTCATTTTCAATCCACCACTCACCGAATAACATGTTTATACCCTATTACTGACGAAACATTCTTTAACAAGCTGACAGGTCAACACTGACCAAACATCTCAGTGCAACTGTCTCAATCAACGGATAATACAAACTTAAATCGAACAAATAGTGATTGATAGCCATGACACAAGAAGTGTCTATCATGTGTAAGCGATCGGCATATGGTTCAAGGGTCACAGGGAAAACCAGTAATCAGTGAGAATGCAGTTATATCTAGCCTATCAGTTCCAAATAGAGAGAAATTCAAATCACAGGTTCCACCGCCAGTCACCACTATTAGGAAGCTTATCACAATAATCTACATAAAACTATCCAAAAACCAATGTTTCACCATCATAAAGAAACATGTTATGATTTACATGAAATAACTCACGAAAAGACCAGTGGTATGTAGAAAGCGTCGTACAAATACCGAAGTGCTTCACTAAAATCAAAGGTTTGTAGTAAAGCAATTACAGTAGAGACCTACATAGTTGCAACACAGGTCGCAGTGATCACCGTCACCAAAACCATTGAATACGTAAAAATTATGTACTTGATTTGATTACATGTTACACTGTAAATACACAAAGACGCCTACCTTTTGAAGACAGCTTTGTGCAGCAGTTGTTGTTCCCGAAAATACCTAAAGAGAAACTTGCATAGAAATATCAATTCACACGGAAACAAGCAGCGAAACCCGGTAACATGAATGGATCCATGTACAAGGCATCAATTAAAACTATTTGATGATCATTCAGTACTCACTATGTCAGGTGGTAGGGTAGTACAGTCTTGATTACGCACAATCACTTCATTCTTCATACTCTCCTGTGTTTGTTTCAGGTTAAACTTTGTGTAATTAAAAATACACTGATGTGAGCATCAATCAGGTTTATTTAATTCAATTTTTCTACTAATAGACTTTGCACCTACTCTCCAATAGATAAATGACTTGTTCAATTCGTGTTTCTTATCAGAAGTCATACACAAGAAATTACATTTACTAACAAACAAACTGATTAATTTTGCAGCACAAAGTATAAAATTGTTCACGGTGCCAAACTTCACGAGTTTGCCGAATAAATCCAGAGTGATAAAGTACACAAAGCCAAAACCATAAATTTTGTTTTCCACATCAGAAAACACAATACAAATATTTCTACTTTTATTGTTATAAGTGCATAACAAAGTCCCTTAATTCATTCAGCAAAATGGACCACAACATAAAATCTATCAGTCAAAGGTGATTTTTGAAATATTATCATTTCACGGAATATAAACATTTGATCATAGCGAATAATAAAAAGACAGTTGCGATGAAGAAAATTTTCTTTTAAACTAAATCATCAACTAGATTGTACATTCGTGTATTTATCATAAACGGGTGGGTTAGTTCCAGAATAAGTTCCAGTCAAGGGTCAATTTAATAAAATTGCAATTATAAATTAAAAAGCTATCATAAACAGGGAGGACGAATAATACTTAAGTGAAGTAGCATCATAATTACTAAGAAGATTGACGTTTGTGCAATTATTGGTTAGAAATTTGGAAATAGAAAAACAGATAGGATGTTTGGATAAAAATATTAGTGGGATCATAGCTAATGTGACATTTAGTTGTTTATGCAATTGGAGATTAAATATGTAGAAAAAATAAAACGACAAAATAGACAGGAAGATCGGATGTGAAAATATGGTAGAGTAAATAAGAATGAAGAAAACTTAAAAATAGCACGAATAAACAGCAAGTTTCGATAAGAAAGGAAATGGGATAGTCACTACAAAAGGTATTACCTGTTTATGATGGTAACGGCAAGGAAAAGGGTTAGGCGTATTTTTTTGGATACATTGTGTGGGTTTCAGCTTATGGATGGCTAGTGCCTCTGCGATGCTCAGATGTCTTTATTTTACTCCCTTTGATAGTCTTGAACGAATCTTTTATATGATTTATCACATTTTCAGTAAAGGAAAACATAAATAATTCGTAATATCGCTAGGAAATAATAAACAGAGATCTTTGCTCTCTGATAAATTGAGATAAATATTTCTAGATGTCATTTGAAAATAACCGACGAGGTGTTATTATTCCGTCGCCAGTTTGTTTCAATTGAACGAAATTTGATGAATTCATTAAATACTGCCTTATTAACCTTTATTCCTTGTTTTGAATAAAATCCGTTGCAACAGTGATAACAACCAGGATTAATAACCAGTGACGGGGGAGATTTCACAGAGCTCACTTCCTTCAATTATTTAGAAGAATGTTTCAGCCACATGTGAAACGGATGAAGATGTCAAAGCTGGCCAGGGGATTTCCATACCTGTTTCAATGTCATGAAGGTGTACCCATAATTGCACAACACATCAATCTTCTAAGTAATTATGATGCTACTTCACTTAAGTATTATTCGTCCTCCCTGTTTATGAGAGCTTTTTAATTCCTAATTGTGATTTTATTAAATTGACCCTTGACTGGAACTTATTCTGGAACTAACCCACCCGTTTATGATAAATACACGAATGTACAATCTAGTTGATGATTTAGTTTAAAAGAAAATTTTCTTCATCACAACTGTCTTTTTATTATTCGCTATGATCAAATGTTTATATTCCGTGAAATAATAATATTTCACAAATCACCTTTGACTGATAGATTTTATGTTGTGGTCCATTTTGCTGAATGAATTAAGGGACTTTGTTATGCACTTATAACAATAAAAGTAGAAATATTTGTATTGTGTTTTCTGATGTGGAAAACAAAATTTATGGTTTTGGCTTTGTGTACTTTATCACTCTGGATTTATTCGGCAAACTCGTGAAGTTTGGCACCGTGAACAATTTTATACTTTGTGCTGCAAAATTAATCAGTTTGTTTGTTAGTAAATGTAATTTCTTGTGTATGACTTCTGATAAGAAACACGAATTGAACAAGTCATTTATCTATTGGAGAGTAGGTGCAAAGTCTATTAGTAGAAAAATTGAATTAAATAAACCTGATTGATGCTCACATCAGTGTATTTTTAATTACACAAAGTTTAACCTGAAACAAACACAGGAGAGTATGAAGAATGAAGTGATTGTGCGTAATCAAGACTGTACTACCCTACCACCTGACATAGTGAGTACTGAATGATCATCAAATAGTTTTAATTGATGCCTTGTACATGGATCCATTCATGTTATCGGGTTTCGCTGCTTGTTTCCGTGTGAATTGATATTTCTATGCAAGTTTCTCTTTAGGTATTTTCGGGAACAACAACTGCTGCACAAAGCTGTCTTCAAAAGGTAGGCGTCTTTGTGTATTTACAGTGTAACATGTAATCAAATCAAGTACATAATTTTTACGTATTCAATGGTTTTGGTGACGGTGATCACTGCGACCTGTGTTGCAACTATGTAGGTCTCTACTGTAATTGCTTTACTACAAACCTTTGATTTTAGTGAAGCACTTCGGTATTTGTACGACGCTTTCTACATACCACTGGTCTTTTCGTGAGTTATTTCATGTAAATCATAACATGTTTCTTTATGATGGTGAAACATTGGTTTTTGGATAGTTTTATGTAGATTATTGTGATAAGCTTCCTAATAGTGGTGACTGGCGGTGGAACCTGTGATTTGAATTTCTCTCTATTTGGAACTGATAGGCTAGATATAACTGCATTCTCACTGATTACTGGTTTTCCCTGTGACCCTTGAACCATATGCCGATCGCTTACACATGATAGACACTTCTTGTGTCATGGCTATCAATCACTATTTGTTCGATTTAAGTTTGTATTATCCGTTGATTGAGACAGTTGCACTGAGATGTTTGGTCAGTGTTGACCTGTCAGCTTGTTAAAGAATGTTTCGTCAGTAATAGGGTATAAACATGTTATTCGGTGAGTGGTGGATTGAAAATGAGATTTATGGTCGAATAGAATCACCCAAATGTGACTACAAAGTTATTTTTACCTAGCAAACAGTCACTTGAGTTTAATTTTCAGCTAAATGGAGTATCATAAGTTGTTTTGTTATTATTTCATAAACAGTTACAACTGGAAGTAGTTGGGACAAATTTTGCTTCGATTGAAACAGCACTGCTTTGATGACTAAACGCTAGTTATCGCCAACAGCGTTCGTATTTCTCTCTGTAACGTTGATGCACAATGTTGTTGATTTTCTATAACTTCCTATTTCTTTTATTTTGCTTTTTCAGTGTACTCGGGGCAACCTTCTTGTTAGTGCTTTCCATTAATGAGAAAGTTAGAGAGACTTTCCCACTTAATGACGTACTGGTCTCACTTTCGGTGAGTTTATCCTGTTTCATTCCAATGCACGTTTGTTTCTTTCAAATCCCTGACAATTTCGCGAAACAATCGTTATAAATCAATGGCTGAATCGCACATTTGTACAGGCTGATTCATCACAGATTAGTTACATCTTTGACTCGAACGACGCAAAAATCCGACAATACTTTTGTGCTGACTACAGACTTCATTGAACGTTATGTTGACAAGAAATGTTTCGTGTGTGACACGATTAATCTGCTTGTCATGCGTAAAATTCATTTTACACTGCTGTGACTGAGGAAGACATACCTGTTGAGGGATTACATATTATTGATAGACAAATCAATGTGTGCAGCTGACCAGGTGAAGAATTCTAAAAAGCTCTAGGCTACTGAGATATCATGTTTCACTACGTGCCTGTTCAATACGCGTATGCGACAGGGTTCAGAATGAGAGAATGAGTCAAATGTAGTAAATATTGTTTCAAATATGTTGATCACTCTAGTTCATAAATTGGAGATGTGTGGTCGTCACGCTCAATCCCGGCAACAAGTATTGCAAAGCAAGCTACATAACCTGTTAACATCACGCCAACTTGGTTACATTTCGGCTAAATTGCATTACATTTTATTAGGATACGCAAACTGCATAATTTTTCTTGAGTCAGTGCCTATTTGAATATTAGGGTGGGTTCTAGTGACCTGAAAGTAGAGAACCACAGGATCGTTAAAATAACAACATATGAGATCTGAAATTTTGCAATTAAAACTAAAGCTAAATGGAACAGTTATCAATGTTGATTATGATCTTATAACACAATCCTCCAATAATTCAAAATCAGCAGCTTTCAAAAAGCCAAGAAATAGTCAAATCAACAAGTTCAACAAATTATTAGAAGAGAAATCTTCATCTCAGAATGATGAAGTTAACAATACAAAGTCAGCGGCGATCGATATATCAAAGTGGGTTATCAATCTCTCAACACATATATTAAGTCTTACGGAAATAAGTGTATTAGAAAAGGGACTGAATTTCAATGTATCAATAGACAAGCTGAAACCTGAGGATATCATCCCTAAAATAGAAATAGCACTAAGTTGGATAGACAAAACTACGGCTGATGAAGCACGGGCCCAATGTGCACTGACATTAAAACGACAAAAATGTGGAAAGCCTAACCTGACATGTTGGCGGCCTGCTTAAACCTTGGGCTACCAAAATTTCCATCATATATATTGCATCTATTTCCTCGTATTTATTTTATTTTAATCATTCAATTATGTGTACTAATCGCATTGTTTACTCTCGCGGTTATTTAAAAAGTTTCCAACCGGCTAATTTACTCGTTTCTAACAAACTTAAAAAAAAGCCTCATGGTGGATGGCAACGAGCTTTATAGCGTACTCCGATGCATTTGATGACTGTTCCTGTGATTATGAGCACAAATTGCAGATCTCTACCAAACAAGATTAATTATTTGCATTCTCTATTATACTCAAATGTATATTGTAACACTGCTGTAATTACTCTTCAAGAAACTTGGCTGCACGATTCATATGACGATAATTTGGTCTCTTTACCTGATTTTATAATGTACAGACAAGACCGATGTACCTCAAAGAAGAAGAGAGGTGGAGGTGTGGCCACTTTTATTAATTCTCAGTGGTCTACTGCCAACAACGTCTGCTTCAAATTCTCAAATGACAATATTGATTGTATAACTTTTAAATGCCGACCTAAACACTTATCTAAGTATAACTGCATTTTTGTTACAAATATCTATGTCACACCTTCTTGCAGTCCCTCAGAACTATCGATCTTTGCCGACGAATTCACTATTTTTGCTGCTTCTTCGTTTGGTAACGCCTTGTCTGTAGTAACTGGTGACTTCAACGCCAGTGACTACAGTTTTAATACATTGCTGGGTCATGAAAATGTGGTTAACTTCCCAACTCGACAAGATACTTCGCTTGATTTAGTATTCATAAATGATTCTGGAATATACGAAGCTCTTAAAAGAGCTCCACTCTCAAACTCTGACCACTGTATTGCACGAGTTCTACCTAAAGTTTACGGAAAGTTACACAAAAAAGCATTCTCTTACTTGTCCAAGAAAGTTGTTCACAGATGTTACTCAAATGAGAATGTTCAACATCTTAGAAACATGCTCCCTGACACAAGATGGGATCTGTTTGATGATGTCTCACTTGATGACACTATGTCTAATATTACATCTTATCTTAAATTCTGTCGTGAAATCTGCTGCCCAAAAGAAACATTATTCGTCAAATTCGACCGTTTCTCCTCCCCTCAACTTAAAAAGCTTCGTAGAGAGAAGGAAAAATTACATAAAATGAAAGATAAAAGTGGCGTAAAAAGAACTAACTTCCTTATCAAGTCTGAAATGCAGAGATTGAATGTTATATATAGCCAGAAATTCATATCTTGCAAAAATGCTTCAAATATATGGAAACTATTTAAGGAAATCACTGGTGGTAAGCAGATGAACAATATTCCGTATTCTTCTGATGTAAGTACTCTTAATAAATCTTTTATTTATTCCCCCTCAAATTCCATGCTTACCAGTATCACTAGTGTTAACAATAGCCCCTTTCCAGGTTTTAACACAAATGATGTTCAAAAGTGCCTCAAGTCTCTGAACCCTTCCCAGACCTTAGGTCCAGATCATGTACCCAGTATTATTTTCAAAAAATGTTCTGATATTCTGTGTCACCCTCTCACTGATCTGTTTAACAAATCTTTTTCCAGTAATATTGTGCCTGCTGTTTGGGAAGACATTAAAGTTGTACCCATACCTAAATCGTCTACTGCAGCATGTGTCAAATATAAACCCATTGCTATTACCTCTCCTTTTTTGAAAACTATGGAGAAACTACTTTTACTTAGTCTTGTACCCTCTCTTAAATCCTTTAATGACCCAAAACAGTTTGCTTATAAGCACAGTAGAAGCACTTTAGATGCAGCTGCCATCTTATATCATAACATTGCTTCCAGTCTAGACAAAGGGGCTAAATTTGTTCGTTGTGCCTTCCTAGACTATACATCTGCTTTTGACTCGATCCCTAGGGACATCTTATTAAATAAGCTTGCTGCAAGTCAAACAGAATGTTGGGCTGTTAACTGGTGACATTCTTATTTCTCAGAAAGAAAGTAGTACACCGTTTATAAAGGGAAGTCTTCCACTTCATTACCTACTGAAGCTGGTGTCCCTCAAGGCGCTGTCCTTTCTCCTTTTCTTTTTTCTTTCTTACATGACTTGCCTCAGTCCGATGAAATAAATTTTGTGAAGTACGCTGATGATTTAACTGTTTCAATGGCTGTTAACTCCCAGCTAGATTGTACCAAAATAAATAGCTTTCTGTCGGGAGTCTGTAAATGGTCTGAGTCTAACGGTCTTAAACTGAATCCTTCTAAATGTCAAACTGTTAATTTCAGCTTAAGATGTAAACGACAATTAAAAGAAGCCGTTGATTCTCATGACAGTTGTAAGATTGATGACAATGATATAGGAATTAAATCAGAAATTAAGTATCTTGGACTTATTCTCTCTTCTGATCTCTCCTGGTCTTCCCATGTCTCAGCGATCTCCAGTAAAATATTCCGCCTGACATTTTACATTAAGAAGTTAAGGCACTCGGGTATAACTCGCCCTCTCCTCTTACAGTTCATAAACTCTTGCATCCTACCTATTCTTCTTTATTGTTCACCCTTATTCTTCCCTGGTTTGCTTAAAAGGGACTTTGTCACAATTCACAGAATGCTGAAGACTGTCAGCAGAGTGAGTGGTGTCCCAGTGGACTACATAGTTAACGTCGTTGTCGATAGGCATTTGACTTCGTGCAGTATATTTGCTCAAGGGATTTTGTCTGACTTCGAGCATCCACTTCACCCTCAGCTTTCACCTTGCATCTCCTCAGGTAGAACAAGAAGTAACTTCAGAAAACTGTATGGTCGCACGTCTAAGTATCAAAATTCTATGAAACCATACTTGGATCGTATTTTTTGTGATGAAACTAGCGCCAGGCAAGAATTGACTAACCTTTTTCCATCTAGTAAATAAACAATCTTCTCCATCCATCCTTATATACATTCAAGTTTTACTTTTATGATTTCTATTATATTTATGGTCCTGTTGATTCTTTGTTTTCACTTTCATAACTGCAAACACCAACTTATCACTATGACTGGTGTAATCTTTGTTTTTTCCCTAACCATATCATGTAAAGAGAACATTATATTCAATATTTTTAATCATGCAAGGATTTGTATACCGCATCGACAATACTGTGTGAAACAAGCTGACGGCAATTTTCACTTGTATTATTATTATTATCATTACCTTAGCTGCTATCATTATTATTATTTCCATTTTATATGCTGCATGTTTTTTATTTTTTATTTATTTATTTTTATATTAACCGTATTGTAAATGTAGAAAAATTTTCTTTGTGATTAATTTTATTTATAATTTGAGGAAATTAGATGCAATATTGTGATTAATGCTGAAAATTCCATTCTGTATCACAAGTACTGTTTTTGGAATAAAGTAAATTATTATTATTATTAAAACAAGAGATAGAAGCCTTGAAACACCTTAAGAATAACAAGGATATAGTTATCACAAAGTCAGACAAAGGAAATGCAACAGTAGTATTAGACAAATCAGACTACTTGGACAAGGTAAACACTCACATACAAAAGGACCATATGAGGAAATTAATAAACCAATAGATACAGTTATTAATAAAGTTAAGAAATCCACAGCGGACCTTATACGCCAAATGAAGCAGTTTCTAGGTGAGTCTAAGTGGTTTAATTTAATGCCCAAAACTAATAACCCCAGTAGGATGTATGGCGTTGTTAAAGTTTATAAGTCAGGATACCCTGTTAGGCCTATAGTTGATTTTAGAAATTCACCTAATTATGATTTATCTAAATATTTAGCCATGGTATTAAATCCCCTAAAAATCCACTCGAAATCTAGACTAACTAATTCTTATGAACTCAAACACAGATTAGATAATTTAAAATTAGATAATGAGGAAAAAAATGGTTAGTTTTGACATTGTCAGTTTATACACACGTATACCAATAAATATGGCTATGGGGGCAGTCAGAAACGAACTCATTTCTGACCAAGACCTCGAACTTAGTACAAAAGTGCCACTTGAGGACATAATGCTGGGAGTACAGCTATGCCTGACTTCCACAGTATTTAAATTTCAAGGGAAAATATATAAACAAACTGAAGGAGTTGCCATGGGATCACTAATATCCCCAGTTGTAGCAGATATATTCATGGATATATGGGAAAGCATAGCGATTGAAACGTTCACCCCCCCCCCCCAAAAGTGTGGTGGAGGTAAATAGATGACACATTCACTGTACTTAAAACACAAGATATAGATAGGTTTTTCGAACACATAAACTCGAAGGTTGAAGCAATTCAATTCACTTATGAATTGAAAAAACAGGAAGCGGAGCGATGATAGTAGCGATAGTGATAATAACAATAATAATGATAATAATAATATCAATGACGACACCAATAATAAGGAATCTAAATCATCAGTATTAATTCCATACAAGGAAAAAAATCTCGGAAGCCTTACGCAGAATTCTTAACAAGGCAGGAATAAAAACGGCATTCAAACCCACAAACTCAATTAGAAACAAGCTTTGTCGGTTAAAGGATCCTGTAGGACCTTTAAAACAAAACAATTTAGTTAACCTAATACCCTGCAATGATTGTCAGGTCAAATACATAGGTCAAACTAGTAGAACAGGGGTAGTCAGACTAGCTGAAAATAAAAACCTAGCAAATTCTAGATTGGTTGACCCGAATAAGATAAAAAATCTAGAGAATAGTTCAGCTATAGCACTACATGCAGTTACACACAACCATAAAATAGGATGATGGGATAAGATGACAGTTTTAAAATATAGTGTCGCAGGGTGAATGGAGGGAGAGATTGATAACAGTAGCTTTGTTTATCGAATCAACTACAAATACATGTAATAGGAATGAATCATCAGCTATCCCTGATATCTGGAAAATTCTAGTAGCTCAACGACGATAAATAGGAGAGGACAAAGAAAACTATCAAACTCAAGGGTCAAAGTCGTGGGATTACAATTGATATGATTATGAACAATAAATTTTGTTCGAAACGTCATCCAGTAAATAATACTGTTTCACTGTGTGACACATCTAATAAACAGACTAATATAGAGTGACCTGATCAACTTGTTATCTGAAGGGTGTTCAATTTGACTAAATTGCCTTTCAAGAAAATTCGTGTACCGTTGTTTCTGTCATGAAATCCCTCATATTTTCCGGTTGATCCATCTAGTTTTCAAATGAACACTGATCACATTTTTATTATTCTGTAAGAAAACAACATACTCCATCATCTTTCTATCCGAATAATAGACAAACTTATAACGAGTACCACAATATCACCTTACCCATTTTTACACCCTTTTCTTAAAGTTGATATGTCAAGATAAACGTACTTACAATTTCGTAACTCAATATAATCCATGCATGTTTTAGGTGTTATCATGGTCTATTGCATTATCTGTTGTCACCAAATCCGTGGGATTTTCTATTTTTGTACCATGGGGAATAACAATCGCTGTAGCTGTGGTGACTCTGATAATCGGATACAAAACTGTGAAACGGAGCGCGAAAGTGAGCTTCATATTATTGGGCGTCGCTGGTGGAAACACAGTGTTGGGTATCATTCTGTTAATTGCTTTAGGACTTACTAAGCGAGAAGTAAGTAGCTTGTTATTCGATGAAGAAGTAACTTGTCTAGTGATTGATCCATGTAGTTGAAATAATGCCGATAAATTACTGTTTCGTGTGTAACTGGTCGTTTATTGTGCAGGACAGTTTCGTAGAACATACATCAACAACGTAGATCACATCACCGCATTGTAGAATAATGAATTATCAGTCAAATTTCATTCAGTAATCAAACGACATATCAACTATGAGTGGAAGCTCCGATTTGCACAATGCATTTCTCCTATGCTTCTTACATGTTCATTTCGAGTTTCCAACATTGCTTCACAGTTTTGTTCATTTCTCTGGTTTGCAAATCGATCTGCGCCTGTACGATTCAAGATTCATGGAGAAGATATGAATTGACATATCACTTTCAAATTCTCACTTGCTAATGCCACATAATTTCTCCATATACATGAACTTTACGGATGAAAAACACATAGGAAATCACTGCTTGCATCAACCATCTATTGCATTTCAGTAATTTAAATTCTGACCGATTTCAGCCACCTTGTCGTGGTATTGAATCTTCCATATCTAAATGACACAGCAAGCTGCACTGTTTGTGATTAGTGTTGCTGCTGGTTGGACCATGACACAAAACTTGTTTCGATGGCGGTAAGACTAAAAAGGTTATCGTCATAGCGTAAATTGTGCACACTGTGTTGGAAGTCTGTAGGTTAAGTTTCAGTTATGGAGAGTCAGAATCTAATATCAGTATGGCGTGTCCTTCAGATGATGATGAGATCGGCTCCTCTCACTCTTCACCTTGTAATGTTTGAAGTCGAAGAGTTCGATCCTGTGTATTTGGCATCTGAGTAATACTGCGGCGGTCAACATCCAATGGTACGACAGTCAAGTAAATTAGGCGTTTACCTTGTGTATTTCAGCAAGTGTTATCACATTTGTCAAGTCTGTGGTAAGGACTGAATTCTAAATTTTGTTGTCACAACGTCATCAAATCACTAACAGGCCACCTGGAGAGAGTACAGTCTAAGTGATATTGACTCATTGAAGCGGCTTCTGAGGATAGCCTGCGTGTCGATAACCACCAAACACTGCACATATTATGCAGTCAAGCACTGGATGACATTGAACACAGGTAAACAGTGGGAAATAAGAATCTAAAAGTATTCGTTTAATATTAAAGACAAATCATTGATGTATTATTGGTGCGTAATACTTTCTATCTCTTATTTGCAGCTAATTGCAGTTATTCTGTTTGGCATATTTTTGGCTATCGCTGTACTCATAGTAAGTCAGATTGTTAATTTTGAGAATATTCATGAGCTTACTATGTTATATGTTTTATGTATATATATATACATATAGTATATGGTATTACTAATTATCCGTTGTTATTACACTGATATATCCTCAATTCACTGCTGAGAATTGACGTATGCATTGCCTTGCGTTTTTGTGGGTGTTACTTGATTGAGTATTTATGAATGATTTTGGAATATACGAATCTCGTAGAAGATCTCCGCTCTTAAATCCTGATCACTGTATTGTACGAGCTCTACTCAAAGTTTACGGAAAGTTACACAAAAAAGCATTCTCTTACTTGCCCAAGAAAGTTGTTCACACATGATACTCAAATGAGAACGTACAACAACTTAGAAACATGCTCCCTGACACAAGATGGGATCTGTTTAATGATGTTTCACTTGATGACACAATCTCTAATATTACGTCTTATCTTAAATTCTGTTGTGAAATCTGCTGCCTAAAAGAAACACTATTCGTCAAATTCGACTGTTTCTCCTCCCCTCAAATGTAAAAGCTCCGTAGAGAGAATGAAAAGCTATATAAAATGTAAGATAAAAGTGGTGCAAAAACAACTAACTTCCTTATCAAGTCTGAAATGCAGAGATTGAATGTTGTGCATAACCGGAAATTCATATCTTGCAATAATGCTTCAAGTATGTGGAAACGTTTTTAAGGAAATCACTGGTGGTAAGCAGATGAACAATATTCCGTATTCTTCTGATGTATGTACTCTTAATAAATCTTTAATTTATTCTCCCTCAAATTCCATGCTTCCCAGTATCACTAGTGTTAACAATAGCCCCTTTCCAGGTTTTAACACAAATGATGTTAAAAAGTGCCTCAAGTCTCTGAACCCTTCCCAGACCTTAGGTCCAGATCATGTACCCAGTATTATTTTCAAAAAATGTTCTGATATTCTGTGTCACCCTCTCACTGATCTGTTTAACAAATCTTTTTCCAGTAATATTGTGCCTGCTGTTTGGGAAGACATTAAAGTTGTACCCATACCTTATTCGTCTACTGGAGCATGTGCCAAATTTTGACCCATTGCTATTACCTCTCCTTTTTTGAAAACTATGGAGAAACTACTTTTACTTAGTCTTGTACCCTCTCTTAAATCCTTTAATGACCCAAAACAGTTTGCCTATAAGCACAGTAGAAGCACTTTAGATGCAGCTGCCATCTTATATCATAACATTGCTTCCAGTCTAGACAAAGGGGCTAAATTTGTTCGTTGTGCCTTCCTAGACTATACATCTGCTTTTGACTCGATCCCTAGGGACATCTTATTAAATAAGCTTGCTGCAAGTCAAACAGAATGTTGGGCTGTTAACTGGTGACATTCTTATTTCTCAGAAAGAAAGTAGTACACCGTGTATAAAGGGAAGTCTTCCACTTCACTGCCTACTGAAGCTGGTGTCCCTCAAGGAGCTGTCCTTTCTCCTTTTCTTTTTTCTTTCTTACATGACTTGCCTCAGTTTGATGAAATAAGCTTTGTGAAGTGCGCTGATGATTTAACTGTTTCAATGGCTGTTAACTCCCAGTTGGATTTTACCAAAATAAATAGCTTTCTGTCGGGAGTCTGTAAATGGTCTGAGTCTAACGGTCTTAAACTGAATCCTTCTAAATGTCAAACTGTTAATTTCAGCTTAAGATGTAAACGACAATTAAAAGAAGCCGTTGATTCTCATGACAGTTGTAAGATTGATGACAATGATATAGGAATTAAATCAGAAATTAAGTATCTTGGACTTATTCTCTCTTCTGATCTCTCCTGGTCTTCCCATGTCTCAGCGATCTCCAGTAAAATATTCCGCCTAACATTTTACATTAAGAAGTTAAGACACTCGGGTATAACTCGCCCTCTCCTCTTACAGTTCATAAACTCTTGCATCCTACCTGTTCTTCTTTATTGTTCACCCTTATTCTTTCCTGATTTGCTTAAAAAGGACTTTGTCACAATTCGTAGAATGCTGAAGACTGTCAGCAGAGTGAGTGGTGTCCCAGTGGACTACATAGTTAACGTCGTTGTCGATAGGCATTTGACTTCGTGCAGTATATTTGCTCAAGGGATTTTGTCTGACTTCGAGCATCCACTTCACCCTCAGCTTTCACCTTGCATCTCCTCAGGTAGAACAAGAAGTAACTTCAGAAAACTGTATGGTCGCACGTCTAAGTATCAAAATTCTATGATACCATACTTGGCACGTATTTTATGTGATGAAAATAGCGTCAGGCAAGAATTGACTAACCTTTTTTCATCTAGAAAATAGACAATCTCCTCCATCCATCTTTATATACCTTCAAGTTTTACTTTTATGACTTCTATTATATTTATGTTCCTGTTGCTTCTTTGTTTTTACTTTCACAACTGCAAACACCAACTTATCTCTATGACTGCTGTAATCTTTGTTTTTCCCTCAACATATCATGTAAGGGGAACATTATATTCAATACTTTTAATCATGCAAGGATTTGTATACCGCATCGACAATAATGTGTGAAACAAACCCACGGCAATTTCCACATGAGTTATTATCAATACCATAGCTGCTATCATTATTATTATTTCCATTTTATATGCTGCATGTTTTTTTTCTATTACCCTTATTGTAAATGTAGAAAGATTTTCTGTGTGATTAATTTTATTCATAATTTGGGGAAGTTAGATGCAATATTGTGATTAATGCTGAAAATTCCACTCTGTATCACAAGTATTGTTTTTGGAATAGAGTAAATCATTATTATTATTCTTAATTGTTGGTTTCTCTGTCTATTATGAAAACACGTTTCTCAAACTGACTTGATTATATCATCTTTTATTATTTTGAATTTTGATTTCTTCTCACGCTTATTTAGTTGCGTCATTAATAAATATTTGTCTTCCCTTATTTAACCCGTATCCAACCCAGTGTACTTAAGAAAAGCGTAAACAGCAAAGAAAATTTTCTTTTCGACGATGCATTTTCATGACCTGTACAATCGTATTTATAGTCAACAAAGACTTCTGGCAAACTTTGTCCACGAAAAATGAATATTAGCAGTAATAACAAGAATAATAAAGAACTAACATAATAAAAAGAAGCAGCAAAATTATAGTAAGCACTTTACTCTGGCAACCGTAAGGCGACAGAATGAATGTATTGCTTTTGAATGCAGATATATTAAGGGACTGTTTGTGGGACTATGAAGCATCGATGCGGAAGTGCTCGATGTCTGGAGATGGCAAGTTGTTCGAGGATAGAGCTGCTGCTGTCATGTCATTTATATATTAACACATTGTCCATTAATTAAGCATCCTTATAATTTGAGAACCTCAACATATTGCTGCTTCTCCTGCACTCCACTTTATATTTTATTTGAGAAACTTCGTCTACATCGCTAATGGGAAAGCAGCAATTTCCTATTCCTTGGGTGATTTCACTTTCCAAACACCGTATGTTGAAAATACGTTGATTTCTGAATCTTGCTTCAGTTTGAGAAAGTCATGTGAATTAACTGAATAATCTCTCAACAGGAAAACCATCAGTCTAATCAATATATGTGCGAAACCTGAGGACAGTGATTTCAACATTTTGAAGTTAGCGACAGTCTTGTTGAAGCGATTATTCATATAACTTCCAATGTTTTTATATTTTGTTTCTCTGTAATAGGTGTTATATCTCACTGGACAAGGTATAAAGCGTTGCAACAATGAAACAACGAGGACTCTCCTCCCAACTGGGTTAGCTTTGATTACTTGGGCAGCAATTGTTTACTTATTCGTATCCATAGCTGTGATGTCTATATAAGGCAAAATAACGGAACTTAATTCAATTGAAGAATGATTTCCTCCTCCTTTGGAACAGCAAGTTGATTTATGCATGAAAAACATTCAACTCTTTTTCTCTCTTGTTAGCTCTGTTGTCAAAATGAATTTTACTTGAAATACATTTTGCAGTGTTGAATTTTATGTTTTCTATTAACGGATGAATGGAATTTACTCATGTGTTGGATAGTGAGACACTACCAACTTCGTCTCATAGTGTGAGAAAATTTAATCTTGAGATAATGGAGGTGATAAGAGATTCAAGCTGTACTTTTTTCTGAATGCTTACTGTTACGATTGGTTAGTTCACATAGATTGCACGTTTTAAATGTTTATCAACTATTATTATAAGAATGTTTATAATTAAATAAAGTATAATTATGTTTCAATAGTTTACACACAATGATACGTTTTGTTATTGGTAATTGTGGTAATTTACCAATAACAAAACTTATCATTTTGTGTGAACTATTGAAATATGATTATACTTTATTTGATCTAATCCACAAGGCTCAAGCTTTTTACTGATAATAAGTTTATAATGAATATGCTACCTGCAACATTTGAGAATTTACCAATAGTAATTTTGCACGCAAAAACAGATTAAGGTTTCCATTGATCTAACTCAACAAAAACAGTTCTCATTCGACTAAACATTGTGTGTATTCAGTTATGAATGTTTTGTCTCTTAATTCTTACAGGTGTACACAAAGTCTCTTCATCTTCTCTCAGACTGTGTTATTGTGAGTATCCTGCACTGTGTGACTGTAATTTTCTTTTCTTTTCAGTTGACTTTTCTGTCATGATGCTTAAGGAGAGATTTTCCTGCTGCGTTACTGCCCGCATCCGCTCTTGTTGAAATCATGATAGTAATAGCCTCAGACTGATCGTGGTTTACATCTGACCGACATGCGTAGACTACTTACTCTCCAGTTAGGAACCTGGATAATTCACTCACATTCAACCTTCTCACACATATTAGCAACATATCTATCTCCTCATATGTCTCTGAAACCTGTCTGGTACAACTAGCTGGGAATATGAAGCTTACATACTATTTTCAGTTGCTTACTTTAGCTTGCATCAAGAGAATGTTAATCAGTCAACCGGATTTTCAAAATAGTTAACCTTCTTCTACTATCTATCCTCAAACTTACAAGTCTTCCCTCTTTACTGGACAATTAGCTTATTTTTTCATTTTTCTAGAAATTTTCGTAGCGAAGAAATATCTGTATAGCTTAGTTTCATTGCTTCTTTTAGGTCAAGCTCAGAAACCTAAGTGTTGCCACCTGAAAAGTGTCAGTATCTGTTGTGAGTTTTCAGTATTCAAAATGATCATAATTACTCTGCTTTTAAAATTGAACGCGCTAGAGATGGTTGACTATGTTCACTATTCTCAGTGACTGAGTAGTATGCAGATATTTGTGATGTCATTCTATTCATGCCGTCTAATAAAGTAATCTCACATGAAACATCCACTTGAGCAAATGTTAGGGCGTAAAACGGTTTGGAAGAACTTGGAAGAAAGTGGTTATGCTTCTGATATGCTACTTTACATCAGCCTTACCAAAATGTAGTATGCCTAATTTGTAGCGTAATCAGTAAAATATTTGACTTTGTTAATATTATTATTGTTCCCTTGGGTTCCTAGTGGAACATAGGGCTTCAACTACACGTCTCCATCTGCTTAATTTATTTGTGCGTTCAAATATCTGTAGCAATTTCTTGAAGTTACGGGGGTGGAGTTGCTAGCACCACACCCCAACCCTCCCTCTTTATCCTGGCTTGGGACCGGCTAGAAAACCAGCGAGCTAGTAATCTAGGCGAGGCTATTTGACTTTAAAGTACTAATAATAAAACATAAATTAAAAAGACTCAGTTCATCGGAAATATGAGCTGCTTATTCTAATAGAATAAAAAGTTAAATTAGTTTAGGGAAACATTATTAGAAGTCATTTGATGAATATTCCTGAACTACACATTCTGAGATTGAGCTTGTTATCAGGAGAAAGGACTAGACTCAGTCGAATGCGTGTGTGTTATAACGAAACCAGAGACACTTTAGGCATCCTTAAGTGGGCTAGACTTTAATTTAGTTATTATCAAGTTGATTCCGTTTGACCTATTCAATTCTGGAAGAAAATCAAATTCAGTCAAGAAATATCTTCCCTATCAGTTTGTTTGCATGACATTTGTAGTAATCATTTGGTTATTTTATTTTCAGCACATTGTCTGAGAAGGTCCTTGAAAAGGCTTGCTAAAGCAGCTAAGCTTCTCCGTTTATTCACTAGCCAAAAAACCAATACTCAGTTTGACAAATAAAGGCGAACTGCCCTGTTTAGCCTATTCTATGTACACCAACCAGTTTGACTGCTTGTGCCGATCTAGTTACATTGAGCGTAAGACGAGGACTAGGTTCGAAGAAATCTTAACGTGGTTCAATACTATCTCATCTCGTGGTTACTGGACATCATGTTGACTCTAACCAAGCCTTCCAAGTCACTGATCGTATTTCACTCAGCCATTCAAAATACTGTACTACTTTGACTAATACATACAACAAAGGCAATCCGAATTAATTTGAACAAGCCCAGTGTTTGTGTGGCTGCAGATTCCTTTATTGCTATGACCAAATACACAACATGTATTAAGTTTCAAAAATTGATTTTGCGCCTCCTCTTTTAACAACATTTAGACTCTGTTATTTTATTATGATTACAACTCTGGCTTATTATAGTAATTTATTTGTGCCTTATATGATTCCACTGAGACATCCAATTCTTTTAAGCCAACATTATTTTACAAATATCTCGATTATGTAAAAAACTGTTGATAAACCCTGCGAACTAACCTATCTGGAATTCCATATTTATATTCACCAGACTCTGTCGAAGCTTAAATATCTTGTTGAAGTATCTACTAGTTGGCAGTTTTTCCGTATTTTAATACGTTATTTTCATCGTCCGAACACATGGAATGGATTACTTTTATTGACTTAAACAATCACACTATTGGTGGAATTTTTATGTAATAAATAATGCACCGGCGATAATGAGAGACCAATTGCTCAACTCATTGTCTTCACTAAATGTGTAGATTTAAATTTGTTTCAGGCCTGAGTCTAGTTTTGTGTCATGAATAGATGAACGCCATCTCCTGCTAATGCAATCCGAATTTGCTTTCTTTTTGTTTTCAATGTTATCCTTCTCGAACAAGGTGAAATATTGAAACTACAGATTTTACGAAGAGACATTTAGTAAGCAAGATGTGATATGAGTGCCACATCAATGTGAAGTAAGTATCCTGCTCTAATTGTAAATTGGAGTCAAATAATTTTCAGAATTTTCAGAAAAACATTCTGACAAGCAAAAACTGAAGAAGTATCAGAGATTATTTGGCAACTGTGTAAAATTCAGCTAGTTAGCCTATACTCAGTCAAACGGCACAAAACAACATCTGAAAACTTCATAGAGAAAGGCCTCATTCATCCTTGTCTCTTTTTCAACGCTATGTGATCTTAGATAACATTTCTCGACAGATAATGTAGCAGATTAGCATGCACAATACGTGTTACTTTCATTTCTGCTTTCAACAAACCTATTATCTAGCAGTAAAATCATATAAATACATGATTTTTATAAGAAATTATATCCGATGAAGGAATTGAATGGAAGGTGTGAATACATGAAATAATTATAATTCGAAACGCCAGTAAAATATTTGTGATTAAATCAAAGTTAAATGTCCAGTAGGAACCCGGTTATTATCCACTTCTTCCTGGCATTTAAAAATCTCATGAATTATTCTCTAAATGAAATGAATTGTCTCTTCTTTGAATATTGAGTCCCTAATACATATTTATATGAAGTTACTGCATCAGATTTTTGAAATAAACACTGATTTCGGTGTATCTCTTCCCCCGAACTCTATCTTTGAATGAACTGCGTCTTCTCCCTTTTAAGCATGTGACAAAAATAGCCTATCCAACTGAAGCCTTCTTTGATAATATTTGAAACTTAATAGCTCAGTGTTTTCCATTGTGAACTTGTGCAATGTGTGACTGAACAAGACTTGAAGAAATTCAAATCGGTAAGTATGTATTGCCGAGAAATCACATATCGTAGCAAAGGTGAAAATACTAATGGCTACTTCCATTTGAACACATAAAAGGAGCATATACTGCTGAAAAAAATATGATCATCTCCAGCCATAAGCAGAAAACTTGGAGTATTACTATGCATAGAACATTTTTAAACGCGGTGCAATATCGTAGTCTACTCATCTTCAAGAAAATAGCCTATTATGTAAGAAGATTAAGCAGAATCAAATAAATGCAATGTTCAAGTTAAGATAATAATAGTTCCATGACATATATTCCTTCTTCATAGGTATGATGTGTTGCTATAATAGTAGCTGTACCAGCATATTACTCTCATGAAGCATGTCTTATTTCACAATAAAGTCTGAAATCAATCAGCAAAACTTCGATTTTCTTCACAAATTGCGCGTAGTCCTCTGGATTTCCGTCACAGGACCGTAGGTCAAACTTTGGCAAATTAAAATGTTTGCTGTACTTGGCTGTAAGTATATGATCATCCATTGCAGCAGCCATAACCTCATAAATTTTATCACAAACATTAAACACTTCCATACCTCCTCGTCTAAGCAGAAGTATTATTAGTAAAGCCTTACGTTCCACTCGTAAACCAAGGGAACAATTATTTCCCATAATACTGGTCTGCCAATATCCTTCCAAAGTTTCTCTGATATAACCGTAATGTCAGAGGCAGTATCCAACTGCAGTCATGTATTGTGACCATTTATCTGAAGATCAACATATTTCCGCATACCAGGTATTGTGACTTGACAGACTGCGAGTAGACTCATTGATCTTCTTGGAGCTTTAGAAATAGCAGTTGATCGAGCTTTCGTTTGCTTATGGAATCTGGGTTGGCGTGGCTGACAAAATGCGGATTTATGCCCGATTGTGTTACATATGTGGCAACGACGATTTTTGTATGGACATGACTTTACAAAGTGCCATGCGCCACAATGCCAGCATGGTGATGGTGGGGTCTCCTTTGTAGTATTTTGTGAGGATGGACGAGTATGTAAAGGGTTACGCAGAACATTAGGAGAAAGTGAGTCAGAACTGGATTATGAAGAGAGATTTTTGCTCTTTCGTAATGCACGCATGTCAGAGCTTCTCGAAGTTGGTGATTCGACCAGGTTCGTATCTTTCTGCAAATTATTGAGCCGTTGATATTCATCAGCTATATCATCTAGAGTTAACTTGGAATTTCGCTCTAGCTGATTGAGCAGTCGTGTTCGAATATCTGTGAAACGAGGAGATTGAAGACTGCATATGATAATCAAGGCTTTGAACTGATCATCTGTTAAGGACCTGAGTCGAAATCTTTCACATTCTCGGTTAACTGTACCGACGTGAGTAAGAAAATCATCATTTTTCATTCATTGTCTGCTTGAGGCAACGATATCGTCTGCTGAATAATGAGGAGTGGTCTCCAAAATGTTCAGTCAGCAGCTTTATTGTGTCATGGAAACACTTGTCACGTGGTTTTTGGGGTGAAATAAGGTTGCAGTACCTTATATTCTGCAGGATCCGATTTACATAGTAACAATCGGATGATTAAATCACTTTGTGACACATTTCGAACAGAAAATAAAAGCTACATCACAAAATATGACAGTATAAAGATTTCGCGCTCAAATTACTAATTATAATGCAAGCGTGAAATTCATATTCTCTGTGCTCACATCGAAGAGTAAAATATTATAAGAAATCTCAATTCACAGAAAGAAAAATCAAACGTGTGTTCAAATGATACTTACTCTCTTCATTTGGAAGTGTAACGCTACCTACGGGTTTGAAATACCAGTAGATTTTAAACACTCAAACTTGGCCAGTTAATATAAAATCTGCAAAACAACTTATAGAGTTTGAAGGGTTCTGAAGAACATTGGAAAAGCCACGTGAAGAGGAAATAAATAAACATCGATTGTCCATGAAGAATTTGACCTATTGCAATATGAGTACTTTTCATTATTTTTCTTTATTTGGTACAGTTGATTATTTGTTGAACACTATTTTCCCTGCCAGTCATGCGTCTGTGGAAAAATTATAGATAAAATATGACAATACATCATTTACAGGTATTTGTCTTGTTGATGGGCATAGGCAACAGGTGGTTCACATCCAGTGTCACACCTAATAAAATAGGACAAACCAATGAAGCCAACTCTACGCAAACGACTTCACCCTACTTTGAAGCCACAGAAAATATTCATCACTGAATGTTTTATTTTCAGAATTTGCATCCAAAACTCGAAATATTCGAAATCTGAACAGACAATAAATGAGTAATCAAGATAGAAAATATCACTATAATGATTATGATAGCACTCATTTCTGTGAATTATATCCACTGAATTGCAGTCTGACATGCGAATATATTTGATAGACACTCTCCGATGTTTGATATTTCATGGTATGATTTCCATCATCAACAGCCTTGACATTTGTGCGAGTTGGGATAGCGGTAATTGAAGGAAATAAGGCAACATATTAGTGAATGCAAGATTTGTCTTCTCAGTCTTTTTTGTCTGGAGATTGAAATCAGGGGACACGATCTCCAACTATTGCGCAGCATCGCGGGTTCCAAGCCAAAGATAGAACTTTCATTCCTACACCACACACAAAACGTGCTTTCTTAAATAATGTAGGCTTTGTCACCAGATTCTTTGATTTAAGTAAAATTTATATACGGTTGACAAAATAATATGAAGCGTGCTTATCTATTCTTGGAAAGAGATTCATTCGCTAGCGCATTTGTGATGAAGACTAAGGTTCAGCTTATGCATGTGTATACAAAACTTGAATTGAATTTGAAAGTTATGTTTCATCATTTTTATGACTCATCAGTTTCACGTTTATTATCACGTGCTAATGTTTTCCTATGGCGTTCCATTACGAAACGAATTTTATTACTGACCAGCTGATCGTGGTTCAAATTAAAATGTTATTTATTGTCATATTCCAGACTTAACTTTGTTGAATTATACAATGCAGCTACTTTACTGACTCATCTTTCAATACTCACGTAGCTATAGCGGCAAATATAAACTCATCACCAAACCCCTGACGGAAGTCTCATAATGTCATCTCACTTCAAATTTTTCTGCTGATAACTCCATGTTATTACTGCTGGATATAATTCACAGTTCACTAGAAAATCCGTCTGAGGTTATTTTAGCCTCCTCTGACTAACATATTTGTGTAAGTGAAATGCTAACACAAATCGAATAAGATTCACTCACTTGTCTTGGGCAGGCTCTCCTTTACTGAAATATAACGTGATACAGGACAAATGAGATTCCAACTGACAATATTTATAAGCTGATACGTATATTTGCTACAGTTCTAAATACCTAGAAGTGAAATAGCAAAGACTTTTAAGCAACTGAGCTCATGACAACATACCAACAGGTTTAGCTGGTACACTGTATTGTGTTCGACCTATTTCAACAAATTTCTGCTAATCTGCTCGTCTTTACGGAAATAATAACAGTTTAAGTTTTGTCATTTCTTACAGTTTTATACACAGTCCTCCTGAATGATGATTGTTGATATACAATCAATATGATGACAGAAATAAACTGGGTTAAAACTGCATAATTTGAGTTGTGTTTCACGGAGTTTACAGGTGCGAACAGACTGTATTGCAATTAAAGTATTTCATACTTCCATTAATAACATAGTAAGTTTTATGGTGATTCGTCAAAATACAATAATTTTCCTCAAAATACTTCACTAGGCTGAAGAGTTAACAGTTAAACAAACTGTTACTAATGCTGCCTGCAAATTAAGATAATACGGGGTGGATGGAGGAATATTGGTCAAATGATCGAACACTTACTTACATTATTTCACTTGCATGATAAAGAGTACGGATAGAAAATATCGAGTGAATAAAAAAAATGTTGTGTACGTTTCGCTTTTAACGGATGAACTGATTATTTCTCAGAGAATAATTATATACCTCTTCTAACTTCCTATATCCCTCTTCAGAGGAAAACAGATCTGCCGTCAACGATATTCACTGGTAAGTAGACATGCCAAACAAACAGTTATTATAATTTAACCGGATGAATTCTAGAGAGGCATTATGATTTTGAAGCTGACTTTATTCACTCTGTATTTCAATAAGTGTATAAACATGTATATAAAAATAATTATAATTTTGTCAAATGAATATTATCCTTCATGTATAACAGCGGGTGATCACATTGTTGAGTCACTACCAACTAATCCGTCATAACTAATTTCAGACTGCAATTTACGTTGATAATGATAGAAAGCATGACGTCCTGTGAGGTCTCGTCAATAGTTAAGAGGTTGACTTTCAGATGAATAGCTCGGAAATAACCGTATCAAAATTCTTTTCAAGGTAAAATACCACAGAATATGTTATAATATACTGCTTATTCTGCCATCAAGATTGAACTGCTCTGAGAGGTGAATGTTTATCTGTATAATAGGAAAGCAGTCCACTTACGAAAGTCTTCTGTTAAATGAATAAAAAAATTAATAATTTTTGCAATTCACTGTATGTAGTAATGACTCAGTGTACTTTTATACTAGACTCGCTGACTAATTAGATGAATTCACATTTAAAGTGGCAAAAAGCATTTAGGGGTCAATTGAAGATGTTTCCCCTTTGTTAACAAGGATTGTGGAAGCAACTGTTCACTGAAAAACACTTATTGAGATAGTGAGTGAATACATAAAATCAGTGTGAGATACACAGCATACTTTGTGCCTTGTTTTATAACGGGTAACTGACAATAATTGCATCAATCCCTAAGTGTTATTTGTTTAGTGTGTGTACTGAGAAGCATTAAAAAAGTAAAGATTTACTTGTGGTCTCTAAATTAATGCAAAACAATTTAATTTGGATGAAATTTAGGGAAGAGTAGAACGAAGGCGACGAAGGATGAAAGCCAAATCAAAAGTGCAAAGTAATTGCAGAACTTGATAAATAGAACTCTCATACAAGTTATGAAATTTGTATTATGGAATGTTTCGAATTAAACGGATTTTATTATACATTGTAAGTTTTCCTTCATCAGCACTTTTTCTATGTTGTTTGAGTGTGGTACTCGATGGTCTCGCTTTGCTGAATATTGGTGCCAGATTCGTTACCAGGTGAATTCGTTGATGGTGAATAGTATTCACCAGGGAAATAAGCAGTGATTTATGACCATTAAGCTTTCAATCTCCTTCTTACGATAAGTTCCTTCCCACTGAACATAAATTCGAAAATTATTCGCCTAATAGAAATTTATTTTGCAACATACTACAGATTAACAATGATAATAACTGCTTTATTCTACACGAAATATTTACACTCTATAAGATAATCCCTCAATGTATTTTTCTGTCGTCTTCGGAAACTCCACAGCAGCAGGTTAAAAGCTAATTAAAAATGTACATTCACATATAATTCAACAGCTTGAAAAGAAAAATTGAGTAAAAACAATGGATTCTGTTGTATGGCAATTAAGGTAGTCGTGGGATGTGAGTGGTCGGTCTTTGAAAAAAAAATGAGAATATAAAGTTATACCTAATTTTTTTTAAATTAATATGGGTAAAATGAATTAACAGTGTGAGGGTAGAAGACGAAAGACTTGGTAAATTAATGGTCATTTGAAAATTGATATCTCCGTATAGACGAATTATGTACACCTTATGTTAAACGCATCATTAGCACAGATCTTCGTTTTGTACGTATTCTGACTTTCATCTTGTTTTTCTTCGTGTTCCTTTCGCGTCCCTCATGTACCTCCACAGTGCCGTACTATTTGCCTTCTCTGACAACAAATGTGTCTCCCTGTTATTTAATGACTTTATGCCAATGAACGACTCTTTATCTACCATTGATAAATCGTGTCAATAGCACTCGCCACAACGGTAGTTAGACCTAATAAGGCTGCAAAATCCACAGTCGTAATCTGATTGATGAACCTTTTATTCATTCGACCTGAGTGTGCTCATACTGATTTCACGAATTTGTCAGCTGCAATTTCCTCAAACATGATTGTCTAGTAAGAGCTCCCACCTTAATACTTTTAGCTACTCTGAGGTTGTATTAAGACAATAGTTTGGAATATTTGGTGCAACATATGGACATCTGAAGTATTTGCGCTAAAATTCACTAGTAAATCAGTACATCTATTTTGACAATTTGTTTGTTTACTCTAGAAAGCATTTTCTCACAATGTGACTTCGAAAAGCGTGAGCTGTGAATAATTATAAGCATCACTTTTCTCACTGAAAAACTTTCAGTGTGAGACGAGATTATTAAACACAGCAGGATCACTATTCACTTAGGCGAAAGTGAAACACTTGCCTCGCTTTTTTCATTTGGCTTATCTTAGTCATTTCTTGGCTTCTGTGAGCTGACTGTTGTGATTGTCTTGCTTTTTGCTTCTCCGAATGTTTGGAATAAAATTTCAGCTGATTAAGTGCACTCATCTTCGACTGACTTTCACAGAGATTGTGAAAAAGTTTTGATTTGTGTTTTGACTGCAGTTTTGAACATTTTCAAATGGAAACATCGGGACGTAAGACGGACTAATTTAGTAACAGGAGATAACATTGGTTAGAGAACCATTGGGAATCCTGGGAATACTGGACAGCTGTTTTGTCCTAGTTTGGGACTCCTCATCAGTATTCACCTGCCGATAGGGTTTGAACCCAGGATCTTCTGGTTACAAGGCGAGCTCATAGACCATTAAGCCACTTGGACCTGATCCAATGGTCTATGAATTCTTACTTCTGCCAATTCACGATATAGAGCAGGCGCTAGACAATGTCTTCGACGAGTATTTTTCCTTACACCCGACCTGCTGAACCCTACTGGTCACAACTTCTCACTAGAACCGCAGGTGACTACCTGAATAGGGCCAGTCGCCAGTGGGCATCTCATTGATATTCAAGTATTGGTTTGTGGGGTGTTTGGTTATTTGGGTACAGGATTTCATCATGACCGAGGCTAGCTGCTAACCAGAAGGTCCTTGGCTTGAACTCCGAGGGGTGCGTCTTGATGAAGAGTCTTGAACAAGGGCGAAACATCGTCCAGTACTGCCAGGTTTTTCAATGGTTCTCTAACCAATGTCAACTCATGGTGAAATCCTGTAACCAATCAACCGAATCCCAACAAACCAATACTTGAATACGGACTAATTTAGTCAAATTCAACGTAACTTAACCTGTGCTTGTTTATTTGACAATTATTGAATCTAATCCTGTTAACCTCATCAAAAAGATGCGCTCAGTTTCACTCTGTATTACATTTAATTTTTCTTCGACTGGCGTTTTATCTGACTCGCAATTAGATATCTTGCTGCTAACTTCTGTAAATTTGTCTTCACTTTTTTGATAGATTGATAAGAAGTACTAATTACATAATTTATTTCTGAAGTTGTAGTGGAAACGCTCAGTTAAATACTTTGGTTATTGTTTACATTAACTCCTGCAGTGATACTTTATCCGCACGCTTGATTATAGATTGCAGTGAGATGTTAAGTATTTTTGTCTGGATAATATCGTAAACAATATTTCGTCATCAGTTATTTCTGTGGTAATTACCGCATGTGTTTCAGTATCCTCTAAGTGGATAGTGATCCTGTTGTGTTCAAGAATTTTTTCCCCTATAGAATGATTTTCATTGAGTAAGGAGATGATTATAACCGCACACAGCTTACCGTTAAAATGACTCAGAATCAATTTATATGTCAAAACCGTTTTCAGACTGCAATTTTTATTGGTAATAACAGAAAACAAGACGTCCTGTGAGGTTTCCTCAATAGTTGAGCAGTTGACTCTCAGATAAACAGCTTGGAAATAACCCCTTCACAATTTTCTTTTCATGACAAAATATGGCAGAACATGTTACACTAAACTGCGTATTCTGCTTTCGAGATTAGACTGTTTTGAGAGATGAATTTTTATTTGTATAACAAAAATAGTCCACTTACTAAGTAGGTCTGTTGAATTCATAAATTTCTTTAGATATTTGATGTTCAGTGAATGTCATAATCTCACTAGTGTTGATTAGAATGAGAGTCCACACTGTCGAGATACAGTAGTATTATAATAAGGACAAAATACTAAATGACGTTTTTAGAACTACTTCACGTTATCGGTATATAATAACACCAATTATATACAGGTATTAGCGGAGCATTAGTTATTCTGAGATTCCTTGTAGCTGAAATCAGAAAACAACGTTCCATTCCCCAAAGGATTTGTCAAAAAAACGCTTACTGTAGCAAACGCTTTTTCGACAGAAGCTGAAACTTTATCTTAGTTACATGTAGTGTTCTGCGACTATACTCAAGTTCTGAACAATCAAATCCCTGCAAACTCTTAAGTGAAATGTAGCTGGTTACTATCTGTGACTAACTGACTTTGATTTACTTTTTGTCTTTTTCTATCTCTCCTTAGTTTACGCATGTCTCCGTGAACCTTCATGTGGAATTTGGCTCAGAAAACCTGACCCTTAAAGCAAAAACGATCGCCCAACATAAGAATTCTTAGTCTGACGGAATAATGTCGAAGAGGATTTGATTACAACCTTCAGACACATTATCAGAAACATCGGCCGATTGCACATTACTTTCTTGATGTTAACATTTTCTTGAAGTTATTACCTATCATTCTTAGAGGGTTCACACATTCCCTTGTGAAAGATTTACAATGAAATAAACCGTTGCTTGAGCTTATTAAGGGTTCAGTTAATCCTAACAGTCTGAAGAATTTTTGTCATTCATCGCATGATAAGTTTAAATGAAAAACCTTCGACAATCTTTGGAATGAATATGAAAAATGCTTTCAGAGTTTGAATCATCAACTCACCTGTAGCATCTAGAATTGCATCAATGTTTGTATATGGGATATGGCTTCAAATAAAAGCTTCAGATTTCCACACCATCCTTCAAACACAATAATATTGGTTTCATATATATCTTATAATAATACGCACACAGGTTCACATAATTTTTGATTTTCTGCTTCGGTTAGAAAAGACTTCAAAGCAATTGTACAGCTGGTGTTACACCACCTATCCCTCTACATTCGATTCTCTGACTTTCATCCCATATATATACATTTTTATTCTAAAACGTCTTCAACTTGATTTCGAGACATTCAGCACCGACTGAGGTTAAAGCTAAGTCATGTCTTATATGATGGCTGAACTTTCTGCATAGAATCATCATTGCTTTATGAAACTCTTTCACTCTTCTACTCCACTCTTACTTTAATTTTGATCCCTAATTGTCTCGGTAATCTCAGTACTGCTTTTCACTGTCTTCGGACTCCCGAAATCAGAGAATTTCGTGTGTTTTGTAACCTATCTCTAATGTATTCACGAATTAACTGTATGGTGGTCAACATCTTCGAAGAAAAATTGATATATACACGCGTTTCACTTGATGCTTTTTAATTACATGTAAAACCACATATTCATTCAAATTTCGCCTGAATGCTCAAGTCAGGTCAAATAAAAAGTTATTAAACTTTAAATTTAGAGAGATAGTAATCATAAAAATACGAGCCAACTTATTTAGAATATGCACTTCTCTATTTGTACACGTCACAGAAAATTAAATGTTCAGGACTTCTTCAAGACTAAATTCATAATGAATAAAGATCAATTGCATTTGACTTTGCTTCATTGAAATAACAGAATTTTATGTAAACGTCCACTTACCACTTGACCCTTAAAGAATTGATATATAGTAAAAAACCGCAAACCGTTTTGCAGCCAGGTGGGATAAAGTTCTTTGACTGTTTCAAACAAAACACGCATCAAATCACCTCGCTCTATATTAATAAGTGAAGTGGTTGATACCCACCTATGTGGTCAAATACGGTAGTTCACCCTCAGAGTTGTTGAAGAACAATGAGAGGCATGATGTTACTAATGGGATTGTGAAAGAAAAATGTTCGTTTCAAGGCATTAAACACTCTCTTCTTCAGTGTGTCTGATAGTTTTGAATGTTACATACATTGTCATTTTTATCTGTTTTTGCCTTTACATGTTTACCTACAAGGTCTAGGGTCAGTTAGTATCAAGTAGTGTTTTCCTCAAAATAGTTACTCTCTTCATCAACTGATTCGGGGTTTCAGATAATTTTGATCTTAGTCATACGGGCTATCAACGGCTTCTGCTATCATCAATGTTCCTATTAACACGAAAAAGTGCCTGCCGTTGACTTCATTAGACAATTTTCCAAACTTTTCATGAAAATACCTACACCTAACTGTAAACAATACCTCTAACTGTGAATAAGATGTTCAAATTGTAATCCAGTACAAGCTTTTTAACTCAAAAGTCGATATTCTAATATTCACGTTCTTTTATTCCAAGTACTTGCATGGAAAACACACCATCTCTGCATTCTAAATCTTGTGTAGAGAGACTGTAGATCGAATGATATCATGCGTTTGTCACCAATTCTCACATCTAAAATATGGTCAGTGACTTCCGATATCTTGAAGAGAGTATCTGGAATTTGGTTGCCTGGCATGTTTGTGACTTTCTGCGTCCATTTTGCAACTGGACGATGAGAAGTTCCAGGCATGTGATTTGGATAAAAAAAGGTGACGATGCAAAACCTTCGAATGTGCTTTTTCAGGATACTTCTGTAGAAAACCAATTTCATTTCTTGCCAATTGAAGTTTTATAACATCGATCCCGGATTTATGATTCAGAAAGGAAAATTGCACGAAATCCATGTGTGCTAAACCAACTTTCACCACGGGTTCGTGGACAATTTGGAGACTACCTTACTGCGGCTATAAAAAAAAACAGATGTCTTAATGCCGATTACAGACTGAAGAATTTACTAGAGCCTGCTGAACCAGCTGCGAAATGCCTGAAACATCCTTAAAAATACGTCTTTAATTACACTTCGATTTGAGTCCCATTCAAATGTTCATTTTCTCGTATGGCTAAACATTCTGTATCGTTCAGTTGACTGAAAATACTGAAAAATTTGATCAACAAGACAAAAACGACGACACCACAGTGGGTCCGTTACCTAAATCTCTTTTTCTCATTTTACACATGACAGGTCAACCGTATCATTATGTCACAAAGTGGATGACGGAACTCTTGGAAACATTAGGAAGGCAAGTTTGTAGCTATTCTTTGTATGATACTTCTGAATGTAATAATTACTTGATTGATGTTAGTGTTACTGAGGAAAGAATGTTATCACTTGATGTTTACTCGCCATTTACCAATGTTCTATTACACGAAATAGTATGCTTCATTTGCAATTACATTGGCATTTAGGATGTGAGAACAGTCATGCCCACGTCATACCTGAAGGCGCTCATACGTCGATACAAATTAAATATTCACTTTCTTTAGAAGTTGAAATCAACATACAGGAAGATGGAATTCTTAAAGATGAACAGACGGCGAAGCTAAAGGTTTGCTATTTGATCCATATATAGCAGATTTCTTGTTGGCTAATTTAGAGAGCAGTACTTTCATAAATGCTACAGTAGGGCATGACTTCTGAAAAGATACTTGGATGACATTTTGATTATATGGGAGGAGAACTGTGATTTGGATGACAACATGAAAGTATTCAATGACAATCATCCTGCCATCTGGTTCACCTCAGGAAATGAAAATGAAAGAAACATATCATTACTTGATGTTTAACTCATAAGGAAAGCTGACAGGTTCTTGAGAAGATCCATTTGCGGAAAATTGACACTAATAGGAAACTTGACCGATTTATACAGTTTTATCTCTATCGACAGAAAAAAGAATCTAATCCGTTCTTTCTCAACACAGGTTCAAAGAATGTACCTTGAAAAAGTGACTTTGAGGCATTTGAGCACACAGAATTGAAAACTGATGCACATTTTGTGGGAAGCCCGTTTACAATCCTCCTAAATGCAGGGGAAAATATGACAACTGGACTATTAGGATATAGTTATCATGATTTCACGGGCTTTTTCATTCCTCTACAGTCGTTTATCAAAATTTCTTTCCGCATATCACGTCTGGTAGAAAATTAATAAACTGTATATTTAGGAATATAAAATAGACAGAATATAAAGTCAATTTATTGAGAAAATGCAATTCTCCTCAATTGTGAATGTCACACAAATTTAAATTATTAGCCATTTTTCTAAACTTATTTCATAATCAATAGATAGAATCAGCTTCTTAATCGGCTAACAGTAGTTATAGTCATTTAGTAAATAAACAGTTTTACTTTTATTATTTCTATTATATTTATGGTCCTTTTGGTTCTCTGTTTATTACTTTCATACCTTCAAACACCAACTTATTTCTATGACTGCTGTTATCCTTGTTTTTTTCCACACCATGTCATGTAAAGAGACCATTACATTCAATATTTTTTAACCATGCTAGGATTTGTATACCGCATCGACAATACTGTGTGAATTAAGCCCATGGCAATTTCCACTTTTTATTATTATCATTACCTTGGCTAATATCATTATTACTATTTCCATTTTATATGCTGCATTTTTTTTGACATTACACTTATTGTAAATGTGGAAAATTATCTGTGTGACTATTTTGCATTTATAATTCCAGAAAATTAGATGCAATATTGTGATCAATGCTGAAAATTCCATTCTGTTTCACAAGTACTGTTTTTGGAATAAAGTAAATCCTTATTATTATTATTGAATAAATCCTAAATACTACTCACCTTTTGGTGCATTTATAATTTTTTCGTCTTTGTACTATAAATGAAACTTGAATGAGCTATTTGCTACAGTTTAATTTTGAACATTTTTAGATTAGTGTTGCAAGTCAGTTCACTGAACTCTGTAAAAATGCAAAGAATATAGTGTTTGACAATAGTGTTCACCCTGCTCAATAAGTAAGGTATCTAGGGAATCAAGGTTCTCTTTCTTCACATCCCTGATTATGTCGCTGTTCTATGTTATCAGACTACTCAAAGTATGGGATGAATTCCCAGGTTACCGATTTAGGTAGGAGGCAAGTGATATTGATATCAGTATGAACAATGAACAGTGATAAAATTGTCGTCCAATAAATACTGATGTTTCACCAAGTGACATATCTAGTAAACAAATTATTATTGAAGATAGGTGACCGTATTTGTTTTACTCAAATGTTCTTGCAGGATTTACTCCGACATAAATCACGTTTCATTTATCTGAATGATTATTTGATATTTGGAATTTATACGTCAGTGCAAGAAACCCGTTTCTGTTTCTCTTATATATATATATAGTCCTGAAATAATCATAAATATTGAAATTCTTGTCACACTTTTACAACCATTAGTGTTCAGTGTCATCTATCTGAAAACATATGGCTCAATGAATATTCTTCACCAATAGTTTAGTTTTCTGAAACTTCAAACTTCAAAAGAATCACTGATCCTGTCTTCTATCCCTGTTTGGTTTCAAATTTTATTGCAAGCGTTTCTCTACAAATAAGGAGAAAATCCCTGATTTAGCTCCTAAGAATTAGCAGTTCAATACTTAAAATAATTGACTGGCGATCGTCGTATAAAATGACCCATAAGTGTTTTTTTGGCAGTGTCATCTTCTTCCATGTCATGATCTACTTGCTGAAATTCACAGTTGATCTGCTGGATATTTTTAAGATAACGTTTGTCAGTAATCTGTAACTATTTTAGCCAAGTAAACACAAGGAATTAGACCTAATAAACTGAACACATTTCTGAAAGAGGCTAATTACTATCCATCAGTTTCCTCATGTTTGGGGCATACAGGATAAGAGTTTATTTATTTCGCGAAATGCAAAGTAGGATTTTCAATCAGGTTGTTTGTCTCACCTGCGATCATTTACATGCACACTACCTGGATTTAATCATTTAACTGAGGAATGTAAATTTACTTGGATACATACACCGAATAGTCATTTATCAAACGAATCCTCAATTCTAGTTGAATTTATTTGAATAAAACCCAGTCAAAGCAGAACAAGGTTCTTAAATAACTCACAATACTCCACTAAAGTGATAAATGAAATGAATTATGCAAACAAACAAAGTCATTGCCTAACAACACAGAGAGATGAATGCCTAAAGGAAGTGGAACAGGTTACTGTAGGGCTTTACTTCATTTTGATGTAAATATATCTGCCACTAATCGGCAGAAATTAATTAACAAATGCATAACAATCTCGGATATTTATGAGTTAAGGGATTCCTTTCATGCTCAGAATAATATATATTCTTTGAATAACCATCCACCCTAATGCATGAGAAAAGTTACATTTTTCGAATTTAACTAAACATTATCAGTGAAATTTGGTTTTGAAGATAATTCTGACATCGAATACTTTGACTTGAAGGTAAACATGGTCATATGTGATCTTTATTGATACTGCGGATGAATATCGCAGTAAAAGGTTGGCAACCATTGACTCATTGACTGGCCAATTAATAGCTAAATGTTGCTTTGCGTAATTCATTAAAAAAAGTGATAATGGCAGGTGAAGGATTGAAAAAACTCTGATAAATATATCATTTAATCTACACATATTTCTACGTGGCCTGTTGATGAAATGACAAAATAATTCACCTTTGTTCGCAGTGCGTGTGTGGTTAACAATTAAAATGAACAGTCTTAGATACAGTGCTAACTTTCCTGCATGAAAGACATATCAATCTGCGTCAGTGTACAAGCACGTATACTGTAAGAACACCGATTCACAATCATGAATTCAGGTTTCAAAGACACAATGAGGATAAAATTGTTTGACTCGTATAAAATTTCTGCTTCCTAACTCAAATGAAACTCTTTTACTCCACCTTACTATAAATTCTTATTTCCTTTTCGTAACACTTGATTCATTCTGGAGTTTGTAAAATATCGAAAATTCTCACTCACTAAGTGCTTCTGAATAAATTGGTAATGAATTCGTCGTTCAATATGTAATTTCCGAAATATCTGCAGTATCAAAATCGTTCAAACTTAGTTAACTGCATACTATATGGGCTTATTGGATATGCAAGGGTGTGACACAGTTTTAATAAATCGATGAAGTTACAAAAACAATTTCTTGCTGGGATTATATTACACAAAGCACTGCTAGAATTCATATCCACCTTCAGCAAATAACATTTAGTTCCGAACTTTAAATGCACAGGGCAGAACAAATTTATCATGCATGTCTTTCTAAACACCTGAATTACCAACTAATTGGGGACAAACGTTCAGTGAATTATAGAGTTCAAGAAAAGAAAGAATATTAAAAACAGATATATTCGAAAATAGAAGTTGAACATTTCTGATTACGAGGTAAATATATTTAAATATTATTCAACGTTTGTTTTCCAATGAACACTTTACTGTTCATGCGAAAAACTTTTCATTTTTATTTCATTACAGATATCCTGATATCCACTTATGGCTTAGATAATTCGGGGTAAATATAAATCTCCAGGTGACCTTCGAGAATCTTGCTCCATCTACTGATGTTTTTATCTGAAAGAAGTACCCTCAGCCGCATTCAACAGGGTTTCCTTACTACTAAGTTTGTATTATTTCAAGTTGATGTGGACTAATTTTCTTTTTTCCGAACAGTGCTGGAGCCCGTATCTTGATAGTGTCATACACTGTTTCACTGAAAAAGGATTTCACAAAATTATCAACTCACCTTTATCTATCAAAAAAATATTCACAGAAGTCAAGCTCTTAATACACATTAACACTTCGTGAAAGAAAATAGATGTATTCACTGTTTTTATTATCCCCGACTGCACACACATCCAAAGAAAGAAATAAACGAGTGGATAGTGTACGCTCTTGAATGTGGTTATAGGATAAAAATGCAGACTCAAGATGGAGGAAGTTCCACATCAGCATATCCCGTGAATATGGAGCCCTTATCATTCTACTTAAGATACAACATCAGGTCTCTAAGTTTGTACACACACGATTGCCGAGCACAGGTGAAACAGTTGTCATTAGTATTAATCAGCCTAATTTATGCGGTTAGGAATGTTTGTTCAGTCACTTCACCCTTTGACCTCTACTCCTCGATCCAATCTACACCAGCCTCTTTCCAGGTTACACTGGATTCCTGTAAACATTATTTCTATATGTACCGGTACCTGTATCCTTATGGCTACAATCATACTGCCTCACTGATTTCAATCAAAGCTTCTGAATGTGCTATGAGACACTATGAGGTAGTAGGTATTCCACCGTCTGCCCTTACAGATGTGCACATGTACTAATTTCTGGTGACAGTGACTAACTTTCCAAGTTATATAAACACTCATTTGAAGATAAGATTTTAACTTTTATTGTCATGATAACCGCTGATTATTGCAAATTAATTCATTCATTTTTGAACTTTGCTGCTAATAACCACATTGGTATAAAATTCCTATGACTAATAGTTGCATTGTGTAACTGCAATACATGACCGTAAATCGCAAAATATTTATTTCTATTAATTCTTTCCTCATATTTGAAATTTCCAAAGTAACATACAAGATGGAAAGATAAGTTGTAATGAGGCAATCATTATAAAAATCATGACGACAAAACATGATGAATACTGATGTCAGACTTTATTGGAATGCAGCTGTGAAAAGATTTATTTCGTATATCCGTCAGGGTATATAGATGTATAACATGCACGGTAATCATTCAAATTGTATCTCATTGAGATAACTGTGACTTTGAAGTTGTCCAAAGTAGTTATCTGAGTCAAATGCATCTCAGAAAACATAATAACAAATAACATAGTTGCTGGAAAACGTAGTTGGTCTCAACGCGTCTTAAGGTTACTGAAATAAGAACAATGTAGTGAAATAATATATGACTCACAGTGTTTAACTGTAAAGACCAGAGTGATCAAATAAGCATGTGAACGAGATTTCTCAACGTACTTATTATCGCAATGGTAGAATCTTTAAACTTTTAGAAATGCCGTGCGGTTTGCACAGTTCGGAAGTTTTAAAATTGAGTTTGCTTTAAGTAAATATATTCTGTTGTGTAATTTAGTGGAATTATTTGAAGAATTATTAAGTTTTACTACCAGCGACAATAATTATTGAATTGTTTTCAAGATCTGGTGAATATTTTCACTTATGATTAGGCCTTCGGACAATGATGTGATTCAGTTAACAATTAAATGTTTTGTATGAATCATTTTGAAAAATAAGCTTAAAGCACTTTTCTGACATTTTATTCCAACTCTCCGAATTGTTTGAAAGTATATTTATCCTGTTATCCTTCTTACTTATTTCACCTGAGAACAGAAGGCATTTGCATTGAAAAATAGAAAAATTAGGTATCTCATGACTTTTATGGTTAAATAACGATAATATAGCATTCTAAAAACCTAAATATGTAAATCAATGCTGTATGGACAATGTTTCACAGCAACTGTTTGATCAGTATGAAGAATAAAGGCGTACCGGTTGACCTCTGATACGTGACCATAATACGTGGTCAACAAATTAATTTCCGTGGTAAGCAGGTAGTGCTTAACACGTACTTTTTCCATTAGTATATTTTGACCTTCTTTTTAAATGCTAGAAAATGTATGGAAATTGGTGACTGCATCAATTTGAATTATTTAAGCAACATATAATTCCTGTGGTTGGTTATGCACCTCGATCCATAAAAATATATGACAGTTTTTCAAAGAAATCAGTAAGGAAATGTACAATTCAAAAATGATGTAGTCATTTCCATAGCCTGTCCTATATTGAGATATGTAAGCAAATACCTTTTGATCCCTACTCTAAAACTAAAAGTAGTACATTCAGATATTTCATCACCATTTATATCATTTTCTAAATAAATCCATAAAAAAAGCAAAAATAATTAAAACACTGTGAGAATCCTTAGGAAATAGGAACCTACATTGCCAGCCAGGGTATAACAAATATCACATCCAGCATATATAAAACTGAAACGTACTCAAAACTTCTAGACAAATGTACAAACATGCCGTTTTTATAAAAACTGGCTTAAAGAAAAAATAAAATAAAAATATATAATACGTGAACTAACTGAATTTTCCGTTTAATTCATTATTTGGTGTTTGAACTTCACAGCTGCATTCAGCCCACCAAACCGCCCACTGCAAATATTTTCTTGATAAAAGACAAAGTAATCTGAGATTTGAGGACTTATCATTAATTAAATGACGACAGATTTTGTTTCAAATGAATTAACGGGTTTTTTAAACTATTTTTATTCGTTTCTTGTGAAATACAAAATGGTAAGATTGACAACAAACTACGAGAAATACATTTCTACTGTTGAAAATATAATTCTACAAAATCTCAGTTAATTAATACTACATGAATTCAATACAGTTAAATATGCACCAATCAGTGAATGAACTCTGAAAGACTGATTTATTGTCATATTGATCGGAATTTGTAGACATATTCTACAGTATCTAACAAGCTTCTTCTTGTCCTCCAACACTTATGATTGCTACTGGCAGGAAAAATTCTATTGAACAGATAATAACATTATTGAGAATGGTTTCATCATTTCGACTTCAAGAGCTAGCGACCTGTGATTATTACAACGAAACTGTTCACCAGTCAATAAATACATCATGTTACTCTCCTAGTTGAACGTATTTCCAGTATTTGGGGGTTTGGAGTCATATCGTGACCTCTTGAAACCTTGTCTTTCACTCAAAATAAAATTGATGGAAATAATTACCTACTTTATGCAAATGGCTCATGAAAGTTTGTTACAAAATGTTCACAATAAATAAGGGAGTTTTCATTATGGTTCGAAAACTTGTGAATAATTGAACAGTGACTGTAATGTGGACAATTATCCACAGTTCTATGTTATCATAAGATCCGTTTCTTTCTGTCTTCTTTTTCGACCACATTTAACGGTTTACCTAATATTTCACTGGTTGTCATATTCTTTCAATAATGAAATGTGTATACACAGAATACTGCAATAAAATCTATGCTTTAAATTTCAGCTATATAATTATCAATTGGATTATACAAACTTACCTGAGGTAACTGATTAAATTAAAAAACGAACTCACTTCATTATATGTAGACATGACTTAGCAACACAGTCACAAATGTTGAAAGAAAATAACCTGAATTTTTAATAGTAGTCTTCAAGATAATATAACGGAGTATCGAATCTCAGGGGACTATTGACACTATTTACTAATAAATATTCAAAAGTCACTGATGACTGACTTATATGTTCGAATTCGGATGAACAAGTTCGATAACGCGCATGAAAACAGGATTTTCCTGTATTGCAAAACCTCAGGTTTTATAATTATTCTCCATTATGATTCAGGAGATATGAATTTTCATTCGAATTCCAATTACTTCCTACTGATCTCTCTTGATTCCATACTGTCTGGGTATTTATTCCCCTTTACTAGTCTGTATATCCAATATGTAACATATATTATTAAGCCGAATCACTTTTGACCAAATATATCAGGCATTTTCCGGTTTAGTTCTTTGATACTGCTTGCATATTCACGAACACTTCAAGGTAGAAAAATGACAGTTACTAGCAAAATTGATACTAGTTAACACAATGGCATATCAAGAATCGTTGTTCATTATTATTATGATGATTTTTTCGCATGAGAACCGATATGTTTTCAATGATGTCTTAAACAAAGTTTTATGAAGAAAATTAGTGTTAATATTTTTTCAATAAATTATTCTGTATCAAGTAATGAGTGTGGACACATGAATTCAATGAATACCTGAATGATTCTGGTGCAAAAATTGACTAGTCTACCTTCAGAATAATTTTCGTGAATATTATTGAGGAATAGTAACTGATAATGAAAGAGAAATATTGTTTGAAGCTCACGTTCATCATCCTCTAAAGAACAGAAAAAATGAAGTGCAATTTTGAAGACAAACATTTTCAAGTTTAGTTTATTTGAACTCAGGAAAGTTGTTGGAAAGAAATATTTGAGATAGACGATGAAAGTTAGAAAATTAGCGGGAAGTGATAAACTTCGCACTTAGTTTGATGGACTGACGACAGTGCTCTTATCCCATTCTAAATAAGCGCCTAGTAAAATCAGACAATAATTTCTATTGACTGGTCCAGAAAAATAGACGTGACTATGTGATCATAGGTGATCAGGCTGTGATTAGTTCAAATATAAGTCAGAAAGAAATATTGATGGACAATTTCAAATTTCCATCATCTGCACGATACAAAAGTTGATGTCAAGTAATTTACTCAAGCACCGTTTCAACTACAGGCGGGCTGAACTAATGGAGATATCAAAGCAAGGATCGGGAAATCAAGGCAAGCTTTCATTTCTCTTAAGTCTGTGTGGAGATCAGCAGCACCCAGTATGAAAAATAAGATCCGAGCTCTCAACTCCAATGTGAAGTCGGTGCTGTTTTTGGATCAGAGACTTGGCGTCGCGTCATGAAGAGCACTTCGAACAAACTACAGACATTCATCGATAGCTGTCGTCGCCTAATACTCAAGATCAGATGACCAGAAAAGATCAGGAATAGTGAAGGATTTCTGAGGGTAAAATAACCCAGCAGGAACCGATTGTATAACAAATATGCTGGAAGAATTTCAGATAGAATGGCCATACTCTGAGAAAACCATCAAGTGACATCCCACGCCAGTCCATGGCTCGAGTGGAACTTGAAGAAGAAGCGGTGAGTTTGTCGTCAGTGCGAGAATGACATTGAGGAGGTGATACGAAAGGCAGATGAAGGCGTTTGGGCAGACGTGGAGCCAGGTGAAAACGTTGGCAGAGCAAACTTAATGGACATGTTCGGCTAAAGCCCTATGTTCCTCTAGAAACTAAAGGAAACAATAATAATAATAGCGATCTACTCACTGTAAGCTTCATCATGAAAAACGGTAGGTAGATGAACATAGATTTCGTTATTTAAAAATTGCATTCCAAGTAGATTATTTGCAGTAAAATGTGTGTTTATTTCCAACAGTACCATTTTTTCTATCATATCGCAATTGTATATTTTACAAAAAACCACAAAAATGAAGTCTGCACCTAACAAGTAGTTTTTATGTGTTCACGTCGCATATTTGAAGTCCTTAATCTACAACATTTTAGTTTGTCCTAAGATTTCTGTCATCAATTCCCACGCATCTTCATGCCTAGGTATAGATTTCGTATATTTTCAGTTTGTGTGAGATGAGTGCAGTCACCTTACGTGATTCTCGTCATCCTTCAACTTGTGAAGATTTTAAAGAGTATAAATGAAATGCCGAACTGTTTCGACTTAATGACGAAAGCAGGAGATAGTTAGAAATTGAAAACTTTTTGCATAACTTGTCGTTTGAGCAACACTGTGATGCTGATTTATTCCTATGGTCTACAGAAATTTACTGATGGGACGTAACTTTAGTAGTTTGACTGTCCTTCACACCAAAATACCTTTGTTTTCTCATGCCATTTTCAAGCACAATCAATCAAATTTCAGATGTGATCATTTCGTGAAGACTGCTGAATTATTTGTTCAGTAAATCCTGTGAAGTAATTGAAATCTTAGTTGATTAACAAACTTCCATATGATACCAAATTCTAAATCTACTTTTGAATTAATCAGATGTTTCTATGTACTTATAAAAATTAAGTGGTGATCCGATGGGTACAATATACGAAGCAAACAGCTATCAAGGATTCCTGATCTCTCTAATGTGACTAGTAAAAAAGCCCTGTTAGGTGGAACGAAAAAATCGAAATTTTTTCAAAAGTCTGTTTGTTTTACTGATATTCCAACTTACTCATATAAACTGCATGCGGAAAAATCTGAAATATCTTAATCTCAGACAAAAAGGTTGATCTGTCTTTCTTGCGATACAACTCAGACACTCAGAATTTGTTTTCGATTCCAAATATGATGTCTTTAATTTTGTCAAGGCCATCAATGTGGTTTCACTCACTTTCATTTCGAACGATATATTATGAATGTGAAGACTGAACAGAACCAACTCCGATGCACAGAACGCTCACTTACACAAAGTTGGTTGATGAAATTCAGCTGAGCTATCATCACATACTTAGAAATTACTCAACAATGTTTATAAAGATGTCTTATTATTATTACCATATAAATGACAGTATTTTACACCTACATGCACATACTGGAATGAAATGCGTGAAAAAGTTAGGGCTGATTGAAGACTGACATTAAAACATTAAAATTCAATTTGACGTAGATAAATCTCTCATATAAATCATTATATACTTACAATTATCATTGTTCCCTTAGGTTTCGCATGGATCATTCAGCTTCAAAAACTCATTTCTCCTTTGTCCTATTCTCTGTGGTCCTCTTTATTGCCTAAAGTCTCTCATATCCTCCTCGCGAGAAATCCTCCATGGCACCCTCGGACTATTCACTGATTGCTTTTCATTCGGGTTCTGCTGTAGCAGTTGCCTGATACGCGTGTCTCCTATCCGTCTCCATTTTCTCCTACGTATTTTTGCACAATAGGTGAATGATCGGTTTGCTTCCACAGTTACTTATTAATAATAATTTTCTCTCACTGGCCATTTGATCCTCAGTAAAAAACCAGAGATCAAAGTCTTCAGAAGCCTGCAGGAAATGATTGTCTTGATGATGGAATCAAGTTTTCCACCTATATTGAAGAACTTACTGACGTAACATTTGTGCTGAAGATCACATTCTTGTTCCATATGCTGAGTGCGAAGATTTCTCAGTGATGGAGGTCAGTCTCAGCTTCTTGATTCTGGGTTTGACACCTTCATCTGTTTCGCCTGTGGTTGAAATATAAACTCAACAGTACTTTATATATTACCATTTTCTGGAAGTAAACGTAGTCTGAGATGTTACACAAACTCATTCATCATTCCCATTATCTTCTGGTCTCTAGATAGACTTAATGAAAATTTCTTATTTGGGTAAGTATTATCTCATGGCTTTTTGAACATTACATTCCATGAACACATTACTCATCCATGTTTATAGATCAATACGAATCCTGATTCCGAAGTCTGTGAATAAATCACACGTGTTTGAAATATATTTCGTGTAATTACTTTGTACTATTAGAAATAACAAGTATTCCTCTGAAGGATTCTATTTAGTTGATTGGATATATATATATATATAATTAACAGTCTCCTCAATATCTGTCATAAATAAGTCATGAATTATTGCCTATATCAACTCAGCGAGGAAGCCTATTCACTTTTAATGCAATAATTCAGTCTTCATTAGATAATTCCTAATTTTATCGCCAACCAAGTTGTAAACGATGAGTAAGATGATACAGAATCACTCCATATTTGTTTTTTCATTTGGCAATAATTCTCGTTGCCTTTAATTATTTTATTTATCATTATTTTATTCCTTTACGTTCCTAGTGGAACACAGGGCTTCAAGATAGAGCTTTGAAGTTTCAGTAGCAGTGGTACTTATTTTTTTTAGATGAGTTGCTAGCCCAACTTTCCCATTTAACCAATATTATTACTGGCTAAGTGAGGTTAATGAGTGCGTCGGCCGGGAACTGAACTCCGAACCACTTTCGTGGCTGCCGGACATTCTTTCGATGTGCCATTAAAGCCTTAGATCATATAAGCACACCTAAATAAATCGCATCTGTTCAAGCGTTTTATTAGACCACTGTCCAGCTTGTCCTCATAAATTTTCATTGATATGAGAAGAAACCAATGGCCATTTTGTCAAGACAGGTGAACAGATTTAGTATGAGTGCGTTTTTCTCAGGCTTCAGACTTCTATCAACATCTCCCTTTGCTTCATACTGAAGATCGTATGTCTGAAAAGGATAACGAAAGAAGCACCCTATGGACGAACCAATCGAGAACCTGTTGACCAGCAGAGGTGACGAACGAAATAGAGATGGGTCGGACGCACGCTTAGAAGTCTGTTGAGTGACATCGTGTGCTAGGTCCTTGAATAGAGCCAAAGTGGGAAACGATGACTTGAATAACCGAGGGCACCGTGGGAAACATGAGAGCTTCTGATCAGTAGTGGAGTTAGTTATTCAGGACTGCAGAGAACGAGGTAAAAATGGATATGTACTTTTGAAGCCTTTTATTAACCTCGGAATCTGAAGGAGAAAAACAGGCATCATCCTTGTAAAGCGGGATTATTTGAAATATTTAAGGTAGTTTTCCTCTTTTTGCTTATTAGAAATTTCTCCCGTGAACTTGCAATTTTCTCTTCCTATTTGATTCTTCCAGGTTTCATAGAACTATTTCTATGATTCCTTAGTTTCTTCTTACATCAGATCCCATAGCACACTGAGATATCAAATGTTGAAATAGCTATCACAAATTATTTATTAAGCATGCTAGAGGAGTATTCATCTGTTTTCAAATGTTATTTATTAGTGTTATTCAAAGTGATTTCAAATTGTAAACTACTTCTGTTGCTTGAGGTCCGAATTCATAAAAGGTACCTACAACATGAAACAACCTTTCACTTTACTTCTCACAGAAGATACGATAACTGCACGCAGAGGAAGAATTCATCGTCAGTGTAATGATGATAGGAACTAGAGCTCTCTTTTTGCTGGAAGTGTGGCGAAATCCATTTTATCATGGAAATCTTTCATTTCGGAAATGATTTGAAATAAAAAGCGTCCACACTTATAAATGATAGAAACATACAGCCTGAAATGACTCATAAGTGTATACTAATGTTATTGGTTAGCATTTCAAGATGTATTTGCCATGAGTTTATACATAACATCCTATCGCTAAATCAACAATTATAAGTACAGTAAAAACCAGTGAAATAATGCTCGTTGGGTAGCAGCTTATATCTTTGGTCTAAAATTGATTTGATGTAGAAATTCAAACATCCGTTCACAAAATGTCAATTTTTCTGTTCAGCTGTTCGTCAAGGATATTGTGAAGAGATCTAGATTTCATGTACACTGGTTAAAGCTGAACCAACTGTAATTTCACAGTCACAGTATCTATTTTCTTTCGTAGTGCTATAGAAAAACCTCAACGATAATTAGTCATAAAAAATGGAGTGATTATGTGTGCATTTTACAGTTTGTTAGAGCTGTAAAGTATTTCCTGAGATCACTTTCAGAAGACATATACTCTTGCATATCAATCTGAATAGCAGTATCTTTTTCCTCATCAACAATGTAGGTTTTATAGTTGTCTAAGCTCATTTGGAATGGTGAATCAAGAGAAATATATTTCTTTAAAAAATTAAACACTTTCAACAAACTAAAACTACCAGCTTTTGATGGATGAGGACACTGATTTTAGGCCATTCAATTCATGTGATTATGATAGTCATCAGAAATCTAAATTAGGTTGGTTAGTTGTTTACTTACCGGTGTCTTAAATGTGACACATCAAAAGTGAATGTAGGTCTCGTTATACCGAAATCGCGAAATCAAGTGAATCAACAGTGTCTGAGGAACCTGACATTTGAAGATAAATTTGTCTCATTATCTGCCTAAATATTTAGTTTGGACAAAATTTTCGAAGGCTGATTACTCTGCGCATCCGAATAAACCTAATGTCTTAAGCCGTTTTCATCTGCAACAGCTGTGTGTATTTTTTTAACAGTTTTTATTCATTGAATTATTAAACAAAGTAAAGGGGATTTGAAGTATTTGCCGGCTGATAAACTTCAAGTAGCTTTAAGTTCGAAATAAGATTTTGACATGAACATACTTGACCGAAATAGGATATTTCCATATGCTGATGAATTTCATCTGACTGTACATACTCCTGGAAGACCATTGAATGAAACGAAACACCAGACCCTCTAGTGAAACTCGAATCGAAACCAACGAGTTGAATATCCACGTGTGACGTGTTGCAGACCAAATTAGGAAGAAATCAAAGCTTCTGAGTAGTGACGGAGTCAGCTGAAAGAAGACAGTGGAGGACGGAGTGAAACTTAGAAATACTCCTAAAACCATATGTTCATAAGCAATCCAGACGTCGAATAATACTTATAATAATAATTATGATTATAATCACCAAACGGATAATAATCTGAAGCTAGAATGGGGATTGGGTTAGTAAACTGGCTGAACAAAATGTGTCATCGTTCGCGGATCTCAAGGAGTTCGCTATGAGTAAGCCACATTCAAGAAGTTCAAATTTAGATAAAAAGTATCCTACATAATTCAACTTACTGTCTAGAGCTATCAATTAGAGAATATCGAAATAACGTTTGTACATTACACAATATTCATCCTTTACTGAAGATTAGTGAGTATTTGATGCAAAACAACGCCACGAATTGATGATACGCAGTGTGTTGAAATACCTTTTTTATGCTTCCAATTTTTCATGGTTGAAATATGCATAATATATAATAATATATGGAGTTTCTCTTCACGCTTAATTTTGATGTCATCTGATCACTGTGAAAGGCTGAAATGAGAGTCCACTTCTAAGCAGACCTCTTAGTTTCACAATGCTGATTGATATATCTCCATAAAGTCTGTCACACTTCTGAAATTTACTCAACAACTTCGTTCTTTGATAAATAGTTCCAACATAGTGTATAGGATGGAAAGCATTCTAATAAACACCTCAGTTACTCAGAGTCAATTCACAACGTTCATAATAGAGCGTTCTATTGGAAAACTAATCTGCAAATGACATCGATATTTTTAAAAAAATCAACAGTCGATAAATGGAAGAAAAGGCTAACAAAATTGAGAAATGTATTCTCAACTCACAATGACATACTATGAATAAACATGGAGAAAAGTATAAAAAACCAGGTATTGTTTATCGGATTGTGAAATTTAGTTCATCGCAGGGCTTTAATTTATTGTATCAGACTGCTAACTGTACTAAACTGATGGGAATACGGATACCAATCATATTGTTCTGCATGGAATGTGGTTGAAGACAGTTGACGGGGATCTCAGTATCTCAAACAAAGTCTATAAATGCTTTAAAGTAATGATCAATATATCGTTTTAATTAACTCTGATATATGCTAAATTCGCTGATATTTTATGTGTTAGTAACCGATTTGACTAAAGCCATCACGAAGAGTGGGACTTCAAAATGTGCGATTGTGCAAAATATAGTTAAGATGTGGCGAGATAAAATGAATAATACAGAAACATTGTCGATTCTTGATATAATACATAGGCTCACTCCTCGATGCAAGATCACAAATAGTTATGCCTCCTATAAATTGCATTCCTGATTGTATGAAAATGCCTCTTGAATAAAATGTCCCATACTTTATTCACTGCACTCCCAAAGTAGAATTTATAATCGTCTTTAATGTGTCGGGGGAAATTAAACTGGCCTTTTGAAAATGAATAATGTGATAAATATGCTGGTGTTTATATATTTTTAGATAAATCAGTAGGTGTACTTAATATTCTGGTCTTCCATAGGGTAGTAATGTTAAATATTACAAGTAGTTTTCTGTTTTCAACTACAAATGGAACTAATTCATTATAACATGCCTTTAGCTGTGCTTATTTGACTTGGCTACGTTTCGGTTAACTTTTCATTGTTTTTCTCTGTTAATTTACAAATTGGATTATATTGCACTCTGGTGTATCACATGTTACTGTGGCTTTCACTAATTAGTTAAACGATGTGATAAACGAAAGGGACATCCGTTTTTTAAAAATGTTATCTAGTAGTTCAATTCAAAGTGGTATTGATTTATACAAGTTTCAGAAGAACCAATTTTTCACGATGAACGCTCCTTCTGCGAATTAATTTGAAATAATTTACACTTATTCTCTGCACTCACAACTAGTTATTGTTGAGGATCAGTAAATTCATCCGTCAAATAATCCTTTTAGAGACTTGTGCCGTATAAGTGTTTTAGTATGATGCAGTATTAACAATTGGGTGACCTATCAAGCAAAAATTATTCCTCATAATTTTATCAATTTCAGTAAATTTCTCTTAAATTGTCTTTATTTTTGTCTCTCAGAATTCCCCTTGTTGTTTGTTTGCCACTTTTCATGGCTCCGGTGTAGGCAGTGTGTCATTTCTCTCTCTTCACCTAACCATAATAATTTGTAATACTCTCACTTTGTCCCACACAACCCATTTTGTGATTATATGAACGTGAATGGAGTGGAATGCTGATCTTTTTTCTAGGTTATTTAATTTATCAGGGTCAAATGTACTATTAAATATATGTGTAAAACTTGGGCACTGTGGTAGTAAGTGATTCCATATTAGTTTGTTTATTAGGTATGTCACACAGTGAAACAGTATTATTTACTGGATGACGTTTCGAACAAAATTTACTGTTCATAATCATATCAATTGTAATCACACGACTTTGACACTTGAGTGTCAAAACAAACTAATATGGAATCAAATGTACTAGGTCTAGCTAAATTGTTATGTTCCAATAATCTAGTTGACCCTGATCTACTAGCTTGAACTATGTAATAGACCTCCAAGTTATAACATCGTATTTGCAAATTATTTTTCTTAATTGGATCTATTGGGTCCTAAAGCTAAGTTTATTTCTGAGAAAGGTGGTTGGTTTAAATGCCACTCTAACCCCAGACTCATTGAAAATCCTACGTAAGGTCTCTGACGTCCCTCTTTTCATACGGCATCGCTACAGAGACTATGAATTTTTATTATTTTAGTCTCGTTAGAAAATTAATCTGATGCTCGCTAGTGACTTGCTACAGGATGGAATTTCTGGAGTTGTAGTGAGAAGTCGTGACCAGTGAGATCCATCCGGATGTCTCTTGTGAGGATGGATGGTTCGGGTCGTGCTAAATCACAAATTGGTAGAAGTTAGAATTCATGAGCCATTGAAACTGGTCCCAGTGGTTAAATGGTATACGAGCTTGCCGTGTAACTGGAAGGTCCTAGGTTCAAACTGCAGTGGGTGCGTACTACCGATGTTTCCAAAACCAGGATGAAACAGCTGTCCAGGACTCTTTGGTTATTGAATGGTTCTCTAACTGATATCAATCGGTGATCAATTCGTAAAAACATAACTAACCCTTACAAACCAAACTACAGAAAACTTTATACATACATATATTTTGAATTCATACATTTTTCAATTTGTATTTATGTCTCATCATGAGAAGTCGATGAAATATATCACGGCTATCAGTCACTATGATGGTGGCAATAAAAGCCAAAACCAGCTACAATTCTTTGGAAACAGTAGTACTTCTTCAAAGAGATTAGGAAGTAACTGAATTACAAACTAAAGGATTGCGTACAGATACTTGGAAGCTGACAGAATGTTAACCAATGCAAAGATGGATGACAGAAGCAGAATCTGCGTTAAATCTACAGCACACTCAATAAAGAAGTGAAGAAGAGTGCCAGGAGAGATAAAAGACAATTCTACGAAACACCGGTCTGCAGCTGCAGCAAAACTGCCAGGTTGCAGGTAGAAGAGATCTCAGAACATTATATCAGATAACCACTCGATCTATACCCGGGAGAAGATCAACCGAGCTTATGAAACAAATAAAAGTTGCTCAAAGGAACCCAATTATCGAGGAGCATAGACAAATAAAACAATGGACTGGTTACTTCAAAGGATTCTTGCATCGCCCAGAAATACCATCATCACTGACAGCAGGCACAAAACTGACAATCAATAAACACTGATTCTCCAGCGAAAGCAGAAATTGTCAATGCAAACAAGCTACTGAAGTTCAGACAGGAAGGGGGAATAACCAGACGGAGTGAAAACAGAAGTAAGTAAAGACTGCCTGTTATCTCCGATCGTATTCCTAATTGTGGTGGACTGGTTCATGCATCAGGCTCTTTGCGGAGAGAGGAAAGTAATACATTAGTCCGATGAGAAAATTCTAGAAGATCTGGATCTCACAGACGACTTATTTCTAGTGTAACTCAAACTCGAATACTTAAAGGTGAAAAACACCAGACTGACAGAAGAGACAGACAGTGAAGACTGGACTTCAAGTGAGTGTAGAGAAGACGGATGATGTAGATAACCAAATAATCAAAGAAAGTAATTTCTAATCGGTATCAAAGGAGGAAATTTCCAAGATGATGTGACCTTCACACATCTATAAGTATCATTTAAAATACAGGCAGTCGGTAAGGATAACGACGTCGAAACCAGAATCGGAAGGGCAAGAAGGACCTCCATCACTCTCAAATCAGTTGAGAAATCTTCTTTACTCAGTATAAAGAATAAAATCTGCATTTTCAACAAAAATGTTAAGACAGTCAGTTCTTCAATATCAGTATTGCTGGAAAACTTGAATCCACCGTCAGGAAAGTCATTTCCAACAGAGTGTTGAAGAAGTTTATCAACAGCTGCTACCTTCGCTGGTTGTACACTGAAGATCAAATGGCCAGTGAGAAAGAATCATCATCGAGAAACTTTTGAAGCGAACCAATCGTAAGCTCATCGCCCAATAGATATCGGGAATAAAATGTAAACGGATGAGACACACATTGAATAGGACAACGAACGACATCGCCTGCAAAACATGAGCTCAATTACTTAGTGAGAAACGATGAGTGAGGCACCCGAGTGGTAAATTAAGGAAATCGTGAGAGGTGGATATGAGCGACTTTGGAGGAATCGTGTTTTCAGCCAAAGAGGACAGCAGAGAATAGGACAAAGTTGAGATGTGCTTTTGAAACCCCTTTGATACACCCAGAACACAAAGAAGAAAAATGATAATATCAGAAGTTTCAGTTTATATTTGCACCAAGTTATGTCACAAATCTACATCACTTCTTTGGACACGACAAAGGAATTTAAATTAAATTGAACTCAATAAAAGTAATTGAACTTACTTGAGGCATTTTTGGTGTAAATCATTAATGTGGATAAGATGAAAAGTAAACTCAATAGCATTCTTATGGCTGTATAATCCAAATGAATAAATGTGAGCAGGACTTATTTTTATGAATATTTATACCAAACCTAGAATGTTCTTATGACTGATAAGAAAAGACAAATAGAAGTTTAACATCAAATTCGATTGACAGCTAAATGTGATAAAAACATTTTCTACGTCGAAACCATAGAACAAGGTTTCTATTCTGACTATTGTCAGTAAAATGTCTGCTGAATCAGGACAGTTTCAGACATATAAAGTTTCAACTGATAAGAAATTTCTAAAAAGCTCATCGGACACATTTCTCGTCTTTTGCAAAATAAAGTCTGTCACTATAATATCTCAAAAAATAAGGCGTCACCTCTAGTCTATCATAAATTATCAGATTAACACATTTCTATTGATAATACAAAATATGGACATGATAAAAGAGTTTTAAATGCGCTGAGACAGACCACAGTACTCTGTTAAAAAGCTTTTGTCTGATATAAAATTATTGAATGTATCACGTGTTCTTTCTAAAAGAAAGAGTGATTTGTGGAATATAAAATTCTCCATAAGATTTATAAGCACAGTATTTCTTCACTCACGAAAGCTGAAAACGAAGTGAAAAAAGGAGGAGACGGTAAATGAAGTAGAAAAGAGCGAAAACAACAACACAACATTTTCAAAATCCACAGCATTAAAATAGCCCACATTCAAAACAAACAATAGACAAAATTTTACTCGGCTTATTCTACTGATGAGGTGAATACAAAAAAGTTGTTTGTCTTGTTAACCTAGTTCATTTCTTTTGAGATTGATTTGATCTGCACTCTGTGTAAGACAAAACGTATGTCAACACATGTAAGTGAATAAACACTTTAGTATTGACAAATAATCATGTTTATAGTTGTCAGATATCAGAAAATAAGTGACGGATCCTGTCCACTGGATTTCATCATGATCTGACATCACTGAGAGAAGCACTGGAAATCCTTAAAGTGTTTGATGGCGTTTTCGTCCTAGTTTTTTGTCCTAACCCTGAACCTTCGGTTAAAAAGGTGCACTCGTAGACCACTGAGCAATTGAAACTAGATTCAGTGGCCAATCCATGAATTTTCAATTCTGCCGATTCACGATATAGGACAACCACTTGACATTTTCATTCGTGGTGAGTATCTGTCCCCACCTGACATGCTGTCCTCCGCTGTTAACGACTTCTCACTAAGCAGCTTGTTAATGATCGAATATGTGGAAAACTTAGTAAGCTGTCTTTATCATTTTGTTTTCATTATTGTACAAACAAAATCATCAGATCATCGGTATACCTTTAATTGAAGTGTTAGCTGAATAGTTAGATGAAAAAATTAGGCAGACGTTTCAAATGTGGTGTTCAAGAAACTAACGTACAATTTATAAATCTTGACCAGCTCACTCTAACTTTACTAACTGATACTTCGTAAAACTGAAGCGATATTATTTGAAATGAACTAAGGCTTTCATTACACTGACTAGACAGTGTAAGGACGCTGCTGAACCACTTTCATCAGACAAATTCGGACCATGTGGGATGCCTGGTTATTGGATTTACTCCTAAACGAATCGATGGTAGTAACTACACAGTAATCGAGAATCATAGTGATTTTTACAGCCGGTCGAAAATTTCTGTTTATGTCACTTTCTCAATTGTTTGTTTTAGTCTACACAAAACATGAGGCTCATAGATGTTATTTTTGCCTTCGCTCGAAAATCTGCTGATGAATCTGCTTTACTCTCTTTAAGATGTTATCTTATTCAAAACTTTCCTATTCAAAATGCATACAATTATAGGATACGTCTGTGAATTGCAGTGCTTCCGTCTCCACTACCTAAGCAATTTCGTACAACGATTTTTCTCTGTTCTCCAATTGATCACTGCTAGTACTGATGACTTCAGTGATTTTTGGTCGAGAGAATGAAATATGAAATATAATTCCTTTGAGCTTAAGGCGGAGAAAGTAATCGGAATAACCGATATTGACAAACCGATTACGCAAGTTACAAAACTGATCATATCATGGCAAGAGTAAATGAAAACCCATATCTGTACTGAATAAAATAAGAATTCAGTTGGAGAGTGTACGTCAACTCAGATTATATGGAATAAGAATATTGAAAGTAACGAATAATCCCTCTAATGTCTGTAGACTATAGATGAAATTAGTATTCCGCTGTTCCGTATGACCGCTTTGTCAGAAGTTATTAGTGAAGAATTGCATCTATTTCAGTGTTCAATCATCAAGGTACTGTATGTTTCACCATTAATGATATATGTCATTCAAACTTGATTTTGTAAAGTATCTGCGGGTAAATGTCATCGAATGTACAGTCACATCGAATAAATTAGTAAACAGAGAAGAGCTGTATCCAGGGTGATCAACTAACATAAATGAAAGGGTGAACGACAGAAAAAGAATAAATGGAATTCAATTGTGGATGGTGACTAGCTATGGATCCCAGGATGCTCACTGCGTCCTATTTATGATTCGTCACTGGATGTACCTGCATTCCAAGTGAGTGATGATGTTCCCACCATTTATTCTGATTACATGATCAGACATAATCTAAGCGTCTGCACAAGAAGCCCACATGTCAAACTGAGACCGATCGCTTCGGTCCAATCAATCAACGGGAAAATCTAAAATTCAATTAAAAAGATAAATGCATTTGAATAAAATCTGTTCAACAATGAGTGATCTGTAAATAAAGCATATACAACAGACACTGTTTAAATATAGGAGGATATTATCATACATCAAATAGAACAATCATACATTAGGCGAGATAAACTTCAATAGCGAACAACAACACATACGCCTTTAAAGGAACCGCATATAAACGCATACTACTCCCGACTGATAAGTATTCCGAAGCTCAACCGAAAAGTGTTACGAAATATGGATTAGAGCGGAACATGCAACTCGTTTATTATTCTAAAAATGGTATATCTTGTCACGTCCTATTAACTAATCAACACGCATCATTCTCATCACAAGTAGTTCCTATAGGTTATTTCCAGTGAGAGAGAACATAGTACGACAAATCAATAATACCATGTATGTTTTGCAGTAGTGCAGATTGTAGCTGGTGAAGAATATCCAACGAGATAATCAATAATGAGTTCATATTATCCTGATTTGTTCAAATATGCAATAATATGTTCCCACAAACGTCTTTAAATCCAGCCATCTACAATTCAGTTATTATGTTCACCCTTTTTATATCTTGATACTGATCATATTTACCGACTAACATCACAGCATGAGGTTGTGTTACCAACAAGATTTGAACGTCGCACCTATCGTTTCAAACTCCAGCCGGCTGAAGTGTGCTGAATAGGAAGTGTTCATCCTGGATTCCAATACTTGTCATCACCAAACAAAATAACTACAACAATCACTAGATATCATCAAAACATTTGAAGTGAAAGCCAGCATGTCAGCAGAGACCCTGAATTTCTCTACCTAATAATCAATCAAATGAAAATACAAATCAACTTAAAGAGAATTTATTAGCAGTTCATATTATTCGTCAAACACGTTATGCCGCAAAACTTCGTTCCAAAACAGAGATTATGTATTTTTTCCAAATAAGTTTACGAAAGGGCAATTCCAAAATTTCAAATGTGGATTTTATGTAGTCTTGACTGAGAATAAGGGATACTCCAGTTCTCACGCTGAACATTCAACGAGCTGACTGTTTCTACCACAGTGATCAATTGAACTTGAACAATTATTATCGTAGAGGTACGAACAAAGGTGAACACGTTTAACACCACTATTTATTGATTGTATTTATAATCCCTTGTTCTGCGAATTCACAGTTTTTCATCAAATAGCAGAAATATGAAATGTTTGTTCATTGTGAAAATAAATCAAATTATTAAGTATATTTCAGTAATATACACGCAATGGTAACTACTTTGTGTTTTGGTGATATTCCGAGGTAGAAAAAAAACACTGTAATATAATTATAATAAATTTGTTATTCCTACATGATGTTTTTCACAAAGTGAACTTCAGCCTTCGGTCAAAGGTATCTTCAAACAGTTCACCACAACTTCAAAGCATTACGGATCAAAATCTAAGGAGTGAGTTGAATAAATCTGTAAATAGTTGATTGGTTTTTTTTCTAACTACTGGTCTTTGATGCCATTATATCGCCATTATAGTAGTTCACTCCTTATGATTTGTCGCTAGTATCTTTTTCATGTGGTTATTGAGAATTTAAAAGTCTGTATTCATCGTATGATCTTACATATTATAACTTCATGAATCCATAGTTTATGAGGCTTGACGGTTGATATCTTTCTGTGAACATTGATCAGAATATCAGTAAAATGGTACTTCATCAATGAATATTTTTGTTTACAATTCTCTATTTAATTCTGTCATCCATTTGGCAAAAATGATATTTCAAAGAAAATATCAACTCATCTGAACATGGACTGATAATTATAACATCTAACACCTGTTATTATTACTTGCTCATCATGTGTGTAGCTTTTGACGGAAGCATCATAATAACGTCTTCAAATGTCTGCTGTACACCGAGCTGTTTCTTGTGTTTTCACTAGTATATTGATCATTGTTTCTCTCAACACTACTGAAATTCCATACACCTGCATATTTGTTTCCAGTTTAATACTTTCACCAATTGAATATTAACATGGTCCGTTTATGTTGTCCTACCTTCCTCATAATTTTCAATCATAATGATTTTGTTCATGATATCTTATTCAATATTATATCAGAAGCATTTCATCAAATTGACTTAGGTCTCCTACATGTGAATATATGTTCACCTGAAATTGTTACGATCGCATTCGTACTTCACTCGGATATGAATGAGGCCGTTTGTTGCTCAGAGCTTATTTTACGTCAAACATCAATTAAAGAAGAAACTCGTAAGAAACACAGAATTGTGCCTTCCGCTGGCACCGTAGAAATATAAATTCACTTAAATTTAAATTTCCTTCATGAAACAGTGTGTATTAAAAGCAAAGTCAAGCTGATTATTCAGAGAACAGTTATTATCCGTCTACTTGATGGAAACTGTAAGATCACATAGTGAACGGTCTAATGAAGTTGACAAATATACACTCACTGGGGAACTGTCACAAAACGGGATACAATGTCAATGGTAGACACATATTCAAGCGCAAAACATTGCTTTCCATGTCCTGTTTTAAAGTTTTAGTTTCCTGTAGTGTTTTTCTATCAATGATTTACTATTTTATTAGTAAACTCATCGGCTTATGTTCCGCAATAGTACCCACAAATGTGAGTACCTTGGTTGTGTTCTTCAAATATGGAAAAATGAAAAGTGTGAAAGGACTCGCTGTAGACAGTGAAAACTTCGAGATTTCGTGCATTGAATTCTCTCTAATCAGATATTATGAAACCTGAATCTGAAGGTAGCCAAAAGTGAACGAGCAGTTTCCAGAGAAAGATCAAAAGTTTTGATTAACCAGTTTGAATTCGAAATGATCCTCAGTGAACACAGAATTCGAATTTATCTTAATGTCTGTCGCTGTCTGCACTTATTAAATCAATGTAGGTGACGGTGCGTTAGTGATACACTGCAGGTTACTCTGATGCATCTTGACCAAATAGGCATTGAAACTTGCAGAAATTCAATTGTCCTTTACCTTAATTACGTTCCTAGAGAGAATGTTCACCCTACAAAACAGTCATTTTCAATAATAATCAATGAAAGCATCACTTCACACATAATTCATCCTGAGGCTTATTATTATTTTGCAGATATTTGAACTGTGTAAAAAATACTTATATGCAGATATCAGTCCAGATATTGTAAGTACTTGTCATCTTTTACAGGAGGCTATGTGAAACTTAGAGTGATTGTCAATCTTAAAAATTCGGGATTCATGCAATATCGTTATTACGGAAACCAAAAATTCAGCAAAAATGTGTTCTTCTGAAGAACTTGTTGAACGGAAATAAAAGTGGAAGATTTGGTGCAAAAAGATTATGTTATATTAAATATTTGAAATGTCCGCTGTCGTACATTAAATCAGAACCATCGTCACTATGGTATGTATTTCAACACAGCTCATGAATCATGATCGTGAGTGTCATCCGATTTTCAGGTCATTTGGGGAAGCTGGCTAAAAGCAGAGCTAACTAAAAGAAAAGACAAAAACAAATATGACAGCATTTTTAAAATTCCAATGAATTTTGCGTCAGTCTGTTGATTTGCTGAGTGGAGAGCATTTCATGATTCACAATGACAAATAAAGCGAACAGTCGATTCAGATTGAAATATAGTTTAAAAGTTGTAATAATTCTACTCATATCATACTCTTGAAATATTTATCCGAGTGCAGCACAGGGGTTCAGGCTTTAGCGTTTAAGTTTCCGAAGCACTTATCCTTAACTCAAATGGGGTAGGTTTGGTAGCCGCACGCAAAACCTACGCTCTTTCTTGAGCCTTGTTTCTCTCAGCACTACTGAAATTCCATACACCTGCATATTTGTTTCCAGTTTAATACTTTCACCAATTGAATATCAACATAGTCCATTTATGATGTCCTGCCTTCCTCATAATTTTCACTCATAATGATTTTGTTCATGATATCTTATTCAATATTATATCAGAAGCATTTCATCAAATTGATTTATGTCTCCTACGTGTGAATATATGTTCACCTGAAATTGTTACGATCGCATTCGTACTTCACTCGGATATGAATGAGGCCGTTTGTTGCTCAGAGCTTATTTTACGTCAAACATCAATTAAAGAAGAAACTCGTAAGAAACACAGAATTGTGCCTTCCGCTGGCACCGTAGAAATATAAATTCACTTAAATTTAAATTTCCTTCATGAAACAGTGTGTATTAAAAGCAAAGTCAAGCTGATTATTCAGAGAACAGTTATTATCCGTCTACTTGATGGAAACTGTAAGATCACATAGTGAACGGTCTAATGAAGTTGACAAATATACACTCACTGGGGAACTGTCACAAAACGGGATACAATGTCAATGGTAGACACATATTCAAGCGCAAAACATTGCTTTCCATGTCCTGTTTTAAAGTTTTAGTTTCCTGTAGTGTTTTTCTATCAATGATTTACTATTTTATTAGTAAACTCATCGGCTTATGTTCCGCAATAGTACCCACAAATGTGAGTACCTTGGTTGTGTTCTTCAAATATGGAAAAATGAAAAGTGTGAAAGGACTCGCTGTAGACAGTGAAAACTTCGAGATTTCGTGCATTGAATTCTCTCTAATCAGATATTGTGAAACCCGAATCTGAAGGAAGTCAAAAGTGGGCGAGCAGTTTCCACCAGAAGATCATAAGTTTTCAATAACCAGTTTTATTTAGAAATGATCCTCAGTGAACACAGAAATCAAATTTATCTTAATGTCTGTCTCTGTCTGCACCTATTAAATCAATAGAATTGATGGTACGTTAGTGATACACTGCAGGTTACACTGAAGTAACTTGAACGAATATGCATTGAAACTTGAAGAAATTCAATTGCCCTTTACCTTAATTACGTTCCTGGAAAGAATGTTCACCCTACAAAACAGTCATTTTGAATATTCATCCATGAAAGTATCATTTCACACATAATTCATCCTGAGGCTAATTATTATTTTGCAGATATTTGAACTGTGTAGAGAATACTTATATACAGATATCAGTCCAGATATTGTAAGTACTTGTCATGTTTTATAGGAGGCTTTGTGAAACTCAGAGTGATTGGCAATCTTAAAAAATCGGGATCCATACAATATCTTTATTACTGCAACCTAAAATTCAGCAAAACGTATTCTTCTGAAGAACTTGTTGAACGGAAATAAAAGTGGAAGATTTGGTGCAAAAAGATTGTGTTATATTAAATATTTGAAATGTCCGCTGTCGTACATTAAATCAGAACCATCGTCACTATGGTATGTATTTCAACACAGCACATGTATCACGATCGTGAGTGTCGTCCGACTTTCAGCTCATTTGAGGAAGCTTGATATAAGCAGAGCTAACTAAAAGAAGAGACAGGAACAAATATGACAACATGCATTTTTAAAATTCCAATTAATTTTGCGTCAGTCTGTTGATTCGCTGAGTGGAGAGCATTACATGATTCACAATGACAAATAAAGTGAACAGTCGATTCAGATTGAAATATAGTTTAAAAGTTGTAATAATTCTACTCATATCATACTCTTGAAATATTTATCCGAGTGCAGCACAGGGGTTCAGGCTTTAGCGTTTAAGTTTCCGAAGCACTTATCCTTAACTCAAATGGGGTAGGTTTGGTAGCCGCACGCAAAACCTACGCTCTTTCTTGAGCCCACCATTGAAGAAAGCAATCCAAATCAGAATGATGTGTATGGTAAAGGAGCATTCCACTGCTGAATCAACGACTCACTACCTACGTTATGAAGTCTCGGAAACTGAATCTTTCTTTAAAACATTCTTCGTTTCTTGAAATTAATTAACTGGCACTAAGTTCGAGTGATAAAACGTTTTTACAAATGGAAGATATTAGTGCTAACTTACCAAATCAACTGCAGTGTTCAAAATGCCGCCGGCCAACTCAGTCGAAATGGGCTGAAATATGTTGAAGTGAATTGCATTGAGGATTTTAGTGAGAATTCTAAGAGATTCAATACATATTTCAACTCATAATAATTGAGGAATTAAATCAATGCAGCTAAGTGGAATAGGACTACATCATGTGTATATACCAGATTTTCAATTCGAACAGCACATGATTCACATTTCCTGAATTCAGCTTGATCTGGTGGGTAGAGTCCTGCATCCATTGCATCCTTTTTCCCTCTACAGAATGACGTGACTTGGTATTTTAATTGGCGTGGACAAGAAAAATAATGAACGCCAGTTCTTCCAGAGTGAGACATCAGTCGGCATTCCCCGGTATCTTGGAAAGATATTCAGCTTGTGTTCCAATTGGTTAGTGCCTTTCCTTCTTTCCAAACTTTTGCAGTTTTCGTCACAGAATCAATAGTCTGCGAGACTAATACGTGACCAACATCTCTTAAACTTCGTTATCGTAATATTTAAGTTTCGTGATGAAAGAATTTGATTCCAATTAGTGTCTCCAACTTGGTTCTCTTTTTGTTTTACTGTAAACAGGGTTCTACTCATTTTTCTGTTTCTCCTGAATACATTCGTTGACACGATTGACTAATTACTTACAGATTCTGTGTAATTATTGATTAACATAAAGACACCACACGGAGTTTATTTTCGTGTGCACAGAGAACACGGACTGATCAGTTCTACTTATGAATTATAATATGAAAAAGAAGACATATACAGCACTCTGGGAGCTGAAAACAAGACGTCATGTGAAAAGTATTCACACAGATTCGCAGATTTCTTAGGATAAACACGACATATATTTCAAGGTAGCTTTCGTTAATTACAGTCATGGCTGTCCGTATATTCAGCACTGAATAAGGCCGTCATTTTTACCACTGTGGGTTACGTGCTTTAAATTGAAATCAGAAATATTTTCTCAGTCATTTATTAATGTTAATCAATGACATCAGCGATACATTCAAATACTCAAGGTGTATCAGTCCGTCAGATTTTGATTATATAAAATCAGCCAATGACATCGGTAAACTGTTGTCTATTTCTTAATCTACCAATGGCATATGAATACAGCAGAGCTTTTCTCATTTTAATTTCAATATAAATAAAATCGTTTATGAAGAGATGCAGAATAACCATGGCGTTCGCATCCACGTCTACTTGCCTACTTATATCTGCTTTCTTTCTCTGTTCATGTGAATTAGCAGGTTAGTCATTTCTGTTTCCATTGTCTGCCTAGACCATTATATATAAAGATGAAATGTTACTAGACATCTGCATTTAACAAACCTTCGATTTATTACCTTCATCTTCATTGTGATGATTGATCGAATCATATGATGTTAGGATTGGTAATAGTTGAAGCAATTTCACAATCCCTCAAACGCATTATGTACACCTAAGATGCATTCATCAGAATATTTACTATGTACACTTCTTCTTCTAAATTACTTATTCACGTCTCACAGAGATGAAACTGAGGCCTTTTATGTATTTGTCAATAGCACAACGGAGAAAATAAGAGTGTATCCGCTTCAATTAAATTCCCCTTATTGTTTGCTTCAATATGCTGAATTCCTATGGGATAAAATGTTTGAGGTGGAAACACTGATCCTGAATTATGAAGGCAAGTCTCACGACATGTTGTATCAACACTCCTTTCTGTAATTTGAATATTTGTTTGTTTGTCCGTTTTTCAGCATTATTTCTACATTATATCCCATAGATAGAAAGCATAAAATACAGTATATTCTGTTGACTTCACTTTGTCATTGGCATGTACTGTGAGAAGTAGTTCAAAACAGTGAGGTCACTGAAGACTTTCTGCATGTTAAGGATTTCAAAAACTAATGAAGGAAATAGAGATGGATTGAATGCACTGTGCGAAGACCACTGAGTGATATCACACACCATGCAGAAAATCGAGTTGAAGTCGAATGCAAGACGAGGAGTTAGTCGATTTAGTAAGCATTGGATCAGAACACATTGGAGATCATGGAGGCACTTAGCGAGGACTCCAGAAAATACGGTTAAATTGAGAATAGTTGTTGAAGACATGAGTTTTACTCAGGAACATAAAAAGGATACTAATAATTCTACACGGAGTGACTGTTTAAAACCACGGTATGGAATTCATTCTTCATTCAAATTACCAGTTAGTATAATTAGTATGGTGTTGAGAGGAAATATTTGACTACTGTTCATTATGCTTCTGAGGTCCAACATCATAATTTTGGAATTCATGAATTCCATGGATCACTAACTTCTTGTTTGATAGAAAAACACAATTAACTTTGTAATGCATTACATACAGATAGATAATCATCAGTTAGGCTCAATCCAGGAAAGACTGAATAATGGTGAATATGAGAAAATCGACATTGGAACTTATAATTATGAATAACTCAATCTGCTCTTGACAACCAACATCACAATTCAACCAGTATCGACTTCTCTACTAAACTGACAGTGGACGAGATAAATCCTTGAAATCCCTGAAATACACTGAGTTACAATATCAGATAGTTTAGTTTATTAAGAAACTCAGTATTTTCAAATTCACCTTCCACTTCACACCGTCCTGTAGGTTCGATTCGTATAAATGAAGATACAATCAGTCAATACAAATCAGATACAAAGACACAAGGTGAAATGAGCATGTCTTAATTTACTTCGTGCAGTAAAATTTATTCTTTTCCAAATTTTCAACTTTTGATTGAATTACAAAATAAAAACCGAGCTATTAACAATATCAAGAATCCAGTACTAGGTGGTGGGAAAACAGTTGGATTCATTAACAGTGAAAGAGATGCACACATATCTTACTGAGTTCAGTAGCATGATGGAGTTCACTCAAAGTCTGAAGCAACTTCCCTTCTCCTCTAGGGATTTTCTCACTGAGATGCTTGTTCGCTTGAAATAATGAATGCAAGTTTCGACCATTAGTAGATGAAGATGAATGTGGTATGGAATGTTAATATGGAGCTGTTTAGTTCACTTTTCCAATATCGTTCTGACTATTCACATTATATATATATCAAACTAAATTCTACCTGCTTTTCTCCACTTCAGTAAAATTAGTTAGAAAGATAATAAAGAACAAGAAGCGTTTCAAGAGATGTAAGTCAACTGACATACTTTATAAGGAGAATTGATCATCTTTTCAGTTGTGAAATGCCAGGAAACTTACTATGCTTCCTACAGCCTAGTACAAGTTTACAAAGGTTTGTGAAATTTGAATATATTTTTGTTTACTGACATCGCAAATAATTTATGAGAATATGTCATCAATTAAATGGATCCCTTTATAGACCTTGCTGGGCCATTGTGATTGTTGCGGCTCGCACCCGAAGACAACAGATCTAGATTAACATTTTATGGGTTCGTTCATTGATCACATATTTTCACTATGATTAGGAACCAGTGGTCAATTGGGAATCTAACCAAGTAAAGAGGTGCTGTTCACTTTGAGATGAGTCCCGTAATAACTGTACGTATGTGACTACAAATTATGCAGGTTGAATTTGGAAAGAGAATATTCCTGCATTCCATATCAATGATTAATGGATTTATTTTAGGGTTAGTTGATTGTTTCTTCAACCAAACATTCAGAAATTATCTTGTTAGTTACTTTAGTCTCTATTTATTCGTTTTGTCCACGCCTTTTATTATCCCAATCAAGTTAACATGTCTATTCTGAATTCCATGTATATGGAATCCAACAGATTTATTGCCAAGCATGAAAGAATTGAAAGCAAAATACGGTATGATTTTTTTACGCACATTAATTATTTCAATATTTCAGCGAATATTTTTAACTTCATTCGATAGAGAGAGTGGTCATACTTCCTTCTGAGTGGATAAACATGCAGTTGTCGTTCAGCTAATGGATTCGAGAGATCCTTTGCCCTTATTTATTTGAAAATCATTCGACTTAGTCGGACACTTGGTAGTCACTGGCGTCATGCACCTAGTCGCTTATCTGGTGCAGAGTGAATTTTATCAGTTAAGTTTGCAGTGTGACCACTATGCTAAGTGGCTCAGCACGTTTGTGCACCGATAATTGCGGTTATCAGGTGTTTGTAGGTTTCGTGCTTGTTGGCACTCGTCGTCACTACCTTGTATCAAATACAGTCATGCAGGAGATGTATCACGAGCACGAAAAGCTCAGTGGTGACGTCTATGACTGCAGTTTCCAGTCTCAAAGTGGACATGAGTTTCTTCAAAATCCTAGATACGCCATGTTGTCTGTTGAGTACTAAATAGGGCGAAATTAAAATTGGAGACTTCTCTCTGGTCGCCTACAATCATCCGAAATCATGTCACTTCGCTGCCTTGCTTTCTAATAAGATAATAATTCAATTAGGAATGAGATAAACAGTCTTTCAGTATTCCATTATAATGCGTAATTCAGTTCCATTAACAGTCATTACCAAGCATGGTGTACCAATATGTCGAAATCTCTCAGTGAATAACAGTGAAATCAACTGTCGAACATTCATCAGTCAATTGTAGAATTGTATATAAAAGTGTACATCCATTCATTTTGACATTTTCTTCAGGAGGTTTTGCTTTGGATATTGACGACAAAATATTTTTGACCAAACAGCTTCTGAATACGTACACAAGTAATTATAAGACTTATTTATAAGAAATGTTAATTTCCTTATCTATCTGCATGCCTTCTACACAAAGGTTCCTATCTGATATTGTTACCATGATTATTGTCGTTTTTTTGGGTAATTTACCTGTTTCATGACGAGTTGACATCAGTTTAGGGACCATTGGAAAACCCTGGATTACTGGAAAGACATTTTTGACAGTTCAGCAGTATACACCTATTGGCGTTTGATGCCAGGACCTTCTGACCACAAGACGTGCCCATAGACCAATTAGCTACTGTGATACCATGGAATCGTCTGCCAATGAACTCCAACTTTTGCCGATTCATGATGTATAGAAAAATCTCCAACTAATGTAACAGGCGGGTAATGGACCTCTCACAAGCAAACATGCGAATCCATGAGAAATCTATGTCCAACGTGGAAACGTGGGAGAACCATGCTTACAACATACGAACTTTAAGTGTTTATGTTACTCTCATGGATCACTTGTGTTCTTGGATCAGTCAGCTTTACTCTATTTGAATGGTCAGTATTATTCAAATATCTTTCCGTTCCCGTTTCCTTTGGTTCTAACTTCAATATTCGATCACCACATTCAATAAACACTTCTTCACTCAACCACATCAGCGTGATAAGTTCTGTAAAACAGTTAAATATCTTATGCAGAAGATAATGCTATTTTAATGAATACTGTTTTTGTCATTTCTCTGCATCATGCCGACTGCAAATTTTAGTATTTTTGAAAGGTTAGTGCATATTGGGATGTTATAATAATAATATTAGTAAGTTACAGGTGATTCATGTATATATTTTCGCCATTGCATGTATATTTATATCTTGATATTTGTATTCCTTGTGTACAATGAATAGAAATGAAATTCGCTCCAAAAAATAGAGGATGCAATGCCTTCCTATCACCAACTCAAATTCGAGGTATCTAAATGTCATTCCCTGTCATGTATATATTAGTGTAATGACACTATTCATATTCATAGTGCTCACATACTTTCATTGAGTAGCCTCACTCATGAAAACATACTACCTTCAACTCTGATTGAATATTCACTTATAGATGCAAGTAAGTTAATGTTTACAAAGTTTATAAGTCGTGAATATGCTGAATAGAACGATATTTAAATGTTGTCAATTTAAATGCCCATATAAGATGTGACCTCAACTACAAGAGAAAAATAAACCAACACTTGTCACAGGAATCTCTTGATTTTTTTCAAATTTATAAAAATAAATTCAGTTGTGTAGATGCCTTTCTCGATTCTTGTAAGATGCTGATAAGCAAACATTCCCCCCCCTCTCACAGGCAGATAAATAAATGCAATTATACTGTATAAAAATGTCATAAATCATTGCATATATTATATATGTATATATATGCATATATTTCGCTATAGAGAACAATAACAAAAAACATAAATATATCTCTGCAATGTCTCTAGTATTTGTCTACAGACGACTGAACACATTCATACTGAGAATCAATCTCGATTAGGCTCGTATAATCTACTTTCCATTGTGAATGTCCAACAGAAATCATACATTCCTGCAGAATGTCAAGTATACTAGAAATTTCCAGGGGGGGGGGCGAACCTGACATCTGGCTGTTATTATTCAACGCATGTAAACTCCCCTACGACATAGTTTCATTTCCTCATTTTCGTTCGGACTAACGTCAATCTGTTTTGACTCTCTCCCTCTCGCCTTCTCCAGGAGTTAAAAGTTTAGTTGATCTGATATCTAAAAAACATGCTGAAAAAGCAGCGTACATGAAAAATACCAGTGAGTATTGCGAATTGCCTGTTAACTTCAATCTATGGAATTCTTCAATTCATATTTTCAAATGCAAATAGAAATGCTGATTGGTGCAGTTTCCAGTTTTATAACCACCACTTCACTTTTTCATCTGTACACCTTCTCTGATGCACTTTTGTTACACACCTAATTGCAGTAGCAACACAATTCTATTTGTTATTTAGATCTGAAATCAATTTTGGAAGGTGTTCTGAAGGAAATACGGGTAAGAATAGATTGACGGTATCACCTGCAGTCGATTGATAAAGTCTGTCTGCTTACATGTAGGTGTGAACTTACTTCTGAACTCTGATCTGCAACCTGGTTTCGTAAAACTAGACGAAAGTTTTATAACCATAGAATAGGAAACTTTTCTGCATAAATTCAGAAGATTATCCAACACCAATCACTCACACCTTTAATGACTACATTCCCTTTAATGAATTTATATCAAAATAACACGTTTTCTTTACATTTCCTCTTTTTTCTCTTTCAGAAACAATATATTGAATTGGTCATCGTGCAGTATGCAGTGTGGAGTAGTCGGTTCTTTTTACTCCTCTTAGGTAATGAAATGTAAACAAGAGCTGAAAGCCAGGTGGACTAAAATGAATTGGCCGTCATGCAGCATGCAGTGTGAAGTAGTGGCGCTGTTCATTTTTATTTATTGAAACGTAAATAATTCGTCAATTTTATTATAATGTAACAATAAAATGATTTTGCTCAGTTTATCCAGAGTTTCACCTTCTTCCTCCTCTTCAAACTAAGGATCACGCGTACCTCTTGAAAGCGATCGAAATCGAATGAGTACTTAGGAAGGAGATTTGTTGTCAGACGAATTCGTTTTTTAATAAACCTCTCCATGAACCGTTTCTGATAAAATATGAACTAACAAATAATCACAATAAGAGCGAAGTGGTCATTGTGATTTTCTCATCCGATTGAGTAATACTGAAGGGTGAGCTAAGTAGATAAATGCAGCCAAATTTTGATCCAATGAAAAGAAAATCACTTATCGAGGATAGATCAGGAAATGTGATGTGTGTAAACCGATGACTTGATAGTAGCTTCACTCACATGTTATTGTTCTTGGAGTTTAGAATATTACTTCAGACTATTTCAGTATCTCCCATATACCAAGGGCGATTGTTACGACTGTCACAAATATCAGTCACATTGACTGACTGTCTCGGCTACGTCCACTGACCAACGACTATCAACTAGATGGGACAGAATGGAGTTTGACACCTGTGATTTACCCAGTTTTTATGAGTCATGTTATCCACAACTTTGAATAAGCTATATGAACGGACACTGAGCTTGATTTCAAGTATGGATTGTGAACAACTGTAGACAGTTTTTCTTTTACAGAGTCGTTCAGGGGTGTTCACGTTACAAAACATTACTTCAAGAGCTAACACATATTTACAGATCTTACAATTACTGAGACTTGTACTGACTTAGAAACCACTGGTTGCTATAACTCTAAAATTCTGACAATCTCTCTATTTGGTATAAGGTGTTACGCACAAGCTGGTGCAACCAACATAGGTCATTATTTATGACCTACCAGTAAATCTTCTGGGTGCCAATCTGTGATGATTTCATACACTGATGAGAGGCATTCACTCCACTGACTGTCTGAAAGTGGTGTGTTGAAATTCACCAAAGGATACACTACAATGTTCACATTTACCTGATGATTCCACTAATCATAATACTTTTATTAAACAACACTGTTCTGATTCATACTTGTGTTTGTTGTGTCGTTCACACCAGCTGATGTAAATAAAGTTTTCCATCATTCGTCCCCTTCTAGAAGTGAATTCTTACAATGGAAATCAGTGTTTGGATGCGGTCTTCTGTTAAATTAACCCGAAATCTCCCACATTGAAGCTTTGATGTTGTTGAATCCACTTTGCGATTTATTGTAAGGTCGCTAAGTACTGCTGTATCCACTATCTCCGAAACAAATCAGAGTGGATTTGCCACTGTCTCTTTAGTCATGAGCAACGTTCAGAATGACTCACTTCGATTTCTTGAACCTGTTCAGTATTTCTAGATAACAGGATATATTTTTATGTCACCACGTCCAGCTGACTCAGGTCATCGGAGGCAGATAAAAAGCAGTCCGCTACTTAGTACCATTCCTACTTCCACTAGGTAGGTTATAAGCAATTCGTTCTTGAGAAATGGCTCCTTTGGGATTGCGCTTAATTACAGACTCACGCGCCCCCACCTAACACAAAAGGGGACAAAGTAATCTACTCGAATGCTCGAAAATGCGAAGTCTGACGTCACTGTTGTTACTGGTAATTCTGACATCGCTTGTTTACTGTGTTTTGATCACTCCATTCAGCAACCAATGCATCTGTTCACCACATGCTCAACTACTGACTATCCTTTCAACAGCCAAAATCTCTTACGTAATGCTGAAAAATATGAGCTACTCCCGTGTGTCCTTCAGTCCCATGATAATGGCGATCAATATCTTCCGTGACAGGGTAAGTTGCAGGCAATATGATTTGATGTATTGTTGGACTCAACAGTCTACTATTACTCAGTCATCTACAGACACATATCAAGTCACCTAAAATGATTGGGTGCAGTTTATCAATACTCGGAAGGCGTAACTTGTATTTCCAGTCTGAATAACTTTCTTCACGAATTCCTTTGATTTCAATGAACGCTTGTCTTTGGACATATCCAAGGATGTCCTTCTTCACTGGTGATGTCTCACCTTTTGTCAAAGGCCTTTCATTGGGCGCTCACGTAGGAAACATTGGAATCCTCTTAACCACATTTCCATTTCATTGAGTTTTTTTTCGGGGTTAGAAGTATGACAATAAGGTGTCCACTGGATGTGTTGCTACTCGTGTCATCAAAATATTGACTTTTTCAGCTGTATATCAGGTGAATCTATCGGCATGCTTTTGTCTACGACCCTCGGTCAGTCTTCTGTAGAAATGTCCCTCCCCTAGATGGAAGGTCGGCAGGATTAATATTACATGATACGTGTTGTCATTCCGTTTGCGTGGCGTTATCCAGTATAAAACGCACTCTGTTAGCTTTATAGGTTTCGAAGCCGGATGTCCTACTGAGGATGAAGCTTAATACGATCATCGAATCTGTCTACTGATAGGCGTCGTTCCGTTCTAATTTTAATTTCTGTAAGATGTATTTAACAGCTTCTTTGGAAGCATATCAACATGTAGTTCTAGACGTGGCACTGTGAAAGGACCTACTCCTGACTTCCTCATAACAAAATTGCCGATCACTTATTTTGAAAATGACTCTTATCGCAAATGTGCTGCTGAACTGAACCCTACCTCTGAGGCATCCAAAAACGAGTGCAGTGCTTTAGTATCTATTATAGATATGGGTAAGTCCCCACCTGCGAATCGAGACGTAGTTATCTGAAATTTTTCCGGATTTTTATAAGTACTGATAACATCGCCTAGTAAAATGATGACAGGTCCACTTCTAGTTTGTACAGGTGAAGAGAGCATAACAAAGATTAAAAAATCCACATCAACTACTGACACTTCTCCATTATTTCGAATGTACGATGAAATTTCGTTTCAACGATTCCTCAGCATTATTTTATCACCCGGTTGACAGTCATCGGTTTGTTTGTGGTGACAAATAAAACAAACTACGAAATAAAAATCCCGCAGAGAAACAATGAAACGTCTGAAACATAATCTACTTTTGAGGGTGTAATCTACTTGTCTATCATCCCTCATAACTTACTTCTTAGAATGGTGTGTTTCTTCGACAACCAGACACCTATTAAAGTTAGAAAGACCTGTAATAGGCTGCAATTGTATAATTCTATGAGATTTGAAATATATCGGAACATTTAAAGAAATCTTGCAAACGCTTGTAGACTCGATAAAACCATCCATTGCAAAGTTTCGTTTGATCATTTTTTAAGTCTTACACGAATGAACATAGACTCTCCCTCTCTCTCTTCAACAGATACACGCTTAGTCTAACTGATATCCAAAGAAAAGACAAGTCTGATTGAAAACAAAAGTGAGTAGAGTGAATTCCCGAATTCATGTTGTCCAGTACAAAATAGAACTACTGAATACTACTTAGAATTGGTACTGACTGAACTACTACCTTGCCTTCTACGTCCTCCTTATCAAATCGTCTAACGAATTCTGTATAAGGTCAACGGTTATGTTAATAAAAATAACGGTGGAATTGTTGGGAAAATGTCATCATAGGCTGACTCAGTATGCCTGAATAAAACAAATCATTTGGAAGTCAGCCTGCTGATAATAATCATCCAGTGTTCTAGCCTTTAACTCTGTTGAGTGGCATCACCTGCTTATCATTTTAGTACTGCCTGAAGGTAAGAACTAGTTAGACATATGTCAGAGGGTGCTGTGAAGTAGATGGTGACAGGAGGAGGAGATGGAGACATAAAGCCATTCATATAGTCAGCTAAAGAGAACCAATTCAAAAGAAGGAAATCATGTGATCAAACGATGAAACTCCAGATCAAGGAAATAATCAACACCAACGAAGCAGGACCAGTGGGTGAGAAAACACAAAAAACACCAGTCGCAGTCTAGGTTAGCAGGAGCGATGACTGATATACTCTCGGAGAAGTTTAAAAGCTCACTTCAAATTGAGCATATTGACTAGTAAGACATTGAGAGCTTTTAAACAAAACTATTCACCTAAGAGAACATAACTACACTAAAATCATTCATCTGAGCAACAAATCTACATTATATTTGAATAATAATAATAATAACCTCAACTTTTCCACCTTATAAAATGTTAGATTTACTTTCCTTTGCTTTCGCTTTAATTCAGAGGTGAAATCAATTTTTGAGAACATTATCACAGAATTGATGGTAAGAATACGCCCAAAAGATAATATCATTAGTTGACTTATTAAGGCCTGTGTTATCTACTCAAATGAGACTGCCTACTCATCCTTTGATGTTTGCTAAGTTTCAAAGAAACAGCATCGTGTAAATTTTATTAAGAAAGACTTGTCTCCCACGAACAGTTACATTACTCTATAAGAATGATCAGTTTTAGGTATGTAGAAGGGTTGAAAATAAGAGATTAAAAGTCATCAAAACAACCGACTAGTAGATGCTGCTAAGGAGACATCTTAGCTTTGCAGGATGGAGATGAGAAGACAATTATGGAATTCAATTCACGGCTAACCAATACTCAGTCGGTTCAAGAAGATGAAGACGAATCGCCTGCCCAGTTTTGCATCTTCCATGTGCATTTACTAGTCTAACTGCTCCAACATTGGACATACGATCAGACGATTTCATCGCCAAATTTCTGAACACCTCCAGTCTTGTTTCGACGAAGGTCCAAATGAAGCTATACGCAGCTGAATACTAGTTCACCTTGTCGATACGAGACCTGAAGTCGACTCTAAAAAAGCTTTTTAAGCTATTTATTATATATCACCCAATCCCTTGCCTCATGGTCTACGAGAACGACTTTTACATACAGTATAGGTAGTCGGAATTCATCTGAACAAGCCAAATCTGTGTGTGTTTTCAAAAGAAATCTGTGCAGCGCGTCTCTTCACCATGAGCTACTAAATATTATTTGTTGAGTTGTCTTATTACGATTTTAACCCTCCCTTTGAGACAGTCTCTCGACTTTGGTATTTTACTGTGATTACTATCCTAGCTAATTCAATTAACTTTTTGCATCTAACACAATCCTGCTCATTCTGTTTGTCCTAGTCATCATTTTACGAATTTCTCGGTTATGCAACAAATTCTTGTTGTCCACAACAAAGTGGCTGATCCGGAATTACATAATTATTTTCACTCCTCCTCCCCTCCCGTCAAAACTTAGATATCTTGCTGCTAACATATACTAGTTGATTGTTTTAGTTGAATCCTCTAACCAGACAAATGAAATCCCTTCAAACCAACGCCTGACTATCAATCTGATTCTCACTAGAGACTGTCTTTATTCAGGTGGGTAGTTACCTGACTTCTGGTGAGAAGTCGAGACAAGCGGGGTACAGTTGGCTGGGTGTGGTCATAGATACTGTTTATATCACGAATTGTAGGGAGTTGGAATTCATGAATCATTGGATCGGTTCGAAGTGGCTGAATGACCCACGAGCTCATCATGTGACCGGAAGGTTGTGAGTTTAAATCCTGATCATTTGTGCACTAATAAGAAGGTGAATTTAGGGACAGCCATGACTGTAACCAAAGAAAGCTATCTTGAAATGTATGTCATGTTTATCCAAAGAAATCTGTGAATAGTTTACCCATCACATTTTGTTTTCAGCTCCCAGAGTGCTGTATATGTCTTGCTTCTCATTATAATTTATGACTAGAACGGATCCGTCTGTGTTCTCTGTACGTCTGAAAATAAACCCTGCGTGTTGTATTTATATTAATCAATAATTACACAGAATCTGTTAGGTAATTACTGAATCGTGTCACCGAATGTACTCAGGAGAAACACAAAAGTGATTTGAAATCTGTAATCAGTAAAACAACAAAAGAACAAAGTTGGAGACACTAATTGGAATCGAATTCTTTTACCAAGTAACTTGAATATTATGATAAAGAAGTTGTTCAGATGTTGGTCACGTAGTGGTCTTGCAGACTATTGATTCTGTGACGAAAACTGTAATGAGTGTAATAAGTATTTCCTCTCACTGTATTCCCTGCCTCTTCATTGTATGCTGTATCCAAAGAATTTATTTACTCAAAGTACAGTTTTATTCTAACGGTAATTGATTTCAAATGCGGTTGTCCTCCGTAATTACATGAGTGTGAGATGTTATGGTGCTGCCCACCACGAGTGATAGACTTTAGGGAGTGAGATGACGGATATACGCGGGACTTTGGAATGCTGAGAAGATTCTGGCAGAACAGGCGCTAGAAACATAACTCACTTGGATGAAGAGAAGACATAGTTGATGAAGATATTCAACCAACTGCGGAAGACACCAATCACCACCAACAGGAGACATGTAGAGGAAATAGTCTATTTCACTTACCCAAGCAGCATCGTTCTAACTTCATAACTACATGAATATAAGGATGAAGATATCAATACAGACTGTCACTCCTGTGAAAGCTGTCTTGTTATCAGCAGCACTCAACACAAGTAATATGGTACGAATTCAATTTAAACTTAGAATGGTTGGTAGTGATATGCTGTGAAGGAAAACGGCCTTCGGACTCGGCTTCGTAGACTCTACTCATCAGTGCTGATGAGTAATAATCTTCGTCATTATCTGAGCCTTGTTGCAGTGCTCACGACGTTTGGACTATTGATATCGCATTGTGTTCTTTTCCACACTTCTACACACATGCATGTGCTTGCTGCACTCTGCGTTAAGCCATGACATGCAGACAAATTTGAGTCCACTTGGTAACACCAATCATTCAATGAATTTTGTCAAACTCAGTGAAATTCACCTCGATGTTCTTATTTCTTGAAAGTGGAATCAGACTGATTGTGAAGAGACAGCGTACCTCTATCGCGCACTGAAATATCTCATAATTACTTTTTCACCGGAAGTCAGTGATCTTAATCTCGTTTCTCTACCCGACTTCATCTAGTATCGTTCGTTTCACAATCATTTGAAATGGTAAAGAACTCACCTAACAGAGGATTATATTCTACGACCCAGCTCAAATGGTACCCCGTGCTTTTCCATTTTGTATTCATTTTTATTGTAAGTATTCCGTATTAAGCTGACACGTTCCTGTTGACACAGGTAGTTGGATTTCTTTGATACGAAGATAATCATGGATAGTTCGGAACAACACATGCTTCAGCACTTCAACATAATCTTTCCTGTAATTGACATCCTAGCAGAAGTAGTCATTATTGATCGGAATTCACTTGAGCACTGTCAACCACATTGAATGTTTGTGATAGTTATAGAGACGTTACAGCGTGGGTGATTCAATGAAACACTTCATCAATAATCTCAGTGGATACATTCCATTTACATTGGTTTTGGTCTCATATTCCCAAGTAATCTGCTGCTCCTACATTGTGGCTTGGCATCATTAATTATGGGTTAGACTAGTTACTGATTCATTTCGTGGTAGTAGTATATAGCACTGTGGAAATCGTTTATCGTGTTGCCAGATTTTACATTTCACCAAGGACATTTCGTGCTTAGGCTGGATGATGACTTCATCAGCTAGTCCAACAAAATGTGATGCATATTTATTAGTTCCATGAATATTAAGGAATCCCTTTCCATATAATTTATAATATTTTCCATGTGCTGTAATTTTGCAAAAGATTCTGTGCTTTTGGATTGATGTCTCTTTGATCCGGAGTCCCAGAATGAGTGGGCAGTTTCTCTTACTAGTTCTTCTGTTGTTTCGAGTCAAAACGTTTTTCAGCCAGCTGAGACTAATTGTAGATTTTTTCGGAGAAATTCGTGGTGATAATCAAATCGATTAATTAGACCACAGGCTGGGTGACACGTTAAATCGAAATAGACTGGGCTCATCTGAAGCACGGTACTGTAAAGTACATAAAAGAATGAAATCTTATATCCAAACTTCAAAGTGTTAGGGTTATGTGGCTGAATGCCGTCCACTGCACGGAGACCTTTTGTCAGTAAGAAAGATAGTAAAAGTTAGTCTATTATGACTTTTGGTCAGAGCAAATGCCAGTTCAATAATAATGACATTCGAATGAACAATGTTCAACAAAGAAGTGAATAATAATAGAGCATATGAAGTGGATAGTGTTTAACTGTAAGAGAATGATTGGAATGTGCGAACTAGAGTATTAGTGGATTAAATGAGTTAAACTTCGACATCACAGAACAGTGCCAGTAATAAAGTAGCAACTATGAACTCAAACTACTTATCATTGCTGAGTAGTATAAAGTTGAACACAAAAGAAAGGACAGCAAAAGACAGATAATAATAATATCAATAATCGCTTCATTCCAAACTGTAATTTTGGTACAAATATGGAGTTCTCAGCATGTAATACAACATTGAATTTAATTTTCTCATTGCAGGAGCAACAATGAAATTGCACTTTTTTCACCATATAAATAAGGTATAGCAGAGATTTTATACTTAGTCGGGTGAGCATGCAGTCTTCTATAGTTACTTCCAGATCCCCTACATGATGAGATGTAAGGAGACAGTTGTGTATGGAGAGGATTCTCAGAGTCTGTCAAAGTAATATTTTCTAATATCTTGTAGGAATTCAAGTGTTTACCTACAGTAGTATAGACAAGTTCGTTTAGCTACACCCCACTCACCATACTAACGTCTATTAGTGCCCGACGCAGCATCACAAAGTCTACGTTAAGTATCCTTCGAAAGATTTAGTAGTGGGGGAGCAGTAGATAAGTTTAGGCAGAATACAAGAATTAACAGTCGTTGACAGCAAAGACGCAATTGTGCCAGGTTGTCTTAGCTTTCTCACACAGAAGGTCAAATGATATACCTTTCTACCAACTGACATGATGTGGGAAGACCAGGAAAGCTGATCAGAGGAAATGTACAGTCCAAGGTATTTACTATTCGATTAGATTTCAACCCCAATACTATTTATGATAGTGGAATCGTGTGAACTAACCAGTTCACGTGTGTAAGGCCAGCATCTGGAAGTTGAAATAACCACCTGACATTTGGTCGGAGGGATCAAGCTTAAGATAATTCGACGGGGACCACTGACTAATGTGTCATAAAATGTTATTCATTTAGGAACAGTGTGACTGGGAAGAAACCGTCGACATACTTAACCAAATTGGCTCTGTCAGAATAGGTGGCAGGTCATTTCAGAAAAAGAAATACAGAAAAGGAGAATGAACGGCTCTTTGAAGAACATCAGCTAGAGTAAGTGGAGAAGTGGCGAACTTCCCGTTGTAAACAGTGTTCTGCTTTCACAGCAGAAAAACAAGAATACAACCACTTGGTAATCCAGCACTGTGCTTGTTTAACAAAAGAAGTCTGTGTACAGCAGTGTCGAAGGCAGGTGTGTAATCAAGGAATGCACACCAAAAATATTTGACATATCTGTGTTAACTACAGAAAGTATTTTGATGTAAGACGACAGTGACTACTATTTTTACAAGCAAATTGATCAAGGTTGTTATAAACCCTCAATGGAGATTCAAATTTTAGTAAAAGCTGCCTTTCCATTAGTTTTAAAATAGGTGAAGTAATGTCGATAGTTCTGATCTTAACAGTTGACACACTTGATGATTCAGGCGCAGGATTAATTTCAATGTCGCTCCAAAAAGCAGGCAGTGTTACTTGAAAACATTATATAATTAATATTATTATTCTTCCCGAGAAACACATTCATCAAACTGAAACCAATCTGGAAATCTTCGTCACTCAGCATCAACAACATATTTCGGATTTTCAATACAAACGTCAAGTCAGTTTTGCTATACGGATCAGAAACTTGGCGCGTCACAAAGAATATTTCCAACAGCCTGTTGCAGACCTTTATCAACAACTGTCTTCGCTCTATACTGAAGATCAGATGGCCGGAAAGAATCACCAACAAGAAACTATGGGAACAAACAAAACAAGAACCAATCGCCCAACAAATATGCAGGAGAAAGTGGAGATGGATTGGACACTCGCTGAGGCGGCCGCTGAGTGACATCTCGTGTCAGGCCGTCGAGTGGAACAGGAAAGGGAAGCGACGAGTAGGACGTCCCAGGGTGACATGGAGGAGATCGTGTGAAGAGGAGTTGAAACAGTATGGATTAACATGGATGCAGGTGAAAAGTACAGCAGAAGACAGAAGCAAGTGGAGACGAGCAGTTGAAGCCCTATGTTCCACTAGGAACCCAAAAGAACAATATTATTATTTATTATTGTTCCCTACAATTAATATACCGATATACATAGTCACGATAGATGTCACTAACCACCTCTACGTAATTCTGAATAATACTAAGAAATACATATATAAGGAGAAGTATAATAGAGACGAGTTTTAGCTGCACAAATTATGAAAATTATTTGAGGCACTGCACACCTTGACGTTTCATCAGTGAATTATCATACACATAATTCTTACGTGAATCAAATGTAATACACACGTGTTCGTTCATACATCGTGTTCTCTTATCGCTGTGGCTGTCTGGTTATCATTATAATTATTGATCTCAACTTTCAGAAATTTTCAGGAAATTCACAACCTCATTCTAAAAATGAATCAACAACCAGATAAGCTAACCTACAATGGAAAACAATCATTGATGTATACGGTTAGTGGGGACAGTGGAGCAAACTTTACCACTTAATAACTGGATACTCTGATATTGTATTATTCCTAGTTGATGTGACAATCTGTTTGAGTATGCATATATGTTGCTGCTGCGATTTAGCTTGATATTGTGTATCACTACTGAATCTATAGGTACGTCCACCCACCACAAGAGTAACAAGAAAATACTCTTGTCAAACGAGGATGACTGTGTCATTCACTATTTTGTCAATAAACACGTTTTCTTGATGTTGTGGCAATAAACATTCAACACAGATAACTTAAGTAGATATCTGCATTCATGTTTTCCTTAGTGCTTATGGTCTGGATAGAGTTTTAGTTTATCGTGTAGGTAGAATAGTTTACCGACTAACTGTCAAAGCCCATTCTTGAAAAGTGCACACATTTTCACGCCTTAAAATCATGCACGGGAACATATTGTTTACCTCGAAACATTGATGTGGTTGTTAATTATTCGCACATATTTTGCATATTCCAAGACTTTAACTAATTAGTGTGATTCTGATCATTGTTCACTAGACAGAATTCGATAAGTAGATAGACGAACGTGTGTGTGATATTCAGTGAAATATGAAGAAGACGTTTTCTGGAATAAGTACAAACAGTGTTAAAATCAATGAAATTAAGTTACATCTGGAAGTGAGCGGAAAATCGATTACGTGATTGTATGATTATCAGACCAAGAACTACTCATTCGTTTGTAGAATAGCCACATACGGCATATCACAAGATGATAACAATTTATCCGTTTACTGACGAAATATTTCAAATTGTGTGTGCACAAGTGACTGAATTGGGGAATTCTAAAGTCATAAGACCTTTTAATAAATATAAATCCGAATGAAGAGTATTCTTTTCAATACATTCTCTTCAACTTCTCACAAGACTGTGTAGAGAAATGAGTCCACGTCGTCTGCGATTATCTAAGCGAAAATGGATGTGCAGAGAATTGTATATAAGTCGACATAGGTTATACAAGTCGCAAACATGAACAAGCTGTTTTAAAGAATATCCATTATTCTTGTGTTCACAGTTCAAGGGATATGCTCACACGGAGATTTTGTCTCAGTGTCTAACCAGAGCGATAAGGAAGACTGTCCTCTCTGCACATCTGTTCCTATCCTTCAGTAGCTGTCACAATTTCACATGGAAACTGAAAGAAATAACATATTACCTAGACTTAGCTTTTAGTGGATCAGAAAAAACAGGTTCGTCAACCAGCTGGAGAACGTTTACCAGTTTATTTCAATCCAGAAATCAGACCTATACAAATTTTAATTCTACCCGATCGGTGGACACAGGACAATGCAGAAACACCGACAGAGTCTTGATGACGGTACACTGGATACTGAAGTCATTGTCACTCACAGTTCACTTGTCTTCTATATGTGACTGAAACTGTCGCAATAAATTGGACTAAAGCGGATCTTTAATAATAATAACAATGATCACTTCATTCTGGACAGTAGAAAATGCAATTTTGAGCATTTTCGTACACATTGCTACAATTTGGCTCCCTTAATAAATATGTACATACATTCAATTTAAATTTATATTAATGATGAAACCACTATTGAACAATTGACTGGTGGAGACATAACGAAGTGTAAGTAGGTAGTGTTGTAGATAATACCACATAAACATGATATTCGTTGCTTATAATTTTCAGTTCAGTTAGTGATTTGAAAAGTTTGTAAGTTCTTTTCTGACAACTGACTCTCTCTTCACACAAGACTCGTGCTGCATTTTGTATTGTAGGATTTTTATATTTAGTTGTACGAGCGTAAATTCTAATGAAGTATTACCCGAGGATATACAAGGCAAAATGTGGGAATTATAAAGAGGATCTTCATTATCAGACAAGATAACTTTAGGTAAGTGCTTGCAAGAATTATTATGTCTCTAAACAACATTGTCACTTAGCTGAGTTAGAGAACAACCACTAACCTTACTTACAGTCTGTTACACTCTACGTAATATGGCAAAGGCTTTCTGAGAATTCCAGAGAAGAATAATGGTGAACAACAAAAGAGAATGGGCAGAATACATGAATTAACAAATTGCAAGAGAAGAGGTTGATTTATTCCAGAAAGTCTCAACATCCTCATGTAATAAGTTAAAAGAAAAATTTTCTTAGAAATCGACAGGATATGAGACGACCAACAGAGATTCGAAGAGAAACTAACGCCGATATGAGGGTTATTCACTTTACTCCCTATCATCACAGTGCTGTCAATATTACAGGAATCATGCAACTGAATTATTCCACGCACGCAAAACAACAACATTACATTTGAATGGACTTGGTTTAAGACCATTGAGGTGAATGCATTTGTTAGCTTCAGACAAGAATCTATTCATATAGGAAGAATTCATAGCATAAACTACTCGGACAAAAATGGCCAGATCATCGCCATGTTTCCTGAGGTTATCTTTGGAAGAATATGGAAGGTAGTGCCAAAGCTAGAAGAAAAGGAATGGACAGAATACAGTACAAGGAGGTACACCAATCTCGGTTATTAGCTTAGTGAAGTGCTGTCTATTCGAATCAGTGTGTTGCTTTGTCAGCATAAAATAAGGAAAAAGCCAGCCACCATGGGAACCAGGACTCAGTATCTGCTGAAATCAGCTTTCCTAGTGGAAGTGACTAAGGGATACATTCGAAATCAACAGATTAGCCTCAAAAATGGCTCGAACAAACTCAGTGACTTTATCAAGAAATGAAGCAATATAGTGGTGGACAACGGTTGCATCTAATGTGTTTCTGTTGCATTTGGAAGCAATCTGCTTCGGGTCGACTCCCAAGGCGATTATCCTTCAGAACTATTCAGCGTCAACCATTCTCAGTTCAAATTCAATTTGTTCAATATCACTCGCTGACAACAAGGCATATTTCCAAAGAATGAAAGTCTGTATTGATGTCCCCATCCTAATATTCAAGTCGTCATTCGTCGAAAGTGAAGTTGAAACGATTCGGCTTAGGTAAGTGAAATAGACTATTTCCTGTAACTGTCTTCACTGGGTGATGGTTGGGGTACTTTTCGTGGGCTGAATATCTTGATATTTTTCAAACGTCTCTTCTGCCAGAATCTTCTAGGCACTTCAGCGTCCCACATATTTCCGTCATCTCACTCCTGACAGTCTGTTACTCGTGGTGACTTCTCACACTCGCGTAATTTTGGAGGACAACCGTATTTGAGATCGATTGCATTTAGAATAAAACTGCAGTTTGAGTACATTAATCCTTCAGATACAGCATATATATAGAAGAGGTGGACAATATAGCAAGGAGAAACACTTATTACACTCATTACAGTTTTCGTCGCAGAATCAATACTACTACGTGACTAACATTTAAACAACTTTCTTATCATAATATTCAAGTTACTTGGTGAAAGAATTTGATTCCAATTAGTGTCTCCAATTTCGTTCTATTTTGTTGTTTTACTGACAAACGATTTGAACTCACTTTTGTGTTTCTCCTGAGTGCATTCAGTGACACGAATCGCTAATTACTTAATAGATTCTGGGTAATTAGTGATAGAAATACATCACACGGATTTTAATTTCAGACACAGAGACAATATGGACAGATCAGTTCTAGTTATAAATTATAACGATGAAGACAATATACACGGCGCTCTGAGAGCTGAAAACAAGATACGATGTCAAACTCATTTGCACGGATTCACAAATTTCGTAGGATAAACATGACAGACATTTCAAGGTTGTTTTCGCCGAAGACAAACAGGCAGTACTGGGGAGTTGTTCCTATACTGGGACTCTTCATTAGTAGACATCGATTAGAGTTCGAACCCACGACTTTCTAGTCACATGATGAGCTCGTAGACCATTCAGCCACTGGAACCCAATGCAATGATTAGTGGATTCCGACTTCTGACAATTCGCGTTATATGAAGCGCAACTGCCAGTCGAATGTCATCCGTGGCTAGTATCTTTCAACACCCGCTACATGCAGTAACACACTGGTAACCACTTCTAACCAGAACTCAAGTAACTATCCAACCGAAAAGGGTCAGTCACTAGTGAGAATCAGATTGATATTCAGGTGTTTGTTTGCAGGGATTTGATCTGACTGGCTAAAGGATTTCATCGAGACGAGTGACTAGCAGATGTTAGCAGCAAGGTATCATAGTTTTGAAGGAGAGATCAACATCATTTAGTTTGAGAGGGGCAACTACTAGTTATTGAGTAATCGAGAAATTCACAAAATGATGATGACTTATACAAGTAAAATGATTAAGTAGAATTGTGTAAGAGACAAACAGGTTAATTGAATTAACTCTGATAACTATCATAATAGAATATAAAAAAGTTGAGAAATCGCCACAAGAGGTGGGAGAAAATCATTTTCAGAAAACCTAATACACAATATGTAGTTGGCCATGGTAAAGAGAGGAGCTACACAAATTTTGTTTGAACGCACTCACAGATTTGGCTTCTTCAGATGAATTCCGATCGCCCCTACTGTAGGTAAAGTTCGTACGCGTAGACCGTGCGGCGAGCGGATGGGTGATAGACGATAAATAACTTCAAAGGCTTTGTTAGAGTCGACATGATATATCCTATCGATGAGGTTATCCAGCACTCAGCTGAGTGTAGTTTCATTTGAACCTTTGTCGAACCAATATGGGAGGTATTCAGAAATTCGACGATGGACTTGTCTGATGGAAGAAGCGAAGCTGAGCAGGTAGTTCGTCTTTATTTTTTTGAACTTCGTGAGTAATGAATAGCTGATGAGGTGAATTCTACACCCGTTTCTCCTTCAAAACTTGTCAACATCTACTATTCAGTTGATCTGATGACTTTCGATCTCTGATTGTCAAACCTTCCACACACCTAAAACTGAGCAATGAAACTTATTGTGGGAGACAAGTCCTTCTTCTTAGAATTTCCATGAAAGTGTTTCATTTAAACCCAACTTACGTGAAAGGCTTAGTAGGCAGTATCATTTAAGCTCACTTCAAATTGCAGTTCCGTTGAGGATGCTTCCTAGAAAGGCAATGACATCTGTGACACTAAACCATCCAACTCAGAGAACACTACTATAGCATTGTACAGTCTCATTAACACATATTCATTTCCTTCCTGTTCTCTGTAGTTCTCTTTGGCTGACTAGATGATTGCCTGTATTTTTTCACCTCCTCCTCACATCATCCACTCCATGTCACCATCGAAGGCATTTCTAACAAGATTTCCTCTTCGGGCTCCACCAATATGCTTGGCACACAATGTCACTCAATGGAGGTAGAGGCTGAAATACTGGATCATTATTTTCAGCTGTCTGGCTCACAAAAGATTCGTTTTATTCATGCACACTGAATCAGCTTATTCTGACGTTTTTCTACCAATGTCATTGTTATTTTCCTTTAAATAAACTCTGATCTTATATAGAATCAGGTAAACAGTTTGATGAGAAGGATACAGAAGACAAGGTGGTAGTCCAGTCAGTACCAATTCTAAGTAATACTCAGTATTTCTAGTTTGCATTGGACAACATGAATTCAGGAGATCTGAAGTTCACTATGTTCACTTTTTTCATTTAGACTTGTCCGTCGGCATATTCTTTAGATAACAGTTTGATAAGGCGTGTAACTGCTGGAAAGAGAGACAGGTAGAGAGTCAAAGTACACTGGTGTGAGGCTTCAATTTGACAAAACGAAACTTTGTCATGGATGGTTTTATCCAGTTGACAACCGCTAAATGATATACGGGTGTGATTTCTTTAGATGTTCTGATATATTTCATTTGTCACCACAAACAAGCTCATGACCACCAAACAGGTAGTTACGTGACAATGAGAAATCGTTGTAACGAAAATTCATCGCCTTTTCGAAATAAAGGAGAAGTGTTAGTAGTCAATGTGGAATTTTTAATTTTTGTTATACTCTCTTATCCTGTACAGACCAGCAGTTGACCTGTCATTCTTCCACTAGGCAACGTAATCAGTACTAATAAAAATCTTAGAAAATACTGATAATCACGGAATATACACATTTGATCGTAGGGAATAAAAAGACAGTTGCAGCGAAGAAAATTTTCTTTTCGACGAAGTCATCATCTAGGCTGTACATTCGTGTATTTATATCAAATGGATGGGAAAGTTCCAGAACAATTTCTGGTTAGGGGTTGAATTAATAAAAATTACAATTAGGAATTAGAATGCCATAATAAACAGGGGGATGGGTAAAACTAAAACAAAGTAGCATAATAACTAAGAAAATTGACATTGTGCAATTGGGGTTGGAAATGTAAAAAATAACAAAATATACAGGATGTTTGGATAAGAAACTAGTGTGATGAATAATTGTTTATGCAATCAGGGATTAAATATGTAGAGATAATAAAATGACAAAATAAACAGGAAGTGTGGATATGAAAATATGGTAGTGTAGACAGGGATTAAGAAAACTTAAAATAACATGAATAAACAGGAAGTTTAGATAAGAAAGGCGATGGGATGGTCATTATTAAAAAATTTACCTGTTTACGATGGCCATGGCAGGGACAGGGGTTGAATGTATTTCTTTTGGATACAAAGGGTGGGTTTGAGCTTTTGGATAGCTAACGCCTCAGCTATGCCCAAATGTCTTGATTTCACTCCCTTTGATAGGTTTGGTTGAATCTTGTATATTACTTTGAAGGACTTTTCGAAAGGCGCTGAATGTCCTGAGTTGACCAGATGTTCTGTCACTGAACTGTTTACACGTTTTTGCTCTCCTTTTTTCAACCAGGCTGGGTAGTGTTCGCGAGCGCGTTTTCCAAGTTGGCGCATGGTACGGCCGATGTACTCAGCTCCAAAAGAGCAAGTGAACTGGTAAATGCATGTTGAGGTGGCCCAATACGACAGCTTGACTTTCGCGTTCTGGTTGAATAGTTTCTTGCAGGAAAACGTCAGTCGTAGGCTCACGGCGAAGTATGTTTTCCTCAGCGATTTGGAGAGGCGTTTGCGAAGGATTTCTGCTTCGATATCACCTTTGAAATCTAGATTGAGCAGAAGTATTTTCTTTGGGACGGATTGGACTTGTTCTGAAGTCTTCTTCGGTTTGAGATTCTTGTCTATGAACCTGGGCGGGAAACCGTTTTCCAGCAGGGTTTTTCGGAGATTACGCAGTTCTTCTTCGATCACTTCCTCGCTGCATATCTTCCGAATCCTCGAGGAAAGACCGTGTATCAGGTTCCTCTTTCTGCTTAGCGGCACGAAGCTTTGAAAGTTGATGAATTGTCCAGTCCATGTAGGCTTTTTGTATATGGACCTTTTCAAAGATTCGTTTTCATTTCTTGTCAAATGGACGTCCAGGAAGTGGAACATTCCGTCGGATTCGGTTTCAAGTGTAAAGTCGATGTTTGGGTGGGCATTGTTGAAGGTTTGAAGTAATTTTTCGAGGTCCAGCTTCTCATCACAAATGATGAATGTATCATCAATGTATCTCTTGTGTACAAGATTTATTATGGCATTCTAATTCCTAATTGTAATTTTTATTAATTCAACCCCTAACCAGAAATTGTTCTGGAACTTTCCCATCCATTTGATATAAATACACGAATGTACAGCCTAGATGATGACTTCGTCGAAAAGAAAATTTTCTTCGCTGCAACTGTCTTTTTATTCCCTATGATCAAATACTGATAACTTTGTCTCGATTTGAACATGATGAATAACCCACAACTATGAAAAATGTTGAATCACTACACTTCTTTGTGGATGCGATCGCAATGGTGACACGCACCAACTACTATGAGTCCTGCAGGCTCATCCTCCTTTTTTTCTTCATGTTCCCCAGTGGAACATAGGGCTTCAAGTTAGTGACTGGAGTTTCTGTAGCAGTGTTTATTTTACAGGATGGGGTTGCTAGCCTCATGCTCAACATTTCTTCTTCACCAGCATTATTTCTGGCTTAGCGAGGTAGAGGGATCGAACCCCGGACCATGTGCATGGTCGTCGAGCGTCCTTACCGCTATGCAAACTTATTATCCTCTACAGGAATAAAAATTCTTCGGAAGATATCCCAAGGCTCATAGGCAAGAGCAAATCTTTCAAGTCACCTGATATGCAGCGGAAACAAGTCAATATTTTGGCAGCATGGCCAGCAACACACCCAGTGGATACCTTAGTGTCGTACTTCTCACCCTGGAAAATGCTTCATGGAGCGGAAAACTTGTTGAGTAGGTTTCAAGATTTCCTAAGTGAGAGTCAAATGAAAATCTCTTGATGAACAAGTGAGACATCAATAGCGGAGAATGACAATCTAAGATACGCCAAAAGCCGAGCATTGATCGAAATCAAACGAATAAGGGAAGAATGATATTCAGACGAGAAATACGAGTCACGTCTTCAGAGTATCGAGAAACTGCACCCCATCATTTTAGGTGACTTGATATGTGTCGCTGGACGACTGAATAATAGTAGACTATCAAGTTCAGCAATACTTCAAGTCATACAACCAGGAACTAATCCAGCCATGGAAGTTATTATTCGCCATTATCATGAAAATGAAGGATATACAGGAGTAGCTCATATTTTTCAGCGTTAAATAGGAAATATTGGTTATGGAGAGGAGCATCAGTAGTTCAACGTGTGGTGAATAGATACGTCGGTACCTGAATGGAATCTGCAAAACTCACAAGACAACTGATGACCAACTTATCGATAGCAGGATTGACGTAGGGCGTCTCACTTTCGAGCACTGGATTAGATTCCTTTGGTCCATTAAGTGAAGACGTATGTCAGAAAAAGGTTATGGATTCATAAACACTTGTTTGGAAACGCGAGTGGTTCCCTCAGAAGTGACTCACACTCCCTATTTTGATTCCTTTTTGATGATATTTTCATGCTTCACTAACGGAAGTGGGAGGGTTTCCAAAAGAGATGAACAGTGATCAAGGCTTAACTTGTGTTGCGGCTGATTGTTAATTACAACAAGTCCTACTACAATTAGACAGCGATCGCATAATGGGAGCGATGACAAATTGTGACAGAGAGTAGCAACTAAACCTAATCTGAGCCAGTCACCGTGGCGAAGTATGAAGGAGGTTAATTAGGAGCGTGCTTCACTAGTTAAGCCTGATCTCGAGGAAGCGACTTCTCACAAGCGAATCGCTTATAGCCTACTAGATGAAAGTATAAAAGATACTAAGTAACAGACCACTCGTGTCTGTTTACCATGAGCGGAGCCAGCTGGACGTAATGACTTCAAGCCATATTCTGCTTTCTAGGAATTCTGATCAAGCCTAGTCAGCATACATGAAATCTCTCTCTATACGATAGGTGACAGATTGCCTTAATATATGCAGAAGAGGCAGCAATCGGATGATTGAAGCCTGAATAATGTGTACGGAAGAATTTTCGGATCAACCTTGCATAGTTTTGATAACTTCCTCTTTCTATAATAATAGTTTTGATTATTTGTTTCATCCTCTTATCACTACTAATCAGCCCTCATCTTTCTAATACTGACCACCATCCATTATATATGTTGAGCGGTGTACTGCCTCTATATTAGGTCTAACTAAACGCCTATAAATCTTATGCTTGTACTCATTTTATAATTTTACGGAAACCAGGTTTTCATAAACTAACTGAATATCAGCCATTGTATCATTGAACATTAGATTTGATTGGTTAATATACAATTAAGGCAGTCACACACGGCATAGCAAGCAACGACGCTTATCATGTTTATTAGTTTATCCTTCACTGTCTCAGCATTATTAGATCACCGAAAATGCCACAGTTGATCACAGTATGTGCGTCGGTGGCACAGTGGTTAGGACTCTCGCCGACCATGCACATGGTCCGAGGTTCGATCCCCGCCGACGCACACCTGGTATCTTTGGTCGGCCTGCTAAATTTAAGCTACTGATATCACATGCTGAAAATTTAATACTTGTTCTAGAATACTTAAATAATAAAATTTAAAAAAATAAAGAAATGTGTTAGTGACATCTACTATTTTTCTGACGCGAGTACACGAAACATAATACTGTTATTTTGATACGTGTGTTTCTGAAAAAGTGCCGTGAATCCGGACTGTCAAGATGTGTACCCAAAAACTACAAGTCGTATTTAACGAACACTGAAGATGAACTCCTCAAACTCTTCAAAATTACTTGAAATCATGCTCAGTGTCCGTTCATGTAGCTCAGTCAACGTTGTTCCAAATAGGCCCTATCGAAACTGCATTAAACACAGGTGAGCACTATCCAGTGCTCCATTGTGTCCCATCTAGTTGATAGTCGTTGGTCAGTAGACGTCAGCAAGAGAGTCAGTCAGTAAAAATAATCTCCGTGATAGTCATCACACTCCTCCTTGGTGTATGGGAAATACTAAAATAGACTGAAGTGATATCCTAAACTCCAGGAGCAACAAAATGTGAGTGCAGCTACTGTCAAATCATAGGCCGATGAATAACAAACTGGCCAGTCTACACACATTTACACACATCGCACTTCTTGCCCTTTCCTCAACAACCACTCTTCTTATTACTGTATCAAAACCTGAACGCATTTTCCCCTCCACTCACTTCCTATTACTACTCAATCTTATCAGCAAATCACAGTGACTATTTCACCCATATGATACCTATTTGTATGGCTGTATTTTAAGATAGAACATTCCTTGAGAGGTCTAATTGAAAACGAAATTGTCTGACCACACATCTCTTTCCTGTTAGCCCATTCGATTTCAACTGCTTTCTAGAGGCATGTGTGATCCATAGTTTGAAGAAGAAGAAGCTCTGGATAAACTAAATAAAATCATTTATTATTAAATTATAATTAAACTAACTAACTATTAACGTTTCAATTAATAAAAATGAACAGCGTTTACTATTCCACACTCCATGCTGCACGACGACCAATTCAGTTTCGTGGGCTTGGGTTTGAGCTCTTAAGGCAAAGAAAAAATGACGACAAAACATGATATATTGATGTAAATTTACTAAAGGAAATATAGGCAGTATAGGTGTGAGCGTTCGACTTTGGATAGCCCTTTGAACGTTTGTAGAAAAGTTTCCCTTTCTCTGGAAATATACTTTGAAATATTTTCGAAGACAGTCAGTTAGGCAGTTTTGTTTTAAGTAGATGAGAGTTCAGACGTAAGATAACTACTGAATTTAGGCAGATAGATATGATTAAATCGACTACACGTGATACTATCAATCTGTTCTCACCCGTATTTTCTTCAGAATACCTTCCAAAATTGATTTCAGACCTGAATAACAAGAACAGTTGTGTTGTTGGTGAAATGAGGTTGAAAATAAAAGTACGTCTGAGAAGGTATACAGATGGCAAAGTGAAATGGTGGTTATAAAACTGGTAGCTGCATCACTCAGGTTTTCTGTTTGCATTCGAAAATATGAATTGAAGAATTCAGTACATTGAAGTAAACAGGAAATTCGCTACACTCACTGGTATTTTTTATGTAGGCTGATTGCTCAGCATGTTTTTTAGATATCAGTTCAATTAAACGTTTTACTCCTGGAGAAGTGAGAGGGAGAGAGTCAAAACAGATATGCGTTAGGTTGAACGGAAATGGTGCAATGAAATCATGTGATAGAGGAGTTTAGAAGTGTTAAATAACAACAAGCGAGTGTCAGCTTCGTTCCCTTGGATTTTCTAGTATACTTGACATTCTGCAGGAATGTATGATTTCTGTTGAACATTCACAATGTAAAGTAGGTTGTATGAGCTTAATCGAGATTGGTCGTCAGTGTGAATGTGTTGACTCGTCTGTAGGCAAATACCAGAGACATTGTAATCATGTATTTCTCTCTTTTCTTACTGTTCTCTATGATGAAATATATATATACATATGTACATAAAAATAATTGATATATGCAATGATTTATGACATTTTTATAGAGTATAAGTGTATTTATTTACGAGCCTGTGAGAAAGGAGAAATTTGTGGTTGTCAGCATCATACAAGAATCAAGAAAGCCATCTCCACAACTGTATTTATTTTTGTAAATTTGAAAAAAAATCAAGAGATTCCTGTGACAAGTGTTGGTTTATTTTTCTCTTGTAGTTGTGGTCATCTGTGACATGAACATTTTAATTGAGAAGTTTTAGATATCATTCTAGACAGCACATTCAGTACTTATAAACTTCGTGAATAATAACTTACTTGCATCTATAAGTGAATATTGAATCAGAATTAAAGGAAGTCTGTTTTCATGAATGAGACTACTCAATGAAATGATGTGAGTAATATGAATATGAATAATATCATTACACTAATATATACATGACAGGGAATGACATTGAGATACCTTGAATTTGAACCGGAGATAGAAAGGCATTGCAACCTTTATTTTCTGGACCGAATTGCGTAGCTATTCATTGTACACGAATAACAAAAATGTCAATATGTATATAATTAGGGATGGAAATATATTAATATATCCACAATAATGTCCATCAATTTTATTAGTATTTTGCAATATGAACTAACCATGCACGAGTTCTAAAGTTTGTAATCACCATGAGGCAAAGAAATGAAAAAACAGGATTTTTTTAAAATCTCATTATTTTCTTTATCGGATATTTAAGTGTTTATGGAACTTATCAGGATGGTGTAGTAGAATGGAGAAATGTTAACTCGATGGATCGATTGAATATTGAAGTTAGAAGGAAAGGTAACCTGAATAATACTGACGACTCGAATGATGACAACATTTTCAGCTGTCCAACTAGCTGCCTGGTCATGATGAATTAAGAGTGAGATGCAGGTGGTTAATTGTTGTAGAAACTGTTTGAGGATATCGGACTGATGAAGCCGTAAATCTGATCTGTCGAGGTAATAGAAACACTGATATTCCTTAAGAAATTAGCTACTCGCCTATGATATTAGCTAGCGATTTAGAAGAAGTTGAAATTCATGAACTATTGGATCACTTCCCAGAGGCTGAATGATCTACGAGGCCGCCTTGCAACCAGAAGGTCCTGACTTGAAACCCCAGCGAGTGTGTACTGTTGAAGACTTTGAAATTTTCAATTCAGTGATCCGAAGTGTTGCGATGTTTCTCAAACTGATGTCAACTCATGAATAAATGTGTAAACTATCTAAAAGTCCGTAATAACGATAATAACAATATCAAGTAGCAAGTATTTTGTAAATGACCTGTAGATAGACAGAAAAAGAATTTTTTTCGCATAGAGAAGTTTTATAATTACTTTTATACATATTGAAAAGCCTCTGGTTCCGAGATATTTCAGCGTCAATATTCACTAGAAAACTTCCTGAACAAAATGTCAAAATGAATAGAGGTACACTTTTATATACAATCCTACTATTCAGTGAGAATGAATGTTCGATAGATGGTTTCTCTGGTATTCACTCAGAGATTTCAACATAGTGGTACACTGGAACTCCTATTTCTCTCCTGATTTAATATGCTGGGTGGTTTGTATATACGGAAGTAAATTATGTATCATACTGAAATACCAAAGGACAGTTGATCAGTAATGTTATTAGTTTATTATCTTATTTGAATGCAGGGCAGCAAAATGACCTGATTTCAGATGATTGCAGGTGACTAGCCAGAAGCCTCTGATCGAAATTTTTCGCTTGTTAGCATTCAAGACCCCGCATGGCATCTCTGGAATCCTGAAGGAATTCATGCCTCTCCGTGATTGGAAATTGCGTCATTCAGTTCTGTAGTCAGAGGCATTACCACTGAGCCATTCGGGCTCGTGATATATTTTCTGCCAAATTCGACCATATTTGACACAAGTTAGTAGCAACGAGTGCCAACAAGCACGAAACCCTTAAACACCTAATAACTACAACTCACGGTGCACCATGATGCCGATTTACTTAGAATAGTGGTCACACTGCAAAAATAAACCGATTAAATCGAGTGCAAGAAATCTCTTGAATCCATTAGCTGAACGACAACCCTCTGTATATGCACTTAAAAGGGAGTGTGATCACTGTCACTATAAACTGGAGTTGAAACATTCTCCGAAATATTGAGAAAATCAATATGTGTAAAGAAATCATACCGTATTCCGCTTTGAATCCTTTCATGCTTCCTGTTAAATCTATTGAATTTCACATGCAAGAAATTCAGAATATCTACGTTAGCTTGATCAGAATAATAAAAAACGTAGAAAAAACAAATAAACAGAGACAAAAAAACTAACATGATAATCTCGGAATAGGTGGTTGCAGAAACAATCAACCAAAACAAAAATGAATTCTCTAAAGTTTAGTTTGTAAAAGTTTGTTATGTTTTTACGAGTTGATCACGGACTGATATCAGTTAGAGAACCATTGAAAGCCAGGGAGTACTGGGTGCGTACTGCCGATGATTCCCAAACTAGGATGAAACAGCAGCTGTCCGGTACTCCCTGGTTTTCAATGGTTCTCTAACTGATATCAGTCCGTGATCAACTCGTAAAAAATGAATTCACAAATTGCCAACATCGAATGCAAGATTATTCTCGTTCCAAATTCATGTTGCACAACTTAAAGCCATATGTACACTGTTATCATGAGACTCATCTGAAAGTGAACAGCGACTCTCTGTACTTGGTGAGATTCGCAATCGACTACTGGTTCTTACTCAAAGTGCAAATGTGTGATCTCTAGCTGAACCTGTAAAATGTTCATATATATCCGTCGTCTTCGTGTGCTAGCCGAAACAACAACAATGTCCCACGAGGGTCTACACAGGCTTCCATTCACCTGATGACATATTCTGATGAACATTAGTGAACAAAATATATTTGAATTCCACAGACCTTTGTAAACGTTTAGTAGATTGTGGGAAGCATAGTAAGTTTCCTCGCACTTTTTAACTGAAAAAATGATTAGTTCTCCTAAGAAAGTATGTCAATTGACCTACAGCTGTCGAAACGCCTCTTGTTCTTTATTAACTCTCTTACTATTTTTCCTAAAGGGGAGAAAAGCAGGTGAAAATTAGTTATATGTATGTGAAGCCAGAACGATATTCGAAAAGGTGACTAAACAGCTTCATATACCCATTCAATATCACATTCATCTTCATCGAATAAACCATGAACCGACACTTCGACAAAATATTCTCTGAAGAAACTAATTGAGTTCAAGTAGACAAGTGTCCCGATTTCAGTAAGGTGGAATTAACGCAATAATCAAGATAAATTTCAGTGACTTTAGAAATTCACCAACAAACTAGTTCCTGTGTAATGTAAATTCGGTTGACACTGACTGGCAGTGGTGTCTTGAATGTGCACATCGTTCTATTTAGAACTAGTCAGCAGGATATGCGCACATTTCCCGTGAGTGGTGTTTCCACTGACGGTCAAAGTTTCTATTCATCCTCTCAAGCGACAAATTGTCTCAGTAGGAAAATCACCAGAAGACAAGTGATGTTGCTTTAGACATCGACTGAAATCCAGTATGCTACTGAAATGAATAAGACATGAGTGCATCTCTTATGTTATTCAATTCAACTGTTTTCTTACCACCTAGTACTGGATAACTAACACTGTTGATAGCTCAATTTTCATTTTGTCATTCAATCAAAAAATCCAAAATTTGGAAGAGAATACATTTATATTGGAAAAAGTAAATTAAGACATATCCATCTCACCTTGTGCCTTAATATCTGATTTATATCGACTATCTTTAGCTTTATTTAGGCGAATCACAACTATAAGACGGATTGAAGTGGAAAAATGAATTTAGAATTGATAAAATTCCCAATAAACTAAAAAATTTCATGTCATAACACAGTATATATTTAAAGGGTATTTATCTCATCCGTTGTTTACTTAGTAGAGAAGTCGATCCTGGTTGAAGTGTAATTGTAATTTCGAAGAATAGATTGAGTAATTTGTAATTACAACGTCGAATGTTGATTTTCCCGTATTCATCGTTTCTTAAACAATTTCCTGACTATTCAATCTTTCTCAGGTTTAGCATAACTGATTATTATCTATCTGTCTGTAATGGATTACAACGATAATGGTGTTTTTATACCAAACAAGAAAGTGGTCCGTGACATAGATGGATTCAGGCTAAGAAAAGTGAGGATTTTTGATCTCAGTAGCCTAATGAACAGTAGTCAAATGTTTGCGTTGGGCACCAAATTAATTATACTAACTGATAATTCCAATGAAGAATGAATTCCATACCGTGGTTCTAAACAATCGCTCAGTGTAGAATTTATAGTATCCCTTTGGGTTCTGAGGGAAACACATAACTTCAGCAACAGATCTTCATTTCGACAAGTTACCGGAAGTCCTCTCTAAGTAGTTTTTTAAATTCTTAAAATGCAGGAAGTATTGTGTTGAACTAGTTCTCACGAGGTTTCAGCACCTGCTGATGTACTCTCTTCTATGCATCCTATCTGTGGAGTGTAATGTAAAAACGTGCTGAAAAACCGACAAACCAACAAACAGATATTCAAATTACAGATAGTAGCGTTGATATAAAATGTCGTAAGACTTACTTTCATAATTCTTGATTATTTTTTGAACCATAACTATTTGACTCCTCAGGAATGTAACATCTTGAAGTAAACAATAAACGAAATTTAATTTAGGTGGATGCACTCTCATTTTCGCCATTGTGATATTGACAAATACAGAAATAGCCTAACTTTTCATCTCTGTGAGACGTGAAAATGTAATTTAGAAGAAGAGAAGAAGAAGCGTATATAGTAAATATTCTGATGAATGCATCTAAGATGTGCATATTGCGTTTGAGGGATTGTGAAATTGCCTCAACCATTACCAATTCTACCTTCATATGATTCAGTCAATTATCACAATGAGGATGATGGTAATAAATCGAAGGTTGGACAAATGCAGGTATCTATTTGCATTTCACTAGTGGATATAATGGTCAAGGCAGATAATGGATAGAGAAATGACTTACTTGCTGATTCACATGTACACAGAAAGAGAGCAGTTATAAGTATGCAAGTAGACGTGGACACCAACCCCATGGTTATTCTGCATCTCTTCATAAACGGTTGTATTTATATTAGAATTTCCAAGAGTAAAGCTCTGCTTTATCAGCACCTGACAGACTGATACCCCTTGAGTATTGGTCATTAGTAAACATACTCACACGCATATACACGTTAACAAAAGATTACAAATATTTTTTCTAATTACAACACTAAACACGTAACGGCGCACTGGTCAAAATTAACACATTCATTAATAATTAAATTTCGTACTGTGCCTTATTCAACGTAAGTGAGAAATGAAACGAGTTATTTCATCATCATACACCTTTACAGCATACGATGTTAACAGCAAAGTGGAATATCGGATGGTGTCTCATTGATTTTCTACATTGTTTCTGAAAATATTATTAAGGCCATCCTGTCTGAAAACCTCACCATTCCAAGACACATAGAAATAAAATTATTTTAACTAAAATACAACATCGGCTGATTTGTCTTGTCTGAATTAAATCTGAAGCTAGAATTCACACAGTGAAAGCTTCATTGATAATTTCAAGTTTTCAAAGAACCGAAGTGGTGAATGCGTGATATGTGAGCTGTAATGTGAAGCTTTATTATCTCGAATTACTACACCATTTTGTAAGACGTCTCTTGTTATTCTCATAGTTTTGACTCCAAAGTCAGTGAGAACTGGATACCTGAAGACTGATAGTCTGCATATAACAATAATATGATTCAACAATCGTCCGTATGATTGATTATGGAATTAGAGTAATCGAAATCCAATTGCAAATATCAGGGTCGTCAGAAATTGGTCTTCAGAAGTATGAGGACGATACACTCGTCAGATTCTTGTTGTGTCATTCATATACCTCATTAGACGAGCCTTATTTAGTGTACACTTATGTGACACACTGCCTGAATCACAACTACTGATAACAAGATCCAAATCAAAAAGTGTCAGTTACTTCAACGTGTATCGTAGTGATTGACATACTAAAATATGATAAAATATTAGAATTATTTGGGGCGATGATTTCAAGACATGTCAGTTAATTTTGCATGAACAAAGAACTCTGAGGATGTGCATGCTACCAGGACATAGGAGGAACGTAATTTGGCGCATGAGGCTCGTCAGTTGCGTACTCTTTGAAACAAAAATTTAGGGAAGAAATTTTTACCCCTCGAATTGTGTACATTGCTTATCAGCAACTAATTTGCATATTGGGAATCCGATTAATGTCGTCAGTGGTTCACCAAAGTGGCCTGCTAGAAATCTGGTGTTTTGAAGTGATTCGGCTCTCTGAAATGAGTGAAACCGGGTACACTGATGACGAGTTCAGCCTCAAACGAGTGAAAATGCCATCTGGTGTTTAGATCACCTCAACTTTGCTAACAAGCCCTGCTGGTTGGCTTTAGTGGTGGTGTCCAGGTATTCATTTCAGTCAATGAGTAGCTCATAGTTTCTGCTGACACGAAAGTGCGACCTTAGACACAAAACATAGAAGGAATAAAATAAATCACAAGAATGAATTAGTCCTGTACATAAATACACAGGAGTCAAGATTACATTTCAAGAAAATTTACTGGCGACATTAGGCAGGAACCAATGTCTTTTTCACACACACACACTCCTTCACTATTGGACTAAACTACGTTCCAATATATGCACTTTTTACTCGTATAACGAAAAATATAGAAGAATTTTGGATGAAGATATGAAACTAACGTGGTCGTAATTTGAGTACAACAGTACAGATGGTGAAGTACTTTGTACTTTATTATATGTGACTCTCTTCTGATCGAATTTCACCTGCACTAACTAGTTTGCCTACATCATTCTGACTACTCCAGCAGACTTCAGTAGCTTAACTGGAGTTTTTGGAAATTCATCTCGGGACACAAAGAACGTTGGAAGTCATTCCCTTAAGATGCATGATAAGTGACCGTTATGACTGTTTTACTCACAGAACATTGGTTCTGGTATCTTCTGCCTTACTGATCCCAGTGATGTGCGCTTATTATGGCTTTTGTTATTAGTATGCAGTCGAATGTCACATCATGATAAACAAGTCTCATCGTGTGTTGGATATGAAATTCTTGATTTCATTTGGGATGATACAGAGTTTCTCTGTGTGTCATCTAAAGTCATCTATAGGTTACAGTGGAAACACTTAGTCAGTCCATGTAGCAAAGATAATTACACATCGACCAAATTACTTAATTCTATCATCTGCTCAGCTGACACTGAAATAATACATTGGCGATAACTTGTACAATCCGATTCTAGAAATAATATCAACACTTAAAAAAGTTGAATACATGATTCGGAATTCTGGAAAATAAGGAGTGATTAAATAAAATTATCCAATGTTGAAATTGATTGAGTGATAGGCAATTAGAGATGAAATAGTCAGAAAAATAAAATAATGAAGACAATGATAACTTGTGAAATGCTTACTGGGGATGTGAAATCGGCAATATCTTTGCATTAATTTGATGGCAGCCAAAGCAAGGAAAGTGGTTGCACGGAATCATTCTAAGAAAAAATATCTGGCTTCTTCAAGTGGTTGCCGATGTCGTCAGCTGTGTGTAGAAGACAAATTCGTGAAGCAAACTAAATATTGGTCGCAATGCTATCAATATCTTTGATTACATTTTATTGACGCCTTTATGCTAACTATCTATCCAGTGTTCTACGACAGCTACGGATAGATCTTGTTTACTCCTTGCAGGATTTTGACGGAGAATCTGCGTAATTTTATGCTTGGTAATACAAGCTTCACAGGAGCAGTCACACTGGAAGATACAAATATGGTGGAGAAGGGATGTTAGACAGCCTATCCTTATTCCTTGAAATTGGAATCAAATTGGTTGGGAAGAGACAGTGTACCTCTATCGCATACTCAGATATCTCAAAAGTACTTTGACTTACCAGAAGTCAGAGATCCTAATCTCGTTTCTGTTCTTCTATTTATCTAGTAGCGTTCGATTTTTATATACCTGAAATGGTAACGACGACGCAGCTCAAATGGTACCCCGTGATTGGTCATCTTGAATTCCTTTGTATTATTTGCATTCTTTGTTATGCCGACAACATCCTGTTGACACAAATAAGTAAATTTATTTTGATAAGAAAATATTCATGGATGATTCGGAGCTACGCAAGCTTCAAAAATTCCCCATAATCTCCCATGTAATGTCATCATAAGAAACTAAAGTTAGACAGGGTTATATTTCTGAGAGTTTTCAGAAGTCGCTAATGAATGGAATTCATTTGAGCACTGAACACCAGATTGGATGTTTGAGATAAGTATAATCAAATTAAAGTTATAGAGACGTTACAGTGCAGTTGACTCACAAAATAATTTCCTCAATAATATCAACTGTTAGATCTCACATTCCTAAGTAATCTGCAGTTCCTGCCTTGTGTTTTGGCGTTATTACTTATGGGTTAGATTGGTATCACTGTGGAAATCATTTTTCGTGCTGCCATATTTGACATTTCGCCAAGGACATTTCGTGCTGAGGCTTGATGACGTCTTCATCAGTTAGTCCAACAAAATGTGATGCATATTTAGTAGTCGAGTTCTCATAAAAGAGATAATATTTTTTATTCCGGTGTAATTGTTGGAATCCTACCAGTGCTGTTGGTCTGAAATCTCCGTTGATTTGGAGTCTACGAATAAGTGAGCACTTTCTCTATTCACGTCTTCCGTTCTTTCCACACAACAATTTTCTTTCAGCTAGCTGAGACCAATTGCAGATGTCTTCGAAGAAATCCCGGGTGACAATCAAATCGATTAATTAGACCACAGGTTGAGTGACAAGTATAATCGAGACACACTGAGTCCGTTTTAAGCACGCTGCTATAAAGTACATAAAACAATGAAATATAATATCCAAATCTAATGCTTAACCATAAGAAAATGATTGCTGTCGGTGATAAGGAGGATTAATGCAATACATGAGTAAAACTTTGACGGCAAACAACATCGATGGTAATAGAGTAGCAAATGTGAACTGATACTACTTACTAGTAGTAGGCAGTATAAAGCTGAACATGGTTAAAAGGATAACACATCACAGGCGAAAATAATACCTTCATTCCAAACAGTAATTTTTCGTACAAATGGGGAGTTCTTAGCATGTAATACAACATTCTATCTTAATTCCTCATTGCAAGGACAATAATTGAAATAGCGCACTCACTTTAACTACAGTTTTCAGTAAGAAGTGAGTATAAAAATATAAATTGAGAATATTAAGAACAATGTTACAATGAGAAAGAAACAAAATACAGTTTACTTAGAGTTCCCAAGTAACCCGGTAATTTGCCGACTCACACGTTTCTCATCACATATATAAGGTACTGTAGAGATTTTTTCCTTAGTCGTACGAGTATACAGTCTTCTATACTTGCTTCTAGTTCTACCTGATGAGATACAGGGAGAGAATTGTGTATGGAGAGGATTTTCAGAGTCTAACAAGATACTATTTGCTAATTGCTTGCAGGAATCCAAGTATCTACCGACAATATTATTAACGAGTTCGTTTAGCTACATCCTACTCGAACTACTGACGGCTTTTAGTGCCCTACGCAGTATAACAAAGTTTTTGTTAGGCTGCCCGGTAAAGATTAAGCCGGAACAGTAAAGTGTGTGCAGAATGCAAGAATTAACAAACGTTAACAGTAGAGACGGAATGATACTAAATCCTTGAATAGAACACCAAACGAGATATGGTTCTACAAAAACTACCATGATGTGGGAAGACCAAGAAAAGTTGATCAGAGAAAATTCACAGTCCAAGGTATTTAACATTCGATTTGGCTTCAACTCCAGTATTATTTATGATAATGGAACCATGCGAACTAACCAGTTCATGTAAGTCGCGCCTGCATCTGAAAGTTGAAATAACCAACTGGCATCTGGATGGAGAGATCAAGCTTAAGACAATTCTACGAGGACCACTGACTAATTTCTGATAAAACTTATTCATTTCGGAATGGTCTTGCTGAGAATTAACCATTAGCATGAAAACAGTCAGATCATCAGTATACCGAAGAAAATTGGCCACGTGAGAATAGGAGGCACGTCACGTAAGAAGAAGGAAGACAGAAAAAGAGAAAGAACAGCTCCCCGGAGAATACCAGTTAGAGTAAGTGAAGCAATGGCTAACTTCCCATGGTAAACAGTGTGCTGCTTCCTATAAAAAAAACAAGAATGCAACCACATGGTAATCCAGCACTGTGCTCGTGATGCAGCATGCTTGTTTAACAAAACAGGCCTGTGTACAGCAGTATCGAAGGCAGATGTGTATTCAAGGAAGGCACACCGAACATATTTGGCACCTCCCTCTAATATTGACACAATATTATGATGTTAGACGCCGGTGGCACCTAAAATTCACCTGCTGTGTTTATAAGCATATTGATTAGGGTCGTTGAAAGCCCTCAATGAAAGTACAAAGATGAAAAGTTGAATTAGTAGCAATAGGTCTGATCCTGATGGTTTGCACACTTGATGATTTAGTAGCAGGAACAATTTCAATGTCCCTCCAAGAAGCAGGCACAGCGTTACTTGAAAAAAATGATTCAATGAAACTACCAGTGAGAGGATGGCATGAAATGTCAGCACATTTATTATGATGGATAATAGCTGGTTCGCCATCTGGACCACAGGACTGAGTAGGTATCGAGAATTTAAGACACTTGAACACATCGTTTTAGTGAGAGTTAAATAAGTGCTCATTGTTTGCACTTTGAGCATTTGAGATCATAGCATCAGATGGATGGCAGATAAAGGACTTATTTAGAGTACCAGCATCAACTGAAGAAGGATCAATACTTACTTGTTTATCCCCGGTGATTTTCTCAACTAGCTTCCACATATTTGATGAGGTTTTGCATAACAAGAACTTTTGATTATAAATTGTATTCAATCTCTGTATTTCTGATTTAATTGCACTTCATATGGCTCTTCATTTTCCTGGTGAAACTTTTTGAACTGATAGGAGGAGAAGCGGTCAAATCTTAAGAATAGTGTCTCTCTTGGACAACAAACATCAAGACAGAATTTGAGATAACATGTTACGTTTGTGATTGTGTCATCCAGAATTTGTTCAGTAAATAAGTCGCAATTTGTATCATTTAACACGTTTCCTAGATTTTGTATATTGTCATGTGAGTACCACTAATGTTGTGTTGCTTGACAAGGTTCAAGAAAGCTAATTTCTGCAGCTTTCCATATATTTTGGGCAGTATACTTATGATACAGTGATCAGAATTAAGTAGTGTGGCTCTTTTCCGACCTGCGAATATGGCGAATAAAGTCATTTGTAAACACTAGTTGAAGGGTGTTTCCCAGTCGTGTTAAGAAGTTGACAATATTTTCATGACCTGATGATGTAAGGAAAATGCAGTCACAAGAATTGAAGTTTCCAGTAACTACTGACAAGTAGATTCCAAGTGGGGGGGGGTTGTAGCAGCAAAGGAAGTAAATCATCAGCAAATAAGAGTAGTTCTCAGAGACTACATCCAGGTGCAATATCAGTGTTTGAAATGTACATGTAGTTATACTTTGACAGGTGTTTTGTCCGACACTTAACAGTGAGGCAGTCAATTTTGTCACTGGAGAATCTAAAACATACATCATTTGATGTTGATGCAACGTTACCACCACAATTCTCTTTAGAGCTACGCCGATCTTGTTTGAATAGTTTGAAACCAATTAGACAGCCCTGATTACCATCATAAAGGTCACACAACCGGGTTTCTTGAAGATTTATAAAACCTGCATTGCGATATGCATTGGAGTATATGAGGTCGACCGCGATTCCAGACAGTTAATTTTATCTGTCAGGGAGCGACAGTTCGTCTTCATATTCTCAGGAACAGTCATTTGATGTACTGGAATACGATCGAAAGCACGTTGCCACTCAGAATGTTGCTGTTTCTTGAGTTTTGTGAAAATTGGCATATCTGCAGCTTTCAAGCAGTTTCGAAATTCGCGAATGCAAGCAATGCGACTGAGGGCCACGTTTTTCACGGGCTTCTAAGTTAAACCGAACTAGAGACGAGGAATCAGATGCTATATTATGATGGATGGATTTTCGGTAGCCGAAGACTCAAACGGGATTAGAATGATCACAAGTCTTCTTTTTTTACTGTCAGCTGATGTTTATCAATAACTGAAGTAACCTGAGTGATAGAACTGATTGACACTGTGAACAGCATTTTAAAATGGTTCCGTCAGCAGCTAATACTTTCATTTCTTCAGCAAAAGTTAGTTCATATCATACGATAGATTTCGTTGTAATTCCATTAGTTGATGAACTAGAATAGAGGTGATTGGATGAAGCAATCAGCTGGCAGTTTCTGAGAAGACAATCATGCCACTATCAGGAGTATTACCTCAACTTCCAAGTAGGACATAAGGATACAACAGCATTTAGCCATTTCATACAGTTTTCTACAGTCATCTTTAGCCGATTACGTGGTTGTCCATAGGATATCGACTCCTCATCATACGATTACTCTTCAAGGTCCCTTGTAACAGATAATGGTAAGAGTCCTAATCTGCTCCTATTACAAATTATATGTCCAGCAGGCGGTGTCTCTGCTTTCTTGAGTTTCAAATGAAAGCAAACGAGTTTTTCGTGAATCCACTTGGTGCAGAAGCCTGAGAATAATTCTCCATTCTCAGTCGACTCACCAATGGCCACTTCACTCTTCTTGTGTTGTCTGCTCCTTGTTTTGCATTCAGATCATCCATTAGGATTTTTATTTCGCCTTTGCTATTCGTAGTTGTCTGTAGAAGTCTTCCATCTTCTCTTCATCCAAGTTGTATGTAAGAGCCTGATAGTGGATAATTGTAACTTTCCCACTTTTCATTGGGCATGCTCGAAATGCTTCACGTGACACACCAAGTCACTGAACCATATAAAAGAACTGACTTGACTTTAGATTACATGCTAATCTAAATCTTATAATATTTTGCTGACTAATTTCAGAATGATGAATGTCTGTCTCACCTTTCTGGTCCGACCTTTGACTCGTGCACCTCTGAGCATGCAGCCGAAACGATGCTGCCAAGATAGGTGAAAGTAATCGCCTCCCTCAAATTTATCTCATCAATAGAGATTGGTGACTGTTTTCGATTAAGTGATTGTAAAGACTAATGAGAAATTCCTGGAAACACACTTTTCCTGAAATTTATTATTATTATTTCCATTAATTCATAGAGGAACAAAGGGCTTCATCTGCACGTCTTCATTGCGTTTGGTTCTTCAGCAACGTTTACATCAGGCTTCACGTCTGACCACATGCTTTCATCTCCTCTTAACATGACCTCCTCCATGTCATGTTGCAATATTGGTTCCTGCTGGGCTGGTTCTCTCATTGCCAGAGACCCATGTTGCTGATCTTTTCTAGCCGACCATCTGATCTGAAGTATTATTGAGTGAAGACAGATGTTGATGAAGTTCTGTATTTGTTCGAAGTACTCTTTATGACGCGCCAATTCTCTGATACATAAATTAGCATTCACTTCACATTAGAGTTGAAAATCCGGATCTTATTTTTCGTGTTGAATGCTGAGTGCTGATCTCCAGACAGACTTGAGCATAATGAGAACTTGCTTTTCTTTTCTCGATTCTCGCTTTGATATCCTCATCAGATCCGCCTGTAGTTGAGACGACGCTTCACAGGTAGTTAAATGTGGTACCTTCTTTCAGATTTCTCTAATTATGCTGATTGTTGTCTGTTGTTGTTGCTGTTGGTGTTGCCCAGGAATCTTCATCACCACTGCTTTCTTTATGTTCACCTGAAAAAAAGCCTTATCTTTGATGCTTGTTCTGCCAACTTGTTGATTTTCACTTGAATATATTCCAGTTTGTGGGAAATCAGGTATATTTAAAAGAATTTGTCTCTTTTATAAGAAGACGGAGATTATCTGAAAATGTGATGTATTTGCGATATACTTTAGAACAATCTGATCACACATTTACTTGTCAAGTCAATATATATCTGAAAATGTTAAATTAAACAAAGTTTCTACGGATGATCGAATTCAACCTTTGTCTCAAAATCTTACGTGAAATGGACGTTGTCAGTAAACAATAGTGATAAATCTTTCAAATAACTTAAAGGAAAAGGAAATGAAAAACAACTAGAAGATATATAGCGGCATGGACGTTATCGATAAACAGGAGTTTAATTCCTTGAAACCCTTTGGATCTAACTTTCCAAACCTCTATGGATTACCCAAGATTCATAAGGTTGATAATCCATTACGTCCAATTCTATCAATGTATCACTCTGCTACACATAAATTAGCTAAATTGTTAGCTGAGATTTTATGTCCAGTACGCAATGAATTATGTAGGTTTGCTTTAAAAGATACATTTGAACGTGTTGGCTTTCCTGTACATATGAACATAAAAGACAGGAAAATGTATTCATTTGATGTTAATTCCTTGTTTAGTAATGTACCATTGGTTAAGACTGTTGATATTCTTTTATGACTATATATCTTCTAGTTGTTTTTCATTTCCTTTTCCTTTAACTTATTTGAAAGATTTATTACTATTATGTACTGACAACGTCCATTTCACGTTTGAAGGTGAACATTTTCAACAAGTGGATGGTGTTGCTATGGAGAGTCCCTTAGGACCTTCATAGCGTACCTTTACATGTCTTATGTTGAGAACGTGTCCCTTGATTTGATTTCTAAATTGCTCTTCTATAGGAGATATGTAGATGATATCATTTTGATATGCGACGATCATGAAGATCCGAGTCGTCTATTTGACAGACTTAACTCTGTACAGAATCAAATTAGTCTTACATGCGAGGAAGAAAGTTGCAACCAGCTTGCATTTTAAAACATACTTCTGAGTCGAAGAGATGATGGTTCAATAAGACGATCAATCTACAGAAAGCCCACTTGAACAGGGCAGTACCTTAATTTTTACAGTTCCTGTCCATTACAGTGTAAGAGAGGCTTGGTGAAATGTCTATTTAAGAGGATTCAACGTTTTTGTATGGCTGATGTTATAGACAAAGAAAACGAAATATTAATGGATACTCTTGTTGAAAACGGATATCCTTTAAAATTTTTAAACAGGTGTAGAAGTCAATTAGTTTCTAAACCTACAATCCATACCGCCCATAAGTAAAAGGTTTTCATTAAATTACCATATAACAAGGAAATAAACAGTAGGATTTTGAGACAAAGGTTGAATTCGATCATCCGTAGAAACTTTGTTTAATTTAACATTTTCAGATATATATCGACTTGACAAGTAAATGTGTGATCAGATTGTTCAAAAGTATAGCGCAAATACATCACATTTTTCAGATAATCTCCGTCTTCTTATAACGCTATCCAAATCAGGTATATATCATCGGCGAAGTCTAGATCCTCCAAGTTTTCTTGTGTGGTCTATTTTTCGCCTGTTTCCTCGGTGCTCGCCGCTGTTTGTCACATTATCCAGTCTCCTGAAAGCAGAAAAGTCATTGGAGATAGTAGGCAGCCAGCCAGCCTTGTCTTACTCCCGTCTTCACTTAGAAGGATCCCGTAAGTTTCCCGTTGTGGATTACTTGGCACGCAGCATTGTCGTACAGATGTTGGATGAGATACGTAATTTTTGGCGGCACTCCGTAGTAACGAACTGGTTTCTATATCACCTCTCGATCGACGCTGTTGAAGGCCTTTTCAAAGTCGATGAAGTTTAAGCAGAGAGGTGACTGTTATTTCAAGCTCTGTTAAATGATTATCCGTAGTGTTGCAATTTGATCGGTGCGTGGCTTGCTTTTATTGATTCTAGGCGACGTTTCTCGTCCGGGGAGTGTTTAATTCTTTCCAGGATGTTGCGGCTTAGAATTTTGCCTGGGATGGACAGGAGTATAACGTTGCGTCAGTTCTTGCATCGACTTAAGTCTCCTTTCCTTGGAAGTTTGAATAAGTAGCCTTTCTTCTAATCTTCAGATAACTTGTCATTTCCTGAAACAGTGTTCGGCAGTTTTTCTAGTGAAAAAATATGGTGTATATGTGGGATTTCCTATTTACTAGCCCTTCTCAGGGAAAGCCAACTCGCTACATAAGTGATAGGCTTAGCATGCAGTTATGTTTCTAGTTAGTACAAGCAACGGAATATCCTTACTTTGAGCTACCTTATTTCAGTATTCATCAGTATTTCAAATCTCGTTTCTGTGCTTTGATATTCATCTTCGTGTATTTCACCGAGACTTCACTGTACCTGTCGAATTTGCGTTTCAATACGTATGACATACTGATTAAAATGAGTAGTCACGTGCCACTCATATCAACCAGTAGCTCACGCTGGTCACACAGAAATGATATTAACACTGGTCGACCGTTTCCCTGGTTTGTGGCTGAGGTCATCATCAGTGTACTCTGTCTGACTTAATTCAGACAGCCAAATCAGTTCAAACCATCAGATTTCTGGCTAGCTACCTGGGTGGACAGGTGAACTGCAAATGGTGAATTGATTTGTGAATCATGAATTTGAACACATCGAACATCGAAATATATTTCACCACACTAGACAGATACCACATCTCTTTACGATGAGCTCAGTATTTCATCAGTTGCTCTTTATGTAGGAGTGAACAAATTATTCTTCAAGCTTGTCTATTTGCTTATGCGTTAAGTGAAAATATTATTCCAAAGTGTTAATGAATACAACTCATATGAGTAATTGACAACAGGCTTAATGATTGTGAAAGAAGCAGTACAGATTGCTGCTATATAACTGTTATTAAATTACAAGTCAAGAAATATTTCCTCAAATAACCTCAGTTTCTGAACGTCAGTTACACTGCTTTTGCTCTTTCGATTTTGTGCTGACATATCAGTATTACTGATTATGGTTGTAGTAGTATGGATCACTGTAAGGGAATTCCGATAGTAACAAGCAAAAACAAAGTCAGCACCTACAATCAAGAAACGTAAAGTCACAGTCATGACAGATGTCACTAACCACCATTATGCAGTCCTGAATAATACTTCGAGATACGTAAATAAGGAACAGTATAAGGGAGACGAAATTTAGCTCCACAAATTATGAAAATCATTTGAAGCACTACTAGACTTGACGTTTCATCAATGCGTTTACGTACATATAGTTCTTAAGTGGACCATATAAAGTATACACCTGTTAGCTCATACATCGTGTTCTGTTTTCTCTGTGGCTGCCTAGTTTTCATTACATTTATTGATCGTAACTTTCGGGAATGTGCAGGAAATTCACATCCACCTACCATAACAGTAACTGCAACAACTGTGTTGTTCACCATTCTGCAAATAAACACATTGCGGTGATGTTCTGGGAATGAACTTTCAACCTAGACAACTTGACGAGATATCTTCGTTTATATTGTTCTCCTCACTTATGGTCTGCATAGAGTTTTCAGTTAATTGTGTAGGTGTATTGGTTTATCAGATAACTGTGAAAGCTAATTCACGTCTTCACATTGTGTACGTGAACATATTTCGCATATTCCAAGACTATAACTAATCAGTGTGATTCTGATCAGTCTTCACTAGACAGAATTCAATAAATAATAAGACGAACGTGTGTGTGATATTCAGTGAATTATGAAGAAGACTCATTTTAGAATAAGAACGAACAGTGTGAAAATCAATAAAATTAAGTTACATCTGCAAGTCAGTAGAAACTAAAATACGTGAAAGTGTATTTGTCAGACTATGCGTTACTTATTTGTTTTGGAATAGCCACATTCGACAAAACACACAAAGACAATTTTTCATTTGTTCACTGACGAACTGTTTCAAATTGTGTGTGCTCAAGTGACTGAAATGAGGAATTCCAAAGGCATTAGACGTTTTTAATAAATATAAATCAGAATGGAGAGTATTCCTTTCAATACATTCTCTTCAAGTTCTCACAAGACTGTGAAGAGAAACGCTTCCACGTTGTCTGGGGTAATTTAAGCGAAAATGGATATGCAGAGAAGTGTATATGAGTCAACATAGGTTATAACAGTCTCAAACTTGAACTAGAAATGGTGGAAAAAAGCCAATAATTTTGTGTTTTCAACTCAAGGGACATACTTAAACTCAGATTTTGTCTCATTGTCTAACCAGAGTGATAAGGAAGACTTTCCTCACTCCACATATGTTCCTATCCTTCAGCAGCACTCCGGGGTTCACACGTAATCTGAAAGACATATTATCTAGTCTTGTCTCTTCTTCATGCACATAATCATTTAACTATTCTTGTGGTTCAAGTTATAAATGACTTATGACTAAACAGGTTTATCGACCAGCTCCAGCACGTTTACCAGTTTGTTTTAATAAAGGTGAAATTAGATCTACAAAAGTTTCAATTCTATGATATTTGATGGACACAGAACATTGCAGTGACACCGACATAGTCTTCAAGACTATATATGGCAAACTGAAGTCACTGCCACTCACAGTTCGCTTGTCTTCTACATATGACTGAATTTGTTACTGAATTTGTTGACTAAAGCGGATCTTTATTAATAATAATAACAACAATCACTTCATTTTGATTGACTAATATTTTTCACAGCTTTGTGGAACATCGCCAATTCTCTTCGTTCTATATGGTTCTTACATTTGGATGCACGATCACTCAGTACTTTCCTTTCGTCTTCTTCCACTTCCTCTTCTTCTTCTTTTTCGTGAAATCTCAAATCTCAGACGGTGGTAGTCAAGAGTAATCTCACTGCATGTAAATAAACAAATACTTCCACTGTTGAGTAATATTCATCCACTTAGTTGTGAAATGCCAATATCTGAATTATGAAGCTGACTATAAACCTGATGTATACAGAGGTCTGTGAAATTTCAATTTACCGTTTTATATTTCCCTCACATATTCATCCTTAATCAGTTGGAAAGTGATAGACGTGTCATAACAGACTACCGGTGGGTTGAATAAGTAATTGTTTTATTGTGCGACCAAACAGTTTTCACTACGTTTACACGTATTAACGAGGCTAATTTGCATATTCCTTATACGCAAACATCTGATTCACTGACAATATTCGTTAAATATGCGGTCGCCTGAATTTTAGGGATCACTAATCTAGTTAAGGTGCTGAAAATATTGCTGTTTTAGTTCACAGAATTCTATTCCTTCTGTCTCTTATGCAATGAGCATCAATCAAGCATACTGGTGTGAAATCGTGACAGTCAATTAACCTCTGTAAAAAGACGACAACTCACCTTGGCCATTGATTCAGGGTAGCACGGTGTATATTGCGAATTGGTAGAAGTTAGAATTCATGAGTCGTTGGATCAATTCTCGAAGACTGAATGGTATACGATCTTGTTTTGTAACAGCAACAACAGTTTTGAGTACGAACTACGAGAGATGCATACCCCTGAACAGTAGCAGACTACGACGAAACAACTGTTCAGTACTCACTGGTCTTCAAATGTTACCCATCTTATATCAGACTGATGTCTCTTTGTATCTCACTACCAATCGTTAATTCTACAGGAAATTTATTTGCAAACATGTTTCAAAGTATGAAAATCGCCTTTTCGCTAGTGATTTTCACGTTTCATTATTATTGACGATATTAAATGAAAGCGTTTATAAACAAAGTGCATACGCTTTGCCTTTTAGGCTTTTCAACCATGATGAAAATAGATAAAGAAATATATGGCAAGAGATCATACGCATTGCTTTATAACCTGTTAAAAAACCAGTTCTTTTTGTTTGCTCAGTGTCACTCACCACCTATTGGTGATGATTATGCACTCTTCTACTCAGTGGCTTTCTTCGACAAGTATGAAATGATGGTGGATTCCATAGACTTCCGTCTAGATTGTGAACAGGCACTTCAAAATATGACTGCACTTGGACATGGACGAGATTATTCATAGCAGTTCACACAGTCAGTACGATAACCTTAAATAAGATGTAGCAAATTAGGATGGATAGCATCTACGACGCCCAACACTCAATTGACTATGTGATTTATCCTTTAATGGAAAGTGTGTATCAGAGGATATGAATTTACAGATAAACTGAAAAATATCGCCATATATTTCAAGGCCAGGGGAGGCAATACCAACCTTTGTTAGTCTGAAATCAGTCTAGAAATATTCTACAATCAATATAAATGACAAGATTCGATTTCTCCAATCTGATGTCAAGTGAGTCGGTGCTTCCATATGATTGAGAGAATGGTGCCACGCCAGACTGTTTTCGACGTTTGCTTTTGTTCTATATTGAAGAACAGATGGCCAGAAACAATCAGCGACAAGAAACTCTAGGAACAAAGTGACTAGCAACCCAAAGTTCAACAAATATGCCGAGGGAAAAGGATCAGACTCACACTGTGGACAGTCACGGATACATCCAAATATGACTGGAGAGAACAGGATGAAATGCAGATGTGCTGTTGAAGCCCTGTGTTTCACCTGCAACCCACAGGAATAATAATAATGTCACTCAATGACGCCTTGTGATATCGGTTAAACTTTCAACTGTCACGATTCATGTGGCATGCAAAGGTTGTGAACTTCGTTTTACTTCTTACTCGCAAAATCATGCTACTTTACTTCGATGGCCGAAAAATAACGCAGTAAACTGTAGTGAGATGCAATAACAACTGACTCGCAGTTGTGTCCTTACTAACGTCATCCATGTTTATTGATCCGTCATTCAGGCACTTATTGTGTTACAGTCAGCTGCTCCAATTCAACATATCTTGTCCCAATCCATTTTTAAGGATCCTCAACTACATGACTAAATTTCAAACATCAACATCACCAAGGTTGAATTCATCTACCTTCAGATATAAGAAATACGGTGAATGAAAATCAGCATAATTTTTGCTTGTGTACACCAAGTTCCTCTAAGTGATTGCAGGGAAATAAATTCAAATTTATCGATTGAACAGAATAAGATTCTCGAAATCCCATTCTACTAACTGGGTCTAAAAATATTTGTGATAAATGTTATTAAAATTATGGGAGATAATTGGGATCGCTTCTTTTTTATCATTTCGTCTTTCAAGCGCTTCGTAGTCAGGCTTCATTTCTGAGTACTGAATAACAGTCCAAAACAAGGACGAAACGGCTGTTCAGAAGTTCACAACTCCCAATGTTTCTCTAATTGAGGTCCAGTCATCGTCACTTTGAAATCATTCAAGTCCATTCAAACCAACACCTGCAACTAAACAATGTCGTTGATTGTAGAAGATGAATGGCAGGTATTAGAAGTACGCTTTTAAATGTTGATCACATTTCAAGTACTGTATAATCTGAAGAATAAGACATACAACTTCAGCTGATGAGAATAAAGAAGTCTTGTGGATATACATTCATAGAGGTTACAGTCACTCTGTTTCCAAAAATAAATACTGACGAAATATACCCATTCTTTCCTCAGCTGGACAAGACAATTTCATTTTCAAGAAGCTGTGCAGTTGTTATTATATTACGGTAAGAGGAATTCAGTGGAACTTAACATTCTACAACCAATATCCATATAATAGGAATGAAGATAATTTTTCTATATTTCCTTGCTATTCGACGTTTCTGTATCGACTGAGCTGATTAACCGATAGCTGGGTCTCCAATACAACTTACAATCTTGCCAGTACTTCCGAGCATGGATTTAGAATCGACTTGTTAGACCTCCAGGAGTGATATGTTTATTTTTTTATTCAACATTTAATCCATCTCTCCGCTAATCGATATGGTTGTAGATAATAAACATACTTACATCTGCATTTATGTACTACTTATAAATCTTGTCAGCATCACACGCTGCTGTAGTAGAAGTAGTAACAGTTGAAAAAGTCATCACTAACACATCGAATCTTTGTTGATGTTCCCACTTAGGTAAACTGAGTTATGCAGAGATTCGGCCAACAGTCGTCTATAAGGCTAACAAGCGTTAGCATTTACCATACTGGAATAATGGCTAGTTAGCTTCGCGTAAACTTAAGCGATATTTTTTGATACTATGATCATTCAATCTTGAATGAAGGAACTTCCGTGAGCAATCGTGGTTTGTTATGCGTCAAATGAGAGTTTCAGTAACGTTTCACGCGTTAATATAATCTGATTTCGGTTGCTGACCTGTTTTACACAGATTAGTAGTTCACAGAGTTGATATAATTATGAATAAATCGATATTTGGTGTTATTAATAAATAATATTCATGATATTGTGAAAAAGTGAATTTCACTGGGTTGGTCGATAGGCATTGAAAGATTCGTGCTAACAATTTGACTCAAATCTGTCTGTATCTCATGGCTTAGTGAAGAATGCGGCAGGCATATGCATGTGTGTACAATTCTTGAAGTATATAATGCGATATCAAAAGTCGAAACTCCGTGGGTACATCAAATTTGCCTCGGATAATATTATTCTTGAAATAATGACGAAGATTGTGTCTAATCAACAATGATGAATATACTCTTTAAAGTTGATTCCGAAGGCCGTTGTACTTCAGACTATTTCGACACCAACTATTCTGGACTGAATTCAATCTGTTCTTTATTAATTGTGTTGAGTGCTGCTGATAACAAGAGAGATTTCAGAGGAGTGAAAGTCTGCGTTGATCACTGGATCCTGATATTCAAGTGATTCGCAATTATCGATGAAGCTTTTACTGTGGAAATTCTAATTTAAGGTGCATTCTGTTGCATCCTGGTAACACGTACATCCCCAGAGTTTTTTGTTCAGCTATAATAGCCAAACACAAACTGTAATCGTCTCCACAAATAATCCTTTTTTTCTATTTCTTCACTACAGTATATATTTGATAAACCGACACTTTTCGATTTGATCAGTGGTTGTCATTCAGGCAGTGTACCACATAATCGTGTCATTAGATAAACTGCACTAAATGAGGCTCGGTTATTATTATTATTATTGTTCCCTATGGTTCCTAGTAGAACATAGGGCTTCATATGCACATCTCCACTTGTTTCTGTCTTCTGATGTACTTTTCACCTGCATCCGTGTTAGTCCATACTGTTTCAACTCCTCTTCACACAATCTCCTCCATGTCACCCTTGGACATCCCAGTTGCCGCTTCCCTTTTGGTTTCCACTCGAGGGCCTGTAGCGCCATGTCACCCAATGGCCTCCTCAGCGATAGTCCAATCCATCTCCACTTTCTCCTGCATATTCGTTGAGCGATTGGTTCTTGTTTAGCTTGTTCCCATAGTTTCTTGTTGGTGAGTATAGAACGAAGACAGCTATTAATAAAATTATGCAACCTGTTGGAAATATTCTTTGTCACACGCCGTGTCTGATCCGTAAAGAAAAACTGACTTGACGTTTGTGTTAAAAATCCGAATTTTGTTGTTGATGCTGAGGAGTGACGAAGATTTCCAGATTGGTTTCAGGTTGATGAATGTGTTTCTCGCCTTCCCGATTCTCGATTTGACATCCTCGTCCGTTCCTGCTGTAGTTGAGACAATGCTCCCTAGATAAATGAAAGAAGTAACCTCTTTCAAATCCCTCTCGTTGATGGTGATTGTCGCTGGATATCGCTGATGCTGTTGTTGTTGTTGGTTGATTATTTTCATAACCTTCTTATTGCCTCTGTTCACCTGGAGTCCTGTCTTTGCTGCTTCTTCGACCAGTTTGTCGGTTTCCGCTTGTAAGTCTTTGATATTATGTGACATCAAACACAAATCATCTGCGAAATCCAGGTCTTCTAGGTTCTTCACGTCGGTCCAGGATATCCTTGTCTTCTCGTTTCCCACTGTCTGACGAATAATCCAGTCCACCACAGTTAGGAATATCATTGGTGATAATAAGCACCCTTGTCTGACTCCTGTCTATACTCCAAATGCCTCGCTGCGTTTTCCGTTGTGGATCACTTGACATGCGCCGTTGTCGTACAGCTGTTGAATAAGGTTGATGAAGATTTGGGGTACGCCGTAGTACTCGAGTGGTTTCCAAATTACTTCGCGGTCAACGCTGTCGAAGGCCTTCTCAAAGTCTTTGAAGTTGAGGTAGATGTTTGATTGTTCGATGATGATGCGTACAGTAGCAATTTGGTCAGAACATGATTTGCCTTTCATTTATTTTCTCCAGGATGATGCGACTCAGGATTTTACTTGGCGTCGACAGGAGCATGATTCCTCGCCATTTCTTGAAGAATCCTAGGTCACCCTTCTTTGGTAGTTTCACTAGGTAACTTTTCCTCCAGTCAGTAGGCACATTTCCCTTCTTCCAGACCTTTTGCATTTATGGAATCAGCATATCTGCTGTCGTTTCTGGGTCCGATTTCAGTGCTTCAGGAGGTATTCCATCTGGTCAAGCTGCTTTTCCAGCTTTCAGAAGCTTGATTGCATTCATGACTTCAGTTTTCGTTGGAGGATTGGTGTCAACTTGCAGTTGTGTACGTGCTGTTGTTGGTATTTATGGAGATGTTGCAGATGGTGGTCGGTTCAAGAGTCCATTGAGGTGATCCATTTTTATTGTGTCTTTGTTTTTTGGTAATTGGGTTCCCTTGGCTGTCTTCTAACTGTTTCACTTGTGATGATCTCTTCTCGGATAGAGACTTGGTTATCTGATATAATGTCCTCAGGACCCTTTTGCCTGCTGCCTTCTCAGCTTCAGTAGCCAGGTTGTCGTAGAATTGTCTTTTGTCCTTCCTGGCACTCTTCTTCACTTCTTTGTCCAGTGCTGTGTAAGTTGAGTTCAGCGTCTCTTTCTCTTGTCCATCTTTGCATTGAATCATTTTCTCTTTCACTTTTCTCCTCTCCTCAATTAGCATCCAAGTGTCCGTTGAGAGCCACTCTTTATCTTGTCTCTTCTTTCTTCCTAAAATCGTTGAACGCGTTTCGTTAAAAATCACCTTCAGAGAGTTCCAATGGTCTTCCACGCATGATTCTTCCGTGATGTCACGTAGAGTTTCCTGTTTTCCTCTGACAAATGCAGCGAAAGTGTCCTTTGTGGTTGTGTCCTTCAGTTTTTGAGTTTTGAACTTGCATTGTCGCCTATTTCCAGTTGTCCTCGAGGCTTTGTGCTGCACATTGAAATTCTCTTGTACTAGATAGTGGTCTGAACCCACATCCGCTTCTCTTCTCGACTTTGTGTCCAGTAGGCTCCGTCTCCACTTCCTTGAGATTGAAATGAAGTCTATCTGGTTTTTAGTGTGTTCATCTGGTGAAATCCATGTCACTTTGTGTATATCCTTGTGTTTGAACACACTGCCACCAATCACTAAATCATTGAAGGCGCAGAAGTCTGAGAAGAGTTCACCATTGTCGTTCATTTCACCGAGGGCCTGGTGACCCATGGTGAGTTCTCTTCCTGTATTGTCTCCTCCCAGCTTCGCATTCATATCCCTCATCAGGATTTTGATACCGCCATTTTGGACGTTGTCCATTACTGCTCGTAATTTTCTGTAGAATGCCTCGTTCTTCTCTTGTTCTGAGAAGTTTGTAGGCGCATAGCATTGAATGATTGTAACCTTTTTTCCTTTTGAGTTGAACATGGCTGTCATTATCCTGAAGGAGTTTGGTTCCCACTGCATGAGAGCTTTGGCTGATGTTGGTGACATCATGACGGCTACTCCCTCTGTGTACTCGTGATTGTCCTCTGGGTGACCGGAGTAGATTATTGTCTCTTCCTAAAACCGTTGAACACGTTTCGTTAAAAAAGGGCTCGTTTAGTAAGGCATATCAACGTCACAACCAGAATTTGACAAGTATATCTTCCTCATATTTCTGAATGTCAATTTCTGACAACCTTGATAACTGCACTTGGATTTCGATTACACTGATTCCATAGTACATCATACTGACCAGTTTGCATCACATTACTTGTCTCTGTAGAACATCAGTCGTCAAGTATCCAGCTGTCACTGATTTTGGAGTCCAAGCTATGAGAATAACAAGAAGTGTCCTACAAAATGGTGTAGTAATACAAGGTAATAATGTTTCACATTACAGCTCACGCATCACCCATTCATTACTTGGATACTTTGAAAACTTGATGCGGGATTCGCAATTATCAATGAAGCTTTCACTGTGGAAATTCTATTTTCGCGTGAATTCAAAGAAGACAAATCAGACGATTTAGAAGTTATTCGAAGACGTGATTCTCTTCTGATAACTCTTGATGTTGTATTTTAATTAAAATAATTATAATTTTCTATGTGTATTAGAATGGTGAGATTTCCAGACAGCTTTGCTTTAGTAATACTTTCAGAAACAATGTAGAAAATCAATTAGAGACCATCCGATGTTACGATATAAAGATGTATGTGAATGAAATAATTCCGTTCATTTCTCAGCTACATTTAATAAGGCACAGCATGAGTTTCAATTGTTAATGAAGGCGTAAATTTTGACCAGTGCACTCTTAAGTATTTTTTGTAATTAGAAAAAATATTTGCGTGGGATGATGTTTATCAGTGGCCTTGGTGATACATTCCAATAGAGAAGGGGTATCGGTCTGTCGAATGCTGATAACGGGCATTTGAAAGAAAGTGAGCGGCACTGTTGATAATATCCAATAACATCAGAAATTTATTCCATGTTTCTTAATCTACCAATGGCATAGAAATAAAGCATAGCTTCTCTATTGTTAATTCAATATAAACACAACCGTTTATGAAGAGATGCAGAATAACCATGACTTTGAAGTCCATACCTACCTACCTAATTATAACTGCTCTCTTTCTGTGTACATGCGAATCATCAAGTAAGTCATTTCTCTATCCATTATCTGCCTTGACCATTATATACATTGGTGAAATGTAACTAGACGTCTACATTTGTCAAACCTTCGATTTATTACCATCATCTTCATTGCGTTAACTGACTGAATCATATGAAGGTAGAATTGTTTATGGCTGAAGCGATTTCATAATCCATTACACGCAATATGCACATCTTAGATGCATTCATCAGAATATTTACTATGTTCGCTTCTTCTTCTCTTCTTCTTAATTACATATTCACGTGTCACAGAGATGGGTCGATAGCCCTTCAAAATATTTTTCAATATCACAGCGGTGGAAATGAGAGTGTATCTCCTTCAATCAAATTTACTTTATTCTTTACTTTAAGATGTTGAATTCCTAAGGAATCAAAAAGTTGAGGTGGAAGAAATAATCAAGTATTATGAACGCAAGTATCACTACACTTTATATCAACGCTTCTATAATATATATATATATATATATGTATATAATCGGTCACGGTATTTGATCATGAGCTGACATTAGTTAGAGAACTATTGGAAAACCCAAGAGTACTGGACAGCTGTTTTGTCCTAGTTTGGGACTCTTCATCAGTACGCACTCACCGGCATTCAAACCCAGGACCTTCTGGTTACAAGGCCAGCTCGTATACCATTAAGCCACTGGGACCCAATCAAATGGCCCATGAATTCTAACTTCTGCCAATTCACGACATAGTGCAACCCCTAGCCAATGTCTTCGGCAAGTATTTGTCCTCACACCCGACCTGCTGCACCACACTGGTCACGACTTCTCACTAGAACCCCAGGTAACTACCTACCTGAATAGGGCAAGTCGCCAGTAAACATCTCACCGATATTCAAGTGTTCGTTTGTAGGGATTTGTTTGTTTGTTTGTCGGTTATTCAGCATTATTTCTACACTATATTCCTTAGATGGGATGTATTAAAGACGGTGTATTCTATTGAGTTCAAGTTTACATAAGGATGCATTGAAACCACTTGAGAAATAGTTCTTTACGGTAAGATTTCTGAAGACTTTCCACATGTTAAGGATTTTGAGAACAATCGAAGGAAACGAAGATGGTCCGAACGTACAGTGAGAAGACCATAGAGTGATAACATGCACTATGCACGTCGTCGAGCAGAACTCGATTGGTAAATGAGTAGTTGGTGGATTCAGTGAGGAGGTGATCAGCACTCATTGTGAATCATGCAGGCACTTTGAGAGGACTTCAGAAATTATGATGAAATGAAGATCTCTTGCTGAAGCTATGTGAATCACTCGGAACCCAAAGGAGTACTGTTTATTATTTACTGAGTGATTGTTGAGAGCCACAGTATGGAATTCATTCCTCATTGGAATTATCCGTTAGTATAATTAGTATGGTGTTCAGCGCAACTTTTTGACTAATGTTCATCAGGCTGATGATGTCCGAAATCCTCATTTTCCTCACCTTGAATTCATGGGTGTCAAGGACCAGCACCTTTTTGTTTGAAAGGAAAACACAATTTTCGTTGCAATGCGTTACAGACAGGTAGATAATCAACAGTTATTCTCAAGCCAAGAAAGACTTCAGCCAGTACCGACTTCTCTACTAGGTAGACGATGGAAGAAGTAAATCTTTGGAATATACACTGAGTTACGACAAGAAATTGTTTAGTTTATTAGGAATTTCATTCTTTTCAAATTCATTTTCCACTTCAAATCGTCTTATAGATAAAATTCGTAAAAATGAAGATAAAGTTAGTCACTACAAACCAGATACAAATGCACAAGGTGAATTGAACACGTCTTAATGTACCTCTTCCAGTAAAAATGTATTTACTTCCAAATTTTAAATTCTTGACTGAATGATATAATGAAAACCAAGCTGTCCACAGTGTTAGGAATTCATTACCTAGGTTCTAGGATAACAGTTGAATTTTCTAGTGTAAGAGTTGCCCTCTCATTTTATTCATTTGCACAGCATGCTGGATTTCAGTCGAAGTCTAAAGCAACTCCACTTGTCTTCTGGTGATTTTCCCACTGAGACACTTTATCGCTTGAAATGATGAATACAAGCTTCGGTCATAAATGGGAACATCATCCTGCTAACTAGTTCTTAACAGAACGAAATTCACATCCAATATTCCCCTGCCAGTCATTATGAACCATATCTACATTATAAATGAACTAGTTTGTTGGTGAATTTCCAAACACACTGAAATTTATCTCGACTATTGTATTTCTTCCACTTTACCACTATTGGAACACTTGTGTACATGTGCCTTATTAATTCCTTCAGAGAATATTTTGTCGAAGTTTCGTTAGATGCTTTATTTGGTGAAGATGACTGCGATATTGAATGTGTATATGAAGCTGTTTAGCTCACTTTTCGAATTTGTCTCTGGTTATACAGAGATATAACTAATTTTCAACTGCTTTCCTCCACCTCAGTACAATTAGTAAGAAAGATAATAAAGAACAAGAGGAGTTTCAAGAGATGTAAGTCAATTGACATACTTTCTAAGTAGAATTGATCATCTTTTCAGTTATGAAATGCCAGCAAATTTATTCTGCTTCTCACGTCGCACTAGAAGTTTTCAAAGGTCTGTGCAGTTTGAATATATTTGGTTTACTGATATCAAAATTAATTCATCAGAATTTGTCCTAAAATAAATGAGTTCCTGTATAGACTATTCTCAGCCACTGCTGTTGTTTTTGCCAACCCATGAAGACGACTGATCTACATGAACATTTTACAGGTTTGGCTAGTGGTCACATATTCGCACTATGAGTAAGAACCAGTAGTCAGTTATGAATCCAACCAAAAACAGACACGTGCTGTTCACTTTCAGAGGAGTCTCATTATAACGGTTCACATATGGCTTTAAGTTGTGTAGGATGAATTTGGAACGAGAATAATCTTGCCTTCGATATCGGTGATTAGTGAATTCATTTAAGTTTCAGTTGATTGATTCTGCAACTGCCTATTCCGAGATTATCATGTTAGTTACTTTTGTCTCTATTTATTCGTTTTGTCCGCGCTTTTTATTATCCCAATCAAGTTAACATGTATAATCCTAATTCCTCACATATGAAATCTGATAGAATTTTTAACAACCATGAAAGTATTGAAAGCAAAATACGGTATGATCTCTTTTACACATATTGACTATCTCAATATTCCAGAGAATATTTTAACTCCAGTTTGAAGTGACAGTGATCACATTCGCTTTCAAGTACATATACCTATAGTTGTCATTTAGCCGATAAATTCAATAGATTGTTCGTCGCTATTTATTTCGAAGTCAATTGAATATCTTTTCCTTTAGTTGGACACTTAGTAGTCACCGGCATCATTTAACTACTCCTTCGTCTAGTGCAGACTGAATTCTGTCAGCGAGCTTTGCAGTGTGACCACTACGCTGAGTTACTCAGCATCATGGCGCTCTGTGAACTGTATTTATAAGGTTTTTATAAGGCACTTGTCGTTACTACCTTGTGTCGAATACAGTCATGCATGAGTTGTATCACGAGCCCGAATAGCTTACTGATAATGTTTCTCACTTCAAAACTGGTTGACTCAGTTTCCATTCTCAGAGGGACATGAGTTTCTTCAAGATTCCAGATACGTCATGCAGGCTGTTGTGTGCCAGCAGGATCTGATGCTTCCGGCTTATCGCCTGCAATCATCTTAAATCACATCATTTTTTTGTCTTGCTTTCAAATGAGACAATAAATTAATTACGTCACTGATCATCTGTCTTTCGGTATTTCAGTATGACGCATGATTCAGTTGCATCAACAGTCACTTCCAAGCATATTAAATCAGGAGACAAATAGGAATTCCACTGTATCACTGTGTCGAAATTGCTGAGTGAACACCAATGAAATCAACTGTAGAACCTTCATCAGACTTATGTATTTCTCACTGAATCTTAGAATTGTATATAGAAATGCAATTCCACTCATTTTGACATTTTCTTCAGGAAATTTTGCAGTGAATATTGACGGCGAAATATCTGGGACCGAGCAGATCATCGATTCGCTTACAAGTATTTATGAAACTTCTTCATAATGAAATTATGCTTTATCTGTCTGTCTGTCTGCATGTCTTCTGCTTAACATTTTCCATTCAATATTATTACTATCGTTATTACTAGTTTTTTCAGTAATTTAAATGTTTGATCAGTTGGAGAACCATTAGAAAACCTGTGATAACTGGACAGAAGCTTTGAGATTCTTCAGTAGTATACGCTCGCTGACGTTCCACAGGAGAATCTTCTGGTTTGAAAGAAAGCTCGAGGATCATTCAGGCCCTCGGAAGTGACTCATGTATTCTAAACTCCGTCAACTCTCAATATGTAGAGAATTTGCCAGCTAATGTCGTAGGCGAGTAACTGATCTCTTAGAGAAAATACCAGTGATTTTGTTAACTCCACGCATCAGTCTTATGCCAACATCAGTTTCTTTTACTCTAATAATTTTGATAACAATTAACCGCCTATATCTACCTCTTAGTTCGGCATGACCTAGTTAGTTGGACAGCTGAAAATACTGCCATTATTTCAGTGGTCAGTATTATTCAAGTATTTTTTTGTTCAACCTTCAATATTTTCAGTGAATGCATTGAATTCCCAATTATCCATTCAACTACATGAATCTGATAACTTCCATAAACACTCAAATATCCTATACAGAAGATAATGAGATTTTTAAAAAATTCTGTTTTATTTATTTCTTTGCATCATGGCGACAAAAATTTTAGGACGTGTGAAAAGTTAGTTCATATGGCAAAATATTTATAAAATGAATGTGCATTAATGTAGATATATTTATATGTTTCTGTCACTAGCTATATGCATATTGGTATTTTTATTCCTCGTGTACAATGAATAGATACGATGTACGGTCGACAAAATGAAGGTTGCACTTCCTATCTACCTCCAAGGCGAAGAGAAGGTAGCTCATTATCATTCTCTGTCATGTATATATCAGTGTAATGATATTAATCATATTCATATTATTCGCATAGTTTCATTGAGTAACCTCATTCATGAAAACAGACTTCCTGTAATTCATATTCAATATTCACGTATAGATGCATATATCTACATATATGTATATATCACCATAAAGAACATTAAGAAACCATTGATATAAGAATAAAACTTGGGCACTGTGGTAGAGTGTAATTCCATTATGGGTAAATTTTATTTTGATAGAGTTTCACAGTGTTATACAGTAATATTTACTGATGACGTTTCGAGCACAATTTATTGCTCATAATCATATCAAGGTAATCACACAACTTCCTAAATTCATTTATATAGTTCCATTGTTTTTCACTTGATTTTCACTTGATTTGATTTGTAGTATTATTTTCCATATTTCGGGTATTAGTGAGTAATCTAGGTAGGTGGAGAGAGAGGTTGATTACTGAATACTTATTGTTTATCGAATCTACACCCAACACGTGCAATAGGAATGAATCATCACTAATACCCGAAATATGGAAAATAATACTACAAATCAAATCAAGTGAAAATCAAGTGAAAAACAATGGAACTATATAAATGAATTTAGGAAGTTGTGTGATTACCTTGATATGATTATGAGCAATAAATTGTGCTCGAAACGTCATCAGTAAATATTACTGTATAACACTGTGAGACTCTATCAAAATAAAATTAACCCATAATGGAACATTAAGAAACGACATAATTAGATCATCACGATGTCTCTAGTATTTGTCTACAGACGAGTAAACACATTCACACTGACAGTCAATCTCGATGAAAATCCTTCAACCTGCTTTACATTTTGAATGTCCAACAGAAATCAGACATATCTGCAGGATGTCATGCATACTGGAAAATTCAAGGGAGCGAAGCTGACACTCGTCGGTTGTTATTCAACACTTCTAAACTCCCCTATCACATAGTTTCATTTCACCAATTCTGTTCGGCCTAACGTAAGTTTGTTTTGAATCTCCGTTCTCTTGCTTTCTCCAGGAGTTAAACGTTTAATTTATCTGATGTCTAAAAAAAATTCTGAACAAGTAGTCTACCTAAAAAATAAAAGTGAGTATAGTGAATTTCCTGTTAACTTTAATGTATGGAATTCTTGAATTCATATTTCCAGATGCAAGTAGAAAAGCTGAGTGGTTCAACTTCCAGTTTCATAACCACCAGTTCACTTTGCCATCTGTTTCCTTTATCAGACGTACTTTTATTTTAAACCCCATTGCAGTAACATTACTACTGTTCTTGTTATTCAGTTTTGAAATCAATTTTGGAAGGTATTCTGAAGGAAATACAGGTACGAACAGATTGCCAGTATTACTCGCAGTCAATTAAAATAAAATCTGTATGCTTAAATATACTTGTTAACTTACGTCTGTACTCTAATCTACCCCTTGTCTCTTTAAAATAGACAAACGTATTTTTACCAGGGAATGAGAGACATTTCCACACACATTCAGGGGATTGTCCGAAATCAATTTTGACTACATTCCCTTCAGTGAATTTATACCAGAAAAATACGTTCTCTTTGCATTTTTTCTTTCGCTTCAGAGCTCGAATCCAGATACACTAAATTGAATTGGTCGTCGTGCAGCATGGAGTGTGGAGTAGTAGGCGCTGTTCATTTTTATTTATTGAAACGTAAAGAAGTAGTTAGTTTTAGAATAATTTAATAATAAATGATTTTATTTAGTTTATCCAGAGCTTCTTCTTCTTCAAACTAAGTATCACACGTATCTCTTGAAATCAGTCGGAGTTGAATGAGCACAGAGAGAGAAAATATGTCGTCAGACAATATCGGTTTGAATTACACCGCTATGAGACATTTTCCTGATAAAATACAACCTTATGAATAAGCATAATAAGAGATAAGTAGTGATTGTGATTAGCTAATAGACTTGAGTATTACTGGAAATGAGCGAATCAGACAAAATACGTCGAAGTTTTGACACAATAAGAAGAAAAGCGGTTGTCGAGGAAAGTGTAGGCAATGTGATGTGTGTACATGTGTATAGACTGGTCAGTTTGTTCTACATCAGGCCGATGACTTGATAGTAGCTGTACTCACATTTTAGTGTTCATGGAGTTTAGGATATCACTTCAGACTATTTAAGTATCTCCCACATTCCAAGGGCGAGTGTGATGACTGTCACGGAGATTATTTTTACTGGATGACTATCTTGGTTACGTCCACTGACCAACGAGGTAGGACACAATGGGGTATAGGATAGTTCTCACCTGTGTTTTATGCAGTTTCAATGAGGCATGTTCTGCACAACGTTGACTAAGCTATTTGAATATTTGAAAAGCTTGAAGACTTCGTCTTCACTGTTGCTCAAATATGACTTGGAGTCTTTCGAGTGCACATATTGAGAGTCAAGATTTACAGTGCATACATATTAAAAAAGAGTAACATGTTTCGTGTAAGCGCGTCAGAAATGTACTTGGTAACACTAAACGTTTACAACCATATCAAAACAAGCAGAAAAAGGATGTAAGTCTGTACCACACATCAAGGTGGTAGAGAGTGAGCAACTGATGCATTATAGGTGATCAAATAAAGCTGAGACTGTCATGGATATACCAATAATAATGATTGCCGTCATTGCGTGCTATGTCTGACTCCGGTGAATAAGTTGTGACACATTCACGTCTTCACATTCCATAATGTGCTAAATGCTGTCTGCCACCAAATACCATCAAGGCTGTATTGAATGAACAGTGTGAGTGGGAACTTGATCAGTGGAATTATAAGTGAAATAGAACTTTAAAGCATACAAACCAGCAACAAGCCTGTGTGACTGCATAAATTGCAGATTGAACAATCAAAAGCCAATGTTCTGTGACGCAATGGCTAGTATTCAGTATGCATATGAACGACTGGTTTCTGTAACAACATGGTTTCTGTATAATGTGAGTTTAAGCATATGATTTATGGGCGTTTATTTTGATTTAATATAGAGCCTGAACACTATTTAACAAAAGAAAAGATAGTGGATAGGATTAGAAAGATGAGGGGTGTTTAGGAGTGGTAAGAGGATGGAACAAATTATTAAAAATGTGATTATACAACGAGGAAATTATGAAGACAATGCGTGGTGGATCAAAAATATTCCTCTGTTCAAATTATTCAGGCTACAATCGTCGGATTGCTGCCTTTTCTGCATATATATCGGCAATCTGTCACCTATCGTTTATAGAGAGATTTCATGTATGCTGATGAAACATGTACCTGACATCACATACCAGGTCATCATGTGGAACCCGACTGGTAGCCGATAGTTTGAATGTTCAAAGATTTCACAGAGGAGACCATGTGGAAATAACAGATAAACCTGTTGGCGGAAATTTAGGCATTCGAAAGTGGTAACATATATTTGAATAAAATAGAGGTTAGCCTCATAAGTTGTAATTTCCAGGAATTCGGGAACTGAATAATATGAGTATATATACTAAATAGATAAATTCATGATTCTCGTAGGTAATTTTATGAGCAAGGTCTTTTTTCATGAAGTTCCATATGACTTGATTTATACGTCAAATGGATACTTGTGCCAAAATGGATTGTGAACTACTTACTATAAGTGGGTTGTCGTTTAAAGAGTTAACACATATTTACAGATCTTAGAATTACTGAGATCTGTAGTGACTTAGAAAATCATCAGTTGCAATAATTCTACAATTTTGAAAATCTCTCCCTTTGGTATAAGGTGTTATATACAAGCTAGTGCAACCAAAATAGGTCATTAATTGTGACTAACCAGTGAATCTTCTGGCCGCCAACCTGTGATGATTTTAAACACTGATGTCTCGCATTCACTCCACTAACCGTCTCAACGTGGTGTGTTGAAATTCACTAAAGGATAGACTACAATGTTCGCATGTACCTAATGATTCCACTACTCATATACCTTTTGTTAAACAACACCGTTCTGATTTACACATGTATTTATCGTGTCATTCACACCACCTAATGTAATTAAACATTTCCATCATTTGTATTCTTCTGGAAGGGACTACTTACAATGGAAATCAGTGGTTGGATGAGGTCTTCTGCCAAATTAACCCACAATCTCCCACTTGCCAGCCTCAATGTTTTTGAATCCACTTTGTAAGTTATTCTAAGATTGTTAAGTGCTGCTACTTCCACCGGCTCCAAAACGAATCGGCATGGATTTGTAATTGTTTCTATAGTCATGAATAACTTCCAGACAAACTTACTTCGATTTCCGGAACCTAGTCAAGATTTTTGGATAACAGGCTGTGGTTTGTAGTACCCACGTTCAGCTGACTCGGGTCATGGAAACCGACACAAGTGTTCTGTTATGTATTATCTTTTCTACTTCAATCAAGTAGGTTGTAAGCAATTCGTTTGTGAGCAATCGATCCCTCGAGATCGCGCTCAACTACTGACGCAAGTGTGTTTAGCTGTTACTCTGTGGCACGATTTGTCATTGCTACTATTACGCGATCGCTTTCTAACTGTACTAAAAATTGCCGTTATTCACGATCAGCCTCATCAAAAATTGTACCTCATTCGCTTTACATCTCTTTTGAAGTCTCTCCCTCTACAGTTGGTGAAGCGTGAAAGTATCATCGAAAATGAATCCACAGAAAGTGTGAGCCTCTTCTAAGTGAACTGATCGAGTTTCCAAACAAGAATATATGCGTCCATATATATTTTCTGCTATGCGACTCGACTTATCACTGAAGGGGCCAAATTAATCCACGCCATTGCTCGTAAGTGAAAAGTGTGACGTCATCCTTGCTATTCATCAGTCTGCCATCAGTTGTTCAGTGGATTCTACAGACTTTATTCGCATACCGATGCATCTGTTTACCACACGCTGAACTACTGCTGCTCCTTTCAATTACCAATATTTCTTACGTGATGCTGAAACGTATGAGCCACTCCTGTATGTCCTTCAATTTCATGTTAATGTCGAATGATAATTTCCGTGACAGCATAAGTTCCTGGTTAGATGACTTGAACGTGACAGTCTACTTCCACTCAGTCATCCACCGACACATATCAAGCCACTTAAAATAATGAGGTGCAGTGTCTCGATACTCTGAGGGTGTAAGAAAACTTGAAACCTTCTTAACCAGACTTCCGCTCTGTACACCTTTTTCCAGAGTGAGAAGTACGACAATAAGTTGTCCACTGGATGTGTTGCTGCTCGTGTCATCAAAATATTGCTTTCTTTCAGCTGTATATCAGGTGAATTTATCAGCATGCATTTGCCTACGATATTTGAACAATTTTCCGGAGATTTTCCATTCCTCTAGAGGCAAGGTCAGCAGGATTCATATTATTTGGTACGCGTCACTATTGTGATTGCATGTTGTTATCGAGTAGAGAACCTACTCTGCTTTCTGCATACGTTTCAAAGCGGTTGTCCTGTTGAGGATGCAGCCTAATATGATCGTAGTATCTGTCCACTGATATGCATCGTTCAGTTCTAATTTTAATTCTTGTAATATGTATTTAACGGCTTCTCTGTAAGCACAGCTTCCTGTGGTTCCAGACCTGGCACTGTGACGTGCTTCAGGGGACCTACTCTAGACGTCTCCATAATAAAACTGCAGCTCACTTCTTTTAAAAAGAACTCATAACGCGAATATGCTACTGAACCGAACCCTACCAAAGAGGCATTCGAAAATATGTGCAGTTATTTAACATTTATAATAGATGCGGGTAAGTCACCACCTGCAAATCGAGACATGTTTATCTGAATTCATCTTGAGTTTTAGTAGTACTGACTACTATTCCTGGTAGAATAATGACTGCTTCACTGCTGGTCTGTACAGGTTAAGAGAGTATAACGAAAATTGAAAATCCGCTTTGACTAGTAACAACGCCCCATTATTTCAAATTTATGGTGAAATTTCGTTTCAACGATTTCCCGGTGTCATTTTATCGTCCATCAGATGGTCATCATTTAGTTTGTGATGACAGATAAAACAAACTACGAAGCAGTAATCCTGCACGGAAACAGTGATAAGTCTAAAACATAATCTGCTTCCAAGGATGTGATCTATTTCCCTATCATCCTTTATAACTTACTTCTTGGGATGGTCTGAAGGACCGCTTAAAGAGAGAGAATTGTATGCTTCTATGAGATTTGGAATATGCAGAAACATTTAAAGAAACCATGCAAACAGTCGACTGTCATCCAACGCTTTTATACTCGATGAAACCAGAGATGACAATGTTTCGTTTAATCATTAATTTCAAGCCTAACACGAGTGTATTTCGACTCTCCCTCTCTTTCGCTATCTCTGTTTCAAGCAGTTTCACGAATAATTGAAATAACATTGAGGGGTTTTGTTGAAAGACAAATCTACTTAATAAACAAAAGTGAATATAGGGAATTTCAGAATTCCTGAATTCATATTGTTGGCAAAGAGATATCTAAGATTTGAAGGAGGGAGGGGTAAAAACAATTATGTAATTCAATTCACTAGCCGATCGATACTCACTCAGTTCAAAAAAGTAAAGACGAACTACCTGCGCAATTTCGTCTCTTTCATGTTTATTTACCAGTCTATCTGCTTCAATTGAGCTAGTTACATCTAGGGCATACGATCAGACAAGTCCATCGTCGAATTTTTGCCCACTTCCCATCTTCGTTTGGTGAGAGTGCGAATAAAGCTATACGCAGCTGAATACTAGCTCACTTCGTCGATACGGGACATCAATACGCCTCTAACAATGCTTTTGAAGTTAATTTATCTCATATCACACAACCTCTCATCACATGGTCTACGAGTGCGACTTTGCAGCGGAAGCCATCGGAATTCATCTACAGAAGCTAAATCTGTGAGTGCGTTCGAACGGAATTTGTGTAGCTCCTCTCTTTACCATGGCCAACTACATATTGTGTATTAGGTTTTCTGAAAATGATTTTCTCCCACCTCTTGTGGCGATTTCTCAACTTTTTTATATTCTATTATGATAGTTATCAGAGTTAATTCAATTAACCTGTTTGTCTCTTACACAATTCTACTTAGTCATTTTACTTGTCTTAGTCATCATCATTTTACGAATTTCCCGATTACTCAATAACTAGTAGTTGCCCCTTCTCAAACTAAATGATCTTGATCTCTCCTTCAAAACTATGATATCTTGTTGCTAACATCTGCTAGTCACTCGTCTCGATGAAATCCTTTAACCAATCAGATCAGATGCCTGCAAACAATCTGATGCTCACAAGTGACTGATCCTATTCAGATGGATAGTTACCTGAGTCCTGTTCAGAAACGGTTACCAGTGTGGTACAGCATGTAGCGCGTGATGACAGATACTAGCCACGGATGACATTCAACTGGCAGTTGGGCTTCAGATAACGCGAATTGTCAGAAGTCGGATTCCACTAATCATTGCATTGGGTTCCAGTGGCTGAATGGTCCACGAGCTCGTCATGTGACTAGTAAGTCGTGGGTCCGAACACAAGTAAGGAGTCCCCATTTTAGGAACGGCTGTCCAGCACCCCAAGATTGTCATCAACGAAAGCCACCTTGAGATGTCTGTCATGTTTATCTTAAGAAATCTGTGAATCTGTGTGAAACATTTTCACATCAAATCTTGTTTTCAGCTCCGACAGCGGCGTGTGTGTCTTCCTTCTCATTATAATTTATAACTAGAACTGATCTGTCCTTATTGTCTGTGTGTCGGAAAATAAAATCCATGTGGTATGTTTATAATAATCGATAAATACACTGAATCCGTTAGTTAATTATTGAATCTTGTCGACTAATGTACTCAGGAGAAACACGAAAGGGAGTTGAAATCCGTTATTAGTAAAGCAACAAAAAAGAACAAAATTGGAGACACTAATTGGCACCAAATTCTTTTATCGAGTAACTTGACTATTATGATAAGGAAGTTGTTGAAATGTTGGTCACGTAGTAGTCTTGCAGACTATTGATTCTGCGACGAAAACTATAATGAGTGTAATAAGTATTTCTCTTCGCTGTATTGTTCACCTCTTCAATATATATACTGTATCCGAAGAATATATATACTCAAACTGCAGTTTTATTCTGAATGCAATCGATTTCAAACACGTTTGTCCCTGTACCTACGTGCTGCCTACAACGAGTGATAGACTGTGGGTAGTGAGATGACGGATATACGAGGGACACTGAAGTGCCTAGAAGATTCTGGCAGAAGAGGCGGTAGAAACGTAACTCACTTGGATGAAGAGAAGACAGAGTTGATGAAGATATTCAATCAACTACACAAAAAACTAAACACAACCCAGTGGAGGCATGCAGATGAATCAGTCTATTACACTTAACCCAAGCAGCATCGTTTCAACTTCACTTTTGACGCATAACGACTTGAATATTAGCATCGAGAAATCAACTCAGACTTTGGCTTTTTGGAAATCTGTCTTGTTGTTACTTACGCTTAACACAAGTAATGTTGAACAAATTGAATTTGAACTTAGAATGGTTTGTGTTTAATTGTTTTGAAGAACAACGGCCTTCGGATTCAACACAAAGCAGTTTGCTTACAAATGCAGTAGAAATACATTAGATGCTACCGTTGTCCACCAGCACAATATGGTTCCAGTTCTTGATAAAAGCGCTAAGTTTGTTCGAGCCTCCTTTTTAGACTAATCCGCTGCTTTTGACTCTATTCCTAAGGCACTTCCACTAGGAAAGCTGATTTCAGCGAACACTGAGTCCTGGGTCTCAAGGTGGCTGGCTTTCTTCTTATTTTATGCTTAGATACAACATACTGATTTGAATAGAAAGCACTCCACTGAGTTACTAAAGGGGGATGGGTGTGCTTCTAGGCGCTGTAATCTTTCTATTCTTATTCCCCTTGCTTTTGCGTGACCTTCCATATACTTTAAGGCTAACTTCAGTAAATGTGACGATGAGCTTACCATTTCTTTCTCAGTAGTTTCGGCTTTGGAATGTTCTTATAGATTCCTGTCTGAAGTTAACAAATGGTCTCGTCTAAATGGTTTTAAACTTAATTCATCTAAATTTCATGTTGCTGGTATTAGTTTCAGATGTGAACAAGACTTGAGTGGGTGGACTGATTCAGTTGCATGATTTCTGTAATATTGATGGCATTGTGATTACAGGTTGTTATTATTATAAGTTATCCGTTCTGGTAGTTGATTCCTTTTTAGAACGAGGACGTGAATTTCCCGCAGATTTCTGAAAGTTGAGATCAATAATTACAATGGCAACCAGGCAGCTACAGGGAAAAGAAAACACGATGTATGAGTGAACACGTGTAGGTTTTATTTGATCAGTGTGATAACTATGTGCAGGAAATTCCATTGATGAAGCGTCAAGGTTTGTAGTGCCCTAAATGATTGTAATCATTTGTGGAGCTGAAACTCGTATCTCTCATAGTGTTTTTCACGTATGCATTTCAGCCACGTGATTCCCGTAGTATTGACAGCACTGTGATAGGAAGTAAATCGAATATTTCTATTCTAGGCATCAGTTTCTCTTCGAATCTCTGTTGGTCGTCTCATATCCTGTTGATTTCTAAGAACATTTTTTGTTTGACTCATAAAATGCAGAATTTGGGACTTTCTGCTGGCATAACTCATTCTCTTTTCCTACAATTTGTTAATTCATGTATTCTGCTCAATCTTCTTTATTGTTCGTCATTATTCTTCCCTGGACTTCTCAAAAACGCTTATGTCATATTAAGTAAAATATTTCAGACTCTAAGTAGGATTAGTTATGTGCCTCTGATCAATTTAAATGACATTATTGTCCATAGACACTTGAATTCTTGCAAGCACTTACCTAAAGTTATCTTGTCTGATAATGTACATCCTCTTTGTAATTCCCACCTTTTGCCTTGTATATCCTCGGGTAAAACCAGAAGAAATTTCATTAGAATTTACGCTGGTACAACTAACTATACAAATTCTACAATACCATATTTAGCACGAGTCTTGTGTGAAGAGAAAATCAGATGTCAGAAAAGAACTTTATTATTGTTCCTTTAGGTTCCTAGTGGAACATAGGGTTTCAACTGCACGCCTCCACTTGCTTCTGTCTTGTGCTGTACTTTTCACTTTCATCCATGTTATTCCATACTGTTTCAGTTCCTCATCACACGATCTTCTCCATGTCACCCTTCGACGTCCCACTCGCCGCTTCCCTTTCTGGTTCCACTAGAGCTATGACCTGACGCGCGATGTCACCCGACAGCCTCCTCAAACGGCTTGAATATTCTAGCTGTTATTTCATATGATAAGAAAGATTGAATTTCAAGTCAGTAAAATGATCAATAGAGACAGAAATCGACAAGCGATTAAGACAGTGTCTGCCAGCAGATACAATTACGCCACTACTCATGGAGGGAAAATTCAAATGAGTTTTATTTTATACTAAAACTTAAGCTGAAGGGGCAAGTTGTCTATATAGGGGACGAAGAATGCTTCGTAAGTGAATCATTGAACAGCTTCAGAGAGCACAGCTAATTCTTAATAAATGTTTGACCCAGACAGTAGCGGTTGAATCACTTTTATTGCTGTTATTCTGATTCAACTCATCGTCTACGTTCGCAGTGTAAGCCAGTTAAGCAATTAAAGACTATGACACTTATATATAAATATATATATATTTTTTCATCAAGTGTAGTAATCATACCGATGTAAAAACCTGTTCACATATAATGGGAAGAGAAATCAAAAGACAACAGTTCAACGAATCCATTTCAAGTTCGGTCGCTACACATGATCTACTTTTAACTGTATTTCGCGACAAGATAATGAAAGTAAAGTAGAATATCGAGAGATGAAGTAGAAAAACAACAGACACACATGGACACACATGAAGAAAGGACTAAACTGAGATGTAGGATAGTGTTCACTTTTGTCTTCATTTTGTCTTCCTTTCAAACACTCAGTATTCCAGTTATCGACTCCATAAATTTCATATCGCGATCTAATTGACATGCTGCACATAGTGCAAAACAGGAATCCTTCAGGCAATCTCTGTACAGAGTACCCTTAACAGAAAAAAGCGAACACAAACTATTGCGATGAAATGTGAAATGTAATCACAATTGGTCACGTATATGAATCTTTTTCCGTATAGCAATTAAGTGGCATTAAGACGTGCTCAACAAAATGAGTAAGTTTACTTCTTGAATTTTTAATTATATAGCACTTTTGAAAGCCTAACTTGATATGACTGTTGTTTGAAACTTTAAAGGGTGACTATTGTTGAAAAGTTCGCAAGTAGGATAGCAAAAACAGCTGTCGACTACTCCTTATACTGGGTTTCCCGATGATTCTCCAACTGAGATATCAGCTCACGATAAAATCTGTCAGTCTCCTTTTATGAAATGAATTTAATTAGTCAGGACAGAAAGAGAGTGAGACAGTGAGAGAGGTTTAGTCATGTTACAGAATAACTGTGCGGACTGGATTATGCAGAACACCATGAGTGAATAGCAAGGGGAGTGGAATAGGCTGCACTGACTGGTAAGAAGAGTCAAGAAGATCTGCACTTCGTGGATGACTTATGTATGATGTCATATCAAAGAGGAATAAAAGGTGTGAACCAAAAAGTTGACAGAAGAACTAGTTGACCAAGAAGCGGCTTTAGGTGAACATAGAGAAGGTGTAGAAGGTGAAGATAGCCAACCAGAGGAGCGACAACAACGCGCATCAATCATTATCAATTGAACAAATTTGAAACAGGTCTCTTGATACACTTACTTGTCTTGTTACATTATTTCAACCACTGTCATATTTCACGTGTGAAGACTTCAAAATCGGAATCAGGATGTCTAGTCAAACCTTCTTCACTCAAAAATCACTTTGGAAATCTGTTGCAGTCATCATTAACGACAACATTTGCATTTTCAAAACCAATGTTAAATGATTCACTCCTTTCATATGGATCAGAAGCTTGATGCGTGCATCACAAAAAGTATCTTCAATAGGTAACTACAGACTTAATCAACAGCTTTTTTCAGATATCTAGAAAGAATTCACAACAATGGCGTCTGATTTCTAAAGTTCCTGTGTTTCAGAAGACTTTTCACCCGTAAACCCAATTGGTAGTCATATATGTTCAAAGCAATTTCACTTTTATTAGTTTGAAAAAATGTTGGCATTGAAATGTGACATTTATCATTATTACTCACTCCATTTTTTATGCAATTTTGTTCTCTGACTACAATTCATTTCTACTCCATGAAAACTGATACACATTCACTTAAATGTAAACCCTACTCATTTTAAATTGATAGACAAATATCAGGCTATCAAATTTGCTTATTTTTGTTTTAGTGATACATTAGCACAGCGTGAATAATTGAGGTCACACAAATGCTCTTGTACTTCAAACCACTACTCACATACATTTTCATATATCACATTGATCACTGTGAATGTTATCTGCCTCTGCGTGTTTCGTGGATTGTTGTGAACTTTCATTTTGCACTATTCGATAACTGAAGATATTCAGTTTATATTTTAATTTGTAACTGTTGTATATTACTATTGAGTATACATTGTGTAAAATTCATAATAATGAGAAATGTTTTGTCAGAAGGTGTAGATGTGACGGGGTGATCACAAGTGAAGCCACAAACGCATCTTTAGATCGAGATAATTCGTAAAGTGAAATGGATTGTCTTATTCTTGAAAGGCTAACAGATATTGTCCAAATTTTTGTATTCACAAAGTAGTTTTCCTTTTGGTTGAGAAATGGTACTCAATGTGATTGATTGGTTTACCCGAATTCACTAACCATAACGAAGTTGATATTCTTTCTTCCATTGTATTTTGTGTCTCACTGACACCCTCGCGAACAAGAGATTATTAACTGATGAAGTTAACATAAAGACCCAAAACATGGTGATGTCAACTCTGAATTTATTTCATGCTTGTACATAGAACATCTTCCTATTTATACGATGCATGAGAAAAATTATTTTTTGAATATTTGAAGATATATTTATGGATGCTGCACAAGGTGTTCAGTAAAACCAGAATTTGACGCTGTCATGGAATAATTGTTTCGAAAATCTCAACTGAGCGATGTAGTTACAATATTTATAGTTGCATAGATGTTTCAAATAATTTTATAAATAACATCCCATTTTCACATAAACGTAATATCATTTTTTCTGGCATTTGCATATCACATGTCCACTAAATCCCTATTATTTGTCTTTCTTCCTGTTTAATCACTAATTTTAATCCTTCTCTTTGAGGTTGTGTGATGACCGCTGTAATTTCTTTTGAGTGAGTCAATATCAATATGACGCTCTACTCTCTGTGACAACTGTTTGATGTGTGAGTCTTGTGGAGAGAGTTTCGTTCGCACGTGGTTGCGAAAATTCTTCTTGATTCTCAAATACTCCCTAGAGTTCATTTTGATTAATTCATTTTGTTGCACGGTACTTGTTTTGTAACGGAGAAATAATCTCAACTGCGACTGACTACTGATTCAATTAAGCCTGTTTACGTATGATAATTATTGAATGGTACCGCTGATTCCACTACAAATAATTGTCTTTTTTCTGTCGTTTAGCCATGCAGGGGTCGGCCACACAGTAGGCTGAAGAGATTCATCTCCTGCGTCCAGGTCATGTTATATTCACTCATTGATAATAGCTGGCTGAATGGATACATCGAAGATGAAAACGAGGCATTCAGTGGTAATTCTTTACATGGTTATCCTCAACAACTGATAAATGTGATAACGTACAAATAACCACATGCTGAAGATTGGTGATTAAGTTACTGTGTATAAGCTGACATTCTGGTCTCATAGTATTTTAATGAAGTTATAAGTGAAGATAGATAGCGACACGTCAATGAAAACAACATCGTTTCGTTTTTCAATCATCAGGAAATACAAGGACTTTTATAATAAGACAGATACACAGTTTATATTAACTTGGCAACTGTTGTGTGACTACTTCAAAATACGCATCGTAAAATGTCTATAATAATAGCAAGTTATTTATCAGAAGCTCTGTGTGTGTGGCCATGGTCACAAATCAGTATCACACATACGGCTCTAGATAGCAAGAACTATTGAAGGGAGCAGGATTATTTCATTTGTGACACCCCTTGGAGATATATTTCACTTTGCCATTTCTGTTTGAATGTGTTCTTCTGAAAATAAGATTTCGTCTTTATTCATTAGGCAGTAGCACTAGTGTAAACTAAAGCTATCTTGATCAATTATGTCTGTTTATTCCTCCTATGTGATGTGCTCTAGTTTCTACAATTCGCTAAATGTATTTAAATTTAGCTGCTCATTGAAATGAGTGAGTTGGAGATACACTTATATGACTTGTGTTAGTAAATGCAATACTACGTCCAGGGCTTAATGATGATTGTCGTCAAACACCTAATAACATATTGAATGTAAAACATCTGTTCACACGGAATGGTATTTGATATTCATCCACCTTATATTTATGTTCACGATTCTGTGGCTTATAGCTGTATGCATCAAATGACCAAAAAGCTTACAGCCTCTTGTTATTCAGATAACTTTAGTGAACCAAAGTTTATGCTGAAATGCCAAACTGAACTTTATCATGCTGGACAAGCAAGGTGATAATATTTGCTACATTTGGTTCCGTTGATAAATTTCGACAGAGAAAGAAAGACCAGTTTTGCAGTATAAGATGATATCATTCTATTTCACAGGTTCTCATTGGCTGCAGACTACATGAAATTAAAATGGTTATATAGACGATAATAGCATACAAACTACACAGTTCAAAGTAAAAAAAATTATTAAGTTTTTTTAAAAGCATTACTTGGTTACGCATGCGAATAACTGATTATGCTCATAAATAAAGAAATCTTAGATGTGAATTGAAACCTTTGTTTGAATTTATGTAACACTTCACCATAAGTGTAAAAAAAATTACAAATCAAAGTTTACAAAATGAAATGGATATATTTGCATGATAATTTAGCGTTTGCTTGAACGACTCTTATAACATATAGAAAATCAAAACAAATGATTCAGCGAAGAGACTCTTTTCAACGAATTTATCATCAAGCTGTACAATCGTATATATATAGTTTTTAAGAAGTTATATCCGGTGAGGGAATTGAAACATAGGTGTGAATGCATGAAATAATAATAATATGAAGTGCAATTAAAACTAAAATGTTTGTGATTATAATCGTAGTTAAAGGTCAAGTGGCAAAGCAAATTAATGTCATATATAGAATAATTCATAGGATGGATAGAACTTGAAAAAGGTGTGCAATTATAAGATTAGTAGACAAATCGAAAAAATAAAAACGTTACGTAATATTGTGTGAAATTTAATGGCATAGAATTTAATTCTTTGTACCTGTCAGGGAACAGCTATCTAATCATTCTCTCCGGGACACCTTCCAATTTGTTGAATGTATACAGGATATAAATGCGTCGAATAAACATATGTTGTTTTTGGACGTAGAGTCCCTATTTACGAACGTTCCACTGACAGAAACTATACGTTTTATACGCAAATATATAGAAGACAACAAATTGAATATAGGTATACCCACTACAGATCTGAAAGAACTACTTCTGAGATGTACATTGAATGTACAGTTTACTTTTAATGAAGCAATCTACAGACAGAAGGATGGTATTGCAATGGGTTCTCCCTTGGGTCCTCTCCTTGCAGACTGTTTTATGTCCAGTCTAGAAAATGATCAGCTGAAGCCTATAATCCAAAGTTTTCAAATGTATAAAAGGTACGTAGATGACACCTTTATTATTTGTAATAGTGATTGTAACTTGAATTACATATTAGATGTATTTAATGGTTGCCATCCGGCGATAAAATTCACACTCGAAATGGAGAACGAGTCTAGCATGCATTTCCTCAATGTGAACTTATCAAGAAGGACCGATGGAACCCTGAAAAGATCGATTTATCGCAAGCTGTCATGGAATGGTCAACTGACAAATTTCTATAGCTGGGTACCCATTGGTCGAAAACGAAACCTGATCCGGTCGCTTGCCACTCGTATTCGGCGCATATGTAGCGCTGATACTGTGGAAGATGAGTTATACATCTTGAGGAAAATCCTAATAGAAAATGGATTTCCACCACGTTTTATAGATAAGAATATTCATTCAAATCTTAAAAAACGTGAGTTATCAACCGTACGCAAGAAGACACTTTACATGAGCTTGGAATTCAAAGGGGACTTAGCTTCAGATATCATGAAACGGAGGATATCACAATCCCTGAAAAGAACATTCCCTGCTGCATCCCTGAGAATAGCCTTTTCTAGTCGACCATTATTGTTCAATAACCTGAAGGACAAGATCCCGCTGTTGACCAACTCTATGTGTGTTTATCAATTCACCTGCTCGTGTGGAGCTAGGTATATCGGTCGTTCGACACGAGTTTTGTCCAAGAGGGTGCAAGAACACTATCCTGCATGGTTACGAAAAGGTGGTAGTGGAGCAATAAGAAGCGCGATCATTGAACATCTGGTCGATAATGATCACCCTATCTCTATAGCCTCCGCCTTCAAAGTCATATACAAGGCAAAGAGTAATCTACCCAAATCCCTACGTACCCGACTCATCTGTATTGCTGAAGCTTTGGCTATCAAAACAGAAAAGCCAGATCTCTGTGTACAGAAGAAGTTCGTTCAACCCCTCCAACTTTCATGGTCTTAATCCCTCTATGCTAAAGTATGGTAATCCCCAATCATACTTGAGCTCTACCAACTCTCCATTTTTTCATTTTTTCATTTTTCATTTTTGTCTATTCAATTTGTATACTCTTCCTTATTAAGTCAATTGTTACTATTACTACTCTCACTTTTAATTGTCCCCGGTATTATTTCACTTGTTCCACTTGTCATTCTAAATCAATTCCTTTATGCAACATTAAATTCTATGCTATTAAATTTCACACAATATTACGTAACGTTTTTATTTTTTCGATTTGTCTACTAATCTTATAATTGCACACCTTTTTCAAGTTCTATCCATCCTATGAATTATTCTATATATGACATTAATTTGCTTTGCCACTTGACCTTTAACTACGATTATAATCACAAACATTTTAGTTTTAATTGCACTTCATATTATTATTATTTCATGCATTCACACCTATGTTTCAATTCCCTCACCGGATATAACTTCTTAAAAACTATATATATACGATTGTACAGCTTGATGATAAATTCGTTGAAAAGAGTCTCTTCGCTGAATCATTTGTTTTGATTTTCTATATGTTACAATGGGAATTTTCCATGACTCTTATAACATCGAGTGTTAGATGGCTTTCCTTTCACAGGTTAGCTGTTCATGTCTTTAGATTTGTCGTTAGTATTGTTTTTTTGCGATTAGTCTCAGGATCTCATAGGCTTCACTCTGAGTGTAATCTAAGTTCTTCAAATTTTATGACACCTTGGTTTATGAGGTCCAATACTTGATGTCAGTTATCATAACATCAAGGAAATGTTTATTTTGAAGAAAATACTTTTCCTTTAATCTCTGTTATCTTTCGTTATTTGTTTTATTGGTTTCCTATATAATAAATTTTATTAAAATAAAGTGGAACATAAATGAACACGAATTGAAAGAGTTTAATCAAACCGCATTGCTCACTAACATTCTGAAAATGTAACATACGTGAGCAGCATTTAGTGAGAGCCTCGTTGTGGTACATTGAAATGTTTAATTCACTCAGTAAAGGTTGCTATGTTTTCATTTAAATATACCGACAGTCATATTAGAACAAATTTCTTCAGTTTTATTATTTGCTTGTTTAATATGGATTCTAGGTAATGTGTGTTTCGTAGGATGTGAAATTGTCACAAAGGCCTCATATGGCATCGCTTAAAATCTTTATGCGTCGGACATTCACGTTGAAAAGTGTGACATCACGATCCATGGGTTTCGTGTAAATTCACAGTTATGCAGGTCTGTAACCATTGCGAACAACAAGCATTTTATGACGGCTTTATCAATTAAGTTGGTATAAATTAGCTGTAAATATTATGAATTATGACTTATATTTAATGAATCTTTTATTATTCGGGTGGGAGAAATGATTAAATTCGAGTGGCAAGATTATGCAGCAGTCGCATGTCTGTAAGTCTGGAGTTCTGTTATCTTTCAAATAAAAACTAATGGTAGCAGATGACTGTAAATACATTTATACTAGATGCTGACTATTGTCTCAAAATTGTAATGTTCAGCCAAGAAGAACGAGAGCCATCGACTCAAGTCAGCTAGCGATTGAAATGATAGATCTGATGTCATATGGGTTTCTCTTTATGTGTTCATTATTTTATTAGGATATGTGGCGTATTCAGGCGTCATAGTCGATCATATCGCATTAAGGCTATATATATATATATATATATATATATATGTATATACTCTGACTCGAGATGCGGATAAAATTACGCAGAAGGTTTGTGGCTCATATGAATATAGTAGGTGTGCTTATATTCTTGCACTTGGTCATTATGTTCCTAATACTTCAAATTCTACCCAGACGGCATTTCATCTTCGAATGCAACTTGAGGTGACAATTTCTAATTCTACATGAACGATGTGAGTGCCTCGCATGATCACCTAGATGGTGGTTGTTTATTTCAGAGTATATTTAATCACCTCTATTATTACTAATCATGTCGTTGGACTACTATCTGACCTTAACACCGGCTGACATGGACAGGATGATAAGTTGTATCTGTGTCGATATGTTTTTTAATGAGTACTAATCCGCGCACCTATATCCGGAGAATAAAGATACTGTATCAAATGAGTCGCTTCCTACAACATGAACAAGAGCAGTGATGATTCAACATAACAAATGTTGAGCTGCGTTTCATTAATAAATATTAAGGGACAAACAGCCAATCAGTCAGACTGAAAATGATTCATCAGATTACTGACCAACAGATACTTAAGAAACTGTAATAAGATGAGCTTGATTTGGAATGCGATTTTAAAATATTCACTGTAACGAATTCGTTTTGTCTTACACAATGTACTGCACCAATGCAAGAATAACGAGTGCATTAATTTGCAAAGTATTATATACTGGGAATGGTTCTGAATTTGTGCGAGATTCTGTCTAACTTATTGCAAACGCATACTCTGAACAAGATCTTAAACCGTCAGTAGATGATGACTGTGAAGCTATGTGTATGCGAGCGATTATTTCTGTTCGATACTTCATTCAATTTAGAATAGACTCTCAGCGTGATACGCTTAATCACAGAATTTGATATGGAAACTTGCACTAGCAGTTTCTAACTTTCCACACATATATAACTGTGTCTGAGATTTCTGAGCTCATCAAACCTAGTTTCTGTTCTCATTTCAGAGCACTGAATCTGCTGCTTATTTTATTATTGTTTTTCAAATTCAGAAAAAATTGTCAGTCACATTGGTCCTGATAGGAATTATGGTAAGTTTTGAAAAGCATCAGTGTTATGAGTTGACTTCATCTACTCATGATCATTTCATGTCTGTTGTACCAGTTACTTGAAAGTCGAAACCTTTCTTGTAGTGAGATTTTTAAATGTAAATACTGTGAAATGAAGGATATCCAAGAAGACATTTTTGATCTTAACCATAATCTTTCGTGGTGTATACTATTTACCAAAGTAATGCTCAAATGTTGATAATTTGAAACAGAATAAGGAAATGGTGTACTACCCATTGAAGAAGTACATCAAAATTCTTGATTTCGTGGAAAATTTATTTCTCGTTTCAATGTTCATTTAAGGGAATTACTTGAAAAGTGTCGGTGTATTTCAGCTTTCACAGTTTGACCACATGATTCAAATTTCTGCTGCATTCTAACGGTTACTCAGTACTTCAAAATGCAACATCAATCTCCGCGTATAATGCCATTCCAAAAGTATTCATTGTAAGCTTTTTGTAATGAGAAACTTCAATGAGATTTATCAAGGCTAGCAAATTTGTGTGATTGAATTGAGTCAGCTAATTTGGAGTTAGACATACTGCATTGGTACACACTTGTTCTATGGAAGCTTAAACTTCCAATCGTACAGCCAAAATTGTGCAAGTGAATCCTTGAGGTAATATCAGTTACTTTCAGCATACTGAATTGCTACGGTGACGGGAGACAAGAAGCACGAAATGTGGTTCTCCAATTTGATGCTGATTGTTACTAGTTTTTGAGATAATAATAATTGTTCAGTTCAACTTATTAGAAGCAAACTTTGCTGTTATTCCACATGAAATTGAGATTATACATCCGTTTTATGAAGAAGATATTTTTGTTGATATTCACCATTTCACCGGTGTTTTTACCGATAAGTTTTACTGTGCTCAGCGCAAATCATTCTGATGTGTTTTAACTTCAAACAGCCATGTTATATTTTAATTGGCTTCATTATTCTCGAAGACTTCTTGACGATTATCTTCTGCTACTTAACTAAAAGATTCAAACAAGGAGTAGCAATCGCAATATTGTGTATTTCAGTGGCTTGTTTTGTGGTTGCTTTATCTACGATTTATGTTGGACGGTTAGGTGTAAGTGAATTGAAATGCCAAGTAAAATTTCCCATTTTCACGTTTACTCATATGATCATCTCTTGAATTATTGTGATGTGTTTATTTCCCATATAGAATTTCAGTTATTTGCTAGTCTCTATATTCTTGAGGTCAGGCGAGTATACACTGACATGCTAGTAGGAATCAGGTTGGAGTACTTTTCCAGCAATTCAATATATCTAAGTGTATTCGAAAATGATGATGAAAATAATCATTGATGTGGGACGATTGCATCACATGATGCTAAGAAAAGTGACGCTGAAGTGTGACATAATAAAAGATTCAGTACTCCCTATTTCGTCGAACTGCTCACCTGAAATTCCCCGCTTTAATACATACACATAATGTAGTCCTATTCCATTTAGCAGCATTGATTTTATTTCTCAATTATTATGAGTTAAAATATGTATTGAATCTCTTAGAATTCCTATTTAAATTGTCAATGTAATTCACTTCAACATATTTCAGCCCATTTTGACTGAGTTGGCTGGCGGCATTTTGAACACTGCAGTTGATTTGGTAAGTAAGCACTAATTTGTGAAAACGTTTTATCACTCGAACTTAGTGCCAGTTAATTTATTTCAAGAAACGAGTAATAATAATTTGCTTTTATTCCAGAAACAGCACTAGTGGTACAGTATGGAATTTTCAGTGCATATCTACAATATTTGCATCTAATTTTACAAACATTTAAAAGGAGTATTTAACAAAAAAAAAATCTAAAGACACCAACAGCAAAAGAAAACAGGGAAAACACAAAAATAATTATAAATGCAAAAAAAATACTAAGTAGAAAGGAAAATAAACATCATATAATAATAATTCAGTTTTGGGTAGTGGGAGCTATGATATGATTATACATGGTGACAGTAAAGCTATAGTCATACAAGAAGTTATGAAATGATATTTAAGAATGTTTATCGCCAAGATGGTCAGTTAATTTGGTTGAAACAACTTAACAATCTTAAAATAACATTTCAGGATTGTTGTTTTGTTTTTTATTGTCAGGTCTAATGCAGTGTTTGTAGTGGTAGTGTGAGTAATCCTGAATGATACAAAATTTTTTTAAGGTGGTGACTATGGCGTTCACAACCAATGATTGTCAGTTTAATATTGCCGAAAAGTATAGAAAATAAAAAATAAGAAAAAACAACCACAAAACTAATAATTACATGATGGCTAATGACAGGACAATTTTGTTATACTCAGAGTGCTAATAGAATCGCAACCGGTGGATACACAATAGAAGGAATACAGTAAAGTACAAAAAAGGAAGCCAATGTTAATAATTTAGGTAGCTAAGTATGTTTGAGAAGGAGTTCACAATAGAATACAAAATAAGAGAGAAGTAAAAGAGCCTAAAATTATGTTGTTAACAACAAAGCAAGTCATAGGTTTCACGCTTAACATTGTCTCTGTCGCTTAGAACACGAGCCGAATATAGTATCGTTGAGTTCTTGTACTTGGTTGTACGAGCATAAATTATTTTTTACTGGTTTCTGGTTCTACTTGATGAGATACAAGGCGAGAGTTGGGAATAGAGGGGGTGTTTGGGGGTCGGAGAGTATGGTTATAAACCATTTTTCGCATGTATTCAGATGCCTATTAACTAAAGTAGTGACGAGCTGACTGAGTTTTACACCACTAGTCCTACTGACCACCTTCAACTTCCTTCTCAGGATGGTATAGTCTTTTTTCAGTAGACCAGGAAAGACTCACGGGGAGGAAGAAAGCAGAATAGGTAAGATATAAGAGTTGACAAATTGTGAAAGTAGAGGTTGGGTGATTCCAGATTGTCTAAGTTTCTTAATGTAGTAGGTAATACAGAACACTTTCTTAGAAAACATTAGGATATGAGATGTCCAAGTAAGGTTGGAAGATAGAACTAGACCGAGGTATTTAGCATTAGACTTAGTTTCAATTTTAGTCCCCTCAATGCAACGGTTTTCATGAGAAGTTACCAGTGTTTGTAGATCTCGTTTATGCCTAAGGGAGAAGTCAATAGTCTGGCGTTTTGAAGGAATTCAGCATGAGACCATTTAGTTTGGACCACTCACTGATGTCCGACAGGAAGCTATTTAATTTGAGACAGTCTGACTGAGACTTAATGGAAAACGATACAGACAGGTCATCTGCATATTTGACGAAGTTGATTTCATCTAAGAGAGGTAAATCATGTAAGAAGAAGGAAAAGTGAAACGGAGAAAGAACAGCACCCTGAGGAACTACAGCTTCAGTAAGCAAAAGAGAGGAAGATACGCCTTTATATACCGTGTACTGCATCCTATTAGAGAAGTAAGAGTGTAGCCAGTTGATAGCCCAGGGCTCAGTTTGTGTAAGACTAAGCTTGTTTAACAATAGGTCGGTGGTTAGGCAGTGGAATGCTCAATAACCACACACACAGTCCAGATTTCAATTCCTTTCTTCTATGGTAGGCTCGACAAAGAGGGTAGGTTGAGTTTGTGGCTAACAACCCTACCCCATAAAAGTTAGGCATTAGTGCTTCTGAGAATTAAACGTTAAAGCCTGAATCCCTGCACTCGGATTAAAATTTCAAGAGTGTGATATAGGTAAAATAAACGCAACATTTAAACCATATCTCAATATGGATCGACTAATCACTTTATTCATCATTGTGAATCATGAAATGCTTTCCACTCAGCGAATCAAAAGACTGATGCAAAATTCATTGGAATTTTCAAAATGCTGTCATATTTGTTTTTGTATTTTCTTTCAGTTAGCTGTGCTTTTAGCCAGCTTCCTCAAATGACCTGGAAATCGGACGACACTCACGATCGTGATTCATGTGCTGTGTTGAAATACATACCATAGTGACTACGTTTCTGATTGAATGTACGACAGCGGACATTTCAAATATTCAATATAACACAAGCTTTTTGCACCAAATCTTTCAATTTCATTTCCGTTCAACAAGTTCTTCAAAAGAGCACTTCTTCGCTAAATTTTTGGTTTCAGTAATAAAGATATTGTATGGATCCTGATTTTTTAAGATTGCCAGTCACTCTGAGTTTCACAAAGCCTCCTATAAAACATGACAAGTACTTACAATATCTGGACTGATATCTGTATATAAGTATTCTCTACACAGTTCAAATATCTGCAAAATAATAATTAGTCTCAGGATGAATTATGTGTAAAATGATACTTTTATGGATGAATATTCAAAATGACTGTTTTGTAGGGTGAACATTCTTTCCAGGAACGTAATTAAGGTAAAGGGTAATTGAATTTCTTCAAGTTTCAATGCATATTCGTTCAAGTTACTTCAGTTTAACCTGCAGTGTGTCACTAACGTACCGTCACATTCATTGATTTAATAAGTGCAGACAGAGACAGACATTAAGATAAATTTGATTTCTGTGTTCACTGAGGATCATTTCTAAATAAAACTGGTTATTGAAAACTTATGGTCTTCTGGTGGAAACTGCTCGTCCACTTTTGACTACCTTCAGATTCGGGTTTCACAATATCTGATTAGAGAAAATTCAATGCACGAAATCTCGAAGTTTTCACTGTCTACAGTGAGTCTTTTCACACTTCTCATTTTTCCATATTTGAAGAACACAACCAAGGTACTCACACTTGTGGGTACTATTGCGGAACATAAGTCGATGAATTTACTGATAAAATAGTAAATCATTGATACAAAAAACTACAGGAAACTAAAACGTGAAAACAAGACATAGAAAGCAATGTTTCGCGCTTGAATATGTGTCTACCATTGATATTGTATCCAGTTTTGTGACAGTTCCCCAGTGAGTGTATATTTGTCAACTTCATTAGACCGTTCAGTATGTGATCTTACAGTTTCCATCAAGTAGATGGATAATAACTGTTTTCTGAATAATCAGTTTGACTTCGCTTTTTATTCACACTGTTTTATGAATGAAATTGAAATTTAAGTGAATTTATCTTTCTACGATGCCAGCGGAAGGCACAACTCTGTGTTTCTTACGAGTTTCTTCTCTAATTGATGTTTGACTTAAAATAAGCTCTGAGCAACAAACGGCCTCATTCATATCCGAGTGAAGTACAAATGCGATAATAGCAATTTAAGGTGAACATATATTATACGCAGGAGACATAAGTCAATTTGATGTAATGCTTCTGATATAATATTGAATTAGATATCACGAACAAAATCATTATGACTGAAAATGAGGAGGAAGGCAGGACAACATAAACGGACCATGTTGATATCCAATTATAAAAGGTATTAAAGTGGAAACAAATATTCAGGTGTGTGGAATTTCAGTAGTGTTGAGAGAAACAATGATCAATATACTAGTGAAAACACAAGAAACAGCTCGGTGTACAGCAGACATTTGAAGACGTTATTATTATGCTTCCATAAAAAGCTACACACATGATGAGCAAGCAATAATAACAGGTGTAAGATGTTATAATTATCGGTCCATGTGCAGATGAGTTGATATTTTCTTTGAAATATCATTTTGCCAAATGGATGACAGAATTAAATTCAGAAATGCAAACAAAAATATTCATTAATGAAGTAACATTTCACTGATATTAGGATCACTGTTCACAGAAAGATATAAACCGTCAAGCCTCATAAAATATGGATTCATGAAGTTCTAATATGTAAGATCATACGATGAATGCAGACTATGAAATTCTCAATAATCACACGAAAAAGATACTAGCAATAAATCATAAGAAGTGAACTACTCTAACGGCAACATAATGGCATCAAAGACCAGCAGTTATATGAATCAAATAAAAAACCAATCAACAAATCTTCAACTCAATCCTTAGACTTTGATTCGTAGTGGTTTGAAGTTGTGGTGAACATTTTGAAGATACCTTTGACCGAAAGCTTCAGTTCACTTTGTGAAAAACATCATGTAGGAATAACAAATTTATTATAATTACATTAGAGTGGTTTTTTTCTACCTCGGAATATCATCAAAACACAAAGTAGTTACCGTTGCGTGTATATTACTGAAATATACTTAATAATTTGTTATATTTTCACATTGAAAAAACAATTAATATTTATGCTTTTTGATGAAAAACTGTGAATTCGCAGAACAAGGGAATATAAATACAATCAATAAAGAGTGGTGTTAAACGTGTTCACCTTTGTTCGTACCTCTACGATAATAATTGTTCAAGTTCAATTGATCACTGTGGTAAAAATAGTCAGCTCGTTGAATGTTCAGCGTGAGAACTGGAGTATCTCTTATTCATAATAATAATAATAATTTGCTTTATTCCAAAAACAGTACATGTTATACAGAATGGAATTCTCAGCATTTTTACTACAGTATTGCATCCAGTTAGTACATTATCAATAAATGGAATTCTACATAGATTAAGGAAATCTCAGTTTATTATGACAAACAACATATTGGCACATCCATAGCAAAAGCCAAAGTTGAACAGTGTTAGAAGGTGTTTGAAAAGTAGGTGCTGTCATATTTACTGGCGTAAGCGGAAGAAAGAAACAAAGCAATACATAACAGAAGAAAAGAGAGAGAAAGAAAATGTTGTACCTATAAATAATATGAGTTGGAAAGACGAGGTCCAGCTGTACTACTGACTATTGAATGAATTATAGGTGACACGCCTAATGCTTTCTTTATCTCACAGAACACGAGCTAAGTAGGGTAAGGTTGAGTTTTGTACTTGCTGGTGCGAGTATATAGTTTTCTATATAGGCTCCTGGTTTCGCCTGATGAGATGCAAGGGGAGAGTTGTGAGTGAAGAGGGTGGTGTGAGTTAGATAAAATGGATTTGGCCCATTTTTCACATGAGTCCATGTGCCTGTTGACCAGAATATCAACAAGCTGGTTAAGTGGCACGTTGCTTACCCTGCTGACAACCTATAACATCCTGCGCAATATGTTATAGACTTTCTTCAGTAGCCCGGGAAAAACCAAGGGGGAACAATAGAGAATCACATTGCAGAATGCGAAAGTTAACGAATTGTAGGAGTAAGGGTTGGTTTCGCAATCAAGACTACATAAAATCAACATTTGAAATTTTGGAATTGCCCTTTCGTAAACTGATATTAAGCCTTCCTCTAATTTGGCAAAACTACATAATCTCTTTTTTGGAACTAAGTTTTACTGCACATTGTGCTTGACTAATAATGCGAATTGATAATAAATTCTCTTTTAGTTGATTTGTATTTTCATTTGATTGATTATTAAGTAGAAAAATTTAGGGTCTCTCCTGACATGCTGGCTTATACTTCAAATGTTTTGATGATGTCTAGTGATTGTTGTAGTTATTTTGTTTGATGATGACAAGCAGTGGAATCTAGGATGAACACTTCCTATTCAGCACACGTCAACCGGCTCCTATGACATAGAAGGTATTGCTATGGAGTTTGAAACGATAGGTGTGACGTTCAAATCTTATTGGTAACATAACCTCATGCTGTGGTGTTAGTCAGTAACTATGATCAGTATCAAAATATAAAAAGGGTGAGCATAATAACTGAATTGTAGATGGCTTGATTTAAAGACGTTTGTGGAAACAAATTTTTGCATATTTGAACAAATCAGGATAGTATTATGTCATTCTTGATTATTTCGTGGAATATTCTTCACCAGCTACCATCTGCACTGTTGAAAAATATACATGGTATTATTGATTTGTCGTAATATGTTCTCCCTCACAGGGAATAACCGATAGGATCTATTTGTACTGAGAATTTGAAATGATGCTTGTTGATCAGTTAATAGGACGTGACTAGATATACTATTTTTAGGATAAAAAACGAGTTGTACGTTCCACTCTTATCCATATTTCGTAACACTTTTCTGTTGAGCTTCGTACTACTTATCAATAAGGAGTAGTATGCGTTCCACTGGTAGCATAGGTGTTGTTGTTAGCTATTGAAGTTTATCTCGCCTAATGTATGAATGTTCCATTTGATGTGTGATAATATCCTCTTATATTTAAACAGTGTTTGCTGTATATGCTTTATTAACAGTTTACTCATTGTTGAACGGACTTTATTCAAATCCATTTATCCTTTTAATTGATTTTTAGATTTTCCCGTCGATTGATTGGACTGAAGTGATCGGTCTCAGTTTGATATGTCGGTTTCTTTTGCGGATGCTTCGACTATGTCTGGGCATGTAATTAGAATTTAATTGGTGGGAACATCATCACTCACTGGGGAATGCAGGTACATCCAGTGACTAGTATCAAATAGGACGAACTCCGTATGCTGGAATCCACAGCTAGTTACCATCCACCAATTAAATTCCATTTATTCTTTTTCTGTCATTCGCCCTTTCATTTATGACAGTGGATCACCCTAGATACAGCTCTTCTCTGTTTACTAATTTATTCGCAGTGACTGTATATTCGATGGCATTTACCTGCAGATACTTCACAATATGAAGTTTGAATGATATATGTCATTACTGGTGAAACATACACTACCTTGATGATTGAACATAGAAAATAAATTGAGTTTGTTTCAAACACGTTCGCATTCCAGGATGCAGTAATTCCAGGCTTCATTCATAGAATACATTCCCTTGGGTTTTCATCTTTACAACTATGCCTTTAAAAGGTAGGCATATAATTTACACTGAAATAGATGCAATTCTTCACTAATAGCTTCTGACAGAGCAGTCATACGGAACAGCGGAATACTAATCTCATCTTTAGTCTGCAGACATTAGAGTGATTATTCGTTACTTTCAACATTCTTATTCCATATAATCTGAGTTCACGCCCACTCTTCTACTGAGTTGTTATTTTATTCAGTACAGATATGGGTTTTCATTTCCTCTTGCCATGATATGATCAGTTTTGTAACTTGCGTAATCGGTTTGTTAATATCGGTTATTCAGATTACTTTCTCCGGCTTCACCTCAAAGGAATTATATTTTACATTTCGTTTTCTCGACCAAAAATTACCGAAGTCATCAGTACTTGCATTAATCAATTGGAGAAGAGAGAAAATCATTGTACGAACGTGTTTGGGTAGTGGAGTCGGGAGCACTTCAGTACTCAGAGGTATCCTATAATATTATGTATTTTGAATAGGAAAGTTTTGAATAAGAAAACATTCAGAAGACAGTAAATCAGATACATCTACGAGCCTCAAGTTTTGTGTAGACTATAACAAACAGTTGAGAAAGTGACATAAACGGAAATTTTCGACCGGCTGTTAAAATCACTTTGATTCTCGATTACTGTGTAGTTACTACCATCGATGCAATAAATTTGCATAATCAGGCATCCCATGTGGTCCAAATCTCACTGACGAAAGTGGTTCAGCAATGTCCATACACTACCTGGTCAGTGTAATGAAAGCCTAAGTTCATTTCAAATAATTTCACTTGAGTTTTACCAAGTATCAGTTAATCAATTAAGAGTCAACTGGTCAAGATTTATAAATTGTACGTTAGTTTCTTGAACATCACATTTGAGACGTCTGTCTATTGTTTTCTCCAAAGTATTCAGCTAACACTTCAATTAAAGGTATATCAATGATCTGCTGATTTTGTTTGTACAATAATGAAAACAAAATGATAAGGACAGCTTACTAAGTTTTCCACATATTCGGTCGTTAACAAGCTGCTTAGTGAGAAGTCGTTAACAGCGGGGGACAGCAGGTCAGGTGAGGACAGATACCACAAATGAAACTGTCAAGTGGTTGCGCGGAATAGTGAATCGGCAGAATTAGGAATTCATGGACTGGCCACTGGATCTAGTATCAGTTGCTCAGTGGTCTACGAGTTCGCCTTATTAACCGAAGGTTATGGGTTAGGACACTGGCAGTTGGTCACAAACTAGGACGAAAACGCCGTCCAGCAATTGAGGGATTTCCAGTGGTTCTCTCAGTGATGTCAGATCATGATGAAATCAAGTAGACAGGATCCGTCACTTATCTTTTGATATCTGACAACTATAAACATGATTATTTGTCAATACTAAAGTGTTTATTCACTTACATGTGTTGACACACGTTTTGTCTTACACAGAGTGCAGTTCAAATCAATCTCAAAAAATAAACTACGTTAACAAGAGAAACATCTTTTTTGTATTCACCTCATCATCAGAATAAGCCGAGTAAAATTTTGTCTATTGTTTGTTTTAAATGTGGGCTATTTTAATGCTGTGGATTTTGAAAATGTTGTGTTGTTGTTTTCGCTCTTTTCTACTTCATTTACCGTCTCCTCCTTTTTTCACTTCGTTTTCAGCTTTCGTGAGTGAAGAAATACTGTGCTTATAAATCTTATGGAGAATTTTATATTCCACAAATCACTCTTTCTTTTAGAAAGAACACGGTGATACATTCAATAATTTTATATCAGACAAAGGCTTTTTAACAGAGTACTGTGGTCTGTCTCAGCGCATTTAAAACTCTTTTATCATGTCCATATTTTGTATTATCAATAGAAATGTGTTAATCTGATAATTTATGATAGACTAGAGGTGACGCCTTATTTTTTGAGATATTATAGTGACAGACTTTATTTTGCAAAAGACGAGAAATGTGTCCGATGAGCTTTTTAGAAATTTCTTATCAGTTGAAACTTTATATGTCTGAAACTGTCCTGATTCAGCAGACATTTTACAGACAATAGTCAGAATAGAAACCTTGTTCTATGGTTTCGACGTAGAAAATGTGTTTATCACATTTAGCTGTCAATCGAATCTGATGTTAAACTTCTATTTGTCTTTTCTTATCATCCATAAGAACATTCTACGTTTGGTATAAATACTCATAAAAATAAGTCCTGCTCACATTTATTCATTTGGATTATACAGTCATAAGAATGCTATTGAGTTTACTTTTCATCTTATCCACATTAATGATTTATACTGTAAATGCTTCAGGTAAGTTCTACTACTTTTACAATTTGCTTTTCATTGAATTTAATTTAATTTAAATTGTCGTGACCAAAGAAGTGATGTAGATTTGGGACATAACTTATTGCAAATATAAACAAAACTTCTGATAGGATTATCGTTATTTTTGTTCCTTTGTGTTCCAAGTGGATCAAATGGGTTTCAAAAGCACATCTCAACTTTGTCCTATCCTCTGCTGTCCTCTTTGGCTGGAAACACGATTCCTCAAAGTTGCTCATGTCCTCCTCTCACGATTTCTTCCATTTAACACTTGGGTGGCCCACTCGTCATTCCTCACTAAGTAATTGAGCTCATGTTTTGCAGGCGATGTCGTCTGTTGTCCTATACAGCGTGTGTCCCATCCGTTTAGATTTGATTCCGGATATCTATTGAGCGATGAGTTAATGGTTTGTTCACTTCCAGAGTTTCTCGATGATGATTCTTTCTCACTGGTCATTTGATCTTCAATTTACAACCAACGAAGGTAGCGGCTGTTGATAACGTCTTCAACACCTCGTTGGAAATGGCTTTCCTGACGGTGGATTCAAGTTTTTCATCGATATTGAAGAAGTGAATGACTTAACATTTTTGTTGAAAATCCAGAATTCGTTCTTTATGCTAAGTATAGAAGATTTCTCAACTGATGTGAGAGTGATGAAGGTCCTTCTTGCTCTTTCGATTCTGGTTTTGACGTCGTTATCCTTACCGACTGCCTGTATTTTAAGTGATGCCCACAGATGAGTGAAGGTCGTATCATCTTGAAAATTTCCTCCTTCGATACTGATTAGAAATTGCTTTCTTTGATGATTTGGTTATCTTCATCACCTCCGTCTCCTCTACACTCACTTGAAGTTCAGTCTTCGCTTCCTGTCTCTTCTGTCAGTCTGGTGTTTTTCACCTTTAAGTAATCCAGTTTGAGTTACTCTAGAAATAAGTCGTCTGCGAGATCCAGATCTTCTAGAATTTTCTAATTGGACCAATGTATCACTGCCCTCTCTATGCCAAGAGCCTGATGGATGGTCCATTCCAATACAATTACGAATACCATAGGAGATAAAAGGCAGTCTTGTCTTACCTCTGTTTTCACTCCAAATGCTTCGATGTAGATTAATTAACATGCGGATTTGTCATAAGGCTGTTGAGTGAATTTGATAATAGCCTCGTGGATTCTATAAAGCTGATACAGTTTACGAAATACTTTACCGTCAACGCTGTTGAAGGACTTTCATAGTCGATGATAATGCATAGAGTTTTAATCTGATCAGCACATGATTCGCCTTTTCTTAATCCAGTCCATCTTTTGATCCAAACAGGATGATTCGATGTAGTATTTGGCAAACATTTACTTGGCACAAAAATGTCTGAGGCGTAAGTCACATTTCTTTGACAGCTTGACCAGGTAGTCATTCTTTGATCCAATTGGTATGCACCTTTTCTTTCTTCCCTCCACATTTTGAAATAATGGTGTGAGTACATCTGTCGCAGTGTCTCGGTCCGTTTTCAGTGATTTGGTGAAAAATCTGTCTTGCTATGCCACCTTCCCATCTGGACTTCAGTAGCTTGATCGCACTAATGATTTCTGCTTTCGCTGGAGAATCAGTGTCCACTAATAGGCAGTTCTGTGCGTGCTGTCAGTGACGGCGGTATTTCTGGGTGGTTCAGGAATCCACTGAATTGACCAGTCCATTGTCTTATTTGTCCATGCTCCTCGATAACCTGGTTTCTTTGAGCACCCTTTTGTCGATTTCATCATCTCGGTGGATCTCCTCCTGGATAGATATCTGGTGGTTATCTGATATAATGTCTGAGACCTCTTCTACTTGCAGCTTGGCTGTTCTGCTGCAGTTGCAGACCGGTATTTCGTAGAATTGTCTTTTATCTCTTCTGACAGTCTTCTTCACTTCTTTATGTAGGTTAAGCGCAGATTCTCCTTCTGTCATTCATCTTTGCATTGGTTAACATTCTGTCAGCTTCCAAGTATCTGTTAAGAGTCATTCGTTGTCTTGTCTTCTGTTTCTTCCTAGAAGAGATGAACACGTTTCCTCGAACACCATCAGTGGGAGTTTCCTTGTTCATCAAATCATATTTCCTCAGTGATGCAACGTGGTGAATATCAGTTAGGAAAAATTAACCGCATCTTTATAATACAGCACAGAAAATCATTGCATCTGTCTTTAGCTTATTTTGAGAGTATACGGAATAAATCATTCACAACTCAAATGTGACACATTTTGAACAAGTCCCTTAATAATTCGCGAGTTCATTAAACATCGAAATGAAAATTAATTAGTAGATGCTTTCTGGTTCAACTTCTACTGAATGCCTTAGTATGTAATTCAGCTACTTCCTAATCTCTTTGAAGAAGTAGTCCTGTTTATAAAGAATCGGAGCTGTTTATGGTTTTTTATTGGTACCATCATAGTGTCTGATAGCCGTGATATTTCCAGCTACTTCTCATGATGAGACATAAATACAAATTCAAAAAATTTATGAAGAGCCCTTAAAACTAACGTGACTAAAATAAGGAAAAGAATAAAGAATTCAAATCCTCTTTAGGACTGCCGAATGAAACAACGGACGTCAGAGGTCTTACGTAGGATTCTCAATAAGACTGAGGTTAGGGTGCCATTTAAACCAACCACCTTTCCCAGAAATAAACTTAGTCAGCTTTAGGACCCAATAGATCCAATCAAGAAAAACAATATAATTTACAAATACTATGTAATAACTTTGAGGTCTATTACATAGTTCAAACTAGTAGATCAGGGTCAACTAGATTATTGGAACATAACAATTTAGCTAGACCTAGTACAGTTGACCCTGATAGTTTAAATAACCTAGAAAAAAGATCAGCATTCGCTCTCCATTCACTTTCATATAATCACAAAATAGGTTGTGTGGGACAAGGTGAGAGTATTACAAATTATTATGGTTAGGTGAAGAAAGAGGTTAACCACTGAAGCTTTGTTTATCTACTTAACAACGAACACTTGGAATCGGAATGACACACTGCCTACACCGGAGCCATGAAAAGTGGCAACAAACAACAAGGGGAATTCGGAGAGACAGAAATAAAGACAGTTTAAGAGAAATTGACTGAAACTGATATAATTATGAGGAATAATTTCTGCTTGAAAGGTCACCCAGTTAGTAATACTGCATCATACTAAAACACTTATACGGCACAAGTCTCTAAAAGGATTATTTGACGAATGAATTTACTGATCCTCAACAATAACTAGTTGTGAGTGCAGAGAATAAGTGTAATTTATTTCAAATTAATTCGCAGAAGGAGCGCTTATCGTGAAAAATTGGTTCTTCTGAAACTTGTGTCAATCAATACCACTTTGAATAACACAACTAGATAACATTTTCAAAAAACGGATGTCCCTTTTGCTTATCACATCATTTAATTAATTAGTGAAAGCCACAGTAACATGTGATACACCAGAGTGCAATAGAATCCCATTTGTAAATTAACAGAAAAAACAATGAAAAAGTTAACCGAAACGTAGCCAAGTCAAATAAGCACAGCTAAAGGCATGTTATAATGAATTAGTTCTATTTGCAGTTGAAAACAAAAAACTACTTGTAATATTTAAAATTATTACCCTATGCAAGACGAGAATATTAAGTACACCTACTGAAATATCTAAAAATATATAAACACCAGCATATTTATCACACTCTTCATTTTCAAAAGGCCAGTTTAATTTCCCCCGACAAATTAAAGACGATTATAAATTCTACTTTGGGAGTACAGTGAATAAAGTACGGGACATTTTATTCAAGAGCCATTTTCATACAATCAGGAACGCAATTTATAGGAGGCATAACTATTTGTGCTCTTGCATCGAGGAGTGAGCCTATGTATTATATCAAGAATCGACAATATTTCTGTATTATTCATTTTATCTCGCCACATCTTAACTATATTTTGCACAATCGCACATTTTGAAGTCTCATTCTTCGTGATGGCTTAAGTCAAATCGGTTACTAACACATAAAATATCAGCAAATTTAGCACATATTAGAGTTAATTTAAAAGATATACTGATCATTACCTCAAAGCATTTATAGACTTTGTTTGAGATACTGAGATCCCCCGTCAACTGTCTTCAACCACATTCCATGCAGAACAATAGGATTGGTATCCGTATTCCCATCAGTTTGGTACAGTTAGCAGTCTGATACAATAAATTAAAGCCCTGCGATGAATTAAATTTCATAATGCGATAAACAATACCTAATTTTTTCACTTTATTCCATGTTATTCCACTTTTTTCGTCTTATTTCACTTTATTTTGTCACAACCAAAATTGGCCCTAGTTCACTCATCTTAAAAGACACCCTACAACATGTAACCGGACAAATTCACATATTCATTTTTCTGAATGAAGTCATTCCTCCATTCATCTTTTTAATCGCATCTGTTTCTAATGATTCTGGGAAACAGTATAAGCAGATATGTATTCCTGGAAATATTTCATGAGACTTCACAAATCCATAATAAAATATTCTTCGCAGACATCTAAAACAAAAATGGTTAATAGAATTAAAGTTCAGTCATATGATAGTAACAGTAACTTCTGACAACGAGATGTTAGAAAATTCATGTGATTGTGTTTTCTTATCGATATTTTTAGATGTATCGACACAGATTTGAGGTTTAAGATATGCTTCAGTAAAGACTATAAGACATCTTTGAATATTTTCTCTCTTTGTGTATCACTGAAGCTAAGATTCATGTTAAGAAAATCCATTGATCTTTATGACGCTTTTGAATACATAATTGTTCAAACATAATCTTCTTTTCATAAAATTTCAATCTACACAATATTATGTCAATACTCACCTCATATCAGTATGTCATAGTGAGTTGATCATAAATTACTCAATTTTGGTGACCTTTTCTTTCATTTATCGACTGTTGATTTTTTTAAAAATCAATGTCATTTGCAGATCAGTGCTCGATTAGAACGCTCCATTATGAACCTTGTGAAATGACTCTGCGTAACTGAGGTATTTCTAAGAATGCATTTCATTCAATACACTATGTTGGAACTATTTATCAAAGAAGGAAGTTGTTCAGTAAATTTCAGAATTGTGACAAACTTTATAGAGATTTATCAATCAGCATTGGGAAACTAAGAGGTCTGCTTAGAAGTGGACTCTCATTCAGCCATTCACAATGATCAAATATCATCAAAAGTAAGCGTGAAGAGAAACTCCACATATCATTAGATTTTAAACATATATTAGCCATAACAAATCAAAAGCATAAAAATGGTATTCAAACCCACTCCGTATCATCAATTTGCGGCGTTGTTTTGCATCAAAACCTCACTAACCTTCAGTGACACATGAATATTGTGTAATGTAGGAACGTCATTGTGCTATTTTTTAACTGATAGCTCTAGACAGTAAGTTGAACTATGTAGGAAGGATAATTTTTATCTAAATTTGAGCTTCTTGAATGTGGCTTACTCATAACAAAAGCCTTGAGATCCATGAACGATAAAAAATATTATTCAGCCAATTTACTCACTCAATCCCCACTCTAGCTTCAGATTATTATCATTATAGTGATTATAATCATAATTATTATAATCAATATTATCCGACGTCTCGATTACTTATGGAACATTCTGTTTTCGGAGTATTTCTAAGTTTCACTCCGTCCTCCACAGTCTTCCTGCAGCTGACTCCGTCACTGCTCACAAGCTTCGATTTCTTCCTTATTTGATCTCCCACACGTCACACGTGGATATGAAACTCGTTGGTTCCCATTCGAGTTTCACTTGAAAGTCTGGTATTTTCTTTCAGTCAGTATTCTTCCATGAGTATTTTCAGTCCAATTAATTTCATCAGCATATGAAAATATCCTATTTGGTCAAGTATGTTCATGTCAAAATCTCATTTAGAACTTGAAACCACTTGAAGTTTGTCAGCCGACTTATAATTCAATCCTTTTACATTGTTTAATACGTCAGTGAGTAGTAACTGTTCAGAAAATAAACACAGCTGTTGCAGATGAAAAATGAATAGGAAATTAGGTGTATTCATATGTGCAGAGTAATCAATCTTCGAACATTATGTTCAATCTAAATATTTTAGCAGATGATGAGATCAATTAATCTTCAAATGTCAGGGTCCACAGACACTGTTGTTTCACTTGATTTTCTGATTTCGGTATAACGAGACCTACATTTACTTTTGATGTGTCACATTTAAGAAACCGGTAAGTAAACAACTAACCAACCTTATGTAGATTTCTGATGCCTGCCATAATCACATGAATTGAATGACCTAACATCAGTGTCTTCATCCTTCAAAAGCTGGTAGTTTCAGGTTGTTGAAAAGTGTATGATTTTTTAAGGAAATACATTTCTCTTGATTCGCCATTCCAAATGAGCTTAGACAACTATAAAACTTACATTGTTGATGAGGAAAAAGATACTGCTATTCAAATTGATATGCAGGAGTATATGTCTTTCCAAAGCGATCTCAGGAAATATTTTACGGCTTTAACAAACTGTAAAATGCACACTTAATCTCTCCATTTTTTATGAGTATTTATCGTCAAGGTTTTTCTATAGCACTAAGAAAGATAATAGATACTGTGATTCCGAAATTACAGTTGATTTTGCCCAAACCAGTGTATAGGAAGTATAGATCTCTTCACAATGTCCTTAGCTTGAGTCATCCTTGATGAACAGCTCAACAGAGAAATTGACATTTTTTGAACGGATGTTTGAATTTCTACATCAAATCAGTTTTAGACTAAAGATATAGGCTTCTGCCTAACGTGCATCATTTCAGTGGTTTTTTACTCTGCTTATAATTGTCGATTTTGCGATAAGATGTTATGTATAAACTCATGGCAAATACATCTTTAAAATGCTAACCAATAACATTAGTCCATACTTATGAGACATTTCAAGCCGAATGTTCCTATCATTTATAAGTATGAACGCTTTTTATTTCAAATCATTTACAAAATGAAAGGTTTTCATGATGAAATGGATTTCAACACACTTAGAGCACTAAGACAGCTCCAGAATCCTTTCTTCATCATATCGACGATGAATTCTTCCTCTGCGTGTAGTTATCATATCTTCTGTAGGAAAAATATATTCTTGAAAAGTGGAAGGCCGATTCAAGTTGCAGGTACCTTTTATGAATTCGGACCTCAAACAATAGAAGTAGTTTACAATTGTCATTTGAAATCACTGTGAATAACACTAATAAATAACATTTGAAAACAGGTGAATACTCCTCTAGCAAGCTTAATAAATAATTTGTGAAAGCTATTTCAACATTTGATGTCTCAGTGTGCTATGGGATCTGATGTGGGAAGAAACGAAGGAATCATGTGAACAGTTGTTCGAAACTTAGAAGAATCAAATAAGAAGAGAAAATTGCAAAAAGAGGAAATCTACCTGAAATATTTCAAATAATCCGGCTTTACAAGTCGAGGGTGATACCTGTTGGTACTCCTTCAGATTCCGACGTTAACATAAGGCTTCAAAAGTACATCTCCATTTTACCTTGTTCTCTGCAGTCCTGTATAACTAGCTCCACTACTGATCAGAAGCTGTCATGTTTCCCATGGTGCCTTCGGTTGTTCAAGTTATCGTTTCCCACTTTTGCTCTATTCGAAGACCTAGCAGCCGATATCACTTAACAGTCTTCTAAGCGTGCGTCCGATCCATCTCTTTTTCACTCGTTACCTCTGATGTGCAACAGGTTCTCGATTGTTTCGTCCATAAGGTGCTTCTTTCGTTATCCTTTTCAGCCATACGATCTTCATTATGAAGCAAAGGCAGATGTTGATAGAAGTCTGAAGCCTGAGAAAAACGCTTACATACCAAATCTGTTCACCTGTCATGGCGAAATGGCCATAGGTTTCTTCTCATATCAATGAACATTTATGAGGACAAGCTGGACAGAAGTCTAATAAAACGCTTGGACAGGTGAGATTTATTTAGGTGTGCTTATATGATCTAAGGCTTTGGTGGCACATCGGTAGAATGCCCGCCAACCACGAAAATGGTTAAGAGTTCAATCCCCGTCTGGCGCACTCCTTTACCTGACTTAAAGGAATCAAATAATGATAAATAAAATAATTTAAGGTAACGTGAATTATTGCCAAATGAACAAAGAAATAAGGAGAGTTTCTGTATCATCTTAACCATCGTTTACAACTTGGTTGGCGATGGAATTCGGAATTTTCTAATGAACAATGAATTACTGAATTAAAAGTGAATAGGTTTCCTCGTTGTTATATTGGTAATATCAGTATGTAGGGAATGCTCATCAGAGAATATGGCTGATTTGATATAGGCAATAATTCATGACAGATATTGAGGAGACTGTAAAATATATACATATGTATATCCAATCAACTAAAGAGAAATCTTTAGAGGAATACTTGTTATTTCTATTCGTAGTGACCTACAAACATGTATGAGTTATGTATTCGTGGAATGGAATATTCAGAGACCCATGAGATGGTTTACAGTTATCGATACAGTGAGGTAATACTTACCCTAATAAAAAATTTTCATTAGGCCTATCTGGAGACCAGGAGATAATAGGGAATCATGAATGAGTTTGTGTAACATCTCAGACTACGTTTATTTCCAGAAAATGCAGTAATGTTTATGGTGCTGTTAAGTTTATGTTTGAACCACAAGCGAAACAGATGAAGGTGTCAAAAACAAAATCAGGAAGCTGAGACTGACCTCTATCACTGTGAAATCAGTTGAGAAATCTTTCGCACTCAGCATAAAGAACAAGAATGTGATTTCCAACACAAATGTTATATCAGTGAGTTCTTCAATATGAGTGAAAGACTTGATTCCAGCTTCAAGAAAATCATTTCCTACAGGCTTCTGAAGACTTTGTTCAACCGCTGCTACCTTCTCTGGTTTATACTGAGAATGAAATGGCCAGTGGGAAGAAGTTATTATTATTAAGTAACTCTGGAAGTGAACCGATTATTAACCTATTGTGCAAAAATACGTAGGAGAAAATGGAGACGGAGAGGAGACACGTGTATCAGGCAACTGCTACAGTAGAATCCGAATGAAAAGCGATTATTGAGTAGTCCGAGGGCGACATGGAGGAGATCTCGTGAGGAGAACATGATAGACTTTAACCAAATAAAGAGGATGGCAGAGAATAAGACAAAACGGAAATGAGTTTTTGAAGCCGAATGATCCACTCGGAAACTAAGGGAACAATAATAATAGTAAGTATATGATGATTTATTTGAGAGATTTATCTACGTCAAATTGAAGTTTAATGTTTTTATGTCAGTCTTCAATCAGTCCTAAATTTTGCATGCATTTCATTTCAGTATGTGCATGTAGGTGTAAGAAATACTGTCTTTTATATGGTTATATTATTAATGTGATATTTTTCGACCCTGACATAGGGCGATATCATCGAAACACCAGTTCACTATTAGAATATTCAGCTATAAACATGCGATGTTGAGCATGTGGTGCCGATGTATTCATGAAGTAGCCTCACATGTCGTGCAGTATGCATCATGAGACGTCTTTATAAACATTGTTGAAAAATGTCTAGGCATGTGAGGATAGCTAAGCTGAATTTCATCAATCAACTTTGTGTAAGTAAGCGTTCTGTGTAATAGGGGTTCGTTGCGTTCAGTCTTCACATTCATAATATACCGTTCGAGGTGAAAGTGAGTGAAACCACATTGATGGCTGTGACAAACATAAAGACATCATATTCGGAATGGAAAAAAAATTCTGAGTGTCTGAGTTGTATCGCAAGAAAGACGGATCAACCTTTTTGTCTGGATTCAAGATATTTCAGATTTTTCTGCATGCAGTTTATATGGGTAAGTTGGAATATCAGTAAAACAAACAGACTTTTGAAAAATGTTTTTGCTTTTCGTCCCACCTAACAGTGTAAGTCACATTAGTGAAATCAGGAATCCTTGATAGCTGTTTGCTTCGTTTATTGTACCAATCGAATCACCACTTAATTTTTTCAATTACATAGAAACGTCTGAATAATTCAAAAGTTGATTAAGAATCTGGTATCTTATGGAAGTTTGTTAATCAACTAAGATTTCAGTTACTTCACAGGGTTTACTGAACGAATGATTCAGCAGTCTTCACGAAATGATCACATCTGAAATTCCGTTGATTGAAAACGGCATGAGGAAACAAAGGTATTTTGATGTGAAGGACAGTCGGTCTACTAAAATTATGTCTGATCAGTATATTTCTGTAGACTACAGGAATAGGTTGTCCTCGGATTGCTGCTCGAACTACAAGTTCTGCAAACAGTTTTCAATTTTTAACTAAATGCTGCTCTCGTCATTTGATAAAAACAATTTAAAATTTAATTTATACTCTCTGAACTCTTCACAAGTAAACGGATGCTAAGAATTTTCAAAATTGACTGCACTCATATCACGCCAATTGAAGATAAATATAATCTGTATCGTGATATGAAGATGTGCGACAGCCCGTGAGAGAAATCTTATGACAAACCAAAAAATGTAAATTAAGGACTTCAAAAAGGGGCATGAACACTCAATAAGTAGTTGTAGGGTGCTGACTTCACATATGTGTTTTCTTGTAACATATACAATTAGGATGTGAAAGACAAAATAGGACTGTCAGAAATAAACACCATTTTACTGCAAATTAACAACTTCATAAGCAATTTTTAATTTAACCAAATCTATGCTCTTCTACTTTTTGTCATGATAAAGGTTTGAGTAAGTAGACATCTAACATTATTCTTGTTTTCTTTAGTTCCTGTAGGAACATAGGGCTCTCAGAGATCCCTCACTGTTTCTGACCTCTTCGGCCATCTGACCTTGAATATTGAGTGAAGATATCTGTTGATGAAGGTCTGAAGTTTGTTCGAAGTGCTCATCGAACCAAGTCTCTGATCCATAAAGTAGGTAGCACTGACTTCATATTGAAGTAAAAAATCTGCACCTCACTCGGCTCGGCTTGCTTTCGCTATCCTCGGTTTGATATCCCCATCAGTTATGTCCGCCTGTAGTCGATACGATGCTTCACATGTAAGTGGGTATGTAAAATAGGTCTCTTCCTTCAGATTGCTCCACTTTATGCTGAGTGATGTCTGTTGTTGTTGCTGTTGGTCAGGAATTCTGTTTCCCTTTATGTTCACCCGAAGTCCTGTCTTTGATACTTCCTTTTCGACAACTTTTTGCTTTTCACTTGCCTGTTTTCCACTTTGTGGGAAATCGGCTTTATATCATCTGGGAAATGCAAATCCTCCAGGTTTGTGTTGGTGTCCTTTTAATGTCTGTCTCCTTGCTACCCGCCATCTGTCACATTATCCTATCAACCACAATCAGGAATATCCTTGGAGATAGTAGGCAGCCGACTTGTCCTACTTCGGTCTTCACTTCTACTGATTTCATGAGTTACCTGTTGTGGATTACCTCTAAATAACCTGATATATATTATATATATTTTTTCTTCACGTTCCCCAGCGGAACATAGGGCTTCAAGCTAGTGACTTGAAGTTTCTGTAGCAGTGTTTATTTTACAGGATGGGGTTGCTAGCCTCATGCCTAACCTTTCCTCTATACCAGCATTATTTCTGGCTTAGCGAGGTAAAGGAGTGCGTCGGCCGGGGATCGAACCCCGGACCATGTGCATGGTCGGCGAGCGTACTAACCGCGATGCCACTGACGCCTAACCTGATATATATATATGATGACTATGATTATCACATTGATTGAATTACTTGGTATCATCTTGTGTGCCATTTAGAGGCGTAAACTTGAAGTTGTCAGCCAATATTTTTTCGAGTGGATTACATCGCTCCTGTTTCATGATTCCGGTTGAGCCAAAATGAGTATAAAAATTTTCAGTGATGGTGAAACACACACTGTTCTCAGACTCGGCTTCGAGGCAGTTTCTTTTTTTTTGATTTCAGCTTGATTTCACACAGTACTTTTGGTAGAAGTATGGAATTTTCAGCATGGATATCGGTAGCCCAAATTTCGCAGGCCAACCATAGATATCAGGTGTGCGTCGGCAGGTGATCGAACCCCGTACCATGTGCATGGTCGGCGAGAGTCCTAACCACTGTGCCACCGACGCACAGAAGTGTGGCAGTGTGCAATTCCATCACAACATTTATGCAAATTTCTTGAAGTCACAAATCTCATGAAAGTGATCTCCATATGAATCCTGAGTGCCACATTATAGGATGAACGCGAAAACTCTGAATTTATTGCAGGTATTCACCATCGCAATGTCTTTATAGGACTAATGTGTGTGTCGATATTTGGTCTGTCGGTTGTTTTCGCATTTTTCAAATGCAGTTGATGTGTTTAACTATTTGCAGCCTGGAGACAACGTCGTTTTTACTGGACCAGCCAGTAGAAATTATTATCTGATTTTAGTCGGCGCTTATTTAGAATGGGGGAAGAGTGCCGTCATGAATCCACCCAATGAAAGGCGAACTTTATCACTTACGACTAATATTTTCCTTGCCAACATCCTCTCCAACAGCAGTTCTCGGTTCAAATCAGCAAAACCCGAACATGTTTGCTTTCAAAATGACATGAGGTGCATACTTTTCTCACAGTTTTATCCACATTCCAATGGCCACTGGGAAAGATTTGTGCAGATCCTTTGAAAGATTATGCAAACAGGAGATGTAAGATGGACATACTCAGATGTTTTCCAGAACATCTTGTTTATGTTTGGTAATCTCATATATGATATCTCAGTCAGAAAGAAAGACGTAGGCATGACATCAAAATGAACCGTGACTTTGTTCATCTCCCAACAATGAGAAATCAGTGAGTGGTTTCTTACTAGATATACTAATATTTAAATTCGGAATACAGGTAAAAAGAAGCTGGAAACCTGTGGATGTACCATTGTAAAAATGAACGGTTTTATCGACATGGGTCAGTAGATCGCGGGAAACAGACAGAGCATCTTCATGTCGACTGCGGGTAATCCGATAACAAGAGGACGTAAGGTGACATGGGAATCCTTTATTATTCTGTCAGATGCTTTTATCTTCTTTTCAAAATACGTCACTATTATCATTACTTTTATTAAGTACTAGTTGACATACTGGCGATAAGTACTCTCTCTCATGCTCTTTGTGTAATCTCTTCATCCGAAATTATCACCGTTTTACAAGTCGTGTGATTTATTACCGAGCAAATCAATTTAGGTAAAATATTAGGAGGCTACTGAAGATGCTGAAAATGGCAATTCGCGAAGTTCATTTGCTTTCTCAAGAACGAGTGTATTCAAAACCAGGATTTCTGACTGTTATTTGAAGCATGAATTATTTTTTTATCAGCCGGTCAAATTTACTCAAAATGTATTTGATTTTGCTTTTAATTTATTCATGTATTAATAGTGTTGACTTAATTAAAAGACAATAACATCAAATGATAAAGAAATTTAGAAAGAAGGCCCAAATGATTCACATGACAGATCGATGTAGCTTTCACAGAGGGTTTACAGTTTGCAAACTATACATCGTAAAAGAATTATTGCTAATTGAATTTTAGAGAAATTATATTGTAAACAGAACAGTCATATTGCAGAATTTCATGAAATTTCCCCTAAATTTATGGATCCTAAACCTGACCTTTTTCAAATATTCCAAATATATTTATCTGTCTTTCAGAGGGTGATGAAAGTGAGCTTCAAGCAATATTACTCTGTCGTGATTAGTTACTGTTCCTCAGTGATGTTAACCAGAATTATTCTGAAAGCAGGCTAATCAATTTTCGCACCAGATTCATTCAGTATTCATTCAATTCATGCAGACACAGTCATTACTTGGATCAGAATAATTAACTGAAAAACTATAAACACCAATTTTCTTTCTGAAACTTTGTTTAATACATTATTGATAATATAAGAGTTCTCCTGATAAAAAAATCACAGTAGAGCACAATAGATTTTTGATATACTATGGTGTTGACAAGCATCATTTTCACTGGTAACTGTCATTTTTCTACCTGAAAGTGTTTTCTTGAATATGCAAGCAGTATCAAAGAACTAAACCGGAAAATGCCTGATATATTTGACCTTAAATGATTTGGCTAAATAATATATTACATATATTGGATATTCAAGAAGAATAAATAGCCAGACAGTATGAAATTAAGAGAGGTCAGTGGGAGTTAACTGAAATTTGAGTGAAAATTCATATCTCTTGAATCGAAATGGAGAATAATTATAAAACCTGACGGTTTGCAGTAAAGGGCAATCCTAGTTCTGTGTGCGTTATTTAACTCGTTCATCCTAATTCGAACGTATAAGTCAGTTATTAGTGGCTTTTGAATATTTATTAATAAATAGTGTCAATTATCCACTGAGATTCGAGACTGCGTTATATTATCTTGAAGACTACTACTATTAAAAATAAGGTTACTTTGTTTCAACATTTGTTTCTGTATTTCTAGGTCATGTCAATATGTAGTGAAGTGTGTTCGATTTTTTAATTTTATCAGTTACCCAAGGTAAGTTTGTATATTCCAGTTGACAATTATATAGCTGAGATTTAAAGCATAGATTTTATTGCACTATTCTGTGCATATACATTTCATTACTGAAAGAGTATGACAATCACAGAAGGGTTAGTCAAACTGACAAGTGTGGTCAGATAAGAAAGAGAGAAAGAAACTCCCAAATTTCATGATGATTTAAAAATGTGCATGATTGTCCGCATAACAGTCACTGTTTGATTAATCTTTAGTTTTTGAATAATCCTGAAAACTCCCCTATTCATTGTGGAAAATTTAGAACAAACTTTCACGAAGCATTTGCACAAAGCTGGTACTGATTACTTTGATAACTTACATTTACATACATTTCATTTTGAATGAAAGGCAAGGTTTTATGAGGTCGTGATATGCTTTAAAACTCCCAAACACTGGGAATGTGTTAATTTAGGAAAGTAACATGACTCATTAATTGACTGAATAACAGATTCATTGTCATAATCACAGTTCACTAGCTCTAGAAGTGCAAATGATGATACCTTACTCATCTCTTAAAATGGTGTTGTTATCTGCCCAATGAACCTTTATTTGCCAATTGCAATCCTAAGTGTTGGAGGACAAGAAGAGGCTTGTTATTACAGTGACACATATCTACAATTTCCAGTTAATGTGACAATAAATCAGTCTTTCACCATTCATCCTCTGAATGTGATCAGTTTTTTCACATTCACACAGAGCATATACTCTACTGAATTGAATCCATGTAGTGTAAATTAACTGGAATTTCTTAGAATTATGCTTTCACCAAAAATGATTAAATAGGTTGAAAACCCATTAATTTATCTGAACTAAAATCGCTCATAATCTAATTAATGATAAGCCATCAAATCTTGGATTACTTTGTCTTTTATCAAGAAAATATTTGCAGTCCAGCGTTAAGCAGGCCAAATGCAGATGCAAGAATCTAACACCAAATCATGAGTGAAAAGAAACATTCAATTAGATTAAGTATTTTATATTATTAAATTTCTTCCTTTAGGCCAGTTTTCATAGAAACGGCATGTTTGTGCATTTTTTTAGACGATATGAGTACGTTTCAGTTTAATACATGCTGAATCTGAAATTTGTTGCTTACTGTATGATAATTCAAGAAGTGTAGATTGCTATTTCCTGAGGACTCTCAGAATGTTTTAATTACTTTTATATGATATACGGATTTATTAAGAAAATGACATAGATGGTGATGAAATATCTGAATGCAGTACTTTTGGTTCAATAGGATGGATCAAAAGTTATTTAGCTTCATTTCTCAATTCAGAACAGGTTATTGAAATGACTACGTCATTTTTGAATTGAAGATTTCTTCACTGACTTCTGTGAAAAACTGTGCATAACCAACCACACGAATAATATGTTGCTTAAATTAGTCAAATTGATGCAATCACCAACTTCATAGACATTTTCTAGCATCTAAAAAGAGGGTGAAAACATACTCAGGGAAAAAGAACGTGTTAAGCATTTTCTATTTACCACGCAAATTAATTAACTAGATACGCATTATGGTCATGTATCAGAGGTCAACCGATACAACTTCATTCTTCATACTGACTTGTTAGTCCAAAGTTGCTGTGAAACACTGACCATACAACACTGATTAACATATTAAGGTTTTTAGAATGTTTTATACCAGTGATTTAACCATGAAAGTCACGAGATACCTTATTTTTCCATTTGATTTTTCAATGTAAATGCATTCTGTTCTCAGGTGATATAAGTAAGAAGGATAACATCGAAAATCTGAGTAAAATCTACTTTCAAACAATTCGGAGAGTTGAAATGAAACGTCGAAAAGTGCTAATGAATTGTTTTCAAAATGATTCATACACAACATTCAATTGTTAACTAAAACACGTCATTGTCCAAAGGCCTAATCACAAGTGAAAATATTCACCGAATCTTGAAAACGATTCAATAATTATTGTCGCTGGTAGTGAAACTGATTAATTCTTCAAATAATTCCACTAAATTACAGTAGAGAATATATTTACTCAAAGCAAATTCAATTTTAAAGCTTCCGAACTGTGCGAACCGCATGACATTCCTATGAAAATTTCTAAAAGCTTGGGTTTCGTCTACAGTGTTTGTTAATTTCCCACTGAGTGAAAGACAAATTTCTCTACTGTGGAATGCGTTAAAGGTCTTATTTTCTGGTAGCAATTCAAGATTCTACCATTGGGATAAGATGCGTGTTGAGATATCTCGTTCACATGCTTATTTGATCACTCTGGTCTTTACAGTTAAAAGCTGTGAGTCATATATCACTTCACTACATTGTTCTTATTTTGGTAACCTCTAGACTCGTTGGAACCAATTGCCTTTCCACTTTTAACTCAATAAGACACAATTCTAATGATTACCGTGTGTTATACATCTATATACCCTGATGGATATACGAAATAAATCTTTCCACAGCCACATTCCAATAAAGTCTGAAATCAGTAATCACCGCGTTTTGTCGTCATGATTTTTATAATACATTGCTACATTACTACTTATCTCTGCATCTTGAATGTAACTTTGAAGATTACGAATATGGGGAGAGAATTTATTTAAATACACATTTTGAAATTCCCAGTCATGTGTTACAGATACACAATGCAACTATTAACCATACACATTTGAAATCAGTATGGTTAAGAGCATCAAAGTTGGAAAATGAATAGATTAGTCCATAATAATCAGCGGTTATCATAACTGTAAAATTTAAAATCTTACCTTCATATGAGTGTTTATGAAACATGAAGAGTCCGTCATTGTGAGTAGAATGCGGTAAATATGCACATCTATGAGGGCAGATGGGGGATACCTACTATCTCATAGTGTCTCATGGCACCTTCAGAAGCTTCGCTTGAAATATGTGAATCAGTATAATTGTAGCCACAAGGATAGAGGTAACATAACAAATACAAATAATGTTTACAGGTATCCAGTGTCACCTTGAAATAAGGCTGGCCTGAGTTGGTTTTAGGAGTGGAGCTCAATGGGTGACGTGACTGAACAAACATTCCTTAACGCAGAAATTAGATTAACTAATTCTGATGACAACTGTTTCAACTATCAGGTGTGTGCGAACCTAGAGAACTTAAGTGACATCTCATGAAGAATGGCAAAGAATGGCTGAGCATTTGAGGATAATAAAACCAGACAATAGATTTATTTCCCACGAAATTTGAATGTGTAATAAGAACTTATGTGCACCATATCTTCTGTAAATATTCTTTTTTCTGTAGTTGAAAGTGAGTTGAAAATTCTATGAAATCTCGTTTTTCATTTGAACAGTCTATGACACTATCAAGATGCCGATTCCAATACTATTCGGAATAAGGCAAGTAGCTGATATTAGTTTGAAGTAATATAAACTTGGTCATGAGCAGAACCTATCGAGTGAGGCCAAGGGTAGTAATAGCAGATGGAGATAGACTGGGTAAACTCACCTGATGATTACAATTCACCCTGAGCTGTTTGAGCAATTAGTGCACATTTTGATTGTGACATAATGTTCATGGAAATGAAGAAGAAGAGTTTTTTCATGAACAGTAAAGTGTTCACTGGAAAACAACTGTTGATGCTTGAAGATGATTATTATTTAAAGATACATACCTTGGAATCAGAAATGTACAACTTCGGTTTTCGAATATATCTGTGTCTGATTTTCTGTCTTTTCTTGAACTGCATGATTCACTGAACTTGTGTCCCTAAGTTTTCAAAAACAGTAGTTGTTAATTCAGATGTTTAGATCGACATGTGTAATATATTTGTTCTGCTATATGTATTTGAAGTTCGGAACTAAATATTATTTGCTGAAGGTGGACAAGAATTCTAACAGTGTCTCGTGAAATATAACCCCAGCGAGAAATTGTTCTCGTAACTTTATCGACTTATTAAAACTGTGTCACACTGTTGCTCATCCGATAAGCCCATATAATATGCAGTTAACTAATATATGTGTAAAACTTGGGCACTGTGGTAGTAAGTAATTCCATATTAGTTTGCTTATTAGGTATAGCACACAGTGAAACAGTATTATTTACTGGATGACGTTTCGATCAAAATTTATTGTTCATAATCATATCAATTGTGATCACACGACTTTGACTCAAGTGTCAATGACGTGTGATCACAATTGATATGATTATGAACAATAAATTTTGTTCGAAACGTCATCCAGTAAATAATACTGCTTCATTGTGCAGTTAACTAAAATTGGACGATTTTGATACTGCAAATATTTCCGAAATTCCATATTGAACGACGAATTCATTATCGATTTATTCAGAAGACCTTAGTGAGTGAGAAGTTTTGATAACTTACAAACTCCAGAATCAATCAAGTGCTATGAAAAAGACTTAAGAAATAATAAAAAGGTGGAGTAAAAGAGTCTCAGTTGACTTGAGAAGTAGAAATTTCATCTTCGTTGTGTCTTTGAAAGCTGAATCCATGCTCAAGAATCAGTGTTCTTACAGAACAAACGCTTGAATACTGACGAAGAGTGACATGTCTTTAATTCAGGAAAGTTAGCACTGCTTCTAAGACTGTTCATTTTAACTGTTAACGACACACGCACTGCGAACAAAGATGAAATATTTTGTTATTTCATCAACAGGCCACGTAGAAATCTGCGTAGATCAAATGATATATATATCAGGGTTTCTCAATTCTTCACCTGCCATTATCACGTGCTTTTTAATGAATGAAGCAAGGCAGAATTTAGCTAATAATTGGCGAGTCAATGAGTCAATTGTTGCCAACAATTTACTGCGCAATTCACCCGCAGTATGAATAAAGATCATCTTTGATAATGTTTGCTGGTAAGTCGAAGCATTCAATGTCAGAATTATCTTCAAAAGTAAATGACACCGAGAACGTTTAGTTTAATCCGAAAAATGGTACTTTTCTCATGCATAAGGATGGATGGTTATTCAAAGAATATTTAATTCAGAGCTTGAAAGAATCCCTTAACTCAGAAATATCAGAGATTATTATCCATTTGTTAATGAATTTCTGCCTATTATTGGCAGATACATTTACATCGAAATAAAAGTTAATCTCCAAAGTGATATGTTCCACTTCCTTCAGGTAGTCATCTTTCTGTGCTGTAAGGTAATAACTTTGCTTGTTTGCACAATTCATATCATTTGTAATTTCAGTGGAGAGGTGTAAGTTATTTAAGAAACTTGTTATGCTTTGACTGGGTTTTATTCATATATATCCAAATGGAATTGAGGATGTGTTTGATAAATGACTATTCAGTGTATGTATCCAAGTAAATTTACATTCCTCAGTTAAATGATAAGATCCAGGTATTCGGTTATAATGTGCATGTAAATGATCGCAGGTGGGACAGACAACCTGTGTGACAAACCTACTGTGTATTTCGGAAAATAAATCAACTCTTAGCGTGTATGCCCTAAACATGAGGAAATTAACGAATAGTAATTAGTCTCCTTTTGAAATTTGTTCAGACTATCAAGTTCAATTCCTTGTGTTTACTGAGGTATAATAGATACAGATTACTGACAAACGTAATCTTAAAAATACCCAACAGTTCAACTGGGAACTTTAGCAAGTAGATAATAACATGAAAGAACATGACACTGCCAAGATAACACATAGGTTATTTTATATGCTAATCGTGGGTTAATTCTTTAAGGTATTAAACTGCTAATTTTTAGCAACTAAATTAGGGATTTCCTCCTAATCTGCTCAGAAACTCTTGGAATATACTTTCAAACCAAACAGGGATAAGAGACAGGATCAGTGATTCCTTTGAAGTTTGAAGTTTAAAAAATAACCTATTGGCGAAGAATAAGCATTGAGCTATATCTTTTCAGATAGATGAAACTGAACACTTATGATAGTAAAAGTGTTATAAGGATTTCAATAAGTATGATTATTTCGAAACAATTTGTATTAGATTACCAGAAACAGGTTTTCTTCACTGAGACACCAATTCCAAATATCAAATAATCATTCAGATAAAAGAAACGTGATTTATTTCGGAGTAAATCCTGTAAGAACAATTAAGTAAAACAAATACTGTCATCCATCTTCCATAATAATTTGTTTACTAGATATGTCACACACTGACACATTAGTATCCAATGGACGACAACTTGAACACAGTTCACTGTTCATACTCATATCAATATCACTTGTCTTCTACCTAAATTGGCGACCTGTGAATTCATCCCATACTTTGAGTAGTCTGATAACATAGAACAGCCACATAATCAGGGATGTGAAGAGAGAGAACCCTGATTAACTAGATATCTTACTTATTCAATAAGGTGAACACTATTGTCAGACACTGTATCCTTTGCATTTCTACAGAGTTCAGTAAAATGACTTGCACCACTAATCGAAAAATGTTCAAACATAAGTTACAGCAAATATCTGATTCAAGTTTCATTTATTTTCCCAAGATACAAAAATAATAACGGAACCAAAAGGTGAGTAGTAGTTGGGATTTATTTTGATAACTATTGTTAGTCAATTAAAAAGCTGATTCTGTCTATTGATTACGAAATAAGTTCGGAAAAGTTGCTGAAATTTTAAATTTGTTTGACGTTCACAAGTTAAGAGAATCGCATATTCTGAATAAATTAACTTTATGTTCTGACTATTTCTATTCATAAATATACAGTTTATTAACTTCCAGTCTGACGTGATATGAGCAAAAACATTATGATAAGCGACTGTAGAGGGATGAAAGAAGCCTACGATAACTTTATCCGCATAGTCCAGTTGTCATATTTTCCGCTGCATTTAGGAGGGTTGCAAATGGGCTTCTCATATAATGTGCATCAGTTTTCAATTATGTGTGTGATGAAATGCCTCGAAGTCACTTTTAGAAGGTACATTCTCCAAACCTGTGTTGAGAAAGAACGGATTAGTTTCCTTTTACTGACGATGGGAACAGAACTGTATAAATTGGTTGGCTGTCATTTCGATTTTCCGTAAAAATGGATCTTCTCAAGAAGCCGTCAGCTTTCATTATGATTGAAACATTCAAGGAATGATATGTATCTTTCAGTTTCATTTCCCTAGGTGAACCGGATAGTAGGATGACTGTCATTGAATACTTCATGATGTCATTCAAATCACAGTTCTCGTCTCAAATAATTAACGTATCATCCACGTATCTTTTGCAGAAGTTAAGCCCCACTGTAGCGTCGCTTTGCGTTCGTCTATAAGGATTCCATCTTCCTGTATGTTAATTTCACTTGTAAAGAAAGTGAATATTTAATTTGTATCGATGTATGAGTGCTTTTCGGTATGATGTGGGCATGACTGTTTTTACATTCTAAATGCTAATGTAATCGCAAATGAAGCATGCTATTCCGTATAATGGAACATTAGTAAATGGCGAGTAAACATCAAGTGATAACATGCTCTCCTAAGTGACACTAACATCATTTAGGCAATTATTAAATTCAGAATTATCATACAAAGAATAGCTACAGATTTGTCTTTCTAATGGTTCCAAGAGTTCTGTCATCCACTTTGTGATATATTGATACGCTTAACCTGTCATGTGTAAATTGAGACAAAGTGACTTAGGTCTCGGTGACACTTTAGTGTCATTTCTTTCGTCTATTTGATCAAATTTTCAGTATTTGCAGTCAACTAAACGATACAGAATTTTTAGTCATATGATGACATGAACATTTGAAATGGACCCAAATTAATCGAGGTGTAATTAAGGACGTATTTTTGAGGATGTTTCAGGAATTTTGCAGCTGGTTCAGCGAACTTTAGTAACTTCTTCAATCTGTAATCGGCATTACGACATCTGTTTTTTCATGGCCGCAGTAATCTAGATAAAAGCACCACGTTTCTATGACAGTGAATGTAACATTCAAAGCTGGCAGACACACTGAAGAAGAGAGAGTGTCTAATACCTTGAAAAGAACTTTTTTCTTTCACATTACTGTAAATATTCTTATGCTGCCCATTGTTATTCAACAACTCTCAGGGTGAACTACCGCATTTGACCACATCTGTGGGTATCAAGCACTTCAATTAATTATATAGAGCGAGGTGATTTGATGCGTGTTTTGTCTTAAACAGTCAAAGAACGTTATCTCCCCTGGCTGCAAAAATGTTTGGAACATTTTTTACTAATTCATCACTTCTTTAAGGGTCAACTAGTAAGTGGAAGTTTACATAACATTCTGTTGTTTCTAAGAAGCAAAGTCAAAACCAATTCATCTTTCTTCATTATTAATTTAGTCTTGAAGAAGTTTTGATAATTTAATTTTGTGTGACGTGTACATAAAGAGAATTGTGTACTCTAAATAAGTTGACTCGTATTCTTATGGTTATTATCTCTCTAAATTTAAAGTTTACTAACTTTTTATTTGACTCGACTCGAGCATTCAAGCGAAATTTGAATGAATACGTGGTTTTACATATTATTAAAATGTATCAAGTAAAACGCGTGTATATATCTAATTTTCTTCAAAGAAGTTGACTACCATACAGTGCATTCGTGAATACATAAGAGATACGTTACAAAACACGCGAAATTATCTGATTTCGGGAATGAATAAAAGAGCTTCATAAAGTGGTGATGATTCTCTGCAGAAAGTTCAACCATCGTATTTGACACGACTTAGCTTTAAACTCTATCGCTGCTAAATGTCTCGGAATCAATTTAAAGACGCTTTTGATTGAAAATGCATATATGGGCTGACATTCAGAGAATAGATTGAAGAGGGATAGGTGGTTTTACGTCCTCTGTACAACTGCTTTGATATCTTTCATAACCGTAGCAGAAAATCGAAAATTATGTGAACCTGTGTGCGTATTATTAGAAGATATGTATGAAACCAATGTTATTGTGTCTAAAGGTTCGTGTGGAAGTGTGGAGCTATTTATTTGAAGCTCTATGGTATATACAAATAGTGATGCCATTCTAGTTGCTAAAGGTGAGTTGACGATTAAAAGTGAAAGCATTTTTCATGTTAATTCCAGAGATTATCGAAGTTTTTCATTTTAACTAATCATGCGCCTAATGACAAAAATTCTTCAGACTGTCAGAATTAACTGAACCCTTATTCAGTCCAAGCAACGGTTTATCTCATAGTAACTCTTCCAGGAGAGAATGTGTGAACCCTCTGAAGATGATAGGTAATAACTGCAAGAAAATGTTAACATCAAGGAAGTAAAGTGAAATCGGCTGATGTTTTTGATAATGTGTCTGAAGTCTGTAATCAAATCCTCTTCGATTTTATTCCGTCAGACTAGGAATTCGCACGTTGGACGATTGTTCTTTGTTTTAAAGGTTATGTTTTCTGAGCCATATTCTTCATAAAGGATCACGGAGATATGCGTAAACAAAGGTGAGACAGAAAAAGACAAAAATTAAATCGAAGGCAATTTCATCTATCAGTTAGTCACAGACAGTAACCAGATATATTTTCACTTATTAGCTTGCAGGGATTTGATTGTTCAGAACTTGAGTTTAGTTGTTGAACACTGGATGTAACTGAGTTAAAGTATCAGCCCCTGTCAAAAAAGCGTTTGCTATTGTTAGCGTTTTATTGACATATCCTCCGGGGATTGCAATATAGTTTTATGATTTGGGCTACAAGGAATCTCAAAATGCTTAATCATCCACTTATACCTGTACATAATTGCTCTCATTATATACCAAAAGCATGAAGTAGTTCTAAAAAATCCTTTAATATTTCATCATTATTTTTATAATACTGGATCTTGACAGTTTGGACACTCAGTGTAATCAACACTAGTGAGATTATGACATTAACTGAACATCAAATATCTAAAGCAACTAATGAATTCAACAGAACTACTTCGTAAGTGGACTATTTCTCAATTATGCAAATAAAAATTCATCTCTCAAAGCAGTCTAGTCTCGATAGCAGAATACGCAGCAGAGTGCAACATGTTCTGCGGTATTTTATCATGAAAATAAAATTTTGAAAAGGCTATTTTCAAGCTGTTCTTCTGAGAGTCAGCCGCTCAACTATTGAGGAGACCTCACAGGACGTCTCGTTTTCTGTTATTACCAATGAAAATTGTAGTCTGAAAATTGTTTTGAAAAATAAATTGATTCTGAGTCATTTTAGCTGTTAGCTGTGTGTGATGATAATCATCATGCGTCGGTGGCACAGTGGTTAGGACTGTCGCCGACCATGCACATGGTCCGGGGTTCGATCCCCTGCCGGCGCACACCCGATATCTATGCTCGGCCTGCAAAATTTGGGCTACCGATATCCAAGCTGAAAATTCCATACTTGTACTGAAAATACGGTGTGGAATCAAGCTGTAAATCAAAACCAAAATCAAATAAAATAAATCCTATTTCTCATTGAAAACATTCTACAAGAGACAAGATTCCTGAACATAACAGGATCACGATCCACCTTGGGAAACTGAAACAGATGACGTAATCACCACAGAAATAACTGATGACGAAATATTGTTTACGATATTATCCAGACAAAATTAGTTAACATCTGACTGATTTTTAAAATCATGCTTTAAGAAAAAGTATCACTGCTAAAATTGATATAAACAGTAACCGAAGAATTTCACTGAGCGTTTCCTCTACAACTTCAAAAATAAATTGAGTAAATAGTACTTTTTATCAATCTATCAAAAAAGTGAAGACAGATTTACAGAAGTTAGCAGTAGGATATCTGCTTGCAATTCAGATAAAAGACCAACGGAAGAAAAATTAAAAGTGATACAGAGTGAAACTGAGCGCATCTCTTCGATGAGGTTTACAAGATTAGATTCGATAACTGTCGAATAAAGAAGCGCAGATTAAGTTACGTTGAATTTGACTCAGTTAGTCCACCTTATGTCCCGAAGTTAGCGATTGTATATGTTCAAAACTGCAATACAAACACAAATCAAAACGTTTTCACAGTCTCTGTGCAAGTCAGTCGAAGATGAGTGCACTTAATCAGCCGAAATTTATTTCAAACATTCGGAGAAGGAAAACAGCAAGATAATCACAACAGTCAGCTCACAGAAGCCAAGAAATAACTGAAATAAGGCAAATGATAAAAGCAAAACAACGTATTTCACCTTCGTCCAGGTGAATAGTGATCCTGCTGAGTTCAATAATCCCGTCTCATATGGAATGTTTTCCAATGAGTAAGATGATGATTATAATTATTCACAGCTCTTGCTAAGAAAAGCCTCATTGTGAGAAATAGCTTTCTAGAGTAAAAAAACGAATTTTCAAAATAGATGTATTGATTCACTACTAAATTTTAGAAGCAAATACTTCAGATGTCCATTTGTTTCACCGAATAATCTAAACTTTTGTTTTAACACAACGTCACAGTAGCTAAAAGTATTCAGGTGGGAATTCTTACTAGACAATAATCACTTACAGATTTTTGAGGAAATCGCAGCTGACACATTCGTGAAATCAGTATGAGCACACTCCTGGTCGAATGAATACAAGATTCTCCCGCATTGCATTTTCATTTATTTATCAATTAGATTACTACTGTGGATTTCGCAGGCTTATTAGGTGTAACTGCTGTTGTGGCGAGTGCTATTGACACGATTTATCAGTTGTAGGTGAAGAGTCGTTCATTGGCACAAAGTCATCTATTAACAAGGAGATACATTTGTTGTCAGAGAAGATAAATATCATGGCGTTGTGGAGATACTTGAAGGACGCGAAAGGAACACGAAGGAAAACAATATGAACGCCGGAATAAGTACAAAAGAAAGATCTGTTGAAATGTGCGTTTAACATAAGGTGTACATAATTCAACTATACAGAGATATCAATTTCCAAATAAACATCACTTTATCAAGTTTTTCATCTTCTACCGTTACATTATCATTTCATTTCACTCACATTAATTTTAAAATATTTATAATAAGTATGACTTTATATTTTAAGTTTTGTTCAACGGCGGCTCGCTTACATCCCACAACTACCTTGATTGCCATCCAACAGAATCCATAGCTTTAACTCAACTTTCCTTTTCAAGCTGTTGAATGATATGTGAATGTACATTTTAAATTGGCTTTCAACCCGCTGCTGTGGAGTTCCCGAAGACGACAGTAAAAAATGCATTGAGGGATTATCTTATGCAGTGTTAATATTTCGTGTAGAATGAAGCAGCTATTATCATTGTTAATCAGTAGTATGTTGCAAAATGAACTTCTATAACGTGAATAATTTTCGAATTTATGTTTAGTGGGAAGAAACTCATCTTCAGAAGGGCGTTTAAAGCTGAATGGCACAAATTCACTGCTTTTTTCCTTGGTGAATACTATTCACCATCAATGAATTCACCTAGTATCGAATCTGGCATCAGCATTTAACAAAGCTAAAGCATCGAGTACCACACTCAAACAACATGGAAATGTGCTCATAAAGAATGGCCTACAATGTATAATAAAATCTTGTTAATTCGAAACATTCCATAATACAAATTTCATAACTTGTATGAGAGTTCTATTTATCAAGTGCTGCAATTACTTTGCACTTTTGGTTTGGCTTTCATCATTCGTCGCATTCGTTCCACTCTTGCCTAAGTCTTATCCAGATTGAATTGTTTTGCATTAATTTAGAGACCACAAGTAAATCTATATTTTTAATGCTTCTCAGTACATACACTAAACAAATAACACTTAGGGAATGATGCAATCATCGTCAGTTACCTGTTATAAAACAAGTCACAAAATATGCTGTGTATCTCACTCTGATTTTATGTAGCCAGTCACTATCTCAATAAGTGTTTTTCAGTGAACAGTTGCTTCCACAATTATTGTTAACAAAGGGGAAACATCTTCAATGGCCATCTAATTGTTCTGTGCCACTTTAAATGTGAATTCATTTAATTGGTCATCGAGTCTTGTACACTACGTCGTTACGATATACAGTGAATTGCAAACATTATTAAACTTTTTATTTATTTAACAGAAGACTTTCGTAAGTGGACTACTTTCCTATTATACAGATAAACATTCACCTCGCAGAGCAGTCCAATCTTGATGGCAGAATAAGCAGTATATTATAACATATTCTGTGGTATTGTACCTTGAAAAGAATTTTGATAGGGTTATTTCCAAGCTATTCATCTGAAAGTCAACGTCTTAACTACTGGAGAAACCTCACAGGACGTCATGCTTTCTGTCATTATCAACATAAATTGGAGTCTGAAATTAGTTATGACAGATTAGTTAATAGTGACTCAACAACATCATCACCCACTGTTATACGTGATGGATAATATTCATTTGGTAAAATTATATTTACTTTTATATATATATGTTTACACTCTTATTGAAAGATAAAGTAAACAAAGTCAGCTTCAAAATCGTAATGCCTCTCTAAAATTCATCTGGTTAAATTATAATAACTGTTTGTTTGGTATGTCTACCTACCAGTGAATATCGTTGATGGTATATCTGTTTCTCTGAAGAGGGAATTAGGAGGTTAGGAGAGGTTTCTTATTTATTCTCTATCTGAGAGATAATCAGTTCATCTAATAAGGGCGAAACATACTAAACACTTTTTTAATTCACTCAAATAATTGTTGATATCAACATCTTCTATCCGTACTCTTTATCATCCAAGTGAAGGGATGTAAGTCAGTGTTCGATCAGTTGACCAATATTCGTCCATCTACTCCGTATTATCTTAATTTGCAGACAGCATAAGTAACAGTTTGTTTAACTGTGTCATAACGCTTCAGTCTAGTGAAGTATTTTGAGGAAAATTATTGTATTCTAACGAATCACCATAAAACATTATGTTATTAACCGAAGTACGAAACACTTTACTTGCAATAAAGTCTGTTCGCTCCTGTAAACTCCGTGAAACACAACTCAACTTAAGCAGTTTTAGGCCGGTTTATTCCTGTAATCATACTGAATGCATATCAACAGTCATCATTCAGGAGGACTGTGTAGAATACTGTAAGAAATGACAAAACTTAAACTGTTATTATTTCCGTAATGACGAGCAGGTTAGCAGAAATTTGTTGAAATCGGTTGAACACAATACTGTGTACTGTCGTGATGAGCTCAGTCGCTTGAAAGTCTTTGCTGTTTCACTTCCAGGTATTTAGGACTGTAGCAAATATGCGTAGCAGCTTATACATGTTGTCAGTTGGAATCTCATTTGTCCTGTCTCACATTATATTTCAGTAAAGGACAAACTGCCTAAAACAAGTGAGTAAATTTTATTCGTTTTGTGTTAACATTTTGCTTACACAAATACGTTAGTCAGAGGAGGCTAAAATAGGCTCAGACGGATTTTCTAGTGAACTATGAATTATATCAAGCAGTAATAACATGGAGTTATCACCGAAAAATTTGAAGTGAGATGACATTATGATACTTCCACCAGGACTTTGATGACGAGTTTATATTTGTCACTAAAGCTACGTGAGTATTGAAAGTTGAGTAGGTAGAGTAGCTGGTTTGTATAAGTCAACAAACTTGAGTCTGAAATATGACATTAAATAACAATATCAGTTTAATGACGATGAGCTGGTCAGTAAAGAACAAGTAATAAATTCGTTTCTTAATGGGACAACAAAGAAAATATATTAACACGTGATAATAAACGTGAAACTAATAAGTCATAAAAATGATGAAACACAACTTTCAAATTCAATCTTATTTTAGTAATCACATGCATAAGCTGAAGCCTAGTCTGCATCATAAAAGCGTGAGCGAATAAATCACCCCAGGAATAGATAAACACGCTTCATATTATTTTGTCGAACATGTGTAAATTTTACATATATCACAGAATATGGCCACAAAGCCCACATTATTAAAAGAAAGCACGTTTTGTGTGTGGCGTGGGAAAGAAAGTTCTATCTTCTGCTTGGAATCCACGATGCTGTGCAATAGTTGGAGATCGTGATTCCTGATTTCAATCTCCAGACAAAAATAACTGAGAAGACAAGACTTCCATTCACTAAAATGTTTTCTGATATCCTTCGACTTCCGCTATCTCAACCCGCACAAATGTCACCAAGTTTGGTGATGGAAAATATACGATAAAATGTCGAACTACGTAGAGTGTCCACCAAATATATTTTCAGGTGAGACTGCAATTCAATGGATATAGTTCGCAGAAATAAGTGTTATCAAAATCAACACACTGATATTTTCTATGTTGAGTACACTTTTACTTGTCTGTTCAGATTTCGGATGTTTATAATTTTGGGATGCATATCCTGAAAATAAAATATCAAGTGACGAATATTTTCTGTGGCTTCAAAGTAAGGTGAAGTGGTTTGCGTAGAGTTACCTTCATTTGTTTGTCCTATTTCATTAAGTGTGACACAGGATGTGAACCAAATGTTGCCTGTGCCCATAGAAACCCAGCACTAACAGGAACGAATGAAGGATGAAATGTCACATTATATATACAATTTATCCACAACTAGGCCGAATGACAGGAAATAATCAACCATACCAAATAAAGAAAAGTAATAAAAGGTATTCACCTTGTAATAGTTCAAATACTTCATGGGCATTCAATGTTTATTTATTTCCTCTTCATGTGGCTTTTCCAATGTTCTTCAGTATCCTTCAAAATCTACTAGTTGTTCTACAGGTTTTATATTAACTGGCTAAGTTTCAGCGTTTAAAATCTACTAGTATATCAAACCCGTAGGTACCGTTACACTTCAAAATGGAGAAAGTAAGTATCATTTGAACACACGTTTGATTTTTCTCTCCTTGAATTGAGATTTCCAAAAATATTTTATTCTTCGATGTGAATATGAATTTCACGCTTGTATTATAATTCGTAATTTGCACACAAAATCTTGATACTGTGATATTTTGTGATATAGCTTTCATTTTTCTGTTCCAAATGTATCACATAGTGATTTAATCTTCCATCTTGTGATATTTCCAGTTCACGATTTGTTATATATGGCCCGCTTATATGAGATGTTTCACTTCGGAACTCCACAAACTTGTATAAAATGCCTCCAACAATTTTAAACCAACCGAATTCAAATATCCATTTGAATAGTTTTAACTGATTTGGCTACCAGGAGAAAACGATTGGTCAATAACGTTTGTTGTGATAAAATCAGCATCGCTAAAATAATGCCAGAGTAAAATAAAAGTTTGAAATCAACTTCGGAGTCGGTTATATAAAGCCAGCATTTTTCAAAGAAACATTAACTGAGCAAACTGAAACGTTCAGTATTGATAAAGCTTCACTGAAAAACCTTAAATAGTCCATAGGAACAGAATAATATGAAACTTAACAAATAGCCTATCTGATGCCTCAAGAAATATATCATTATGATCTCAACCAAAGTTGATGATACTGGCATATAAGCATCTATTGAAAAGACCAAGAAACATCATCATTAATGCAGAAGTTTATACTAACAAACTAATAGAATTTTTTCATTTGAACATCTTGCAGGAGATTTCTGCTCATTCTCAGTTATCTTAACTAAATGAACTTGATTGACACAAGTCATTTTATTCCATGATAATGCCGTCTGTGTTCCGGATCAAAGACCCATCAAAATCTTTGGTATCACTGTTAAGCTGCTTCAAAAGTAAGTGGTGACATCAACTTCAGAGACTACAAAAACGTCATAGAGGGAAATAAACTCAACTCGTCAGCTGTTTTAAGCTCACTATGGAGAAAAGTTCAAGAGAGCACATCTGATGGCGAAAATAGTTTCTAACAAATATTTAATTGCACAAGATAAAGAGAAAGAATGAAAAGTGATCATCTTGCAAAAGTCCAAATTCTTCATAGACAATTAATGTTTATTTATTTCCTCTTCATGTGGCTTTTCCAATGTCCTTCAGTATCCTTCAAACTCTATTAGTTATTACACAGTTTCTATATTAACTGACTAAGATTGAAAGTTTAATATCTACCAGTCTTTCAAAAGTATTTTATAACAGCAAATTTTATTCAATTAACTTCAAACCCGTAGGTACCGTTACACTCTCAAATGGAAAGAGTTAGTTTCGTTTGAACAAACGTTTCATTTTTCTTTCTGTGAATTGAGATTTCTTATAATTTTTGATTCTTCAATGTGAACTCAGGGAATTTGAATTTTACGCTTGCATTATAGTTAGCAATTCGCACGCAAAATCTTGATACTGTGATATTTTGTGACATAGCTTTTATTTTTCTGTTTGAAATGTGTCACACAATGACTTATTCTTCCATTTTGTGATATTTCCAGTTGAAAAGTTGTGATTTGTGATCCGCTTGTGTGAAATAATTCACTTCGTAACTCCACAAACTTGCACAAAAAGCTTTCAACAGTTTTCAAACAACCGGAATCAAATATCCTTTCAAATGTTTTCAGTGACTAAGGCCACTAAGAGAAAAGAATTTTTTGAATAACATTTGTTGCGGTGAAACCAGGATTTTTATAATCAAGCCAAAGTGAATTTAAAGTTCGAACTCAACTTCGAAATTGGTAAAACAAAGCTAGTTTTTTCAGGTTTTTTTTCCATAATAATAATTATTTCATAATCAAGTTTCTATTTCCATGAAAGTGACATTTTCTATCTTGAATACTCATTTATTTGTCTGTTCGGATTTCGGATATGTTGACGTTCTGATGCAAATTCTGAAAATAAAAAAATCTAGTGATGGTTATCTTGTGTCCCACCAAATAAGGTGAAGTCGTTTACGTAGCGTCAGTTTCATTGGTTTGTCTTAATTTATTTAGTATAACACCAGGTGTGAAGCACATCATGCCTATGCCCATTTAAACGCAGCATTGAGGAGACAAATATTTATAAATGGTGTACTGTAACATTTTATCTACAATTTTTTCGCAGTCAGCACGACTGACATGGAAAATAGTTTTTAACAAATAAGCAACTGCACTAAATAAGGAGAAATAATGAAAAGTACTCATATCGCATAGGTCAAATTCACCATGGACAATCGATGTTTATTTATTTCCTGTTCATGAGACTTTTCCAATACTCTTCAGTATCCTTCAAACTCTATTAGTTGTTCTACAGATTTTAGATTAACTGGCTACGTTTGAGCGTTTAAGAACTACCAGCATTTCAAAAATATTTTATGACAGCAAATTTTATTCAATTACCTTCAAACCAGTAGGTACCGTTACACATCCAAATGGAGAGAGTAAGTATAATTTGAAAATACGTTTGATTTTACTCTCTGTGAACTAATATTTCTTAAAAACATTTTATTACTTGATGTGTATACGGAGAATTTGAATTTCGAATCTATGTTCAGTCGGAAGGAGCTAATCTTAGGAAGGGCATTGAAAGCTGAATGGCACAAAATCACTGGATTTTTCCTCAATGAATACTATTCACCATCAATGAATTAAACTGGTACGGAATCTGACACCAACATTTAACGAAGCTAGAGCATCAATTACCACACTCAAACAACAAAGAAATAATGCTGATTAAGAATTAGTTGCAAAGCGTGAAAAAATTGATGTTAATCAAAACTTTTATACGCGTTCTATCAGGTTCTTCAGCTTCTTTGCATTTTGATTTAGCTTTCATTATTCTTCACCTTTCGTTTAACTCTTCCCTAAATCTTATCCATTTTAAATTTTTTTGCATTACTTTAGAGGACACAAGTAAGCTGGTATATTTTAATGTGGCGTTGTGCATACACTTAGCACTTGGGGAATGATGCAGTAATTATACATTAACCATAACAGAACAAGACGCAAAAATATATTGTCTATCTGACTCTGATTTTATGTAATCATTCAATATCTCAATAACAATGTATATCAGTGAATAATCGCTCCCACAATCATTTTTAACAAAGGAAAGTTCCTCCAATGGATCCCTTTATTTTCTGTGCCACTTTAAATGTGACTATATCTAATTGTTAAGTGAGCCTGATATAACAGTTTGCTGCGGCATTACGACATATACTGAATTGCAAACATTACTAAATATCCGAATGAAATTTTGATAATTTAATCCAATTTTTATTACGATTATAGGTTTACAGGCCATAGATGTTACGAACTTTTTGGAATAATTCAAGCGCCGAATCAGATTGATTCATTATAAATATTCAAATTAATCCCAGAGAGTTAAGAAAATCAAAGCAAAACTTTTCTAAACGCTTCGCTATATAGGCCACAGCTTCTTCAGCAGAATTCAAATCTGCAGGAATGTGTAGAATACTGTTGGAAATGACAACATTTCAACTGTGTTTATTCCCTTGATGACTATCATGTCAGCAGAAAGTTGTTGAAATATGTTTGACAAAATACCTGTTGAGATGACAAGATAACCTAAGCTGTTTGAAAGTCTTCGTTACTTCGCCTACAGGTATTTAAGACTATCGGCAATTCCCGTAACAGCATAGACAATTTCTCAGTTGGAGTCTCATTTTTCCTGTCTCATGCCATATTTCAGTGAAGGATAGTCAACCAAAGACGAGTGAGTATATTTGTCATTCGCCTTCTTAATATGTCAAGTTTCCTCTCACATTTGAGACCAGACATTTTCATTTTGTGCGGTTAAAATATGGAGTTATCAGGAGAAAAATTTAAAGTGAGATGATTTCATGAGAATTCCGCCAGTGGCTTGGTTAAAAGTTTGCCACTACAGCTACATGAGTATTGAAAGATGACTCACTAAAACAGTCGGATTCTTTAATTCGCAAAAGCTGAAATTGGAATATGACAATAAATAATAATGCCAGTTGAACGACGATCAGAAGGTCAATATAGGACGGGTAAAAAGTGCGTTTCTCAATGGAACGGGAAATTAATGAGTCATAAAAATGATGAAACATAACTTTCAAATTCAATTACTGGTTTACATTCATATGTATAAACTGAAGTTTAGTCTTCATCACAAAAGCATGAGCGAATGAATCTCTTCAGGAATAGATAAACACGCTTCATGTTTTTTATCGAATGTATGTAAATTTTACTTATATCAAAGAATATGGTGCCAAAGCCAACGTCATTTGAGGAAGCACATTTTGTGTTTAGCATAGAAAAGAGGGTTCTACTTTCTGCTGAGCATCTGTGATGTTATGCAGTAGTTGAAGATAGTGTATCCTAACTTCATTCTTTAGACCACAAAACATATGAGACAACAAAACTTCCTTTAAATAATTTGTTATATTATTTCCTTCGATTGTCACTATCTGAACTCGCGCAAATGTGAACAGGCTTGCTGAGTGAAATTGTGAGATAAAACATTATACTTTGGAGAGTGTCTATCAAATATATTTACAGCTTAGACTGCAATACAGTGGATATAGGTCACAGATATAAAAGTTATCATAATCAAGTTTCTATTTCCATGAAAGTGACATTTTCTGTTTTGGATACTCATTTACTTGTCTGTTCGGATTTCGGATATTAAAACGTTTTGATGCAAATTCTGAAAATAAAGAAATCCAGCGATAGTTATCTTCTGTGCCTCCAAATAAGGTGAAGTCGTTTGCGTAGACTCAGTTTCATTGGTTTGTCCAAATTTATTCAGTATAACACTTGATGTGAAGCGACTGTTGCCTATGCCTATTTTTAAATGATGTACTGTCACATTTTATCTACAATTTTTCCACAGTCAGCGCGACTGATGTGGAAAATGGTTTTTAACAAATAAGCAACTGCACTTAATAAGGAGAAATAATGAAAAGTACTCATATTTCAACAGGTGAAATTCTTCATGGACAATCAGTGTTTATTTATTTCCTCTTCATGTGGCTTTTCCAATGTTCTTCAGTATCCTTCAAAGTTTTTATATATTTTACAATTTTTATATTAACTAGATATCATTTCATTCTACGTCTGAGCGACTAAAATCCTTAGGTCATACAAAAAATATTTTGTAACCGCATGTTTTATTCAATTAACTTCAAACCTGTAGGTACCATTGAACTTCCGAATGGAAAGAGTAAGTTTCGTTTGAACATACGTTTGATTTTTCTGTCCGTGAATTGAGATTTTAAAAAAAATCATATTCCTTGATGTGAATACAGAGAATTTGAATTTCACGCTTACATTTTAATTAGTTATATGTGCGCAAAATCTTGATACTGTGATATTTTGTGATACAGCTTTTATTTTTCTGTTCGAAATGTGTCACACAGTGATGGAATATTCCATTTCGTGATATTTTCAGTTGACGTTTTGTGATTTGTGACCTGCTTATATGAGGTGATACAGTATGTAACTCCACAAAATTGTACAAAATGCTTCTAATAGTTTTCAACCAACCGAATTCAAATATCCATTTTAATGGTGTTAATGGATTGGGCGTTTTAGAGAAAACGATTTCTCAATAATAGTTGTTGCAGTAAAACCGCCATCGTTATTATTAAGTCAAAGTGAAATAAAAATGTCTGAACTCAACCTTAGAGTTGGTTATATAATGCTGGAAGTTTTCAACTAGCAAAGTATTAGCATCTGGGCAAACTGAAAAGTCAGTGCTGATAGAGCTTAACCAAAAATCTCAAATGGTTTATAAGAACACAATATTAAACTGAGCAAATAGCTTCTCTGATGCCTCAAGGAATATATTATTGTGATCACATCCAAAGCTACTGATACTGGCACTTGGAAAGATCAAGCAACATCATCACCTATAAAAAAGTTTATGAAAATAGATTAATAGGCTTTTTCGTTTAAGTCTGGCATGAAATTTCCGCATATTACCCGTTATCTTAACTATGTGAACTTGATTGACACAAGTCATTTTATTCCATGATAATGTCGTCTGTGTTTCGGATCAACGACCCATCAAAATCTGTGGCATCACTGTGAAGTTGCTTGAGAAGTAAGTGGTGACATCAACTCCACAGACTTCAAAAAACATCATGCTGGGCGATAAGCTCAACTGAACAGTTGTTTTTAGCTCACCTTAAAGTAAGATTCGAGACAGCGAATAGGTTAAAAAAAGTGCGTCCTACCATCACTCTTCATAGCATATCCATCGCATCTTTTGTATTAAAACTCAGAAGAATACAGATTTAAATTCTACTTTGGAAGAGAGGTAAAACATAGGGAGCCATCGTCATTCAATTTTAAATGTCACATACTACAATATATTCAGGACATTTGTCACTTTCTACTCTTTCAACAATATCGATTTTCCTTCAGGCTGCTAATATATTTACACATATGTAAATGTATATTTGCATTTATATCGGACCATTGATTCTGGGTATGATTCGAACTCTCACACGTCACCACCTGAGAAAGAGTGACATAAAATGGCCGATAAACACTGCCAGAATCACATCGTAATAAACTGCGGAGAATAGGTGAACAAGGGCTTATATGAGTACTATGTTGTGTGTATTATTTTCCGTAGTGTATCAAAATATATTGCCTATCGGAATAAGGTTTCTTAGTTTAAATATAATTCTGCGGAACTACGTTTGACTCAGCAATGATTTACTTATTTCCAGGTATAACATGTCGTCACTGATATGGTAGGTTTACTGTGAATTTACGCATAAATTTTGTAGAGTATAATGAGACAGTGGACAGTTGACCGTTATCGTATTATATAAACATTCGTACAAACAGGTGAATAAATTTAATTGTTTATTGGTTAAACATAAATTTGGTGGCAGCAAGTGTGCAAAATGAATCTTCTTAATTCACTAGCAAATTGTAGTCCAACCAATATTAACAATCCAGATACAATCTGTGGTCTCGATAAATTAAATGTTCAGTGAGAAGTGTAGTGATATAGACTTTGGTTGACTTCCTAGTCTTTGAACATACTACCATTGCCTATCACGTTCATCAGCACCAACAAGGGTACATATGACACTTATTTCTCGTACAACCCATAAAGCCAGTCTTAATTCTTCATTCGAATTCACATAATTGAGTTATTACTCTGTCTGGCGAAATCCTAACTATGAGGTAGTTACTAATGGACAAGAAAGAAAAGAAAAAGAACTACTCGGATACAACGGCAAAAGAGAAAAACAGTGAAGCTAAAAGGTTCACATGATAGTGAGTAACTAGTTGATTCAGGAAGAAAGTGCTGAGTTTGACTGATTCATAGAAAAACATGAAACAGAGGAAGTTACACGAAAGAGGGAAGGAGAGGAAGATAACAAATTCATTCAGTTATCACGGCGATGAAAGATTGAGAACTGCTTCTTTATGAAGAAATAAATCGGGTTTTGGGCGTTTTATAGCGATTGTTACGGTAAAGATAACTACTTTGAATTTTGGTAATATTGAAAGAGTTCATGATAACGACACTAAAATCCGTATCGACAAAATGTCCGGCTATGGCACTACTTTAAATCTTTGTTTCCTTAAGACGCAGGCATTTTGTTACGTGTTAAAGGAAATCAGTGTGCCCTACTTTCTCTTCTGGCAATGTGACTGCTACCTCAGATACGTGAGAATTTGTATATGTTGTTACAGTTGACATCAGAAAGATATCTGTCGAAATTCGACTGCACCAGGGAGCACGTTTTTCGATAAACTGCAACCAACTGATTTGTGGGATTGGACGTTGTCGATATTTACACATTTAAAGTCGAATTGAATGAAAATAGGTTTCTTTTCCACTGTGATTTGTTTAGCATTTAAACCCTCATATCAGTCATGCAGATAGATAAATGTCTAAGAATGACTGTTGTTTCGCAAAATCTTAGATATAAATGTGATTTCTGGACACTTTATTACGTTTGAAGCACCCTTTCAGCTGCTATTATATAACATTGGCAGGTATATTATAATGGTCCTATTCATACACGTCATACTCGATTTAGGCCAAGTGCAGCTGATGAGAATCTGCTGAAATAAATGAAGGTACCACTTTATTCTGCACATACGGTTGTTTCTGAATCATTCAAATGCATGTATTCCGTGACATGTCATCAATGGAAGGTAACATTTCAATGAATAAGGTATTATACTTGTTCTTATTGGTGAGGGATAGAATTTGCCGGTTACTAATTGAGATTTGATATTTTATCATGACGGTAATATCGTCAATATTGGTCACATCTTCAGCGTAGGCCTCAGCTTATGGAATGTACACGACCAACCACTACAACTCGGAGGAAAATTTCGCAAATTTGTTTTCCTTCACTGATTGAAGACTATATGACTTTAAAAAGAAATGCGAAATTCCCTTAACGGTTGACTGGCAAAATTCTAGTGAATAGTAGGTGTTTACTGGTCACAGAATAGTGAAATTGTGTATGGCAGAGATTACGAACCTTCTAAAGAAGGCATCAACAAATTCACTAAGGAAATATAAATCCTGCGATACCATTAACGTAAGCTATTGAAATATATGCAGTACAAATGGGCAACACTGTTGCATATTTTCAAATAGTAATATATTCTGACGACCATCAGACTTATTATTAATCAGATTAAATGTGTGTTAAACATTACAGTGAGTAAACTGACGCGATAAAACAACCTTCCTAGCACAATCAACAAAGTTGTCGTACTGCAAGATTAGTAGCTAAGTCAATTGTTAAATTCGTTTGCTTCTCATAGAAGATTCTGCATTACAATCAGAATATTGTTTTGTGTTGTTTTAGATCACGGATTGCACTGATTGCTGACCTCAACTGCCATTTTCTGTTTCATTTGAGTTGCAAATAAATGACAGCTGCTCAATCCACTCCTAGTAAAATCTTCGTTTTGTGTTTTTTGAACCAAGCTATTTCCTTTGTTTTTGTATGTTAATGCTCTTCTTTAAATAAATATGTTTTACGTTTAATTGTCGCAAAGTGCCCTTTATACAATGTAATATCACAGTTAATAATTTTATGCATTATCAAATATAATTAAGACATCATTCTTATATAAACCATCTCTCGTCTCGTGAATAAATATCCTCATTCTGTTGAACTAAGCCCGTAAGACTATTATACCCATAATCTTAATAATTGAAATAAAACTTAAGATATTCGGTTGGAAAAGTAAAAATCTATGAAATAGCGTTACAAAATGTCTGGAAACTAAGTAATTTCGTCAACACCATGGCTGATGTTGCATTTATCAATTCAAGAACACTGATGGAAATTTGAGTGATTGTTTGTCTCAAATCAAGAATCATCATTTGAATATGTTAACATGTTGGTCCATGAAGAGTTTCCTGTTATGACAGCAAAACTTTTGCATGATATTTCAAGTACTTCCGGGTCATATTCTTTTATTTCATTTTATCTAATTAAATAGATTTCAGTGACATTGTCTTTCGAATTAATAAATTCATGTAGTGAAAAATAAGTTATCAATACAAGGTTCAACTAATCTGTGCTGAATAGTCTGTCTCCTCAATACTTCAGATGAGAAGCTAAACGTTTGAAATCAATCCTTTAATTTGATTTTCTCGTTATGTTTGTGATTCGCTCATCACTGTTTCTATTTTATGCAGTCGAGAATTAACGTGGGTTCGAATCCCGTGGGTGCGTATTGATGAAGAGTCCCAAACTGGGACGAAACAGCTGTAGAGTACTCCCAGGTTTTCCAATGGTTCTCTGACTAATGTCAGCTCATGATGAAAATCTTGTAACCAATCAAATCCGTTCAAAAAACACTTGAATATCAATGAGATGCTCACTGACGACTTGCCCTATTCAGGTAGGTAGTTACCTGGGGTTATAGTGAGAAGTCGTCACCAGTAGGGTGCGGCAGGTCGGGTGTGAGGACAAATACTCGCCGAAGACATTGTCTAGCGGTCGCGCTATGTCGTGAGTTGGCAGAAGTTAGAATTCATGGGCCATTAGATCAGGTCCCGGTGGCTTAATGGTTTACTAGCTCGCCTTGTAACCAGAAGGTCCTGGGTTCGAATCCCGTGGGTGGGTACTGATGAAGAGTCCCAAACTGGGACGAAACAGCTGTCCAGTACTCCCAGGTTTTCTAATGGTTCTCTTACTAATGTCAGCTCATGATGAAAGTCATGTAACCAAGCAAATCCCTACAAACCAACACTAGAATTATGCAAATATTCACTGAAACACCATTTAAGGTCGGACGTCATAACACTGCAAGCAGAGTAGCTTTTCCGAGCAAATTTGCATTGAACAGATACTAAGATTTCTAAAGCTCTGCAATTGATACTCATTTGTCTTCTTCGGCTTTAATTTGCAATATATTTCCAGCAGTTTATGAGTAGAGACAAAGGATTCTGAAGATCGTAATTTCATATTCATATTCGAGATTTATTTTAATTTTTCAGATTTTTCATAACAGCTTGATTGCACGCCATATTATTTGTACAAATATGGAATTTTCAGCATGTGATATTGGTAGACCAGTTCTGCAGACCGACCATTGATATCAGGTGTGCGTCAGCAGGGGATCGATCCCCGGACCATATGTAAGGTCTGCGAGAGTCCTAACCACTGTGCCACTGGCGCACATTGCTGTGAGCTGAATACATAAACACTGTGATCCTGAAAGGTGCTCAATAAATGATCTTTTCAAGGATTCGAGCAAGAAGAGTTATTCCTTGTTCAAACAGACACATGAATGTTTACAAACAAAATAGGATAAGTTCCAAATTCTGAATGCAGTTTCTGTATAAGGATATCATTCACTCCAATTGTTTTCCAAAGTGACAGAATATCCACGATTACTCTCAGTAAGCAGAGAGGATGCATCCAGTGAAACTCTGTTGAGGTTCAGCGTCCCCACAAAGATTAAAGTCACTGTCTTCAGAAATAGATCAGAAGTCTTCTTGCCCTAATCACTATTGAATATTTGTTTATAGGGTGATTAACACGATATTCAAAGTCATACTTAGGAAAAATGCTACATGAAAAGTCTTCAAATTTCAAAAGTTTGTAGTCATATGTTTTTAAATTCTAAGTGGTACAGCATGTTACACAGGCAAAATATGTACTGAAGTTCGAGGTAATCTGAGAGTATTCATGTTTTAAATTCTGATACTACGCATTTTCTCTAATATTCTGTCAGTTGGATTTTACTGCTTTAAATATGAATCAAATTTTCCATTATCTATCTGGCACTCAGTAATACTTCACTTACAAAGATTCGATTGATAACCGAGCGGATGAATTGAAGTCCAAACTCCGAAATAGTTTTTCAATTGAATCCCATGTGAAAGTATAACTTGATAGACTTTCAACGTAGGTGTTCAAGTGAAATATTGTACAAGAGAAAATCTTACAGGTCTTAACAGATTTACCACATCTATGCACTTGTTTGCGTTCAATTTTTGTTGGAGTGAAGACCTTTAGGAATAATGAACACACAAACAGCCTTCTAGTGATGTTTAATTACAGATAATGAAATAAACACATTGAAATATACGGTATATATATATATATATAACGTTTTAACCAATGAATAATTTACCGTGGTTTCCGTATCTTGCCTTCTGCTGTTATATAAGTCCTGGGATTATAAATTCTCTTTGTGTGAAATTGGACAATACTTTTGGATTATTTATTAAGCGAAATGTACGAATGACGGCTGCGAATTTACTCATGAAGCAATTAAATTTAAATATTTATGGATAATTGAAATAAACTTTGTCACAAATCTATTATCTACTAATGACTGATAAGTAGTAAAAATGCTTGCAATATAATTGCTCGATCTATTCATTGTCCATCCCACTCCATGTAAGATTTCACCATTGTCATTATTATTATTTTACATTGCTTCTTTATGTTAGTGCAATAAGAGAATATTTACGAATCGTGATATATCAGAACCAGAAAACTGATCTGACATTTTACAAATGACCTCATTTAAAACATAAATCAGAAAGAACGAACATGTTTACAGGATAATACGAGCTCGGTTGTGTGAAATAAACCAGAAAAATATGACGTTGCTTTATTCCATTAAGTTTCGACTGGAGCATAGGGCTTCCAGCTAGAGCCTTGAAGTTTCGGCAACAGTGGATGCTTTTGTTTTTGTGTAATGGAGTCGCTAGCCACACGTCCTACCTTTCATCGTTAATGGCCTTACCACTGGCGTGGCGATTTCCAGGAGTGCGTTGGTCGAGAATCGAACCTCGGACCACCTGAGTAGTTGGCGATAACAATAGTAATAAAGCGAGTAATAAAACATCAAGATTCGCTGACTAAAATCACATCGGTAGGAAGATTTTCAAAGATTTAACAAAAACTAGAGCAGCATCCCACAGGCTTTCGTGAAGAGTCTGGGAAAAATACTGGCGGCGGCGCCATAAATCTGACTCAGCTAGCAGAAATTAGAAATCATGTGTTTTAGAATTCCATTTTCGTGGCTAAGTCGTCAACTGGCTAGCCTCAATAACTGAAAATCCTGATTTCAGTCTCACGTACCTTAGTGAGAAAATTGAGGAGATCGGAATTTCCTCCACTCATGTCTAATCCAAGATTCTACATGTCTCATATTCTCAGAGAACATTATAGTAAAATAATTTTCAACTGGCAGCATACTCTTATTAATGGCTATATACCCTTGATACTGATGATGGTCACCCAGAATAGATAAGCAACAAAGAATTCTGGCCGAAAGCTACCAAGAGAACAGCACTCTGATTAACAAATTCGCAGAAAGAAAAAAGTGACCGTTGGCTGATGTCCACCATTAGGCACTTCGATGGAATGCAAAAAGAATGTAAGAGTTGGGAATGCGATTTCCAAGCACCGCTTACATTTTTCTTGACTCGGCTGTTTGTAAATCAAATGCTGTGGTGTATTATGATTATCGAATTCACACCTCCCACTACATTTGGTGAACTTGCAGCTATCGCACACTTCTGAAATGCACCAACTGTGCTGAATAAGGCACAGAAAATGATTGAGAAAATTTCAATAGACACTAACATTGACTGGTTAATATCATATACAAGTACCATAACAAATTTGTGTCTCAGGGCCAAAATTAATACTTTCATTCATTTCAATAATTATTGCATAATTAATCACTTCATTACTATCTCGCAATACTCCATCCACTCTGTCTTATATAACATCGTACGAGAAAAAGAATATTTGCATTTATTAGTTGTTTCAAACTACCTCTGTGGACAAATTGTTATGTCATTAGGCCAGTGTGAAAGAAGAAATTTCAGCCATCACAGCCAGGCAGTTCTTGTAACCTGTAATAAATTAAAACGCTTTCAACACTTTGGTAGCTGAATGTCCACGAACAGCTAAAATTTAATAAGTGCACTATGAGCCAGAGACAGAGAGGCTCAGAACCATCTTCCATGTTGGTTTAGCAGGATTCATTTAACTTACTTTGCGATTCACTTTACATTTGAACTGATCAAGCTATTCATCTCAGCGATACCAATCCTCACAATTACTTTATTACATTGCTGAATATCAGACATAATACACAAATCGTTAATTAAATGTAAATTTAACAATATCAGCATATAGTTACCAATATTACGCGATGTGAGTGTTATTCAGCAATCTAATAGGATGTTTTCCAGGCAAGAAATTTCGTTTTGAGATGGGAGTCGATTGGCTCAAATTGCCAAGAATAATGTTTGAATTACTAGGAGTTGTCAGTTTTGTGTTTTATTATGTGTGTTGTTTGTTTGCCTGTTTATGCATTTCGTAGCTCGAACATGTTTTGCTGTCTGAGATAGATGTTTTCCTTGCGATATTAAGTTATCCATTCATCGATGAATAATAGTGAGCTCCATCATAAATCAGACATGTATCGTACTCATATCTACTGCTTAGTGCTGCACACGAAATATACCCTTCCATGTTGTGGCGAATTCATCTATCTCAAAGAGAATGCCGTCGATTTTCCTACGGAATTCGAGTATCACTACTTTATGGTGGTCATTCAAACCTCAACAAATGCAGGTGTTTCTTAACTTTGTAAAGTAGCCTCTGCAATTCTTTGGATGCATTTAGGAGCGAAAGTAAAGAACGTCTTCTGCTTGGTAAGTATTCGCTGATTGTAATGTCGCAACGTTTGACCATCATGCTAAATTATTGAAGGATAACGTTGTTACCTCTGCAATAGTCTTAGTATTGAGAAACCATTCCTAACGAGCAATTTATCTAGTTGACACATACGTATATATTATTACGGTCGATGGGTTGCTTGACTAATCAGTATCTTATTTTGTACCTGTATGCTGATTTTGATTTTGCTGTCTAGAAGTGATTTTACTCTAGAAAGCTGTCAGGTGGTGTGTGCATGATTATACATGAGGCTGTGCAACCGAATGTTTAAACATGAATAAACCAAAACACGTTTATTGTCATCGATCCAAATGTAGTCCTGAGGAACTACATAATTGCATCTTTCAAACTGGACGAAATAAGGACTGAAATAGGATTGTATTAAGGACAGAGGTCTCATGATACTCTTTCTCAAACATAAATCCCAAAGGAAACATGAGAAGAAATTGAATTATATTTTCTAAATGATTTGACATAGGAATTCATCAAAATGTCTTTTGAAATATTCAAAACCACTCGACCGAGGTTGACAAACATTTAACTGATATCGATTCTTTACAGGTACGTCATTCTAGGGGATGAATGATACAGGCTGAGGCTTAGTCATTCAACTTGGAATTCATAAATGGTTTATTCTTTTAAGGAACATGTGTAATGCAAATCTAATTGGAAGAGTAAATGCGAAAATGGTGTTGATTATTGCATACATGAAATGTAAACTGCCATACAATCAACAGATAAGATGACTGTTTGAACTTAATTGTCAGCAGAATACAGACAATACAGTGGAAATCGGAAGATATGTAATGGCATAGACAGCTGATATGAATCTCATATTACTGCGTTCGCGAAAATCATTGCTACCTACAAGAAACAGAACAGCACGTAGATGGAATTTATTGGAGTTCCAATTACTTTTGGATCAGTTAGTAAACCTGCTGTCTTATCGATATTCAATCGTATAATTTATTCAGTTTAATTCAAGATGGGCACAATACGAAATATTTTTATAGTATTTTTAGTTGTACAGATGAGAATGTGGAAATTACAAAATCACTGATTTAGCGAAGAGAAAGATTAGGCCATAGTTAATATGAGTTTTCGCAAATACAGAAAAGGAAAATCCAATCGAACTTATCAGACATACAGCAATGTTCCAGAAGCTACCCGCCGTTACACCGAAACCTTTCTGAAATATGTTGGGATAACTGAAATTTATTATTTATATTAACAGATATAAGCAAGAATCAACTGTCAGCGTTATTAGGTATACTTTAAGTCGACAAATTAGCTGACAATTTACTGCAGCCTTGAATCATTGTAGCTGAACACAATTTCATGTTCAGAATAGAATGAGGACTCCTTAAACGAAATAGGCAGACCATTGACGTTGTTTTATTGAATTAGAGTGGTGTAGTAGGGACCAGTCAATTGAGAATCGATATATCACTACTTTTGGATTCTTGCTCATTGTTTCAATTTCTGAATTACTAGATCACCTCATGGTAATAGAGTAACTAAAACAATGATGTTACACGTAACATGAGTGAAATATACGAATATATGAGGATGTTGACATCCCTAATTAATAAAAAAATCATCTCAAAACACAAAATATAATTTCCTTAGGTCGCGTGTGGAATCAAGGGTTTCAACGAGGCGCATATATTCTGCCCTCCAACTGGCTACACGATTGCGAATGGGCCTTCAGCGCATCCTCACACGACCTACATCATTTCACACTCAGGTTCATGTCCTACATGTCGTTTTCGAATAGGGCTACATTCGAGAGATTTAATTTGGCAGCCTGCTTGGTTTGCTGTCAATCCAACTTCATTCCTATATTTCCGCAGTCACTGGTTCCTGATTATCTGTTATCCAGGTATATTTGCCTTTCAGTTACAGGGAATATTAAACTGAAATGCGGATTATTGGAGTCCTGAAACAACAAATCCTTCAGTCGTTTAGGTAGAGAAAGTATTTCTTTCATGACATTCAGTAGGGCATATGCTCAATAGAGGCAGTGAATATTCCTGGGATGATGTCAAGTCATCTGCGAACCAGGCCAAATACTGATGAAGATGCTGCAGTAAAAATGCATGTACATTTCACTGTCATCGTCCATATGTATGAGCAAGTAATGAACACACCATAGGTGTGCAGAAGGAATGTATTTGATAGAACTATTATTATCTTAACTTGAACATTTCATTCATTTGATGCTGCTTGATCTTCTTACGCTGTAGGCCATTTTCTTGACGGTGAGTAGTCTATGATATTGCACCGTGGTTAAAAATGTCTTATGCACAGTGACATTTCAAGCTTTCTGCTTAGGGTTGAAAGTCATCATATAATTTTCAGTAGTATATGCTCCCTTTTATAAACCTCACGTGGTGTGTTCATATGCAAGAAGCCATTAGTATTTCCCCCTTTGCTACGATATCATTTCTCGTAAATACATATTTACCATTATGAATTTTTTAAAGTTTTGTTCGGTCACATAATACACAAGTTCACAATGGAAAACGCTGAGCCGTTAAGTTTCAACTACCATCAAAGATGGTTCTAGTTGGATAGGCTGATTTTGTAACATGCTTAATAGGGTGGAGATGCAGTTCGAAGATGGAGTTAAGAGAAGGGACACATCAAAATCAGTGTTCATTTCAAAAATCTGATGCAGTAACTTCATATACATGTATATGTATTAGAAACTCAATATTCAGTGAAGAGACAATTAATTTCATATGTATAGAGAAGAATTCATAAGATTTTTAGATGTTGGAAAGATTTGAATAATTATTGTGTTCCAGGAAGGGTGTGTTTATCTTTATATGACATGAATTGTTTTACTACTGGACACTTAACTATGATTTAATCACAAATATTTTACTGGCGTTTTGAATGATAGTTATTTCATGTATTCATACCTTTGATACGATTCCTTCATCGGATATCATTTCACATAAAAAGCCAAATATATACGATTGTACAGCTCGATAATAGATTCATTGAAGGGAGGAATGAAAGTGACACGCATTATGCGCTATAAATCTTCTGCCTTATCTGTCGAGAAATGTTATCTAAGATTGCATTTGATTATAGAGCAGAGAAGGATGAGTTAGGCCTTGCTCTATGAAGTCTTCAACTGTCGTATAATGCCATGTGACAGAGTGTAGACTAACCAGCTGAATTTTACACAGTTGCCATATCATTTCTGATACTTGTTCTCTTTTTGCTTTTCAAATGTTTTTCTGAACATTCGGAAAATCACTTTACTGCATGGAGTTGTTTTTTTGCATTTACAACTTGATATTTACCTCACACTGGTGTGACAATTATATGACATCTTGCTTACTGAATGTCTCTTCGTAAAATCTGTAGTTTCAATATTTCACCTTTTCCAAGAATGATCACATTAAAAATACAAAGTGGATTCTGATTGAATTATCAGGAGACGGCGTTCATCTATTCATGACGCAAAACTAAACTCAGGCCTGAAATAAATTCCCATTTAAACATTTAGGGAAGACAATGAGTTGAACAAAGAAGTACATTCCTCTTCAATTAGTCTCTCATTATCGCCTCTGAATAGTTTCTACATAAAAATTACACCACTAGTGTGATTGTTTAAGTCAATGAAAGTGATCATTTTCATGTTTACGGACGGTGAAAATAACGAATAAAAATTCATCAAAACAACTGACCAGTAGATACTGCCAACAAGATATATTAGTTTCGAGTGAGTGATGAAAATAATCACGGAATTCAAGATCGGTTAGTTCGTAGGGTTTATCAACAGTTTATTACATAATCGAGACATTTGTAAAATAATGATGGCTAAAAAGAATAGGTTGACTCAGTGGAATCATATAAGGTACAAATAAATTTATAGAATAAGCCAGAGTTGTATTCATAATAAAATAAATACAGAAAAAAGCTTGTTACAAGAGGAGGCGAAAAATCAATTATTGAAACTTAATACATATTGTGTAGTTGGCCACAGCAATAAAAAATTCTGCAGCCACACACAGACTGGACTTGTTTAAATTAATTCAGATTGTCTTTGTTGTATGTATTAGTCGAAGTAGTACAGCAGTTTGAATGGTTGGGTGAAATACGATCAATGACTTGCAAAGCTTCATTAGAGGCAACATAATGTCCAGTAACCACGAGATGAGGTAGTATTGAACCACGTAAAGATTGATTCAAACTTAGTCCTAGTCTTACGCTCAATGACACTAGCTCGGCACAAGTGGCCAAACTGATCAGTGCACAAAGCAGAGGCTAAACAGAGCAGTTCGCCTTTATTTCTTGAACTGAATATTGGTTGTTTGGCTAGTGAATAAACGATGTAGCTTAGCTGATTTAAAAGGCCTTTTCAAAGACCTTCTCAGACGCTGTGCTGAAAATAAAAAAACCAAATGATCACTATAATTTTCATACAAACAAACTATACACTGGTGTAGATTCAATGATGATGAACTAACTGATTAGGAATATATTTCTCCACTGAATTTGTTTTTCCAGAAATAAATAGGTCAGATGCAATCAACCAAATATTAACTAAATCAAAGTCTAGCCTGCTTGAGGATGCTTTAAGTGTCTTTGGTTTCGTTATAACGCACAAACATTCAACTAAGATTGGACTCATTCGAGTCTAGTCCTTTTCTGCCGATAACAAACTCAATCCCAGAATATGTAGTTCAGATATATTCATCAAATGACTTCTAATAACTTTTCCCTAAATTAATTTAACTTTTTATTCTATAGGAATATGCAGCTCAGATTTCCAATGAACTGAGTCTTTTTGATTTATGTTTTATTATCAGTACTTAAAAATCAAATATTATACTGATTACGATGCGAATTAGGCATACTAAATATTTTGTAAGTTGGTATAGTGTAGCATATCAATAGCATAACCACTTTCTCACAAGTTCTTCCAAACCGTCTAGTTTTGCACTTACATTTCCACGAGTGGATGTTTCATGTAAGATTACTTTATTAGACGGCATGAATGGAATTACATCACAAATATCTGCATACTACTCAGTCACTGCTAAAAGTGAACATAGTCAACCATCCGTTACGCGTTGAATTTTAACAGCAGAGTAATCATGGTCATTTTGAATACTGGAAATTCACAATAGATATTGACACTTCTCACAGGAAACCACTTAGTTTTCTGAGCTTGACCTAAAAGAAGCAATGAAACTAGAAAATACAGCTATCTCTCAGCTGCTAAAATTTCTGGACAAATGAAAAAATAAGCTAATCATTCAGTGAAGAGAGGAAGACTTGTAAGTTTGAGGATGGATGGTAGGAAGAGGTTAAATATTTCGCAAATTCGGTCGATTGGTTAACATTGTCTCGATGCAAGCTAATGTAAGCAACTGAAAATAGTATGAAAGCTTCATATTCCGGGCTAGTTGTACCAGACAGATTGCAAAGACATGTGAGGAGATAGATATGCTGGGAATGTGTGTGAGAAGTTTGAATGTGAGTGGATTATCCAGTTTCTCAACTAAAGGGTTAGTCAGTCGGATGTCAACCACGACCAGTCTAAGGCTATTACTATCATCATTTTAACAATAGCGGAAGAGGTATTCAATGCAGCAGGAAAATGTCTCCTTAAGCATCAGGACAAAAACGTCAACTGAAAAGAAAGGACGATTACAGTCTAACACTGCAGGATACTCACAAAACACAGTCTGAGAGAAGATGAAGAGACTTTGTGTACACCTGTAAGAATTAACAGACAAAACATTCATAACTGAATACACACAATGTTTAGTCATATGAGAACTGTTTTGGTTGAGTTAGATCAATGAAAACCTGAATCTGTATTTGTGTGCAAAATTACCATTGGTAAATTCTCAAAAGTTGCAGGTAGCGAATTCATTATAAACTTGATATCGGTAAAAAGCTTGAGCATTATGGATTAAATCAAATAAAGTATAATCATATTTCAATAGTTCACACAAAATGATAATTTTTGTTATTGGTAAATTACCACAATTACCAATAACAAAACTTATCATTGTGTGTAAACTATTGAAACATAATTATAATTATAAACATTCTTATGATAATGGTTGATGAACATTGAAAACGTGCAATCTGTGTGAACTAACTCATCGTTAATTTATTTATACCTGGTATTTAACAGTTAGTAAAAAGAAAAAAATACAGTTTGAATTTCTTATCACTTCCATCATCCCAAAATAAAATTTTCTCCCACTATGAGACGAAGTAGGTAGTGTCTCACTATCCAACACATGAGTAAAGTACATTCATCCGTTAATAGTAATCATAAAATACAACACTGCTAAATGTATTTCAAGTAAAATTCATTTTGACAACAGAGCCAACAAGAGAGAAAAATAGTTGAATGTTTTTCATGCATAAATCAACTTGCTGTTCCAAAGAAGGAGGAAATCATTCTTCAATTGAATAAAGTTCCGTTATTTTGCCTTATATAAACATCACAGCTATGGATACGAATAAGTAAACAATTTCTGCCCAAGTAATCAAAGCTAACCCAGTTGGGAGGAGAGTCCTCGTTGTTTCATTGTTGCAACGCTTTATACCTTGTCCAGTGAGATATAAAACCTATTACAGAGAAACAAAATATAAAAACATTGGAAGTTATATGAATAATCCCTTCAACAAGACTGTCGCTAACTTCAAAATGTTAAAATCACTGTCCTCAGGTTTCGCACATATATTGATTAGACTGATGGTTTTCCTGTTGAGAGATTATTCAGTTAATTCACATGACATTCTCAAAGTGAAGCAAGATTCAGAAATCAACGTATTTTCAACCTACGGTATTTGGAAAATGAAATCACCTCCAATAAGAGATTACTGTGTTCATATGGGCAATGCGGTCGAAGTTTCTGAAATAAAACATAAAGTGTAGTTCAGGAAAAGTAGCAATATGTTGAAGTACTCAAATTATAATATTGCGTAATTTATGGACAACGTTTTAATACATAAATGACATGACAGCAGCAGCTCTATCTTCGAACAACTTGTCATCTCCAGACATCGAGCACTTCTGCATCGATGATTCATAGTCCCACAAAGAGTCCCTCAATATATTTGAAACCAGCCCACTGCATTCAAAAGCAATACATACATTCTCTCGACTTACGTGGCCAGAGTAATGTGCTTACTATAATTTTGCTGCTTCTTTTTATTATGTTAGTTCACTTTTATTCTTGTTATTACTGCTAATATTCCATTATCATTATTATTCCAATCATCCTTATTTCATTACCACTCTATTACTGTCTAATAATAACATAATTTTTTCAGAGAGATTTTATATTATAACACTTTATCACCTATCCACTAGTTCCTGTCCATTCCACACTGGCTTATTGATTAGCCATTTTCTCACACTTGTTGCTTCATGCCAACATCTGCCTCTTTTCTAACCTTCATTCAGTCATCCTTTCTTACACATTTAAAAATTTGTTTTTCATTTTTCGAGTACAAAGTTTGACAGAAATCTTTCTTGACTATAAATACGATTGTACAGGTTATGAAAATGAATCGTCGAAAAGAAAATTCTCTTTGCTGTTTACTCCTTTTCTTAAGTTCACTGGGCTAGATACGGGTAAAATTAAGGAGGACAAATACTTATTAATGACGCAACAAAATAAGCGTGAGAAGAAATCAAAATTCAAAATAATAAAAGATGATACAATCAAGTGAGGTTGAGAAACGTGTTTTCATAATAAACAGAGAAATAAGCGAGCAACACCAACACACTCGCAAAGCAATGCATACGTGAATTCTCAATAGTGAATTGAGGATATATCAGTGTAATAACAACAGATTATTAGTGATGCTATATAATATATATTACATAACATTGTTAGTTTCATGAATATTTTAAAAATTCACCACCTGACTTACTATGAGTACAGCGAAAGCCAAAAATATGCCAAACAGAATAACTGCAATTAGCTGCAAATAAGAGATAGAAAGTATTACGCACCAATAATACATCGATGATTTGTCTTTAATATCAAACGAGTACTTTTAGTTTCTTATTTCCTACTCTTTATTTGTGTTCAATGTCATCCAGTGCTTGACTGCATAATATGTGCAGTGTTTGGTGGTTATCGACTTGCAGGCTATCGTCAGTAGCCCTTTCAATGAGTCAATATCACTTAGAATGTACTCTCTGCAGTTGGCCTGTTAGTGATTTGATGAGGTTGTAACAATAATATTTAGAATTCAGTTCTTACCACAGACTTGACAAGTGTGGTAACACTTGGTGAAGCACATAAGCTAAACGCTTAAATTACTTGACTGTCGTTCCACTGGCTGTTGACCACCGCAGGATTTGTCAGATGCCCAATACCCAGGATCGAACTCAGCGACTTCAAACTTTACAGGCTGAAGAGTGAGAGGAGCTGATCTCATCATCATCTGAAGGACACGCCATATTGATATTAGAATCTGACTCTGTATTACTACAAATTCACCTAAAGACATTCAACACAGTGTGCACAATTTACGCTATGGCGATAACTTTGTTAGTCTTACCGCCATCGAAACAACTTTTGTGTCATGGCCCGACCTGCAGCAACACTAATCACAAACAGTGCAGCTTGCTGTGTCATTTAGATATGGAAGATTCAATACCACGTCAAGGTGGCTGAAATCGGTCAGAATTCAAATTACTGAAGTGTAATAGATGGTTGATGCAAGCAGTGATTTCCTATGTGTTTTTCATCCGTATAGTTCATGTATACGAAAAATTATGTGGCATTAGCAAGTGAGAATTTGAAAGTGATAAGTCAATTCACATCTTCTCCATGAATCTTGAATCATACAGGCGCAGATCGATTTGCAAATGAGAGAAATGAACAAAACTGTGAAGCACTGTGGGAAACTCGAAATGAAGATATGAGAAGCATAGGAGAAATGTATTGTGCAAATCGAAGCTTCCACTCATAGTTGATATGTCGTTTGATTACTGAATGAAACTTGACCGATGAACAATTCTGCTACAATGCAGTGGTGTGTTCGACGTTGTTGATGTATGTTCTACGAAACTGTCCTGCACAATAAACGACCAATTACACAAGAAACAGTAATTTATCGGCATTATTTCAACTACATGCTTCAATCACTAGACAAGTAACTTCTTCATCGAATAACAAGCTACTTACTTCTCGCTTAGTAAGTCTTAAAGCAATTAACAGAATGATACCCAACACTGTGATTCCACCAGCGACGCCCAATAATATGAAGCTCACTTTCGCGCTCCGTTTCACAGTTTTGTATCCGATTATCAGAGCCATCACAGCTAGGGTGATTGTTATTCCCCATGGTGAAAAAATAGAAAATCCCACGGATTTGGTGACAACAGGTAATGCAATAGACCATGATAAGACCTAAAACATGCATGGATTATATTGAGTTACGAAATCGTAAGTACGTTTATCTTGAAATATCAACTTTAAGAAATACGTATAAAAGTGGGTAAAGTGATATTGTGGTACTCATCATTAGTTTGTCTATTATTCGGATGGAAAGAGGATGGAGCATAATATATTCTTACAAACTAATAAAAGTGTGATCAGTTTGCATTTGAAAACTGGATGGATCAATCGGAAAATATGAGGGATTTTATGACGGAATCGACAGTACACGAATTTTCTTGGAAGGCAATTTAGTCAAATTGAACACCCTTCAGATAACACGTTGATCACGTCACGCTAGTCCCCACCTTAATACTCAACTAGGCACTGACTCAAGAAATATTATGCAGTTGGCGTATCTTAATAAAATGTAATGCAATTGAGCCAAAATGTAACCAAGGTGGCGTGATGTTAACAGGTTATGTAGCTTGCTTTGCAATACTTGTTGCCGGGATTGAGCGTGACGACCACACATCCCTATTTATGAACTAGAGTGATCAACATATTTGAAACAATATTTACTACATTTGACTCACTCTCATATTTTGAACTCTGTCGCATACGTGTATTGAACAGGCACGTAGTGAAGCATGATATCTCAGTAGCCTAGAGCTTTTGAGAATTCCCGACCTGGTCAGCTGCACACATTGATTTGTCTATCATCAATATGTAATCCCTCAACAGGTATGTCTTCCTCAGTCACAGCAGTGTAAAATGAATTTCACGCATGACAAGCAGATTAATCGTGTCACACACAAAACATTTCTTGTCTACATAACGTTCAATGAAGTCTGTAGTCAGCACAAAAGTATTGTCGGATTTTTGCGTCGTTCGAGTCAAAGATGTCACTAATCTGTGACGAATCAGCCTGTACAAATGTGCTAAGCAGCCATTGATCTATAAAGATTATTTTGCGAAATTGTCAGGGATTTGAAAGAAACAAACATGCATTGTCATGAAACAAGATAAACTCACCGAAAGTGAGATCAGAACGTCATTAAGTGGGAAAGTTTCTCTAACTTTCTCATTAATGGAAAGCACTAACAAGAAGGTTGCACCGAGTACACTGAAAAAGCAAAATAAAAGAAATAGGAAGTTATAGAAAATCAACAACATGATGCATCAACCTTTCAGAGAAAAATAAAAACGCTGTTGGCGATAACTAGCGTTCAGTCATCAAAGCAGTGCTGTTTCAATCGAAGCAAAATTTGTTCCACCTACTTCCAGTTGTACATGTATATGAAATAATAACAAAACAACTTAGGATACTCCATTCAGCTGAAAATTAAACTCAAGGAACTGTTTGCTAGTTGAAAATAATTTTGCAGGCACCGTTGGGTGATCACATTCGACCGTAGCCCTCATTTTCAATCCACCACTCACCGAATAACATGTTTATCTTTTGTCACTGACGAAACATTCTTTAACAAGCTGACAGGTCAACACTGATCAAATATTTCAGTCCAACTGTCTCAATCAACAGATAATACAAGCATGCATCGAACAAATAGTGATTGATAGCCATCACACAAGAAGTGTCTATCATGTGTAAGCGATCGGCATATGGTACAAGGGTCACAGGGAAAACCAGTAATCAGTGAGAATGCAGTTATATCCAGCCTATCAGTTCCAAATAGAGACAAATTCAAATCACAGGTTCCACCGCCAGTCACCACTATTAAGAAGCTTATCACAATAATCTACATAAAACTATCCAAAAACTAATGTTTCACCATCATAAAGACACATGTTATGATTTACATCAAATAACTCACGAAAAAACCAGTGGTATGTAAAAAGCGTCGTACAGATGTCGAAGTGCTTCACTAAAATCAAAGGTTTGTAGTAAAACAATTACAGTAGAGACCTACATAGTTGCAACACAGGTCGTAGTGATCACCGTCACCAAAACCATTGAATACGTAAAAATTATGTACTTGATTTGATTACATGTTACACTGTAAATACACAAACACGCCTACCTTTTGAAGACAGCTTCGTGCAGCAGTTGTTGTTCCCAAAAATACCTAAGGAGAAACTTGCATAAAAATATAAATTCACATGGAAACAGGCAGCGAAACCCGGTAACATGAATGGATCCATGTACAAGGCATCAATTAAAACTATTTGATGATCATTCAGTACTCACTATGTCAGGTGGTAGGGTAGTACAGTCTTGATTACGCACAATCACTTCATTCTTCATACTCTCCTGTGTTTGTTTCAGGTTAAACTTTGTGTAATTAAAAAATACACTGATGTGAGCATCAATCAGGTTTATTTAATTCAATTTATCTACTGTTGGACTTTGCACCTTCTCTCCATTAGATAAATGACTTGTTCAATTCGTGTTTCTTATCAGAAGTCATACACAAGAAATTACATTTACTAACAAACAAACTGATTAATTTTGCAGCACAAAGTATAAAATTGTTCACGGTGCCAAACTTCACGAGTTTGCCGAATAAATCCAGAGTGATAAAGTACACAAAGCCAAAACCATAAATTTTGTTTTCCACATCAGAAAACACAATACAAATATTTCTACTTTTATTGTTATAAGTGCATAACAAAGTCCCTTAATTCATTCAGCAAAATGGAACACAACATAATATCTATCAGTCAAAGGTGATTTGTGAAATATTATTATTTCACGGAATATAAACATTTGATCATAGCGAATAATAAAAAGACAGTTGCGATGAAGAAAATTTTCTTTTAAACTAAATCATCAACTAGATTTTACATTCGTGTATTTATCATAAACGGGTGGGTTAGTTCCAGAATAAGTTCCAGTCAAGGGTCAATTTAATAAAATCACAATTAGGAATTAAAAGCTCTCATAAACAGGGAGGACGAATAATACTTAAGTGAAGTAGCATCATAATTACTTAGAAGATTGACGTGTTGTGCAATTATGGGTACACCTTCATGACATTGAAACAGGTATGGAAATCCCCGGCCAGCCTTGACATCTTCATCCATTTCACATGTGGCTGAAACTACCTCCTAAATAATTGAAGGAAGTGGGCTCTGTGAAATCTCTCCCGTCATTGGTTATTAATCCTGGTTGTTATCACTGTTGCAACGGATTTTATTCAAAACAAGCAATAAAGGTTAATAAGGCAGGATTTAATGAATTCATCAAATTTCGTTCAGTTGAAACAAACTGGCGACGGAATAATAACACCTCGTCGGTTATTTTCTGATGAAATCTAGAAATATTTATCTCAAATTTTCAGAGAGCAAAGATCTCTGTTTATTATTTCCTAGCGATATTACGAATTATTTATGTTTTCCTTTACTGAAAATGAGTTAAATCACATAGAAGATTCGTTCAAAACTATCAAAGGGAGTAAAATAAAGACATCTGAGCATCGCAGAGGCACTAGCCATCCAAAAGCTGAAACCCACACTATGTATCCAAAAGAGATACGCCTAACCCTTTTCCTTGCCATTACCATCATAAACAGGTAATACCTTTTGTAGTGAGTATCCCATTTCCTTTCTTATCGAGATTTGCTGTTTATTCGTGCTATTTTTAAGTTTTCCTGATTCTAATTTACTCTACCATATTTTCACATCCGATCTTCATATCTATTTTGTCGTTTTATTCTTTCTACATATTTAATCTCCGATTGCATAAAAAGTTAGTTGTCACATTAGCTATGATCCCACTAATATTTTTATCCAAACATCCTATCTGTTTTTTTCTATTTCCAAATTTCTAACCCATAATTGCACAACACGTCAGTCTTTTAAGTAATTATGATGCTACTTCACTTAAGTATTATTCGTCCTCCCTGTTTATGAGAGCTTTTTAATTCCTAATTGTGATTTTATTAAATTGACCCTTGACTGGAACTTATTCTGGAACTAACCCACCCGTTTATGATAAATACACGAATGTAAAATCTAGTTGATGATTTAGTTTAAAAGAAAATTTTCTTCATCGCAACTGTCTTTTTATTATTCGCTATGATCAAATGTTTATATTCCGTGAAATAATAATATTTCACAAATCACCTTTGACTGATAGATATTATGTTGTGTTCCATTTTGCTGAATGAATTAAGGGACTTTGTTATGCACTTATAACAATAAAAGTAGAAATATTTGTATTGTGTTTTCTGATGTGGAAAACAAAATTTATGGTTTTGGCTTTGTGTACTTTATCACTCTGGATTTATTCGGCAAACTCGTGAAGTTTGGCACCGTGAACAATTTTATACTTTGTGCTGCAAAATTAATCAGTTTGTTTGTTAGTAAATGTAATTTCTTGTGTATGACTTCTGATAAGAAACACGAATTGAACAAGTCATTTATCTAATGGAGAGAAGGTGCAAAGTCCAACAGTAGATAAATTGAATTAAATAAACCTGATTGATGCTCACATCAGTGTATTTTTTAATTACACAAAGTTTAACCTGAAACAAACACAGGAGAGTATGAAGAATGAAGTGATTGTGCGTAATCAAGACTGTACTACCCTACCACCTGACATAGTGAGTACTGAATGATCATCAAATAGTTTTAATTGATGCCTTGTACATGGATCCATTCATGTTACCGGGTTTCGCTGCCTGTTTCCATGTGAATTTATATTTTTATGCAAGTTTCTCCTTAGGTATTTTTGGGAACAACAACTGCTGCACGAAGCTGTCTTCAAAAGGTAGGCGTGTTTGTGTATTTACAGTGTAACATGTAATCAAATCAAGTACATAATTTTTACGTATTCAATGGTTTTGGTGACGGTGATCACTACGACCTGTGTTGCAACTATGTAGGTCTCTACTGTAATTGTTTTACTACAAACCTTTGATTTTAGTGAAGCACTTCGACATCTGTACGACGCTTTTTACATACCACTGGTTTTTTCGTGAGTTATTTGATGTAAATCATAACATGTGTCTTTATGATGGTGAAACATTAGTTTTTGGATAGTTTTATGTAGATTATTGTGATAAGCTTCTTAATAGTGGTGACTGGCGGTGGAACCTGTGATTTGAATTTCTCTCTATTTGGAACTGATAGGCTGGATATAACTGCATTCTCACTGATTACTGGTTTTCCCTGTGACCCTTGTACCATATGCCGATCGCTTACACATGATAGACACTTCTTGTGTGATGGCTATCAATCACTATTTGTTCGATGCATGCTTGTATTATCTGTTGATTGAGACAGTTGGACTGAAATATTTGATCAGTGTTGACCTGTCAGCTTGTTAAAGAATGTTTCGTCAGTGACAAAAGATAAACATGTTATTCGGTGAGTGGTGGATTGAAAATGAGGGCTACGGTCGAATGTGATCACCCAACGGTGACTGCAAAATTATTTTCAACTAGCAAACAGTTCCTTGAGTTTAATTTTCAGCTGAATGGAGTATCCTAAGTTGTTTTGTTATTATTTCATATACATGTACAACTGGAAGTAGGTGGAACAAATTTTGCTTCGATTGAAACAGCACTGCTTTGATGACTGAACGCTAGTTATCGCCAACAGCGTTTTTATTTTTCTCTGAAAGGTTGATGCATCATGTTGTTGATTTTCTATAACTTCCTATTTCTTTTATTTTGCTTTTTCAGTGTACTCGGTGCAACCTTCTTGTTAGTGCTTTCCATTAATGAGAAAGTTAGAGAGACTTTCCCACTTAATGACGTTCTGATCTCACTTTCGGTGAGTTTATCTTGTTTCATGACAATGCATGTTTGTTTCTTTCAAATCCCTGACAATTTCGCAAAATAATCTTTATAGATCAATGGCTGCTTAGCACATTTGTACAGGCTGATTCGTCACAGATTAGTGACATCTTTGACTCGAACGACGCAAAAATCCGACAATACTTTTGTGCTGACTACAGACTTCATTGAACGTTATGTAGACAAGAAATGTTTTGTGTGTGACACGATTAATCTGCTTGTCATGCGTGAAATTCATTTTACACTGCTGTGACTGAGGAAGACATACCTGTTGAGGGATTACATATTGATGATAGACAAATCAATGTGTGCAGCTGACCAGGTCGGGAATTCTCAAAAGCTCTAGGCTACTGAGATATCATGCTTCACTACGTGCCTGTTCAATACACGTATGCGACAGAGTTCAAAATATGAGAGTGAGTCAAATGTAGTAAATATTGTTTCAAATATGTTGATCACTCTAGTTCATAAATAGGGATGTGTGGTCGTCACGCTCAATCCCGGCAACAAGTATTGCAAAGCAAGCTACATAACCTGTTAACATCACGCCACCTTGGTTACATTTTGGCTCAATTGCATTACATTTTATTAAGATACGCCAACTGCATAATATTTCTTGAGTCAGTGCCTAGTTGAGTATTAAGGTGGGGACTAGCGTGACGTGATCAACGTGTTATCTGAAGGGTGTTCAATTTGACTAAATTGCCTTCCAAGAAAATTCGTGTACTGTCGATTCCGTCATAAAATCCCTCATATTTTCCGATTGATCCATCCAGTTTTCAAATGCAAACTGATCACACTTTTATTAGTTTGTAAGAATATATTATGCTCCATCCTCTTTCCATCCGAATAATAGACAAACTAATGATGAGTACCACAATATCACTTTACCCACTTTTATACGTATTTCTTAAAGTTGATATTTCAAGATAAACGTACTTACGATTTCGTAACTCAATATAATCCATGCATGTTTTAGGTCTTATCATGGTCTATTGCATTACCTGTTGTCACCAAATCCGTGGGATTTTCTATTTTTTCACCATGGGGAATAACAATCACCCTAGCTGTGATGGCTCTGATAATCGGATACAAAACTGTGAAACGGAGCGCGAAAGTGAGCTTCATATTATTGGGCGTCGCTGGTGGAATCACAGTGTTGGGTATCATTCTGTTAATTGCTTTAAGACTTACTAAGCGAGAAGTAAGTAGCTTGTTATTCGATGAAGAAGTTACTTGTCTAGTGATTGAAGCATGTAGTTGAAATAATGCCGATAAATTACTGTTTCTTGTGTAATTGGTCGTTTATTGTGCAGGACAGTTTCGTAGAACATACATCAACAACGTCGAACACACCACTGCATTGTAGCAGAATTGTTCATCGGTCAAGTTTCATTCAGTAATCAAACGACATATCAACTATGAGTGGAAGCTTCGATTTGCACAATACATTTCTCCTATGCTTCTCATATCTTCATTTCGAGTTTCCCACAGTGCTTCACAGTTTTGTTCATTTCTCTCATTTGCAAATCGATCTGCGCCTGTATGATTCAAGATTCATGGAGAAGATGTGAATTGACTTATCACTTTCAAATTCTCACTTGCTAATGCCACATAATTTTTCGTATACATGAACTATACGGATGAAAAACACATAGGAAATCACTGCTTGCATCAACCATCTATTACACTTCAGTAATTTGAATTCTGACCGATTTCAGCCACCTTGACGTGGTATTGAATCTTCCATATCTAAATGACACAGCAAGCTGCACTGTTTGTGATTAGTGTTGCTGCAGGTCGGGCCATGACACAAAAGTTGTTTCGATGGCGGTAAGACTAACAAAGTTATCGCCATAGCGTAAATTGTGCACACTGTGTTGAATGTCTTTAGGTGAATTTGTAGTAATACAGAGTCAGATTCTAATATCAATATGGCGTGTCCTTCAGATGATGATGAGATCAGCTCCTCTCACTCTTCAGCCTGTAAAGTTTGAAGTCGCTGAGTTCGATCCTGGGTATTGGGCATCTGACAAATCCTGCGGTGGTCAACAGCCAGTGGAACGACAGTCAAGTAATTTAAGCGTTTAGCTTATGTGCTTCACCAAGTGTTACCACACTTGTCAAGTCTGTGGTAAGAACTGAATTCTAAATATTATTGTTACAACCTCATCAAATCACTAACAGGCCAACTGCAGAGAGTACATTCTAAGTGATATTGACTCATTGAAGAGGGCTACTGACGATAGCCTGCAAGTCGATAACCACCAAACACTGCACATATTATGCAGTCAAGCACTGGATGACATTGAACACAAATAAAGAGTAGGAAATAAGAAACTAAAAGTACTCGTTTGATATTAAAGACAAATCATCGATGTATTATTGGTGCGTAATACTTTCTATCTCTTATTTGCAGCTAATTGCAGTTATTCTGTTTGGCATATTTTTGGCTTTCGCTGTACTCATAGTAAGTCAGATTGTGAATTTTGAGAATATTCATGAGCTTACTATGTTATATGTTTTATGTATATGTATATATATATTATATTCCATCACTAATTATCCGTTGTTATTACACTGATATATCCTCAATTCACTGCTGAGAATTGACGTATGCATTGCTTTGCGTTTTTGTGGGTGTTACTTGATTGAGTATTTATAAATGATTCTGGAATATACGAATCTCGTAGAAGAGCTCCGCTCCTTAATTCTGATCACTGTATTGTACGAGCTCTACTCAAAGTTTACGGAAAGTTACACAAAAAAGCATTCTCTTACTTGCCCAAGAAAGTTGTTCACAGATGATACTCAAATGAGAACGTACAACAACTTAGAAACATGCTCCCTGACACAAGATGGGATCTGTTTAATGATGTTTCACTTGATGACACTATCTCTAATATTACGTCTTATCTTAAATTCTGTTTTGAAATCTGCTGCCTAAAAGAAACACTATTCGTCAACTTCGACCGTTTCTCCTCCCCTCAACTTAAAAGGCTCCGTAGAGAGAAGGGAAAGCTATATAAAATGAAAGATAAAAGTGGTGTAAAAAGAACTAACTTCCTTATCAAGTCTGAAATGCAGAGATTGAATGTTGTGCATAACCGGAAATTCATATCTTGCAATAATGCTTCAAGTATGTGGAAACGTTTTTAAGGAAATCACTGGTGGTAAGCAGATGAACAATATTCCGTATTCTTCTGATGTATGTACTCTTAATAAATCTTTAATTTATTCTCCCTCAAATTCCATGCTTCCCAGTATCATTAGTGTTAATTATAGCCCCCTCCAGGTTTTAACACAAATGATGTTAAAAAGTGCCTCAAGTCTCTGAACTCTTCCCAGAGCAAAGTTCCAGATCATGTACCTAGTAATATTTATAAAAAATGTTCTGATATTCTGTGTCACCCTCTCACTGTTCTGTTTAACAAATCTTTTTCCAGTAATATTGTGCCTGCCGTTTGGAAAGACATTAAAGTTGTACCCATACCTAAATCGTCTACTGGAGCATGTGCCAAATTTTGACCCATTGCTATTACCTCTCCTTTTTTGAAAACTATGGAGAAACTACTTTTACTTAGTCTTGTACCCTCTCTTAAATCCTTTAATGACCCAAAACAGTTTGCCTATAAGCACAGTAGAAGCACTTTAGATGCAGCTGCCATCTTATATCATAACATTGCTTCCAGTCTAGACAAAGGGGCTAAATTTGTTCGTTGTGCCTTCCTAGACTATACATCTGCTTTTGACTCGGTCCCTAGGGACATCTTATTAAATAAGCTTGCTGCAAGTCAAACAGAATGTTGGGCTGTTAACTGGTTACATTCTTATTTCTCAGAAAGAAAGTAGTACACCGTGTATAAAGGGAAGTCTTCCACTTCACTGCCTACTGAAGCTGGTGTCCCTCAAGGAGCTGTCCTTTCTCCTTTTCTTTTTTCTTTCTTCTTACATGACTTGCCTCAGTTTGATGAAATAAGCTTTGTGAAGTGCGCTGATGATTTAACTGTTTCAATGGCTGTTAACTCCCAGCTGGATTTTACCAAAATAAATAGCTTTCTGTCGGGAGTCAGTAAATGGTCTGAGTCTAACGGTCTTAAACTGAATCCTTCTAAATGTCAAACTGTTAATTTCAGCTTAAGATGTAAACGACAATTAAAAGAAGCCGTTGATTCTCATGACAGTTGTAAGATTGATGACAATGATATAGGAATTAAATCAGAAATTAAGTATCTTGGACTTATTCTCTCTTCTGATCTCTCCTGGCCTTCCCATGTCTCAGCGATCTCCAGTAAAATATTCCGCCTAACATTTTACATTAAGAAGTTAAGGCACTCGGGTATAACTCAACCTCTCCTCTTACAGTTCATAAACTCTTGCATCCTACCTGTTCTTCTTTATTGTTCACCCTTACTCTTTCCTGATTTGCTTAAAAAGGACTTTGTCACAATTCGTAGAATGCTGAAGACTGTCAGTAGGGTGAGTGGTGTCCCAGTGGACTACATAGTTAACGTCGTTGTCGATAGGCACTTGATTTCGTGCAGTAAATTTGCTAATAGCATTTTGTCTGACTTCGAGCATCCACTTCACCCTCAGCTTTCACCTTGCATCTCCTCAGGTAAAACAAGAAGTAACTTCAGAAAACTGTATGCTCGCACGTCTAAGTATCAAAATTCTATGATACCATACTTGGCACGTATTTTATGTGATGAAAATAGCGTCAGGCAAGAATTGACTAACCTTTTTTCATCTAGAAAATAGACAATCTCCTCCATCCATCTTTATATACCTTCAAGTTTTACTTTTATGACTTCTATTATATTTATGTTCCTGTTGCTTCTTTGTTTTTACTTTCATAACTGCAAACACCAACTTATCTCTATGACTGCTGTATTCTTTCTTTTTCCCCTCAACATATCATGTAAGGGGAACATTATATTCAATACTTTTAATCATGCAAGGATTTGTATACCGCATCGACAATAATGTGTGAAACAAACCCACGGCAATTTCCACTTGAATTATTATCAATACCATAGCTGCTATCATTATTATTATTTCCATTTTATATGCTGCATGTTTTTTTTTCTATTACCCCTATTGTAAATGTAGAAAGATTTTCTGTGTGATTAATTTTATTTATAATTTGGGGAAGTTAGATGCAATATTGTGATTAATGCTGAAAATTCCATTCTGTATCACAAGTATTGTTTTTGGAATAGAGTAAATCATTATTATTATTCTTACTTGTTGGTTTCTCTGTCTATTATGAAAACACGTTTCTCAACCTCACTTGATTATATCATCTTTTATTATTTTGAATTTTGATTTCTTCTCACGCTTATTTAGTTGCGTCATTAATAAATATTTGTCTTCCTTAATTTAACCCGTATCTAACCCAGTGTACTTAAGAAAAGGCGTAAACAGCAAAGAAAATTTTCTTTTCGACGATTCATTTTCATGATCTGTACAATCGTAATTATATTAAACAAAGACTTCTGGCAAACTTTGTCCACGGAAAATGAAGAACACAATTTTAAATGTGTAAGAAAGGATGACTGAATGTAGGTTAGAAAAGAAGCAGATGTTGGCATGACGTAACATGTGTGAGAAAATGGCTAATCAATAAGCTAGTGTGGAATGGACAGGAACTACTGGAAAGGCGATAAAGTGTTTTAATATAAAATCTCTCTGAAAAAATTATGTTATTATTAGACAGTAATAGAGCGGTTTATAAAATATGGATGATGGGAAAAATAATGATAACAGAATATTAGCAATAATAACAATAATAATAGTGAACTAACATAATAAAAAGAAGCAGCAAAATTATAGTAAGCACTTTACTCTGGCCACCGTAGGGCGACAGAATGTATGTATTGCTTTTGAATCCAGAGGTCCGTTTCAGATATATTCAGAGACTCTGTGTGGGATTATGAAGCATTGATGTGAAAGTGCTCGATGTCTCGAGATGACAAGTTGTTCGAGGATAGATCTGCTGCCGTCATGTGATTTATGTATTATCAAGTTTTCCATGAATTACGCAATCTTATAATTTGAGTACCTCGAATTATTGCTGCTACTCATGCAGTCCACTTTATGCTTTATCTGAGAAACTTCGTCCAAATTGCTCATATGAATACAGCAATCTCCTATTGGGAGGTGATTTCACTTTCCAAACACCATATGTTGAAAATACGTTGATTTCAGAATCTTGCTTCAGTTTGAGAAAGTCATGTGAATTAACTGAATAATCTCTCAACAGGAAGACCATCAGTCTAATCAATATATATGCGTAAGTTGAGGACAGTGATGTAAACATTTTGAAGTTGACGACAGTCTTGTTGAAGCGATTATTCATATAACTTACAATGTTTTTATATTGTGTTTCTCTGTAATAGGTGTTATATCTCACTGGACAAGGTATAAAGCGTTGCAACAAAGAAACTACGAGGACTCTCCTACCAAGTGGGTTAGCTCTGATTACTTGGGCAGAAATTGTTTATTTATTCGTATCCATAGCTGTGATGTTTATATAAGGCAAAATAACGGAACTTTATTTAATTGAAGAATGATTTCCTCCTTCTTTGGAACAGCAAGTTGATTTATGCATGAAAAACATTCAACTCTTTTTCCCTCTTGTTGGCTCTGTTGTCAAAATGAATTCTATTTGAAATATATTATGCAGTGTTGTATTTTATGTTTTTTATAAACGGATGGATGGATTTTATTCATGTGCTGCATAGTGAGACACTACCCACTACGTCTCATAGTGTGGGAACATTTTATCTTGAGATGAGGGGAGGGACAAACAACTCAAAATTTATTTTTTTTATTTTTACTAACTGTTAAATACCAGGTATAAATAAATTAACGATGAGTTAGTGCACACAGATTGCATGTTTGAAATGTTCATCAAGTATTAGCATAAGAATGTTTACAATTATTATTATAATTATGTTTCAATAGTTTACACACAATGATAAATCTTGTTTTGTGTGAACTATGGAAATATTAATATACTTTATTCGATTTAATCCACAATGCTCAAGCTTTTTACTGATATTAAGTTTAAATGAAAATGCTACCTGCAACATTTGAGAATTTACCAATAGTAATTTTGCACACAAACGCAGATTAGGGTTTTCATTGATCTAACTCAACCAAAACAGTTCTCATTTGACTAAACATTGTGTGTATTCAGCTATGAATGTTTTCTCTGTTTATTCTTACAGGTGTACACAGAGTCTGTTCATCTTCTCTCAGACTGCGTTATTGTGAGTATCCTGCACTGTGTGTATGTTATCTTCCTTCATTTTCAGTTGACTTTTCTGTCATGATGCTTAAGGAGAGATTTTCCTGCTGCATGATGACTATAGTAATCATTTGGTTATTTTATTTTCAACACAATATCTGAGAAGGTCTTTGAAAAAGGCCTGCCTAAGCAGCTAAGCTATACTGTTTATTCACCAGCCAAACAACCAATACTGAGTTCAAGAATTTGAGGCGAACTGCCCTGTTTAGCCCCTTCTATGGGTGTTGGCTAGTTTGGCTTCTGGTGCCGGAGCTAGTTACATTGAGCGTAAGACTAGGACTAGGTTCGAAGAAATATTTACGTGGTTCAAAACTATCTCATCTCATGGTTACTGAAAATCAAGTTGACTTCACTGAAGCTTTGCAAGTCACTGATCGTATTACACCCAACCATTCAAATTGCTGCACTAGTACGACTATCAAACACAGCAGAGGTAATCAGAATTCATTTGAACAAACCAAATATGTGTGTGCAGGTTCTTTTATTGCTGTGAGCAACTACACAATATGTATCAAGTTTCAAAAATTGATTTTTCGTCTCCTCTTGTAACAACCTTTTTTCTATATTTATTTCATTATGATTACAACTCTGGCTTATTGTTTTAATTTATTTGTACCTTATGTGATTCCACTGAGTCAACCTAATCTTTTAAGCCAACATTACTTTACAAATGTCTCGATTATGTGATAAACTGTTGATAAACCCTACGAACTAACTGACTTTGAATTCCATATTTATATTCACTACCTTCTCTTGAAGCTTAGATAACTTGTTGAAGTATCAACCAGTCGGCTGTTTTGCTGTATTTTAATACGTTGTTTTCACCGTCCGTACACATGGAATTCATCACTTCCATTGACTTAAATAATGGCACTGCTGTTGCAATTTTTATGTAGCAACTATGCAGGGGCGATAATGAGAGACGAATTGAAGCGGAATGCACTTCTTTTTTCAACTCATTGTCTTCACTGAATGTTAAAATGTAAATTTATTTCATACCTGAGTCTAGTTTTGTGTTATGAATAGATGAACGTCGTCTCCTGATAATGCAATCGGTATTGACTTTCGTTGTGTTTGCAATGTTATCCTTCTTGGACAAGGTGAAATATTGAAACTACAGATTTTACGGAGAGACATTCAGTTAGCAAGATGTCATATAAATGCCACATCAGTGTGAGGTAAGTATCCAAATGTAATTGTAACAAAACAATTCATGGAGTGAAGAAATGTTCAGAATTTTCAGAAAAACATTTTGAGAAGCAAAAACTGAAGAAGTATCAGAGATTATGTGGCATCTGTGTAAAATTCAGCTAGTTAGCTTATACTCAGTCAAACGGCACAAAACAACATTTGAAAATTTCATAGAGAAAGGCCTCATTCATCCTTATCTCCTTTTCAACCCAATGCGATCTTAAATAACATTTCTCGACAGATAATGTAGCAGATTAGCATTCAGAATTCGTGTCACTTTCATTTCTCCTTTCAATGAATCTATTGTCAAGCAGTACAATCATATAAATACATTTTTTATAAGAAATTATATCCGATGAAGGAATTGAATCTAAGGTGTGAATACATAAAATAATTAATAGTTCGAAACGCCAGTAAAATATTTGTGATTTAATCATAGTTAAATGTTCAATGGCAAAACAATAACAACAACCAACCGTCAGTGTCCTAACCCAGGACATTTGCTTATTAAGGCAAACTCGTAGACCACTGAGCCATTGGGACTAGATCCAGTGGCCAGTCGATGAATTCAAACTTCTGCCAATTAACGATATAACGCTACCAATGGTCAATGTAATTCGTGGCGATTATCTGTTCTCACAACCAACATGCTGACAACTACTGCTCACTATGAATCTTGTTACCAACGGAATATGATTAAAATTTAGTGAGCTGTGTTTATGAAATTGTTTTCATTATTGTGCAAGCAAAATCAGCAGACCATTGATATACCTTTTAAGTGAAGTGACAGCTAAGCAGTCTGGAGAAAACAATAGACATACACCTCAAATGTGGTGTCCGAGAATCTAAGAGACCATTTATATATCGTGACCAGTTGACTCTAATGTTATTAATTGATACCTGATAAAACTGAAGCGAAATTATTTATAGTGGACTCTGGCTATCATAACATTGACTAGGCAGTGTAAGGACATTGCTGAACCACTTTTATTAGTCAAATATCAACCCAATTTCGTGGATTTATTGCATTTACTCCTAAACAAATAGATGGTAGTTACTACACAGTAATCAAACATCATAGTGCATTTTACAGCTGGTTAAAAATCGCTATTAAAGTCACTTTGTCAACTGTTTGTTGCAGCCTTCACAAAACTTTAGGCTCATGGATGTCGTGTTTGACTTCGCTAAAAATCTGCTGCTGAATACTTACATATTTCAACAAATTTAAATCTGCTTTATTCTCTTCCAGGTGTTCTCTTACTCACATTTGCTTTTATATAAAATGCTTATCATAAGAGAACATTTATGTGTAGTGTTGTACTCCAGACTCTTCTATCTGAACACTTTCATGCAACGAAGTAGCTCTGTTCCATAACTGATCAATGCAAATGCTTGTTGTATCAGTATTTTCTGGTTGAGAGAATGAAATATGAAATATAATTCGTTTGAGATGAAGTCAAAGAGAGTAATGTGAATTGCTCATACTGATAACTTGATGACAGCGGTTACAAAAATGATTATATCATGGCAACATTATTTGGAAGAAGAATGTTGACAGTTACGAATAATCGCTTTAATGTCTGCAGACCATAGATGAGATGTTTATTCCGCTGTTTAGCATGACTGCTCTTTCAGAAGCTATTGGTGAAGAATTGCGTCTATTTCAGTGTAAATTATATGCCTACGTTTCGAAGAAACACTTGTGAAGATATAAGTCCAATTACTGTATTCTATGAATAAATCTTGGATTTACTGCATTCTGGAATCTTACACGTATTTCAAATAAACTAAATTTATTTGATATGTTCAATCGCCAAGGCAGTGTATGTTTCACCAGTAATGAAGTATGCCATTCAAACTTCAAATTTTGAGGTATGTGTGGATAAATTTCTTCAAATGTGTAGTCACTGTTCGTCAGTTAGTAAACAGAGGATATCTACCTCAAGGGCAATCCACTTTCACTAAAAAACAGCACGAATGACATACGAAGAATAAATGGATTTGAATGAAGTCTGTTCAATAACGAGTGATCTCTAAATGAAGCATACACAGCAGGATAATTACCACATATCAAAAAGAATAATAATATATTAACCGAAATAATCTCCAACAGCAAATAACAGCATCCATATTATTACAGAAACAAAATATAAATTCATACTACCTAACAGTGATGAGTAGTACGAAGTTAAACAGGAAAGTTACAATGTTTAGATATCTTTACACCTATTCGAGTTGTTCACTAAGGTCACCACATGATAGGTATAATTTCGATGTAAAAATGTATTTATCAATAAAGAGTCGTTGATGAGGAGTAAATGGAAAATTACCAATGTTGCTTATTTGTCAGGTATAACATATTTCAGTTGTAACAGACTAAAACGTCTATTTCTTGTCATACTGAGTGTTTCCTCTGCTCATTTGCACCGTATTATTGGCACTACTAATGATTAATACAGTTTCTGAATTTATTCTAGTTCACCCAACTAATGTAGATTGATACCGTATTTTGCATTGTCACCAGTCCTTATTACGCGTTCAACAACGAATGTCACTCCCACTGCTAGATGAATAGGAATCATTCTGATTGAATTAAATTGTCAGATCTGAGTAATGACAATGATTTGTGTTGTTGCGTCTAAATTGCAAAATGTTTCTGTTTTGAATGCATGGTAGATTTGGTATTCCATGTTTGTTATTATTTGAAACGTCCTTATCAGAATTATAGATTTCATCATATTTAGCAATAACACACAGTGAGCAATGAGGAAACAGGCATAAAATGGACTCACACAAAAATCTTGGAGGATCTGGACTTCGCCAATGATATATGTCTGATTTTCCACAAACTGGACGGTGTGCAAGTGAAAAGCAACAGGTTGGCAGAAGAAGCATCAAAGATAGGACTTCTGTAAGCGCAATATCGCTTTAAATTAAGTCACGCGTAGATAAAGGCTATCTTGGTCCAGAACAAACAAGAAGCCGGTCACTGTTTCTACGGTACTATTAATTAACAAATCAATAGATATATATACAACAAACCTTAACGGTTTCAAGAGTACAAAACACAATGCTTAACAGAAAGCAAGGTACCGCTATCAGAGCGGTATAACGTTAAAGCCAAAATTGTGAACTAGCCGGATCAGACACAACCGTTCAGGTAAGCAGTCAGTAGAAGGATGAACCCAAGTAAGAGGTAGACAGAGCATAGGCACAAAGATAGAATTCAATTGGCTACTGAACGAATCAATTAATAAGATAAACTCGTCAGAATAGTACAAAATAAGACATGGGTCAGCAAAATAACAGTTCACAAAAATACTCTGATTGGGTCATGAGTTCAACTGTCTGACTGGACAGACCGAAGTAAAAACACACACAGTTCATTAAACAAGGTGGGATAGACACGTTAGGCATGGATAATTGGGTTGCAACAACGCTAGACTGATCCGGGACAGGTTGACTTGATTTAAGGATGGGAATTGAATTGATCTTACAACTTCCTTCAGGTGAACATAGAGAAAACAGAGGTGATGAAGATTCCTGGACAAGAACAACAACCGACAACGATCAGCATAAATGGGAGGAGCCTGAAAGAAACTAACTCTTTTACCTACCTGGGAAGCATCGTTTCAACTACAGCCGGAAGGAACTGACGAGGATAGCAAAGCAAGGATCGGGATAGCAAGATAAGCCTTCATTACTCTCAAGTCTGTGTGGAGGTCAACAGCACTCAGCATCAAATATTAGATCCGGATTTTCAACTCCAATGTGAAGTCAGTGCTACTATACGGACGAGAGACTTGCACTGCGGATCATAAAGAGCATCTCAAACAAACTACAAACCTTCATTAACAATTGTCTTCACCCAATACTCAAGATCAGATGGCCAGAAAAGATGAGCTACAGGGATCTCCGGGAGCGAACCAACCAGGAAGCGATTGTGAAACAAATGGGCGGGAAGAAATGGAGATGGATTGGCCATACTCTGAGGAAACCATCAAGTGACATCACTAGAAAAGCTCTTGAGTGTAAACCGAAAGGGAAGCGGCGAGTTGGTCATCCGTGGGTGACTTGGAGGAGGTCATGTGAAGAGCAGATGAAAACGTGTGGGCAGACATGGAGCCATGTGAAGACTCTAGCAGAGAACCGAACGCAACGGAGACGCACGGCTGAAGCCCTATGTTCCTCTAGGAATTAAAGGAAACAATAATAATAATCAGTCCCTATTTCGTCCAGTTTGAAAAATATCATTGTGATGATATGATTATGAGCAATAGTTTGCGCTTGAAACGTCATCAGTTAATATAACTGTATAACATTGTGTGATTTATCAAAATAAAATCTGATCTATTATGATGTAATTATGTGGTTCCTCAGCATTACATTTGGATTGATGACAAAAAACGTATTCTTGCAGCATAAATTCTTGTGAATTCTCTTCTGGTTTAACCCGAATTAAGAGAATTTTTGGTTTCAGACAAGAAAATTTCAGCCAACTGCGTGTTAGAACTGAAGTGACTGACAGTAATGTCAGTTGGTTGAGTCAGAGAAACATCACTTACTGTGTTCACACCCTTCAGTGTTCTACAAAGAATGATATAATCTTTTTCGAGAAGTTCAGGGAAGACTGAGGGAGCAGAAAAGAGAAAAAATGAGTAGAAAAGGCTGTTATGCCAGTAAGTCGCTACTTTATGTCATAAGTCAATCGAAATCAACTGGATATGATACGAGCGATGTAGATTTGAAGAGAAACTGACGCCGAGATAAGGGTATTCGATTCACTCGCTATCAAAATGCCGTCACATTCATGAGTATCATTGGATTGAATCAGTCGACGCGAGTCTTGCGCGTCCGAAACTAAAATCAACAATATCACGTTTAAACAATTCATTTTCAGATTATTTAGGTGAGACAACTTGATAAATTCGGATAACAGTCTGTCCATGTCGTAACAATCCAATGCGGAAACTAATGGACAGAAATGGTAAGATCACCTGCATATTAAGTGAAACTAGCTGTGGAATAATATGGAAAGCCTAATAAAAGAAAGAAAAGAGTAATGAAGAGAGTACAGCACCACAATGCACATAAGTTTCCGTTAGCAACGAATTGGAGTGCTTTCCATTCAAAGCAATATGCTGTTTTCTATCCGAGAAATAAGGAAGACAGCCACCTGATGACTCAATGACCGCTGAAACTGGCTTGCTCAGTTAATATCCTCTAGGAATAGAGGGAAAGCAGCAATGTATTCTAAAAGGAGGCTTGAACAACTTTTGTTACCTTTATCTAGACTGGAAACAATATTGTGATGGAGTACAATGATAGTATCTTATGATCTTTTAATGCATTCATGGGCAAACGGCTTTCAGTGACTAGGACATTTCAGGCATATGCAAGAGAAGTTTTCCCATAGTTTACAGAAATGAGGATGTGATGTCAATTAATCTAAACGATAAGCCGGATCCACAGGATGGTTTTGGTACAGTCACAAAGCTTATATCTTTCGAAGGAACAGAAACTCTATGCATGAAAAATGATGGTTTAAAAGGACTACAAAGAGGATGGCAGGCAGAGATTCATAGTTTGTACTAACTTCGAGGAAAGTAATATGAATAACTCCTGTACATTTAAACGGTTTCTGTCAACATCAGTGATGCTTTTCCTTCAATTTACGGAAATGACTCAACGCTATAAGCTGTCAACATTTTGAAGAAATGCGTTTGTAAACAATGCGATGTGAAGATATTAATGCTTGATTAAGACAAAAAATATAGATGCGAATCTAAGCAACACGTGAATTGTTTGAAGGTGTTATTTCGCTAGTTCAAATATGAAGCAGGCTGGTAATATTTTAGAGGTTTCTGCTTTGAATAAGAGGATTCCATGTAAGGAAATTGGAAGTAACTGGTGTTTCAGAGAGGAGGATGTAGGACAATTTTGAAAATCTTCCTTCCGATGTGATTTTAGTCAGTGAATTTAAGTCCATCCTAATTTTGATTATTTATTACTCGCTTTATTATTATTATTGCCAACTACTCAGGTGGTCCGAGGTTCGATTCCTGTCCTATGCAATCCTATAAATCTCTAGGCCGGTAATAGGACCGTTAAAGAGGAAAGGTTAAGCGTGTGGCCAGCAAACCCATTCCACAAAAATAAAAACAATCACTGCTTCCGAAACTTCAAGGCTCCAGCTTGAAACGTGATGAAATAAAGCATCGTTATATTTTTCTGATCTGTGTTTTTAAATGGGGTCACATGTATAACGTCAGATCGGTTTTCTGGTTCTGATATATCGCGATTCGTACAAATTCTCTAATTTCACTGACATATAAAAGTAATCTAAAATAAAAGCAGTGGTAAAAATTTATATGGAATGGCATGGACAATGAATAGATCCAGCAATTATATTACAGACAATTTTACTACTTATCAGTCATCAGTAGATAAAAGATTTGTGACGAAGTTAATTTCAATTTTCCTTGAATATTTAAATTTCATTGCTTCATGACTAAATCCGCAGTCATCATGCGTGCATTTATCTTAATAAGTTACCTAAAGGTATTTTCCGATTTCAGATAATGAGAATTTATAATCCGAGGACGTATGCAACAGCAGGAGGCAAGATACGGAAACCACGGCATACTATTTAGTGATCAAACCGATATTTATATATCTATATATGTATATATAAGGTCAAATCGTTTACACAATGCATGTTTTTGTATAGTGAAGATTGCAGTCAGTTAGGAATAATTCACGAAATAATGAAGAAGCAGCTCATATTATCCTGTTTTGTTCAAGTACACAAGGATGATTTTCTTAAAACAACTAGGTCAAGTATAATGACTTAACTAGATTCACGCTTCATATATCTCGATACTGATAGCTGTTCACTATGATCACAACATGATTGATATAGTTTCGATGTGAAACTGTATTTATCAATAAAGAGTCGTTGATGAGGAGCTAATGGAAAATTACCAATGTTTCTTATTTGTCAGGGATAAAATAATTCAGCTGAAACAGACAAAAACGTCCACTTCTTGTCATACTGAGTGTTTCCTCTGCTCATTTGCACCTTATCATTGGCACTACTAATGATTATTACAGTTTCTGAATTTATTCTAGTTCACCCAAATATTGTAGAATGATACCTAATTTCGCATTTTCACCAGTCTTAATAACGCGTTCACTAACGAATGTCACTCCCACTGCTAGGTGAATAGGAATCATTCTGATTGAATTAAATTGTCAGATCTGAGTAATGACAATGATTTGTGTTGTTGCGTCTAAATTGCAAAATGTTTCTGCTTTGAATGCATGGTAGATTCGGTATTCAATGTTTGTTATTATTTGAGACGTCCTTAGCAGAGTTATAGATTTTATCATATTTTATAAACACAAAAGTCTCAGAGTTTCACGTGGATTTCTCTGAACAGTGTAGATTCCCAAGAACGTCATCATTAACTCAACCATATCATTAGATGTGTGGTACAGTAAACACGGAAGACACAAAACTTCACGAATTACATAAATACCCCCACTTTCTTTCGAAAGAGGGTGCATGCTTTTCTTTAAATTGCAACCTTTTAACCTAAATCAACATAGTGAAAATTAATTATGTATCTGTTCCATAAGGTGTCTCTAAAATATTCCATCACTAAAGTGTACTAATTCGATATTGAATGAAAACAAACGGATGTGAAATTTCTTGATGTCCTTGGAATGATATGCAAATACACATAACAGAGTCTGAATCCTAAAGTAACCGTGCTTCACAAAAACGTTCTCCTGTTTTATGCGATTTTATGCTTTGACTGTTATTCATTTATTCTTCATAAACACTGATAAACATTCACTCAAATGTAAACTCTCCATATTTCCAGCTGTTGGACAAATATCAGCGTATCGAAAACGCATATGTAAGTGTTTTAGTGTCACTTTACTACAGTGTGAATAGGTTAGGTCACACAGTTGTTCAGACAAGTGACAAGTTGCAAAAGATCACTGTTAAAAGTCTTCTACAATGTTGAAGTTATTATAAATGAAACATTTTGTTCCAAATGTTTCCTAAAACGATAAACACATATTCTTAGACTATAGTACAATCTAGTGGCAAAATAAATTTTTAGAGTTTCGATAGAACATTTCAATTTACCATAACGATTCCTCTATTGACCGCTAATCACGTATGTAACGTGTTCAGAATCAAAATCACCTATGTAAGATGAATAAACGTTCATAGTGTGAACAGTGCGAGTAGTGTTGTAATCTATGGAGTGTTTCTACCTCAAGCTGATGTTCAGATACCTCTCACTTTATTTTAATACAATCTTTATAGTAAACTGACACTAAAATATATACAAAAAATCATAAATACGTGAAGACAACGATTCTCACTTGCTGCAGCAGTTGTTTGACATTACGATGAGTGTTCAGTGATAATATCAAGTATTAAACCTCATAAACCATGGAATCATGAAATCCGGTATCATAAGATTACGCGGCGGACGAAGCCTTTGAGATTGCCAATAATCGCTAGAAAATGATGGTAACGGAACATTATTTGAACTCAAGTGGTTTCCTGTGAAAAAGCTGTCATCTACGCTAAATTTTATATGATTGACTTAAATAAATCCACAACTAAAGTGTTATAATGTGCATCTGATTCTCTAAGCTTCGATTAATAATTTATCATATTCATTTTGAAGTGTTTAATAATTGCTAAAGGAGACTACAATTCACATTGAAGTGTTTTCAATAATGATTCTAATAAAGTAGCCGCATTCATTTTGAATTGATAATTTGAATCATGACCAGAAATATTACACACAGTGCTTAGAAGTGTTCTCTTTTGTAGACTGATGTACCAATCATACTCAGCAACAGGTAACATGAGTAGAGTGTTATTCATCTGTGCATCTCATTTTACGTTGAAAAGTTCAACTAATAAGACAATGTGAGCGGTCTGTTTAGGATACTATGTTAATGCAGAATGTTTCACAAGCAGACATTCACCTGGTGAGAGGAATTTGTAGTTGAAATATAAATGGGCAGTAAATCACTTGACGCAGTGAATTCAAATGTAAAACAGTTGAAGCAACTTTGAGATATTCCTCCCTTAGTTGTAAGTTGGAAACCATTCCAGAATGCGTATGAGCACAGGTAGGTTTTCAGGGATGTGATTACATATTGGAAACGCTGAGAGGTTGGGTGAATTATACCTTTTTGAAAAGAAAGTAGCTTAGTGTTTTTAAATAGAAACCCACAGATAGATTTATCGTATATGCGTTAGGTATTCAATAATGAAATTGTGTTATTTCGTCAGGTTATGAGTGTAAGTGGATTGGAAATTCGGATGGTGTCCGAAATGATTAAAACTGACGTGTTATTGCCTCAACGCAAGAAGCCAATCTCTGCATTGGATTGCAAAGCTGCACACAAATTTCCCCAACGACAGTTACAGACAATTCTTTACAACATAATAATGGCTGGAAAGGGCCATGGGAAAATACCTGGTATGGTTAGAATTGGAATTATTGAGTCTATTCAAATTGCTTCCCGTGATGGGACAATTGTTCATACAAATAAAAAACATATTCATTTCTGCTTTGGCAACTCATCAACGGTCCGAAGCTAATATATGCAGTTTGACATAAAAATTATACCAATCATGTTGTTATGTCATTGAAATTACGGGAGGTGGAAATAAATAGGGAATTCTAGACGACTCAGTTTAAAGAGGTTAGAAACAACTTACTATGCAATTGAACAATCAGAACATTATCAGTTCGTTGTTCATCATTTCGTCAATTTCTCAAACTACTACAATCTACGTAAATTCACTTCCCTTTATCGCTGGAAATGTTTTAACATTATCGTTGTGCGAAATCCTTTAATCACTTCAGATATCACATAAAATTAACAACGCGGCACATTATATCTTACTTTGTCACAAGTACGTGAATGCACTTTGTTTGAAGAGAGTGTGATGATTATCACATACTCCATCTACAAGTTCAGACACTCAGTGAAGTCGAAATAAAATGAAATCTTCGGTAAACTGTCTTTTATTTTCTTCATGACTCAATGGCTATTAATCGTCCTTTCCTATTCAGGTTCCCTATTTTGTCAAATTTATTCATCAACACTGTCTTCACTACGAATTCCACGAAGGCGAGTTTAAAGGGAACGGATTCAACTACTTCCTGTGTCCATTGGAACGAAATTGTAAAATCTTGTCAGCTGCTCCACAGATGTCAGTTTTTATTTCTAATTCTACTTCTCGATTACACCTCACTACTAGTACTGATACTACAAGTCCAGAGAACCTACGATGATTAAGAGTCATCAAGTCATACGTGACGTAGTTGTCTGAATAATGTTAGTGAAATTTCATTTCAATCGGCTAAATCTGACCCACAAGTTTCTCAGTATTCTGGCAGTATTCAATCCTTACACATAGGAATACATGCTCTTTGATTGTTTGACATGATTTTGGTTGAACTTGACATCATATTTATTTCTATGCTGAACATTGTGTAGTCCAGTACAAATTGTTTCGATGTGTTTGCATACATAATTATACTCATACAGTCTATTTCACCTATTTTGTCTTATTAGGCATTTTGTTTTATGTACACTTATACAATGAATTCCTTAACACACCTCACACAGCCTACATTGTTTCATGTGAAAACACAAATACAAGCATTTAAGAGGACGCGAAGAATGATGTCACAAAAGTCCAGAGATGCATATATGATTAGCAGATTCAAGAAGATGAAAAAATCTTGTGTGTTATCACAGTATTCATAATCTCTGAAAAAAAGTTGGCTTCGAAGAATCACTTGTCGTCAAGTTAGATGGATGTATGATCCATCTTTAGATAACTACGCTTACCCTGTGAGGCTTCAAGATGATCTAATTAAGTGAACAAGCACAAATACTTGTTTGATTGTCAAATGCCATACACCGATTGAAACTGTTTCATGCTGCCTATATCTGAAACTCTTTCCCACGACATCGAAAACCTATCACAGTTCGAGGTCTTCGATCACGTCATATGCACACATGGTCAGGGAGTGTAATACAAATGAGACGGCCTTCATGCAACAGTATAAACACAGTCAGCATAGAGGAATATTATTTGCAATGACCAGTAGATGCCTGAGGTTTATATGTGTTAGTACACGTAATGTGATGTGAGCTGCTTCTGAGAAACTTTAGGAAAGAATGGCACTTGATGAATATTCAATGAAAACAATGGTCAATTTACCATACGGTGAAGTGTGGATTGAATCTAGATACTCCATACACGCATACACAATAAAACTTTTGTGAAACCATGTTATTTCTCGACGATCAAAGTTCAATGAAACTATTCAATGAGAAATTTTTACGATGCCATATAAGTGAACATTTAATCTGATTTTACAATATATAAAATTTGAAACTGTAATAGGTAAGTAGTGTCATTACCATTAACGTTATTGTGATGAACTTCATGATCGGTACTGTCAAAATGCTTATACACTTGTGTAAGAGAGGTGGCAATCTAAGAACATTCACAGTGTGCATAACAAACATTTGATTGTAAATCCAGACTTCCACAAAACTCACTGTCATACAGATTGTTGGTGTCATATATTTGTATATGGATATGCCTTATATAAAGAATTACATTTTATCTATCAGCCATCATATTTCTGAAAACAGCATATCAGTGGATCTAACAAATTGATGTTCCTGTATGACAACGACTGATCAGAATACATGTTTGTTGAAACCGCAAAAATCGAAAGTAGATTGGATCCTTCTCAGAATGAATTAATCCACCAAATTCTGCAGTACATTTTTCGGGTGTTTCATTTTACTTTCTCTGTCACACAACTAATCCGTGTTATTTTCTGCCTTAATGACAGTAATTTAAGGAAATATTTATTTATTTATTTCCTGAACATTGTGTAGACCAGTACAAATTGTTTCGATGTGTCTGCAGACATAATTAGACTCATACAGTCTGTTTCACGCATGTTCTCTTATTAGGCATTTCGTTTTATGTACACTCTTACAATGAGTTACTTTACTTTTACTTACATCATCATTCGTGAAGTATTTGAAGAAAAGGAAATATGCTGGAGCAGTGTTCAACATTTCTCAGTTTGAAAGAATCGCCTTTCCATACAAAAATAAGCCGATATCTATTCTACTTTATTTGGGTAAGCAAACACAATTCCAATATTCTGTGTTCCTGTAATGCTTGTTGCAGATGTTAGTCGATATATTGTGTTTTGTTTTGGGGACTGTATGCATGGTTTTAATAGTAAGATATTCGTAAGGCGTGAAATTGAGTATTATAAAATATTGATAATCTTTTATGCTGTAGAGAAATAATCACTGATTGGTTTGTTGAGCATACAAAAGCACCTGGTTTGTTCGTGTAAGTCAATGTATTGAAGATATGTTTGACTGGCGCCCTCTTTTTGTGGATCTTTTGTTGATAACATGTATCTTCCGAGTAGAACATTGTCACTTTAACTACTGAAACTCACAGTTTCACTAACAATGCTGTTGCTTATGGGGTGTGCGAGCCAAACGCCTAACCCTTCCTCTTTTCTAGCTACTTAACTTACCTAGCCCACGAACGAGCCTGTCGTCCAGAAAGCAATTCGGACTATGTGTGTTTGTTTGACTAACAGTCTATCACTGAACTGCTGAGGCTCATTCGATTTCACTCCATATTTTACTTCTTTAAGAACTTTGAATTGTCATTTGTCTTTATATTGTGAATTTTATGTGGTAATCACCGTCAACAGATGCATCTTGACATTGATCACATTTTCGTCTGCTGACTGCATTGTCACTGATGCAACAAATTTTTTTTTCCTTCACGTTCTCCAGTGGAACATAGGGCTTTAAGCTTGTGGCTTGAAGTTTCTGTAGCAGTGTTCATTTTACAGGATGGGGTTGCTAGCCTCATGCCCAACCTTTCCTCTTCACCAGCATCATTTCTGGCTTTGCGAGGTAAAGGAGTGAGTTGGCCAGGGATTGAACCCCGAACCATATGCATGGTCGGCGAGCGTCCTAACCGCTATGCCACCGACGCACCGATGCAACGAATACTAGTGAGTAATTCAACATTACGAATTTCTGATTTCTGCACTCTCTGTGTTATCGTCTGGATTTCACATCTGAAAACACCATAACTCATGCAGTTATTCACTCAGTACGAAGGAATAATCAATGTGGATAGAGTCACCTATGAATGTGGTGGTCCGATGAGGCTAGGAAACATAAAGACACATAAGAAATGACAACATTCACATCAAATATAGTTCTCAATCCTACTTAGTAATCTTTATGAATAATAGCCTCATTCTGGACAAAAGTAGTTACGCAACGTACAGAATTCACAGTGTAATATATATATATATAAATATAAAATTTTCTCTCCATCCAGGGTCCTACATTAAAATAGCAACACAAGGTAACTCATGTGACGCAGTAAGATAATCTTGTATGTTACGTTTACATCCGTTTTCAGGAAATGCACTGAAGTTTATCGAAAGCCATTTAAAAATGTGCGTAAGTACATTTGTCCAGAGACAGACGTACTCCATTGTTTTGTGCATTGTTTCGAATAGAAAATTAGGTAGCTCAATGATTAACGCACAACATCGTGCAATTCTTTGGATATTATCTCTACATGAAGTAGTGATAAGCGTCCACTCTTAACGTAACGCATTGACTCAGGACATATCTTCTCTCACTTTGGTCTTATGGTCAACTCAGTTTCTATCTAACTACCTACTATCTCCTTGCCGTCGTTATTACTGTGTTGAATACGCAAGCTGTAATCATCATTATGCTGACGTGTACAAATTGCTTTTCAGATTATCTGGAATACTGACAAATATACTTCTCATATTAGTCAGGAAATTTAAATACGAAAATGTGGTTGATCATCTTCTAATCGTAATCAGTGTAAGTGAGCTCACTTCATTTTCGCGTATTTTCCCCCGCCATTCTCTAGATAGACTTTTTTCAGTTCATTGAAGAGAGAGCACAAACGACTTGAAATTACTGCATACATGTGTTCTGTAGATTTCAGGCTGTAGAAGTGTGTCACTTTGACAAGAAGATGTCACACAGTTTCAACATATTTAGTGAATAAGAATCAAGTGACACATATCTCCTTGCTTCTTCCACTAAGCTTGACTGGCGCAACTTCTGCAGCTCCAACTGGTCAGAACTGAAGTCAGTCTGTTAGATGGCCAGTTCATATTGAAGAGTTGTTGCACTTGTAGTGACTCAATCAATTTCTAGTTAGATTAAGCTGTGTGTTATTAAATACATCACAGAATGGGGCACTATCTCCATTGGATAAAATTGTGTCGTCCTTGAAATACCAGATTTCATGCCTGCTGTGATTTGAGATCTTCTGTGATGACATTCATGAAATCAATGATAATGTCAGGCAGCTATTCTGTCATTTGACTGTGTTAAGAATTAGTTGATTTAAAGTATTTGCACTGAGGTTCTTGAGAAATAACACATTCATTACATGTATTGTAGCTTACATCTAGGAATACAATTTTGAAAAACGTATTGAGGATGTTGTGCCGTATACTCACTGTCACGTAATGTTAGTGGTGGAAGCTTTCAATTAAATATTTCCTATCCTAGACGAATATGACAGTATTATTGGATTGAATGGAATAATATCAGTTTCGACAGTTGATCAATTCTGTTGTATGCGACTCACCATTGAACTGATATGTTTAAATTTACGCAATCCTAAATACGACTTACTATTGCAATTCTTCATTGATTTCTAGTATCTACTGATCTCTTTTGGCTTCGCGGGTGCGTTTGTGTATATTCAGGTGTTTTGCTCCCTCATGTCTCTCCTTGTCACAGTAGTGGTCAGTGCGACTGTGACATTTTTGGGTTTGCTGTTCAGAACTGTCAAGATGGAGTATACTGTGATTATCTTCAGCATTGGATGTGTTTTCGCTGGAATTGGAATTCTCATGTCAATTTTTCAACACTTTTTTTCCTGATAAAGAAGTAAGTTTTCAAACATAATTCAATTATGAGATATAAATGACTAAATGAACAGTTTGTGTCACAGCAAAGAATTAATTGATTTGTATCAACACATGCATTCAATGAATATTTTTAAAATTCACAAGTATTGACTTGTAAACTTGGAGTAATGCAGGGAAATACGGCTCTTGAATGATCATTTTTTTGGAAATCACAGTTCCGACTTTCGTCAGCTATTCTTGCACATATACAAGCGTTGAGAATGCGTAAACTGCCAGTCATCGATCACCGAAAAATTATTATTTTCAGCAAAACGTTTACTGGAACTCGGTTTTATGAAAATGAATTGCTCATAGTCATATTCATGTGTAAATAGGCCACTTCGAAATTGCACATTGGTTTGTCTATTGGATATATCACTGAATGACATTTTGAACAAAACTAATTGCTTATGATCATATCAATTATAATCAGACGACTTCGAAACTTGAGTTTCATGGTTTTCTTTGTTCTCTCCTATTCATCGTAAAGGAAGTCTTCTTCTTCTTTTTTTCCTTCACGTTCCCAGTGGAACATAGGGCTTCAAGCTAGTGGTTTAAAGTTTCTGTAGCAGTGTTTATTTTACAGGATGGGGTTGCTAGCCTCATGCCCAACCTTTCCTCTTCACCAGCATCATTTCTGGCTTAGCAAGGTAAAGGATTTCGTCGGCCAGGGATTGAAACCCGGACCACGTGCATGGTCTGCGAGCGTCCTAACCGCTATGCCACCGACGCACAAATATCTGAGACAGGTTGAACCATTCCACGTGTTTACAGTTGATTCGATAAACAAGGCTTCTGTTTTCAATCTCTCCCTCCACCCCGTTACATCAGATTTTAAAACTGTCATCCTATACCATCCTATAGTATGATTGTGTGTAATTTTATGTAATGCATGTTGTGGCTGAACTATTCTCTAGATTTCTTATCTTATTTGGGTCAACCAATCTAGATTTTGCTTGGTTTTTATGCTCGGCTAGTTTGACTGAACCTGTTCTACTACTGTGACCTATGTATTTGACCTGAATATCATTGCAGGTAGGGTAGTAGATGAACTAAATTGTTTTAAAGGCTCCACAGGATGTTTCAGTCGACAAAGCTTGTTCCTAATTGAGTTTGTGAGTTTGAATGCAATTTTTATTCCTGCATTGTTAACGCTATAATTTAACACTGAAAACTCCTCTTCTTGACTTTCCAATTCAGAAATGAATTGAATTGCCTCCTCTATTGAGTTGTTGTGTTACAAAAATCTATCTGTCTCCTGTGTTCTAAGTGCAATGAATGTGTCATCTACATACCTCTACCAAACTATTTAGGGGTGGGGCTGATTTCACAGGGAGGAGATAGAAATTGATAATAGAACTTTGCTTATCGAATCATTTCTTATTTGAATGTCACTTTTATTCCGGTCTTGTTAAGGTCCTGTCTTTGTATAGCAACAGTACTGATTTTCTACTTCCCCTGTTATTATGAATGCTTGTACTTTATGTTGCCCTTATAATTACTGTTGATTTAATCCTCACAATGATACAATCCAATATTGGAATCTCCACATCAAGTTTGTAAGTTGTGCACTGACAACCATAAATCAATTTCAGAACGTCATTCAGTAGACAACATGGTTTTGACACTGTGATGTATGCAACAAACAAATTAATAAGCCAACAGTGGTTCAGTCTGTACGGGGTGAGGCTGCAAGCCTCTCTCTCGGCCTTCACCTTCCCCCTTGTCAGATATCGGCTAGTCGTGGTTTAGTTGAGCGTTTAACGGGAACTGTATGCGGAAGGTTTGTGCATGTTCGGTGAGCTTTATTCCATTTCACCACCAGTACATAATTATATTTAATTTTTTGAGATGCAAGAAGCTGGGACTCGAAATTTGTGCATTTCTGAATTTACTTTCACTGCCAGTAACAAAACAACCACTAACATCAGTCCTGTATTATTTCTTTAAAATTTACTTTTCCTGTTGCTGAGTAAGTTAGATGCACTATTGTACTAAATACTGAAAATTCTTCGCTATATCATAAATACTTTTCTGTAATAAAGTAAATCGTAACTGTTTAAAAATATATTCCAGATATATTCAAGCTCTTTGTGTGAGTCTCACCTTAGATTACGTCAGATATTTATTAGGGCCGCCAATCCTCCATAATTTTCTGACAGTGTTGATTTCTACTCATGAGAAAGAATGGAAATATGATTTTGTTTAGTGTTTGTTAAAAGTTGGAAATAAGGTTCCTTTTCAATCAGGACATTGTTTATATTCCTTAGCAGAAACAAACTCAAAAAGTATAGTGGAAGTTTTGAGATTACTTAGATGTCAGAAAATACAAGTTTTAATTTAAGTCTATTTATTAATATTTAAGCATAAGAATCAAGAGGTTAACCAGGAAAATCTCTCGATAATTCCTCCTCTATAGTCCCTTAAAATCTGGTCATTGAGTCTTTTTTTGAATGAGGATATACATTTTTTTCATATTCTCCAAATTCTGAGAAATTATTGTATTGCAATGGCAACCAGGCAGCCAGAGGAAGTGGGAACACTAGGCGTGACTACACATGTTTTGACCTCATGTTACCCAGGTAGACATTGTTGTATTTCCGGAAAATTGAACAGATGACATAAACAAAGGTCTGCTTTGTCTGAAGGATAAAGACAATGTTCTGATAGAAGAATGTGTTAATTCTAATTTTAAACGAAACAAGCTCTACAGAGTCACGCAGCTGTTGTCTACAGGAGTGAAAATCTCTGAGACATGCAAGTGCTCCTCTCCTAAGAAAGTTTGATGATAATTGTGTTGATAGAAACGATTCGATAGTAAAAACGGGAATTAAGCGGAACTCATCGTCCATACTTTTTATTTAAATAGCGCAAATAAGTGATTTGCTTAGAATGCATATAATTTTATTTTACCTGGTGTATTCCTCGTCCATCGCATTTACAAAATCATTTTTCAACGTATTTGTGTAATAAGCATAATGTCAGCTAACAGGATGCTGTAGGAATAATAGCCACTGCTCAGGAAATATACATGAAATGTTTGCACACGCAAGTATGAATGATACTTCTGGAAGCGAAATTGAACACTTTGAGAAGAAATAGTTGTGTAACAAAACCAATGGACTGGACTGGTTTCAACATAGAAATTGGCAATGATGTACACAGTTCAAGTCACTACACCCTATGTAGCACGCAGAGAAAGAGAAGAAAGAAAAAAGAATACAAAATAGAGACAGTAAGCAGAGATATGAGACAAAAAGAATACTTACAACAAAGAACAATATATTTTCATTGGATATGACAAATCAGAAAGAGTGAATGCATCTGCGCCAGCCATTGAGATCGATTTCAGCCACTTAACGAAATTTATGCAGTCCTACGTGGTTCTTAACATCTCGAGGGACCCAACTAGCAAGATAGTCTTAATCACTTCACGGCTTAAACACACTTATATGGATTTTATTAAATGATTGCACGTTTTGAATTGACCACCCCTAGCTGTTTTCTAACCTGATACATCCTATGTCAGCTTACATCGTCCGTCGGTGGAAGAAGACGATGGCGTTATAAAAGTCCTAGACATCTCGTTTGGTGCAACTGTGGTGAGAGTTGTCTGCTAACCAAATTATTAGACAGTAATTCACGTCAACGTTCTCGTCCAAATTCTTGGTCATGAGAAAAGAAAAAAAAGAACTAACTCAACAACCAATTACAGCAGACTTTGCGTGGGGGATACGAATCGCAGATTTATGGTCTGACTTTCAAAGAAACGGCCACAAAGAGGTGACAGAATAACTTTCAGCTAGAAAACAACCAACCAGAAGACACTGCTTCTCTGCTAATAATAACGAACAATAAGGTCCTGGGTTCGAATCCCAGTGGGTGCGTACTGCCGATGATTCTCAAACTAGGATGAAACAGCAGGTGTCCAGTACTCCCTGGTTATCAATGGTTTTCTAACTGATATCAGTCCGTGATCAACTCGTAAAATATAACTAACCCTCACAAACCAAACTTTAGAAAACATAAAAATATATAAATATCTCTTGTCTATGTAAATAATAAAAAGAATTTGAATCTGTATAAGGCTGATGAGAATTAGATCTTAAAGTTAAACGATTATATCGTATTTTACTGAAACCACTGGTTTTGCTTTACATACATTCATACTATGGATAACTTATGTGTTCCAATTCAGATTCCTATTACTTTTCTGTATCAATGTAATTTCCCTTGGATTTGTTTTCTTATAGAATCTTCAAATGGCTTTCAAAATAGCCACGTTCATTTCTATGACTTTCTTTGCAATATTAGTAAGTTCAACTAGTAATCTTATTTGCTTAACACAATTGGTCTAAATATTATGGCTTATTTTTCTATGTATAGGTGGCACATCAAAACTTTTTTGACTTCAGTTGAGTTAGTCGTTCCTCTTTTTTCATTTCGCTGAATCAAAAGTTCATTCTATATCGAGGGGTGTACATATTCGACAAGATTATTGTCATCTTAATCTAACTTGAGAAATAGCAGCACATTTCACGTAGTTAAAATGAAGACGGATATCGTTTGTATCACAAAAAGTCGCATTCACCACCCATCGTTTTGGATTCACAATGCTCAGAAATAAGAATTTCGATGTTATAGATAGACATTTTTCAGACAAAATCAAAAGGATCTAATTGCTTGTCAAATTACGTTGATCATAGACTGTTTTAACGCCACAAACTTCACTAAAATGTGTGTGTAAGTACAGTGATGAGATCACACTTTTAAGATTCAGTACGAGCGATAGTGGTTATTGAAGCGATTCATGATATGCATTCGATCAGCACTCTGTCAGGTTAATTATTCAGCTTATACAGTGATAATAATCGGATAAAATAAAGTCACATACGGGTAGCAGTTAAAATATACGGAGGTTTCAAAACACAGACAGAACGACGCATTCACTAGATAGACGTGATGTAACCTTGCAAAGTCATTATTGTTGAGAAAGGAATCTGGGACATGTGATCATATTTTCGGTAGCTCCATTTGTAAGATTTATTATCTTTCAGAGCACGTTGCATACTAGCAATAGAATTCAAAACTTTCCTCATTATTTCCATCTACCTTGGAATTGTTCCAGCTATGACATTTTAGAAACACAGGTTGACACATCAGGTGAATGTTTAGTAGATTAATGAGTGCATTCAGTACAAGAATGAATCAAAACTGTTCAAGTTTCAACATGGATGACACGAGTTAGAGAAGCATTGGGATCCAAGTAGAAATGGACATCTGCTTCGCCTTAGCTTTGTACTCCTTAGTAATACTCGGACATGAACCCACCAGTGGCATAAAATTTTACATCTTCTGATGTTCAGTAGAAACTGATTGCAGGACGATGTTCAATGCAGCTCTAGTGAAAAGTCATTAGAAGTGTAATCCAACAGCTCCAGTGTTGAGCTAAACACATGCCGATAACACGATCAATATAAATCACGAAAGCTTAAAAGACAGGTATCGTAAGCCACTGTAAATCAATAAAGTCACTGAATTGTCAACAGGTTCGCCTCGTCACCTGGTAGTACTTGCTTCCATCCATGGTAGGTCTTGATTTTGTGCATCCGAAGAGTCTCAAACTGCGGCGAAACAGCTGTCCAAAACTATTTGATTTTCAGTGGTTCTTTTATTGATATCAGTCCGTGATCACACTTGCAACTGACTAAATATCTACAAATTAACAATATATAAAATTCATTATATTTTCATAAATTTTCTAATATTTCAGTGCATTTTCATGACGATCAATCGAATGAGATTGTGTGTCTCATATAATGTATTTTACTGTTCAATAATATTTCGAGCATTCTGTATGTGGTTGGGAATGCTCATAATGTTCACATCAGTTTACTACTTCCAGGATGCTGTATCTGAAAAGTGCAAGGCAAAACTCCCTAACGATGTATATTGAAATGCATAAGTACATCTGGTATGTGTAGTTTTTCATTTCTGCAGCATTTCAAAATAAAAATTAGACTGGTAAAACAGCAAGCAGGTCTTATGCATCAGACTACACTGGCATCATTTTAAGTAATATGTATAAATCAGTCATGGATTTCTAAAGGTTATAAGGGGATCTTTTAGCTATGAAGACGAAATGCATTTCAAGATCACTGGGAAATTCTAGGCTTTATTGTCAAAAACGTAAATGAAATCAAGTAGAGAATTAACTCAATCTAGAACAGCGCCTAAGATGAATACATTTAGACATTTTGGACATAACTGAATATTTTGTGTATATTCGTTCGGATAAATTAATCTGAGTATCTTTCCAATAATGATGTCCAAATGTACTGTGTCTGGGAGTCTGGGCATCTGCGTCTTCAGCGGATTTAAGGTAACACTTTTCCTTGAGTTCTGAAATAATACTTTGAATTCTGTCTGTTTAGTAGAAGATCACAGAGGATCTTCCTCGTTCCATATCATGGAAAGTATAGACCGCAAGCCAATGACATCTCCATACATTTGATTCCATACTGGGCTTATCGATTACATATGTAGACGCCGAAATAAAAGTAGTAATGTGTGAGTATAGAAATATTGTGAGTGGATGTATTGATTTATTGCTGGACACGAATCACTTCTCTTCTGGATCAGAAAATTTATGGTAGGCAATGCAAAGTGTAGAGAAGCATTGAAGAATAACTGTTTCTCTGACAAATATATCTAGAATCGTAAAAGAGATTGTTAGAACGAAAGTAAACGTAGCAATAGATAAGCCATTATTAGTTAGAATACACAATTATTTGAAATATGAGAATGAGAGGATTCAAAATAGATTTAATAGCATAATAAGAGAAGAAATCCCTGGATGTTTTGCGAGGGAGGAATAAAAGAAGCATTTTAACTCTCAAATCCATTAAACAACAAACTATGTTTGGTAAAATCATCCAGCTCTGTCCACCAGACAAAACTGCATACAAGATTCCGTGAACAAAATCTGAAAATCTTTGAACCGATTCATGATTAGATTACTATCCACTTCAGGGAAACTTCAGGATCAATTAGAATATCCTGAAGAAAGCTGAAAGGCTGAAAACAAACTGAAACTGAAAATATGGACAAAGAGGAAATTAAAATCTTCACTGTTTTCGTGGGGAAAACGTAAAAAAAACATGCACAGTGCATTATCAACAAGAAGCCTGTGTAGAATAAGCATGTGACCTTCCAAAGAGAATATCTGGAATAGATCTCGAAAACATATGGACACCTGAATGAGCAGACAGGTTGAAAGACAACAGAAGACATCATATGAGTCAGTGTTTTCGGCGTTGTCTGTGAGCTCCACCTTTGGTCTTTGTGTAAAAACAAGGTCAATTCATTAAGGGATTAATCGCAACAATAAGAACGAAAACAAATCCAGTGCTATCTTGTTCACAACGAGCGGAGTGACGTAGGCTGCTAGTATCAAGAACTATACATGTTTGTATGCAGATCTTCACCTCAGTGAATAGTTTTGTGCAAAGTGGTGTCATGAATTTCAAGGAATCAGTAGTCATTTTAATTGATAATCACTTAAAAGTTGACCGCAAATAGCATCAAAAAACATAAATTCGACAGCTATTATCAAGTTTTCGGAGAAAATAGATGTCTTTACTGTCATTTGACTAATTGATGTCGAGAACGGATGAGGTATTCAAAGGAGCAAAAGTGTAACAGTAGATGGCATGTCACGGAAGCCAAGGTACATTCTAAAGTGATCAAACAGCTATTTATATCTATGCAGTTTATATTCTCTAGCCAGTCACTGAGCGTGCGATTTTGGTTAACATTAAATGACTTGAAATAGAATGTTCAAATAATTATATAAATCTGTTGCGGATCCAGTATTCAACTGTGCGAATAGTATTCAGACGTTGAGACCAACAAATACCATGATTTACACTGTGAGAATAATATTCCGTTGGAACTCATTATCTCTTTCGCACCACCACAATAGAAACGGATCTAGAGACATCAAAGGACATACACATCACAGCATAATGTGTCGAGGAGAAAAAAGTACCTTTCAAATGAACAAAATAATTCCTAGTCAGATGCTGCCTAATCTCGAACTCGAAAGCGATATTAAGGCGGAGATTATCAGCAAACGGCTTTCGAAATCTGTAGCATTCTTTCCCGTAAGGGGTAACTGGAGGCATTATCGTGTAAGCTGGACGGCTCAAATCTTATCAGTGAGAGTCAGAAATTGTTGAGTGTGTTGATATATTGTGTATAAAAGTGTGATTGAGCTAACCTGTGAACATGGCAATTTTTGAAGCTGTGTATTGTTCTAGGTTTCATACCACATGAAGCCATGTGGTGTGTCTATTTCTGAAGTTATATTGCGGATATAATGTTCGTCGATAAGTGTTAGTGGTTACATAATATCCTGATTCTAAGTGCGAAAACATCAACTATCGAAAAGAAGAATAAAAACTGTCAATGAACTTAACCCTAAGTTCCTTTAATTTGCAAGGATGCTCTGAATCGATAATTACTACGTACAATTATCAACTTTAACTTCAAAACACAAGGAGCAGTAAAAAAACTTGTATTGTTCATCAGTTAAAATCTTCATCGTACAAAAATCTATAAACAAATGTTTTATAAATAATCTACCGTACTCTTATTCCTATTCTTTCGTCTTCTTCCAACTTGTACACAACTGAACCATTCTCACCTTCGAGCTGCCCACCAATGGCGACCAAAGCCAATGAACCAACGTTCAATGTTCACGTTCATTTACAACCCAATTAGAAGCGGTTGAAATGGAACTAACTTCTGATCCCGAACTTAGTCAGAGAACAAAGCTGCCCATTGAGAAAATTATTTTAGGAATTCAGTCACGCCTCACATCTACTACCTTTAATTTCCAGGGCAAAATATATGAACAAGCAGAAGGTGTATCGATTGGATGGATCATAAATATCGCTTATCGCAGTAGATATCTTTATTGGCAGCTGACTATACTGTGATGTTGCCGTGAGCTATAATGAGAAATCGTAACCAGTGGTCTCTAACAGGTTCGGAGCCAGCTCAAAAATCGCCGATGACGGTGGCTAGTGGTGATGCTAAAAATCGTGAAATACCAGCAGTTAGGAACCATTGACTGCTGTTTTTCTTCCACACGACTGAATGATCAGCAGGTAACCTGAAGGTAATGTGTTCGCTCTTATGTTGCTTTCTGCGTGTTCAAGAGCCAAATCTAGGACCCAACAAATATCTAATATTCTCTGGCTTTTAATGGTTCCTTATATGATGTCAACCAGTGATCTTACTCGAAATAAATCAAAAACTTGCAAACCAACACCTGTTTGATTTTCTTCAATAATTGATAATATTGATCCAAATTATTGTGTCTGTTGATCGGCTTTCATTCGACTGAGTACCGTATTTCTAGGAATTCTATGACATTTAAGTGTTTCCATTGTTCAAAATTTCTAACAGTTTGCTGGTTAAAGCTGCATACATGCTTTTAAACCAAGGAGTGTGAGTCGTGTGCTTTGAGCGCTAGTTTATGTTATCGAACTTGAAATTGAAGAGGACGAACATTTTGACTAGTTGACGTAGTTTGTTTTATGGAATTTATTGTTATCCTCTCTAGGTGACCACAGAGTCATTTGATTAACAGCATCATTTCAAATACAGACCCCAAGAAATAGGATGTCAGCGACAACTAGCATACTATCGAAGAAGTTGGAGAAGTGTCATCACTTACAGCTCAAGAGGGTGGCCTACAACATTTTGCATGATTAACAACATCCAAATGTTAAACACAAATGTCACAGCCATGTTTTCACCTGATTCAGAATTTCGTCACAGGCGCCACAGAAACCATTCGCATCTGCCTGCAGATTTTCATTTATAAACATCAACGTTCGATACAACCAGTCAGCATGCAGAAGGGATTAACGGCAAATAAATATATTAGGCAGTCAACGAAGTATCGGCGACGTGGCTCATGCACTGGGCTGCTTAATTTACAATCCATAAAAATATATCTTAGTCAGAGTATTTCATGTTATGTTAGTTATTCAGTGACATCTCTGAAACTCATTTAGCATTCACGGCTAACTTAAAATGCATTTAATCCAACAGCTATGGATCTTTCAAATAAAATGATGAGAAAAGCATGGCAGGCTATTAGAGCAAGCTATTGATATAACAATATTCCCCCAGATGACATATATTACCGACTATTAATTCACTTGAATTATAGTCACCCAGAATAAATACCTGTCGAAGAACATGCTGAGGGATGTGCGATATGCATTAAACCATTTCATTACTACCTAAAAATTTGCAGAGGAAAATGCAGACGAATCCCTACAGGGGAGGAGTGTGTCGGTGAACACCACTGCTCACCATTCTACCCAACTGGATTTCTTGCACATCACATGGTGTGAAGTACATTGCACAGCTCATTTTATGGTAAGTAGAAAACCAAGTCATTCACATTTATGCGATGTACCGTATATGCTGCAAAGGGCTCGAAACTGCTTGAAAATTTTCAGGAAATCACAACTTTGAAAGAATGGGTAGGTATCAAGTCAGAGTTCATTAACAAGTTTATGGATGAAGTTAAACGACAATTATTGCATACTAAATTACCCTTATCACTATGTCACACTGCTGCATTGAATTTGTCTTATGTCACGTAGTAAAACAAATCAAACAATTATGCTTCCACTAAACGTGTAAGTAAGTTATTATGTCATTAAACTAGTTGTTCAGTCATCACAATCAGGTCTTGCATAAATGAACTACGTCAGCAGCTAAAGGTTAACAAAAGGAGTAAAAAGTGTTCATGAGCCTCTGAAAGTACTTCATCTGAATGTTGACTCATTAGGTGTAATGCAGACCATGACAGAACATGCCTGTCGGCCAGATGTGATGATCCTAGCTTAAACTCCCTGTGATTAAAACCACTTGACATTTTGTTTCAACAGAATTCATTTTAATAGATATGTGATTTGCTTTTTGGTTGGATTGGTCTAATTTCTTAATTTAGCGATAATGAGTCTCGCAACTGTTTTCATTACATCGCTGAATATTAAGTGTGGTAATCAAATCATTAAGTATTTGTAAATCTGACAAAATTAGCGTAGCTTTGATTCAACCTATTATGCCTGCAGTGATTAAAATCTAACTTTTTGTTCACTTCTTGATCAAGATGAATTCCATATACATATATTTCTAGATACCAGTTTGTGGGTATGTTTGTGTGAATGATAGTGAGGTTGAAGGATACACTTTCTACTCGCTCGGACCTCCCGCTTTAAGGTCAAGTATCTTACCACTTAACAGCCAAATCACGACTGAAAATATCTACGTTTAGGATATTATATCTGTCGTCGAATCTAGTGTAAATCAAGAGTTAGGTCTTCAGAATTAATTAAAGTTTTATTATCTCTGGCTTGTAAGGCATCATACTGTAGGGCTTGCAGCAAGCTGAGGTAAGTTAACTGACCAAATAACTCATTCATTGAAGTGAGCTAGTCACTTAATATGTCCAGCCAAATTATTTGATCATATGCTGATAGATATGGGTCTAGATATGATAGAGGAGATTTGTAGCTCAGGCGCATGATTTTGATGTGGTTGTGTTCTCTGAGCTGGATAGTTGATTTGCGAAGCTTTCATCACCCTACTGGGTGACATCTTCAGCGCATACTTCAATTTGAAGTGAGCTTTTAGATTTCTCCACGAGTTTATCAATCATCTCTCCTGGCGACCTTGGAAGTGATTGGTTGTTTTTGTTTGTTTTCACACCTTCTAGGTTGCTTGCATTGTCACTCATTGTTTCTTTGACTTGAACTTTGACCCTTTGTGTGTGACGTTTCTTTCTTATCGGTTGATAAATTTTGTCTATCTCGATGTGTCTATTGATTGATGATTCACTGGAATGCCAACCTTCTAGTAATTCTTCAGCATTCTTGTTGTTTCCTCCATTTAATATTTGAACGTTGCCCCAGTCGAATTGATGTCCATGGTTGTCTGTATGTAGCAATATGAGCGAGGGAGTGGATGTCATGTCTTTTGACGGTTAGCTTATGTTCGTGGATACGAAGACGAAGGGGACGACCACTTTGGCCAATGTAGTGTTTTTCGCAGTTGTTACAATTTATCTTGTAGATGATGTTGGTTTTACCTTTTTTCACTGTTGAGTCTAATGTTTGACATAGAACTAAGTGAAGTGACTTTTTCGGTTTGTGTACAAATTCAATTCCTAAAGGTTTGAAGAGTCGTGTAGTGATTTCTGAGATATCCTTTATATATGGTGTGGTGAATTTCTTTGTGCTTTCCTTGAAGGCTTTTGGTTTGATAGGTTGGCTTGGGTGTATATGTCTCTTGATGAAGTTCCGAGGAAATCCATTTTTTGAAGACGTCCATGATATATCTTTCTTCAATTCTCCTTCAAACCAAAAGCAATCAATCACGTCCAAGGTCACCAACCAGGAGAGATGATTAATAAACTCGTGTAGAAATCTAAAACCTCACTTCAAATTGAAGTGTGCGCTGAAGACATTGCCTAGTAGGGCGATGAAAGCTTCGCAAATTAACTATCCAGCTCAGAGAACACAACCACATCAAAATAAGTTATGAGCCTATTAGGTATTCGGGTAGACAGTATACTCCTTTGGAAAACGGCTAAGCATGCAGTTGAATGAAAAATATCAGAAATGTCAGTTTTATGCTTTTTATGCTGTGCTTTTGTTTACTTGTAGATAGAAAAAAAGCTCGCATAGATGATTTCAGACATGTTGTATTTTCTGCGATGGATGTTTTCACCATTTTATCTGTGCATCTTTTGTTATAATCAGTCTTCATTATGAATTAGAAATGCATAATCTTTGGATAGACTGATAGGCATGGAAAACGAAGCGACTGATGTCTACTTTCCTCCAGTACTGAAATACTGTTAACGAGGAGTTAGAAGTGAACTAAAAACCAATACACATGTTTCTGCACTTTGTTAAGTGACTTTTGAAATTCTGTAGATGTAAACACAGGAGGAAATTTTATCCTAGAACAGTACTCACTGATTGCAGTGTCACATATGTTGGTCATATTATCGAACTGATCGACACAAATGTTTCTAAACTGTTGGACGATTTTAATATAGAAATGTTATCTACAAACTGTTATTTATTCAGCTGACAAAAGTGTACTTGTGGAATAGCAAAGTTTCCCTTCCATAGCTGTCCGAATGAGTCAACCAATATCTAATATTGTGTTGTACTATTGAATCACGTTTTCCAGACTGACTATGGGTTTACTCCTAAAGGCTATTTAAGCATGACGTATCTTAAGAAACAAATGTCAGCCAGTTTATACACACTAGTTTCCATACCTCTCAAACTATTCGTAGGGCGCTGACAAACGTCAATTCTTCTCATGAAAGTCATTTTAGAGGTTGATGGTAACTAAATAAGATACGAATCGAAATTAAAGCAATTATTTGTCTACCTTACTTGGAGAAAGAATGACTAGAAAATCGAACAGGAACAAAAATCCAATTATCCAATTGTACGAAACATATTTCAGGACGAAAAACTGCAGGAAGGTGATGTCCACTTAGCCAACTAGAAATCATAAACGAAAAACAGAAAGTCAAGCAAAAACTAGTCGAAATAGCCTGGATGATTGATAGTGTACCTTCGGCTAAATCGATTGACCTAAACAATCTAGGTCAGCACCCAGTGTTGAAAGGTGACGTGTGAAGGCTTATAATTTAGACAAATTATTTTACCGCAACATTACATTTTTCAGCAGGACATATTCATTCAGCGCTCCTCACTAATATACCTGCAGATCAATGAATTTTACTCACAGCATGAGATTCTGTGAGGAACAAGTAGGCAACAGTGACGTTATTTGCATGAAAGTAATTTGTTTAAAAACCTGAACACATAAATCATGAAAGTCAATTTAGATTCATGAAAACATATAAGGATCTATTAGACCTCACTAATCATTTAACTAAAAATTCATAAAAGATTAACTTTTCTGTGGAACTTGTGATATCAAAATGTAAGTGGAAGATTTACTGCAAAATTATTGTTGATTATTTAAAAATGTGAACTGTCATACAATCAACTGAGAACATGCTTATTTGAACATAATTATCGTCAGAAAATCTGTTATGACACAGGCATTTGATATAAGATTCATTTAATGGCGTTCGCGAAAATCAATGCTACCTAGAAGAAAAACCGAAAAAAAACAACAACATTGGAGTGGTAATGTTTAGAATTCCAGTTTCTTTCCTGTCAGTTCATTAACCAGCTGTGTAACTAATATTCAATCATACGATTTATTCAATAAAATGTAGGATGTGCTCAAAATGTGAAATATGATTTAGACATTTTTGAGTAGTGCGTCTACTATAACACAAGGTGGCATGTCATTAATTTATTGAAGAGTAAGATTCAGACATAGTTGACATTAACTTTTTTCCACATTAAATAGAGATGAATCAATTCGAACTTACCATGCAAACAGCAGTGTTCCAGAAGCCATCCGCCAATGCAGTCAGAAGACTCTGAAATGTGTTATGATAATTGCAATCACGTTGATCACGTTAAAATATAAGAAATACATAAAAATGAATCATGAGCTTTTACATGCATATTTTAAGCTTAAATTGTGTATTGGCGAAATTCATAGCAGACTAAAATCATTGTAGCTTATCAAACGTTTATGTCCAGATTACGAGAAGGACACTTTTGTGGCAATAGTAAGAGCATCAGCATGATTTTCTGGAGGCAAAGTGATGTAGTTTGGACTAGTGAAATGCAACTTTATATAAAAAAGGTTTCAAAACTCTTGTTCATCCCAATTATGATATATCTTCAGTTTATTAGTGCAGCTGAAAGAATAATTCAACATGTGGTTACAGCCCACTACGCAGTTAAGAGGATGTTGACATTCTTGATTCACAGGAGATTTCCACCAGAACATGTGGAGAAACAAACTAACCGATTAAGAGGAGAGATTCTTCCACGAACTTATTCTCAATCAGTACTATATTTGTATTTATACATTAGCGTATAAATGTGCCATGTGTCAAATTTATCTATCCCCTTTTTTTAAATTTTTTGCCAACAACGTGTCTTTTTAGACTACTGATAACTCTGGTCAGTATTGCATGGTAATATATATATATATACTACTAATACTGCTAATGCTAACAGCTATTCCAAACAGGAAAATGTATTTGTGACGATAGTCGTCGTTAAACATTAACTGACAAGAAAATCAGTTTTATAATTGTTGAAATGCTTGAAAGAAAGTGGGGGCTAAATACATCAAACTAAGATTGAAAAACCTAACGAGTGAACTGATATTGGAAACTGTTCAACATATTTCTGCTGTATACACGGTTGAGACAGTTTGGTTTTTATGGCTTAAGCTTCAGCAGTGTAGATGAGCTAGATACCTAACTTAAAGCTCAGGAAAATATAGGGATGAGTGTTGGGATTCAAAATTACATTCGACATTTTTAATGCACTTACGCGGTTCCTATCCTTTTAGTACAATGCTGAGGCTATAATAAGACAGATCACCGATAGAACGAAGAATGTGTTAAGCGCCTGTCTTTTGATTCTTTTTTTCATGGTGCATAAGATGATTGTTACTAGATCTTCGAAAACACAAAAGCCAATCAATAGGTAGCAGGCTAATTCGAACTCTACGCAACACGTGAAACAGATATTCACAGTCCATAATGCAATCTATCCATAAAACAAATTGAAAATGTTTATATGAGGAGAAGAAAATAAGTTCTATCATAAAATATAGGCAAAATTAAAATTCTGAGGGAAATGAAATCTCAAATTGTATCTTTTTTCATTTCTTTTCAGAGCATGAGAAACATGCCCAGTAAAGTATGTAGACGTCAGGCCAACTAACTTTATATTTGACTGATATCAGATGATTAGAGGCGAAATTTAAGTGAACCAGCATCTAAGGTTTGCGCTAATTAGCACACGTTGACATGAAATAACTTAAACATTGGTGGGGGGTAATCACCTTCCCTCAGACATTTGAAGCCTCCTTCTTCTAATGCTACACCCAAAGGTATTTCTATGGAACGAATCTGTCCAGCCACTATACCTGTGAAGGTCTGTTGTATGACCGGTGATACGTTTCTAATTATAAACTGTGCCAGCCTCTTCCTATCACATGTCTTTTTTCTCATCACAAAGTTAAATGTTTTCCTCTTATTTTGATCAGATGAGAAAAATGCGTCAGCTGAGATTATAATAAATTGGGGAGAGTATGTAACTTTTCGAAATATGAAGTAACCGTGAGAGTACAGTAAAAATTTAATTCATGTGACCAAATTTTGTTAATGACCAGGGGAAAGTGATAAACGCTTATAGATATAAAATAATGTTTCTAAAGTCGATAAATTTACATTAATTGAAATTCGTCATGAGGGTGCACGTCATTCATAGTTCTACGAAGTGTGCTGTTTGATTTAGTGAGTTTCATTGTGCTGCATAATGACACATTCAGTGAGAGATATCTTTGAGTCGACTCATCTAAATCGTACACTTTTTCTAACTCTGCAACTTCACCTTGTGAAAACAAATTTACATGTACTACTGATGCACTGGGATGACTTGAAGTATCTCTACGGATCTGTATTAGCTCAAAATATTCCTTTGTCCACTTTCGCCTTGTAAACAAATGAAAAGAGAATTTTTGATATTAGAGTGAATTGTGCAATCTACAGTAAATGATGATGAGTAAATCAAATCAGATTTTAATTTTATTCTCAAAAAAACTTACAATGAGCGCCATTAGGAACATTGCAATTACTAATTTAGTTCTGAGTAAGAAGAACAATAAGCTGAGTAGGACGGCCACCACTCTGAAATACAAATGTAGAAGCATACAGTGAATTTGAAAATATATGACATAGTTATGCCATCCACTTTTTCCATTCGCATGCCTTCCGAATACAACACTGACTTAGGACAAGCTTCGAGCTTCGACATTTCACCAGCAGTGTTGTTATTCCGAAGTCAAGTTGCCAGTTTGACGAGAATGTTTCCCTCTTTACCATGCTCCTTTCTGGCTAAGCGAAGTTTTGAAGTTCACAGGCTGGAAATTTAACCCTCTGAACACTTGTGCTGTTTGGCGAGCATTCTGTCATTGAGTCACAGACTCAAAGTACCACTCTGCAATGTTTATGTGGGTGGAGATAATAGCCCAATTTATTTTTTATAAGCATCATGACATAACAATGCACATATTAAAGTTCAGCATTTTAATAACATGTCATTGTAGATAAAAGTATTATGCTATACATGTCACATTCACTGAAACAGTATAGTTCACTGGATGACCATTTAGGAGTACCTGTCATCCACATTTTCAGAATTTGTCACCAGTTCTCATCAATGTTGTCTTATACTAGTTGGTCTCTTCAGTTTATCACACAGTTAGTATAACTTTCCTGATGTTGAAAGCGGTTGATAGCTTTTTCTTGATGTATTCATTTTACGTCTGACCGGATAAACTTAGCCTTGGTAGTCAGTTTACTTGTCAAATTGTTAATTTTTGGAGATTTTGTTTCTTTGAATTATACTCTGCTTCATTTTGGTAACTTTTTTTCAATGATTAGTCTAGAAGGCTAATGTTCTATTTCAGATGGAATAATACGGGATTAAGACATGGAAAGTCACTGTGAATGCTATTGGCTTTCAATTTTTTCGTTAACTACCATAAGTTAAAGATAGCATCGTACTTAGACAAGCAGTCACATCACTGACAAATTTAAGCAGTTGAGTTTATCATTAAACACACAAGTCCTTTGTCAAATATGGAATTTAAGGTTAGTCAAATGACCACTGCTGTTGCAGGTGGACTGAATTAAAAAGAAACATCTGAAGCCAACTTTTCCCAGTCGAGTTCATAGATGGAGATATTTTCTTGAATCATGCAAAATACATGAACTCATCTCACAATCAAGTTAGCTCTGATGATATTGTTTGCAAAAGTCGATGAGGGCTTCACAAATTCATCTCAGAGAGTTGAGACCTCAATAAGAGAATGCCTCTGAGTATCAGAACTACTTATCATTCAAACCACGACAGGAATGTATCGAATTACGCAAATTTCTAGTCCATATCATTGGATTATATTGGAGGTCAAAACAAATGATTCAGCGAAGAGACTCTTTTCAACGAATTTATCATCAAGCTGTACAATCGTATATATATGGTTTTTAAGAAGTTATATCCGGTGAGGGAATTGAAACATACGTGTGAATGCATGAAATAATAATAATATGAAGTGCAATTAAAACTAAAATGTTTGTGATTATAATCGTAGTTAAAGGTCAAGTGGCAAAGCAAATTAATGTCATATATAGAATAATTCATAGTATGGATAGAACTTGAAAAAGGATGTGCAATTATAAGATTAGTAGACAAATCGAATAAAATAAAAACGTTACGTAATATTGTGTGAAATTTAATAGCATAGAATTTAATGTTGTATACAGGAATTGATTTAAAATGACAAGTGGAACAAGTGAAATAATACCGGGGACAATTAAAAGTGAGAGTAGTAATAGTAACAATTGACTTAATAAGGAAGAGTATACGAATTGAATAGACAAAATTGAAAAAAATGAAGAATTGGTAGAGCTAAAATATGATTGGGGATTACCATACTTTAGCATAGAGGGATTAAGACCATGAAAGTTGGAGGGGTTGAACGAACTTTTTCTGTACACAGAGATCTGGCTTTTCTGTTTCAATAGCCAAAGCTTCAGCATAACAGATGAGTTGGGTAAGTAGGGATTTGGGTAGATTACTCTTTGCCTTGTAGATGACTTTGAAGGCGGAGGCTATGGAGGTAGCTGAACTCTCCAAGTATAAAGTTAGTGGAATTATCTCAAGAATAAATTTCCTCGTACGATAGGGCAAACAAAGTATTGATTATCAATCTACTGCAGAACTGAAATATATAAGATTTGGCAGACTGGGTTCCATGATATTACTAGGTTTTGTAAATTTCTTTCTCGGAAGTTTTTAATAATCCAGACTTTGTCAGTTTTCTGTCAATCAGTATTCCGAGGTCTTTTTCGTTTTATTTCACGCAAAACAATATGAGATGAAAATACGAGGAAGAATTTCGTATACAACTGTTTTAGTGCTTTTGCTTAGTACCCATCAATAACTTGAAGCTATCGCGTGAATATATTCGTGAGAAAACAGCTATAGTTAACGCATTCAATTTTTCCGTTTATGATACGAATAGCAATATATCCCTTGTGCTTCTAAAGGACTGCCTTACGGGTCCATATACGCAAAGCAGAAATATTGCCGTATATCAAGTTGAACAAGAAGTAGAACAGAAGGATGAAGTGTCATTTCAATGAGTGGATTTTTAAAATGATTATGTATGGAACAGGATATCAGAGTTTCTGATCTATGACGTGTTTGTACATTTCAGTCAGTGAATAAATATTTATTCTTAAAATTATTCGCAACCTTGCTTCTGAATGAAAAGAGTGGTGGAATACTCTTCATAGTTAATGCTTTTCAAGAATGAATACATTGATCCCTTGAGTCGATAATTGATAGGAATCAGAATAAAATAGTTATCATGTTATGATTAATTATGTGATCAATCGTGTGATCCTAGCCTTGGTCAAATAGCCAAATAATCAGAATGTTCATTTTTTGCCTACCTTAGTTGAATCGTCTATCAGTTGATAAAGTCTTATTTTACTGCTCTGGGCTGATTTTAGTGTGGGTAATAAAGTATAAATATGACGTGTTTTTCCTAATAAAATTCTATGCTAACAATCACAGACCAGTCTTTGTCTTTTAATATTTAAGTGGCTCAGTGAAGCAGAAGGTACCATGGACGAATTGGTGTATTTGGCATATCAGTTGAGTTGTTCATTACGTCAGTAACATTATACATACGCATAAGTTCACTCGATTATGTCAACTGTCAAAGAGATCATATCAATTATTGACCCAGATCATAAAAATAATGTTATCATAATAACTTTGTTTATCTTCAAGATAACAGAAGACAGAACTTACAAGCAAGGAAGTGCTACATATTCCTGCCATTCTAACGAAACCATTTCTTCTATCTAAAGAATAAAATATATTCATCATTGGTAATGAGAAAAAATGTATTTTTGTCACTTCATTTATTTTTCACCGATCATTTGCTCTTTCATGTTTTAGAAGATTGTCAAGCATAAGGTAATGCTTGAGGCGGTGACAAACTTATGAAGTCTCGATTTCAGTAAATTAATTCCATTTGAATGTTTGGTGAACAAAAACTTGCCTATTTTCTGACAGTATTCAACTTGAGGCGCTATTTTAGGGGAGAAATAGTTGGGGTCTCGGTTTGGCATTAGTGTTTTATCGCAGTGAAGCTTTTGTTCAAAAGCGTGCAGCATGGACACGAAACGGCGTGCCGAAAGTTACAACTTACCATACTTATACTTAGAATCATTCCTTTTCAACGAATTCTATTAGTATAACAAAAGTGTTAAAAGGTTTTGCATGAAGCCTTAAAAGATAATAGTATAACGTCATGTTTATTCACAGTGTTGATATCCTTTGAATCATACTAAAGCACTCTAAGGTGACCAACTCCATTCATCAGCACTAAATCGGACATAAGATGCAGATATGCTGAATTCAAGAATTCGCATCTCAGAGCTTTAAATTTGTAATTTTCAACAATTTGAAGATACTCCAATACGGTTGTCACTACACTCCACCTACGTATTGTGCATGCTCAAAATCTTAATTATAAACAGAAATTTATGAGGTTTTTAAAACTTGCCAGTGGCAGCATCTTTTCATGTTGCATATGTGTTCCATTAGATTAATTTCTAAATCTTATTTTATAAAGTGACTGTGTGTTTGAGTAAAACAAGCTCAATTTAGGTAACACTTTATTGGGGCTTTGGTAGCCGTACAAAGGTGTTCACTTGTTGCTGTGGAGCAAGCCAGGTGCATTGGTCGTAATTTATAATTTTTAAAACTCTTACATAATTCTGTATTTTCGTTCATTTTTATGTGCATCCTAATCACAACTCACTCATTAAACTGTTCATCTCATTAAAATCCTTTTAACTGTCAATAAACGCTTTTCGACACCACATCAGCGCTACCCTCCTACCAATCTTCACACCCACCCGTCTGGTCATAAATGGATTGCTTACCACATTTTTGAAATCTCCTAACAACAATTACCCTACCTTATTTTTATTCTTATCGGACACACCTAATGTACACACACATACAAAAATAAGTATATATGTAATTGTGATTGTACAGCTAAGTGAAGGAATTCGCCAGCAAAAAGAGACTCTTCACTGAACTACGTGTTTGATTTACAATAATGTCTGTATGGAGATTATTCATATGAGGCGTTCTCAACTATTAAACCTTGAGCTTACTACTTTGAAAGCTATAAGGTGTCATTAGAAATATTATCACTGAGATTAATGGAAAAAATTGATGCTAACGAAAAACGAAGAAAATTGAATGACTTACTTTTTAATGATTGTAGAAATCATAAACTCAGATCTAGCTGCTGTTTAAATACATTCACCCTCTTATCTTTACACTTTGATTTGTATTTATTTTTTGACAGTATACGGTGAAACGTTTAATAATTATCATCAAAGCGTCCAATTAACTTCAAACACACATATTCAAGTGGTAGCGTAAATCAAGAGTTTTTCAAAGAAAATACTAAAGTCTATTGGAGTAAAAAAACGGTGAGCTCATAAAATCATAAAATTTATCAGAGAACAAATATTCATTTAAAACTCATTACCGTTATTTTTTGTACGCTTAGAGTGATCGTGTAATTATGATCTTTGTCTTAGAAGTTCTCTGTTCTCACAATTTTAACCAGATTTAAAGTAAAATACTGAAGTTCATCTTTCATACCGTTCTTTGAAATAATCAATTTATGTACAAAGGAAGGATTATTCAAGTAGTGGTTAATTACACATCAGATATCATGACTATGAAATATAATACACACAGAAAGGTGTCCAGAGAAGCTCATACACAGAGTTGAATAAGATATGAACTACAATCTCCCTAAGCACACTGAGTGATACACCACTCACTAGTTAAGCTGCTCACAGAGTCATATTATCAATATGGCATTCTGTCCCTGTATACAACTATGCAGATTGTCAGTCGTTTATCAGCCAGCTTGAACGATTATAATCATCTCATTTCACTGCAGACATGCAGCTGACAATTCTGAAAATCTTCTGTGATATCCATGGTTGCTCTGGAGAATATCCGGTCATTCGATGACTTGAATTATTCCCAAATGGCCTATTACTGTGCTTTGTAGTACACCTGTGTGTAGAAATTGAAGTTGATCCGTACTCTTTCACCCCTACAGAAAATTCATACTTTGATTTAGGCAACTGGACTTCCACTGGAAGATCTGCACTGTTTAACTAAGTAGTGTCTCACAATTAGAACTGCAGTGACCGTTACATCCCCCTACTCGCTTCGGATCCTCTAATTATGTGTTACTGAATGATGATTAACGCGAAAGTGCAGCTTACTGTTCAGATGATTCTGGAAGTGAGTTGTTCAACACAAATGGCGTGCCTAATATTTGTCTAAATTCGTTGACACTTTCAAGTGATAGAAAATGCAAGACTAAACCCTTTCGTTTAGTGAATCTGTAAGTTTAATAGTCGTAAGCAGTAATTCACATAGGCATATACTTCTCAAACATGAGCTAAACATTTTTGTATATTCCTGCTTAAATAAAAAATCACACACTTGTAGCACTATTTAAGTGGATCCTGATCAATAAGTGAAATATAAATACAAAGTTATTTGGAAAATTGTGACTTGTGTTTCGTACCACACCTTCTGGCAAGACTGCTAGAGAAGGGAAAGGTTCAAAGGAAGAAAAACGTAGTACTACTGTTATTATTATTGATTTTTTGGGCTCCAAGTGGAAAACAGGGCTTCAACAATAATAGTAATACTGCGTTGTCAAGGCAGTATGGAGTTGCTTAATGATAGTGGTACAATATGTGAGATTATCGTTGATATAATGGATGATCGTACACTTTTAACCGAGTAGACTAGATATTTTGATTTCCAAAAGTTTGAACTACAGAGCTATGACAGAAATCTAGCAGACTACACGCATTTTTTGTAGGAAGTCAAAGTTTTGTTGAATGATTTCGAACCTAATAACGAAACAAGGATAAACTCACAAGAGGCTCATAAGGTGTTTGAAGAATAATACAGATGTAGAGATGACATCTACACCTGGAAAACGCCACTGCATTCGGATGAAAAATATCCAGTTACCAGGGCAAAGATAGACTGATAACCGCTTCTTTCTGAACGCACAAATCAGGTTTTAGGCGCTTGATGGAAATGGCTTCAGCAAACTGAAGGAGAATTGAGCTTTTTTGCTTATTGATAATGGAGTGGTTGTTGGCAGATTTATTGTTACATGTACCTATTTTTGTCCAATTTTAGCTTAAACTTTAAAAAAATTATTGCAAGGAGTTATGGCACACTGGCGTGAGCCTTTCGTTATTCCCCCTGTTTTGATTGCTGGATTCCTATTGCCTGTTAATCCTTTTTATGCATCACTGAATTACTGCATTTTCAAGTTCATTCTAACAGTATGTTACGGAGTTCTGACTAGCATTTTGACTGTTGTTTGGTACAATAAAAGCTGTCTTATCGACGTCCAGTTTTTTCTTTTGTCTTTGCGTTTTATCGTTACAGGTGTTGTTGTTGTTGTTGACACGTGAATGGGACAGATTAGCCAGCGCGTTAAGTTACTATTCGCTCATGGTCTATTAGGTCATAGTTTCAGTCATAACACTTATAGATGAAGGTTACGGTTAAAGACTGAGTGATCAGTATGAACCAGGAAAATGATACCTGCCTCATCAGCAACTTTTAATTCAAGGAATTCAGGTATATAATGTAGCGTTCGAATGTTCTCAGACTGTGTTTCTTCAAATGATAATATAAATATACAGATATCGGTTCAGGTTGCGTCAGACCACTAGTCAGGTCACTGGTAATCTCCAACATGTACAGCTGACAGTGTTTGTTTGCTGACCAGTGTGTTCTTCTCCATTTTATGCAAATGCTTGCTTTTACACCGTTGAAATAGCAACAGATGAAACTCAGGTAGCTCATTGATACCTTACAGTGATCTTGGTACATGGATAACCTCGAAATTCAGGGAAATGGGTGAATTTATTAGAAAAGATTCTTACTGGCTTAGTTTTGACTGTAACTCATCAATTCTATGATGAATGTGGATACGTTTACTGATCACAGAAAGCCTTGTGTTGGCGACAGATTATTCAAACTTTTACCGTATTGATTTGTGTGCAAGTGATCAACCTATCATTATTTTTTTTCCTTCATGTTCCCCAGTAGAATATAGGGCTTGAACCTAGTGGCTTGAAGTTTCTGTAGCAGTGTTTATTTTACAGGATGACGTTGCTAGCCCCATGCCCAACCTTTCCTCTTCACCAGCATTATTTCTGGCTTAGTGAGGTTAAGGAGTGCGTCGGCCGGGAATCGAACCCCGGAGTTACCTTTCAATTCCACACATGAGGCCTAACAAAATGCGCCACATTCAAGGATGGCTGAAGGAGAAAAACAAACTCACTCGCAGTTGTGTGAAGTCATGATGAAAATTGTAAATACGGAATTCAACAGATCCTCTGCAGTTAATACGGATGCAATTTATTTCCTAATACAGGAAACGATTGCATGGCAATAAGTGTACCGGTGGTCACGCTAATGACTGCTCCAAAGATGTATATTACGTTCACCGTGCTCAAAAAATTCGTAGTTTGATCTGCTTTGTTTGGCTTGATGGGGATTCGGTTACATTTTGTTTCTTTTCCGATCCACAGTAGCAGTTACGAGTGACTGATTGGTGTATCAATATGGTTGTGTTACAAGTGAAATTCTCAGAGAGCCTTTTTCAACAACGAATGTCGAATTTGTGCAGACTATGAGAAATCATGTAGTCCTGGCTCCAAGATTTGTCTCAGAATCCTATGAAAATGAAAATATTACACTGGTGATAGTTCAAGTCCAAAAAAAAAATAACTAGAGTCCGGCCTCCATAATTTTTTCTGGTTGTCGTATAAAATATGACCATACAAATTCGAAACCTGAATTTAATATTTCTGTTTTTTTCCTTTCCACCGATCATAATATCAACAGATTTTTCCATACCTCTGGGGAGTTGTTTAACCATTACTTTTACATGTATCCTAGGCCAATGAATCTTGATTAAGCTGAGTTTTTCTGCTCCACTGATCCAATTCGCTCCGACCTATCAATATGACCCACGTATTTGACATCATAAGCAATGCAGGATTTTAGACAAACTAAATTACTTTGTATTAAATATTCTTAAACATACTTAGCTACCTAAATCATTAACCTTGGCATACTTTTGTACTTTACTGTATTCTTTCTTCATGTATCTACTGGTTCTGACTATATTAGCACTATGAATAGTAAAAATGTTTTCTGTCATTAACCATCATGTAATCATTAGATTTTATGGTTGTTTTTTTCATATTTTTTATTCCTTTCGGCAATATCAACTGACAATCATTGGTTGTGAACGCTTTTGTCACCTTAGAATTTTTGTACTATGCAGGATTACTCACACTACCACTACAAACAGTACATTAGACCTGACAATAAAAAAAACTAAACAACAACCCTGAAATGTTATTTTATGGTTGTTTAGTGTTGTTTCAACCTAAATAAACTGATCATCCTACCGATAAACATTCATAAATATCATTTCATAACTTTTTGTACGACTATAGCTTTACTGTCACCTTGCATAATCATATCATAGCTTCTACTACTCAATACTGAGTTATTATTATATGCTGTTTATTTTCCTTCCTACTTCTTGCTATTTTTTCACATTTTTAAAAATTATTTTGTGTTTTTCCTGTGTTTTTTTGCTGTTGGTGTCTTTATATTAATTTTTTGGAAATACTCCTTTTAAATGTTTGATAAAATTAGATGCAAATATTGTAGATATGTGCTGAAAATTCCACACTGTACCACTAGTACTGTTTCTGGAAAAAAGCAAATTATTATAAGCTCCACAGTGTCCTTTAGTAGACGTAATTTGTTGTTCTGTAAGTTATAATGCTACCCCTATTGCTGAATGGAAATGAGAATCCTAATTTTTTGGAATATGTAGAGAACCTTTCTCACTCCTTCATTTCAGTGTAGGAAATAATGCTTCAAGCTTTTAGTTTTCAGTCAAGGTTGTGTTGTTTCTTTGCCCAACCGTTCCTCTTTGCTTGATATACTGCTGAAACGGTGAGGTTATAAAGAACGTCACACGGCAATGAAGCTTATGCTTCACGCGTTGCTAACACCCCTGCCACAATTGAACTATTTGATGCAGTGCGGAAAAAGTACTGACTAATAATGATTTTTGTGATCACTGTAATAAAATTGCTATTATAGCCCCTCTTTGGTAAATTTAGTTTCCTTCAGTTGAAACGTAGTCCTGACATAAATTTAATCACATAAATCACCCTTGTTCAGTGCCACTTCTTTTACCATTACTGAATGTGTTCACTTTCATTATGTAAGTTCAACATACACCGTAATTCTGTAGTATTGGTCAGAGTAGGTTGCTTTCAATACGATTCCGAAGATTCTCCTTCAAATTAGAAGGAAATATGAACATAACATTCTGAAACTAGTTCATTGAAAGCTGAAATGTGGAATCCATTAAAGACTAGGCCGAAGCAGCTGTCAAGCACTCTCAGGTTTTCCAAAGATTCTCTAACTTATATCACCTCCTGATCAATATGATTATGTAGACTTTTGTTAAATGTTAGAATGAAAACATTGTGCATTACTTTTTTTCAAAACTATTTACTGTAAATATATACGTAACTTTGAAGTGCAATTAAATTAAGCATGCTGCATGTCCCTTCGTCTTCTCACTGGTCCGCACTGTCTACCTGCTTCACTACTTACCATGTTGTATCCTCTAGAGTTTGCAGGAACCTGTCATCGTCATCCGAAGACTATTCTGAAACTGGTAAACAACTTCTAGTAGTGGATACAACCTTAGAAGTGAACGCTTCTGTGGATTATATTATTAATGTAAGGCAGAGGACTCTAATTGTATTATCGAGTAACTATTAATTCTTATAACTCATCATCTGTGTTTCTATAATATACTGACTCCATATTTCTACATTAACCTGGATTTTTATTCTCATATTTCGTATCATTATCATGTTTATTGATAAGTCCCCAACAAATAGACAGAAGTAACATGGCATGGACCATTGGGTCAGGTTCCAGTGGTTGAGTGTTACACGAGCTCGTCTCGTAACTGAAAAGTCCTGGTTTCGAACTCCAGTGAGTGCTTTCTCATGAAGAGTCCCAAACTGTGACGAACACATGTCCAGGACTATCAGGTTTTCTAGTCGTTCTGTCACTTATGTCAGCTTGAGGCCAACCTCGTAACCAATCAAATCCCTGTGAATCAATACCTGACGAATAAAAACCGTGAACTGTTTTGTCATGTAATGAATAATTGCAGTAATTATAGACATAAGCCATTAAGCTATAAGGAGATTACGGCGACGCCAATGAACCTTCGTGATTCGTTAATGTACCCTAGATGAATCGTAGTAACAGTTAATCAACCAATCGTTAAAGACATCTCATCAAAATTACAATTCCTTGAATATCATTGATGCGTTCACATCAATCATTAGAATCAAATGAAAATGTTTTAATTCTGTGTGAAGACCAGAGTTCAAGTGTTTTAAGCTAGTCAATTTATGACAGACAAAAATAAAGCAACAATATTATATAAAACGTTTCGATGAATTATTCATTTATGAGAATAGAACGGTTGAAGGCGTGATGGGTAAGTTTTGAACGACACATGTATTATCAGTTTCATTAAGTCATATTTGTATCTTCACAAACTTGATTTATACTGCTGCTCATATACACAACGTTGTATGCGCTCTGCAAATGATATGTTCATAAATATCAATGAACGTCAATGGTGGCTGTCGTCAAAGATGGACCCTGGAAGGAAATATGATTGATTCATATAGAATGACCTGTCGAAGTACAGAGCAGTGATTGATTAACTAAGAATCCGACAGCCATTATTTTTGAAAAATGACGTTTTATCTAAACTGTAGTTATTGGTTATATAGCCTGAGGGTATTTGACATGCAGTACAGTGAGATAAAGACCGGACAACAAAGGTCCATAGATCAGCACAAGCTTATGCTTTCACATATTGACAGTAACAGATCATTTCAACATAAATGGTTCTGTCGAATTCACACTCTGAAAGCTTGAAACTTGTATACAACGGAAACAGTCCTAATTCACCTAGATAAGTAAAGGTGGACAGACAAATTATGTATTCGTCTGAGGATTTCAATGTGACATCTTTATTCAAGTATGTAAAAGCCCATAATTATTACAACAACCCTTTTTATTTGCAGTAGACGTATAAGAGACAGTACGGACTTTTATGCTAGTTCACTTATCCGCTTCCACTTTCAAACTTCTTATGTTATGACTTTTGAGAGAAAAATGGTGCATGCAACCTAAATATCGTTGTTCAACGTAAAATATATTTCGTGTTAAATAGCTGCGAACATGCGTATTCAAATAGAAGATGCGCATAAAACAAATAATATCAGTGATATATTAAAGTCTAACTGCATGTGAATACTCCATTCCCTAGTAATTTACAAAGTACACATAGTTCATTATGGGGCTAAGTTAACTTTTAAACTGTTGTGTTTCTTTGAAAATATTCTTTAGGTCAAAGTATGTCAATGAAACATGAGAGATCCAGCCATTTGAAAAATACTCTGTCGAGCCCGAGACAAGGAAGACTTCTGTATTTCTTCACCTGGGTAAGAAATCAACACCTTGCTATGAAACTGCTCCATGCAGATGGTAATTGATACATTGTTGATGCTTTTAGTAATACTGACAATGGTTGTTATGGTGAACAGAGTGTAAGACGAGATTTCATCAAGATGATAATTTTTCTTTTTTCACAGTAAAGAGCTTTGTTTTTGGATTAAAGAGCACAGCTATGTGACAATTGTTTTGATGTAAGTTCATTTTATGACGTTTTCCACCAACATATACTAATGAAACCTATGCACACAGCTTTCAATGGAGACTTTTATGAGTAACCTGCCTATCTCTCTTAGACCTGATGGAAAGGTTGTTCATTTCAGATATTTGCGTTGTTTATTCTCTGTTTATTCTGGTGTCTGCTTATTGGCTACATGAATGTTCAATAACTGCTGGAAGCACAGATACTGGCGCATTTTCGAATTGTGAGGAATTCGTACAATTTGCATGAAACAGTCAGAGGGAATCATTTTGATCGTGTAATATTTTGTTTTCTGATATAATCTTGTGCTCGATTTGAAAACAGACTCTGTGGTGGCATAATTTATTGACCAATATTAATTACTCATTTCAGACTAATTGGGACACTTCCAGTTCTTCTTCTCGCATTACTCAAACTACTCGGATATCATCGTGAAATTGATCATTTTCTGATAGCATTCAGTGTAAGTGTTTCAATCCTTTTGTGTCAGACTTACCAATCCGAAACTATTTCAAAACTTGCGTTCAATATTCAGATACCTACAAACGTCTTAGGAAGATAAGTGATTCAAGAAGTGAGGTAAATAAAATTGCACAACAGCCATCTCACCAGAGTAGTGTACCGCGTAAAATATAAAGAAACTGATTTAAGATTTTGTAGGTGGAATTCATATCTTATGATATCTAATCGAGCTGTAACCAGCGGCATCATAACGCATGATGATAAAAACTTTTTTTTTGCGACAATGTTCTCATCAAGCACTCCGACGTTTCTAAGTGTTTATAATAAATGTGCAATGTGTTTTGGCGACGTATGTTGCTGTCTGCTTGGAGTAGTGTATTATATCTTCAGTGAGCAACAGGTACCAGTATTCATCTCAATCGAAGTCGTAACTCTCTCCTACAATGACGTTATCTGGAGATGTGAATCACGCAGCTATGTGTAGCGAATGCGTGACAACCACTAAAATATAGTTTGAATGTGAAGAGATGGTCCTTATCATTGACTGAATCTCAGACTGAAGTGTGTCTTTGTGATTTGTTCAGCAAATGAAATACCGATATCTAACCATGAGGAGACATTTTTCATTTAACGCAAACGTGAACTCAATCTCTTACCAACATGTTTAAAAGCACCAGTTTCTTTGAATAATCTCACCAAATTGTTGAGTTCCCCAGAACCTCACAACCACTAGTACTTAAAGTAAGGTTGATTCAGTATTCTCATAACTGCCTCTAGTTTTTTTCCGGAATGTCAAAGTAGCACATGAAATGAACAAGTGACAAACAACTTCTGAAACAAGGAATTTACAGTGTGATTAGCCTCACATAAATTCACTTCGTCCAGTTTCGTTCAAAAAAAGGAATCCTTTTACCAACTGGATTACTATCTGTACATTTGTAAGCTCTTGTTAAATGCGGTCGAAGATCGATTACATGATATTATTTTGTGCGGTCATGCGTATCAGTCGTATAAAGAACACTGAAGTTCAGGGAGTAACGGCGATAATTCAAAGATGACCACTTCACTTATACATCAGCGAAATAGTTAAATTTTATGATAAGACTTGAGCCATCAACAAATCCGTCTACTATTTGTGTGTATTCCATTGTAATAATTTTAAATTATAACACCTTCTTTTTTCATTTTAGTTCACACTATGCTCAATGGGCTTTGCCACTGTGTTCAATACTGTTTATTTATTCACAGCTTTGACAGCCAGTGGTTTGACACTTGCAGTGACTGCAGGTGTACTCATTACGGCTCTATACATGAGAGATACGAATTTCCAATTTACTATTACACTGTTCTCAGTTTTATGTGCTTCAGTACTCAGTGGAATTATTATGTTCATTATTGAATACACAGGGAAGGCAAGACAGGTAACAACCAAATAAGTGAATAGTATCACAGTCTTTAAAAATTTTGATTTCATTTAAGATGTTTTCACTGCGAATGAAGTGTTGTCTTGTTGACAGTAAATGTATACAAAGCAGTTTCTGGTTGTAACTCAAGTACGTCGAAAGTTACAAACGCAACGACTAGGAGATATCCTCGTCAGATCACTGTAACTGATCTGTCAAACGATGTCATTACGCTTTTATTATTTATTATGCCTACTGGCATCTGAATAGTTTGAATTCCCCCTGGATACAACGTGACCGGAATCCCAGATGTTTTGAAGTTTATTATGCCAATCGATGATGGTGTACTGTTAGGCACCTAACAACACCTTATGACATTGGTTTTTACTGAAATTTGTGAAAGAGATAAACTTATGGTTGCGAGTTATTACTTCAGCTGATTTACTTCGCAAAGTCGGTTATGCTCAAGTGGTTGTGAAGGATTCTATCCATGGCCACGTTTGAAACATTGGTCTTCCGATAGTTTCAATGTAAAAATTTAAGTGTGGAGATCATAAAACCAGAAATTTTGATTTATTTATTTTAACAAGTTATCCTATGTTACTTTCATGTTTTCAGGAGAAACTGGAAATGGCCATTGGAGTTTGCTTCCTTTTTGCTATGGTGTTAGTAAGTTTCATCATGATGTATTCGAAATATTTTTAAGTGCCAATTTAACGAATAGGGTTTACTTCATTCATGTGATAAAAATATCTTTGACATATGCAGTAAGGTTACAATTTTGTTTACAGTTAGGTCAAGTTATCGTGTCCTTTTGAATGCAAATACGTTTGCACAACTCGTTGTTCTTAATGAACAGAAAATATAGTTGCGTTACATCTGAATATCTGCAAATGTGTACACAAGGTATTCTACAAGTCAATCATTCAATTCGCAGTAAACACACCAACTGTTTATTTGATGATAATTCATACTGCTTGATAATTTTAACTGGAAATACCAGCGGCAGGAACTTGTACTCAGTCAGCTGTCCATTTATGAACTTAATTCATCACCACTTGAATGAAAGAAAATGTGGAGGTTGAGTAGTGTCATAATTTAGCAATCACTGTCATACTGCATCTTCTCGATTGATATTCTCTGATGGTTTGTCCAAAAATATCTGACCTCAAGGGAATTCACATAATAAGTCACTCTTTATCTTTCGAAATGAAACGCTAAATTCCGAATGTTCACTATATAAGTGAAAGAAACAATAAATTTCTAAGTCTTTGAGGTGGAAAGTCTATTTCTAATTCCTTGGTACATCCGCAGCACATTTATCTACTCTGCATAGCTTATTCGAAGTTAAATCGAACGGCTATATTTAGCGATTGACATCCAGTGTTGTACAAATCAGGTTATATATTGATGAAAGCACTTTCCTTAAATGTGTACCTTCAGTTTACTTTCATCATACACTTGTGTTTTGGATGGTTAATATAGCAAAAGTTTATGAGTGCTGGAAATTACAATTCATTTGATGTTATTTAATTTTCCTTCTTTGTAGGCCATTTTTCTGACGGTGAATAGACTACGATTTTGCATCGCATTTAAAGAATTTTATTGCACAATTATATTTCGAGCCTTCTGTTTATGGTTGGAAATGCTCATAATGTTTGCGGCGGCATATATTCCATTTGAAAAAACTCCGGCGGCGTGTGAAAATGCACTAATATTTTCACCTTGATCATGATATGTTACTTTTGGTAAATAAATATTCATAATTTTGAATATCTTCAATTTTGTGTTCAGTCACATCATATGGGAAAGTTTGAGAAAAAGCTAGAGAAACAGCATTGAGAAAATCAAAAGAAGAGCACAATAAATGAAGAAGTTGACAACGAGGTTTATTCCTCTATTGACATAACCAAATGTGTGATTAAGCTCTCATCAAGAAAACTAGTGATTTAGAAGTACTCGAGAAAGGACTGAACTTGAACGTGACAGTTAGCAAATTGAAACCAGGGGGTGTTATTCCTAGCATAGAAGTAGCATTAGGTTCAATAGATAAGACGACAGCAGAACAGGTTCGAGAACAATGTGCATTAACCCTGAAAAATCAAAAGAAGGCAAAATCAAACTTAACAAAATCTGGAAGAGAAGCTTTAATTAGTTTAAAACTGGATAAAAATATTGCCATCGCAAAAGCTGAAAAAGGAAACGCCACTGTAGTTTTGAATATATCTGACTGTATCAAAAAAGTTACTGAACATATTCAAACGGGTCCATTCGAAGAAATTAAGAGGCCTGTAGATACAATAATGAATACGATTAAAAATTTTACAGCGAATTTAATTCGCAGAATGCAGCCGTCAGTGGGTGAGTCTAAATGGTTCAATTTATTGCCTAAAAGTAATAACGCTAGTAGAATATATGGTGGCAGATATCTTTATGGACAGCTGGGAAAATATTGCTCTAAATACATTTAATCTTACTTCAAAAGTATTGTGGAGATGTGAATGAAACAGAACATCCTTCTTGACATAAACAAATTCCCATTTGATTCGGAAAATGAATAAGGAGAAATAGCTATGTTAGATTGTTAAATAAAACGAATATAAAAAGGCAGACTGCATACTCGCATTCTAACAGATTTTCATCTCATCCGTTATCAACCTATAAATGCTGGGATAGTTAAGTGTCTGACAAACAGAGCAATAGCACTTAGTACTACAACAAAAAACCTAAATGATGAAATGAAACAGATAGAAGAGGCGCTGGTATTAACTAACTATCCTATAAAATTCATTAGGAATATCAAAAAAGGTCAAAAGCAAAATTAAAATAATTGTGAATCTAATAATGGCAGCATAAATAAGACAGAATATTAGGTATCTACTGTTAAACTATATAAAGAGGTGATATCTGACACCCTACGTAGGATTCATAATAAAGCAGGAATTAGGGTGTTATATAAACCTAAAAAACTCACTCAGAGACAAGCTTTGCTTGCAGAAGCACCTGGTGAACACAATTAAACAAAATAATATTATTCAAAAAACACCTTGCCATGACTGTGTGTGAAGTCAACTACAAAGGTCAAACTAGTAGATCGCTGGTAGTCGGATTATCGGAACATAATAATTTAGCTATTTTAGAATGTTTGATCCCGCGAAGATCACACGTTATCTAGAAAAAATTTTAGTTATCTCACTACATGCATTAACACACAACCACACAATGGGGTGAGAGAGGGTTAATATTCTAAGAAGTAATATAAGTAGGTGAAGAGGGGATTTCATTACTGATTCCTTGTTCATCGAGTGTACACGCAACAAGTGCAGCAGGAATGACTCATCATTCATTCCTGAAATATGAGAAATACTACTACCAATCAGATCAAGCGATAGGGAATAATGGGATTTTATAAACGGAGTTAGAAAGTTGTGTGAGTACCTTGATACGATTATGAGTGGCAATAAATTGTGCTCAAAACGTCGTCAGTAAATATTACTTTATAACATCATGAGACTTTATCAAAATAAATTCTACCCACAATGGAATTATACTGTACAACACTGCACAAGTTCTGTTCTTATATTCATGGAAAAGGTTCGGTTGATGAGTTTGCAGTCAGTAAACACTTACTAGATTTGTCGATTCATAACATAGTGAATATGAAAAACACTCGGGTCACGGATGTCGAAGGAGAAATTAACTTTCTTTGAAAAAAATATTGCTTTAACTTTATTTAAATAAATATGTATCTCCATAAGGTATTCATACGTTTTGTTGAAAACATTACACTAAAGGTTATGAATGATAATGCGTCATTTTTTGGAAATTGGAAAGTGTTAAGAATGCTCAAAAGTCATCACGAGGTGTGTATTACTTGCGGTGGTTTTCAATTTATGCAACAAGAGTGTCTCACAAAGAGCGACACCTGGAAGGCTTTGTTATAATCCCTTAGAACTATCCTGATTAACCGATGGATTCACTTCATTTCATGACACCTTCCATCCCAACTCGTTGTCAAAGGCGACTGGAGATTTCAAATCCAATGACTACAGTTTTCTCACATCATTCCGTCATTCAAAGAACGCCAACTTTTGAAATTGAATAGACAATACTCTTGATTTTTTGTTCACAAATGACTTTGGTATATCTGATGCATGAAAACGTGCCAAACTACTAAACCTGGATCATTATACTACACGAATATTGTTAAAAGTGCATGGAAAGCCACAAAAGAAGCTGCCTCACACCTTCTCAACAAACCTCAACATAGACCTTACACAACACACAATACGCATACTCTCAGAAGTGTGTCAAAACAAACAAACTGAGACTCATTAACTGAACAAGTTCTAGTCAACGCTATCACAAATGTAACGTGTTATCTGATATTCACTTCCCTTGATAGTTAACTGCTTTCCTCCTTCTCACCTCAAAAAGCTTCACCGAAAAAATGGAGGCTCTACATAATCAAAGTTGATCTTAGTGATAAGAGGCTGAGATCATTAATCAGATCAGAAATGAAGAGAATAAATGTGGAACGATTTGATAAAACCATTAATGGTAAGCAAATAAACAATGATCCTTCTTCAACTGATCCTGGTTCGCTTAATAAGTCCATCATATATCATCTAGTAGATGATATGATTTCTGAGACTACAAACGTCATCAATGATCACTCTTCCAGTCGTTGAAAATCATCTGAACCTTCGGTGTAGAGGGCATTCAACGCTGTTATCCTCAGAAAGTGTGCGGATAACCTATGTCATCCTCTCACTGATATTTCCGATGAATCATTTTCCAAAATATCTCTCGTCTGCTTCTTTGAAAGACATCAAACTTGTTCCTGTACTCAAATGATCATGTGTTAAATTCAGACCTATTGCTATTTCTAAGTCATTTTTAAATCTGATTTTACTTCAACTTGAACTTAAGTTGAAAGCTTTCGGTGACTCAAAGCGAACTTGATAACTGCGCATTAGATGATACTGTCGTGTCGCATCATAATAATTTCTCAAATAAGGACAGAAATACCAAATTTGTTCAATGTGCCTTTCTTGATTGCACATCCGTCTTTGACTCTGTAGCTGGGTCTTTTTTGTCAAAAGTTTTTGCTATGACTGGTTAGTTTCCATGATTTTGGTATCACAGAAAGCACTGGAATTTAAACAAAGTAGGATGTTTAATACTTTGGATTGTGTATATCCTATGATCATTCCTAGTCCTCGCACAACATGTTCGTCTAACCTTCTACGTAAGAGGTGAAGGCAATCCAGTATCACTCAGTCTGTAATTATAAGTTTTGTTAATTCTTATATTTCACATATTCTACTTTTAGGAAATTCGGAAAGGACTTCAAGACTAAGGCGTGCAATGCCCAATTCTTCATCAAACTCATCCAATAGCTGGCTGTTTGACAATGCCAGAACGGAAAACTCAATGATGTGTTTGAATTAACGAAAGGAGCAGGAGAAGGTTGTCTTTTATCGATGGTGATGTTCTTAATTAAGGTGGACAGGATTATGCATCAGACTGTGTGTGGGAGCGAGGGAACAGGAATACGCTGGGCCACCGATAAGAAGACTCTAGAGGTTATGGATTTAATGCGTGGATGACTTATGTTTAATGTCACACAAACTAGAAGATATGCAGGCAAAAACCAACAAACTGGCAAAAGAGGCACGCAGCGAATACAGGACTTCAGGTGAATAAAGAGAAAACGGAGGTGACGAAGATAACAAACCAAAAAACACAAGCAATAATCACTCACAACGAAAGCAATTTGAAATTAGTCACCACCTTCAAATATCTCTAAAGCAACGCTTCAAATGAAGGTAATTGCCACGAATGAAGATTTCAAAACTGAAATTTATTGTTCATATTATCAGATATAAGCAAGAATGCACTGTCAGCCTTATTATGTATACTTTTAGACGATAAATTAGCTGACAAAATTTACTGCAGTCTTAAATCATTGTAGCTGAACGGAAGCGTAATTCCAGAATTAAATAAAGACTGCTTGAAGAAAATAGAAACACCATTGATACTGTTTTATTGAATTATAGTGGTGTTGTAAAAATAGTCAAATGAGAAACGATATATCACCACTTTTGGATTTTTGCTCATTGTTTCAATTTATGAATTACGAGACCACTTCATGCTAGTAGAGTACCTGAAAAAATGATGTAACACGTGACATGAGTGAAATATACGACTATATGAGGATGTTGACATTCCTAATCAATAGAAAATTCGTCACCAGACACAATATCATTATTTCCCTAGGTCCCAGGTGGAATGAAGGGCTTCAACAGGGCGTCTATATTTTGGTCTATCCTCTGCAGTCCTCTATACCTGGCTCCACGATTGCACATGGGCACTCACTCCATCGTCACACGACATCCAAAATGTCACACTCAGGTCCACGTCTAACATGTCGTTTTCCAACTGGGTTACACTAGAGTGATGGCCTGGCGTGCGATGTCATTTTGCGGTCTGTTCACCGTGTGTTTAATCCATCTTCATTTCCATATTTTTGCAGCAACAGATTCCTGATTTTGTAATATCCAGGTTTGTTTGCCTTTCAGTTACACGGACTATTAAACTGAAATGCGGATTATTTGAGTCCTGAAACAACAAATCTGTCAGCGTAGAAAGGGCAGGAAGCGTATTCCTTCAGCATGTTCACGCCACTTTCCATAAAGAACTAGTTTCATGACAATTACTAGGACATATGCTCGATAGAGGCAGTGAATATTCATGGAATGATGTCAAGTCATCTGCGAACCAGGCCAAACACTGATGGAAATGCTTTCAGTGAAGATTCACGTACATTTCAGTATCATCGCGCATTTGTATTATTAATTTATGAACACATCATTGGTGTGCAGAAGGAATATATGTGATAGATCTATTATTATCTTAACTTGAACATTTCATTCATTTGATGCTGTTGAATGTTCTTACGCTGTAGGCGATTTTCTTGACGGTGAGTAGTATATGATATTGCACGGCGTTTAAAAATGTTCTATGCACAGTAATGTTCCACTAGAGTGAAGGCCTGGCATACGATGTATGTGTATGTATTAAAAACTCAATATTCAGAGAAGAGACAATTTATTTCATATACATAGAATAATTCATGACATTTATAGATGTTGGAAAGAGTTGAATAATTTTGATGTTGTTGTGTTCTCTGAGCTGGATAGTTAATTAACTATCCAGCTCAGAGAACACAACAACATCAAAATCATCCACCTGAGCTACAAATCTTCTCTATCATTTCTAGAGTTGAATAATGACAGGGTTCCAGAGAAGGATGTCTATATCTTTATATGACATTAATTGTTTTGCCACTTGACATTTAACTATGATTTAATCACAAATATTTTACTGGTGTTTCGAATTATAATTATTTCGTGTATTCATACCTTTGATTCAATTCTTCCATCGGATATAATTTCCTATAAAAACCATATAAATACGATTGTAGAGCTTGATAATAGATTCATTGAAGAGAGAAATGAAAATCACACGTATTATGCACTCTAACCTGTTGCATTATCTATTGAGAAATGTTGTCTAAGGTCGCATTGGGTTGAAAAGGAAACAAGGATGAGTTGGGCCTTGCTCTATGAAGTCTTCAACTGTTGTTTTAAGCCATGTGACGGAGTAAAGGCTAACCAGCTGAATGTTACACAGTTGCCACATAATTTCTTATACTTTTCCAGTTTTCGCTTGTCAAATTTTTTCTGATCATTCGGAAAATTACTTTACTCCATGGAATTGTTTTGTTGCAATTACAACTGGATATTTACCTCACATTGATGTGACACTTATATGACATCCTGCTTACTGGATTTCTCTTCTTAAAATCTGTAGTTTCAATATTTCTCCTTGACCGAGAATGATGACATTAAAAACACAAAGAAAGTGAATTTGGATTGCATTATCAGGAGACGGCGTTAATCTATTCACGATGCAAAACTAAACTCAGGCCTGACATAAATGCTCATTTAAACATTTAGGGAAAAAGTACATTCCTCTTCAGTTAGTTCCTTAACATCTTTTCTACATAGTTTTTACTTAAAAACTACACCAATAGTGTGATCATTTAAGTCAATAAAAGTGATCAATTTCATGTGTACGGACGGTGAAAATAACGAATAAAAATTCACCAAAACAACTGACCAGTAGATACTGCCAACAAAATATCTAAGTTTCGAGAGAGTGGTGAAAATAATCATGGAATTCAAGATCGGTTAGTTCGAAGGGTTCATCAACGGTTTATTACATAATCGAGATGTTTGTAAAATAATGATGGCTATAAAGAATAGGTTGACTCTGTGGAATCACATAAGGTACAAATAAATTAATAGAATAAGCCAGAGTTGTAATCATAATAAAGTAACAGAGTTAAAAATTTGTTACAAGAGGAGGCGAGAAATCAATTTTCGAAACTTGATACATATTGCGTAGTTGGCCACAGCAACAAAGAATCTGCTACCATACACAGACTGGGATTATTAAAATCGCAACAGATACTGACACTTCTCAGAGGGCAACACTTAGGTTTCTGATCTTGACCTAAAAGAAGCATGGAACTAGGCAATACAGCTCTTTCTCCACTGCTTAAATTTCCAGATAAATAAAAAAATAAGCTAATCGTTCAATGAAGAGGGGAAGAATTGTTTGTTTGAGGATGGATGATAGTAAGAGGTTGAAGATTGTGTGAATCCCATCGACTGATTAACATTCTACCGGTGAAAGCTAAAGTAAGTATGGGAAAACAGAATGTGAGCCAAATGTTGGATTGCAGAGACATATGAAGACATAGAAATGTTAGGAATATGTGTGAGAAGGTTGAATGTGAGTGGATTATCCAGTTTCTTAACCGGATAGTTAGCAGTCTACTCATGTCGGTCAAATGTAAACCACAATACGTCTGAGGCCATGACTATCATGATTTCAACAATAGCGAATGCCGGATTGAGGGCAACAGGAAAATGTCTCCTTTAGAGCCATGACAGAAAAATTAACTGGAAAAAAAGGAAGGTTCCACACACAGACACACCAGGATACCCACAAAACACAGTCTGAGGGAGGATAAAGAGCTTGTGTGGACACCTGTACGAATTTACAGACAAAACATTCACAATTGAATACACAATGGTAAGTCATGTGAGGACTGTTTCATTTGAATTAGCTCGATAAAAACCAAGATCTGTATTTGTGTGCAGATTCAATACTGATAAATATTCAAATGTTGATGGCAGCATATTCATAATAAACCTCCTTATGCTAATAGTTAAGAAACACTCAAACCATGAAGTCTATGTGAACTTACTCATCATTAATTTATAACTGGTATTTAACAGTCAGTAAACGCGAGAATTGCATTTGCAATTTCCTATCCCTTTCATCATCTCAAGATAAAATTTTCTCACACTATAATACGTAGTAGGTAGTGTCTTACTATCCAACAAATGAGAAAACCCATTCATCTATTATTAGTAAACACAAAATACATTACTGCAAAATGTATTTTAAATTAAATTCATTGTTACTACAGAACCAACAAGGAAGACAAACAAGTGAATGTTCTTCGTGCATAAATGACCTTGATCTTTCAAAGGAGGGGGGGCATTATTTTTCAGTTTTCAGCGTCACGCCGTTTTGCCTTCTATAAACATTACAGCTATGGAGATGAATAAATAAACAATTGCTGTCCAAGTAATCAGAGCTAACCACATCGGCAGAAGGGTCCTCGTTGTCTCATTGTTGCAACGCTTTATACCTTGTCCAGTGAGGTATAACACCTGTTACAGAGAAGCAAAATATGAAAACACGGGATTTTATATGAATGATCGCTTCAACGAGACTGTCGCTAACTTCGAAATGTTAAAATCACTGTCCCCAAGTTTTGCACATATACTGATTCGACTGATGGTCTTCCTGTTCAGAGATTATTCAGTTAATTCACATGACCTTCCCAAACTAAAGCAAGATTCGGAAATCAACGTATTTTCAACATATGGTGTTTGGAAATTGAAATCACCTCGCAATAGGAGATTGCTGTATTCATATGGGCAATGTGTTCAAAGTTTCTCAAATAAAGGATGAAGTGTAGTGCATGAGTAACAGCAATATGTTGAGGTACTCAAATTATAAGAATACGTTAATCATGGTCATCTTGGTAATACATAAATGACATGATAGCAGCAGCTCTATCCTCGAATACCTTGACATCCCTGCATGAATGCTTTACAGTGCTACACAGAGTCCTACAATATCGTACATAGGGACTTCGCATACGCCACGGTTCATAAATGAATCATAAGCTATTCGGGATCTGAAACCGGACCTCTGCATACAGAAGCGGAACATGCATTCTCTCGCCCTACCGTGGCCAGAGTAAAATTCTTACTATAATTTTGCTTCTTTTTATTATGTTAGTTCACTATTGTTATTGCTATTACTGCTATTACTTTATTATTATTATTTTCATCATTCATATTTTATTACCACTCAATTACTGTTTATTAATAACGTTGCTTTTCCATACAGATTTTATATTGAAACACTTTATCGCATTTACACTAGTTCCTGTCCATTCTACACGAGCTTATTGATTAGTCATTTTCTCACACTTATTACGTCATGCCAACTTCTGCCTCTTTTGGAACAAACAATTAGTCGTCCCTTGTAGGTTACACCTTACATTATGTAATGCATTTTTCGAGGGAAAGTTTGCCAGTATCTGATTGGTCTAAAAAAGTCTTTGTTTAATATAATTACGATTGTACAGATCATGAAAATGAATCGTCGAAAAGAAAATTTTCTTCTCTGTTTACGCCTTCTCTTAAGTCCAGTTGGTTAGATACCGGATAAATGAACGAAGACGACTATCTATTGTTGACGCAACTAAATAAGCGTGAGAAGAAATAGATTTTAAGTAATGAAAGATGATATAATCAAGTGAGGTTGAGAAACGTGTTCTCATAAAAGACAGAGAAATCAACGAGTAACACACATGCAATACAATGCATTAGTGAATGCGCAGTATAATAACAACGGATAATTAGTGATGGTATGTTATATATATATATATATATATGATACATAACATTGTAAGTTTCATGAATATTCTCAAAATTCACCACCTGACTTACTATGAGTACAGCGGAAACCAAAAATATGCCAGACAGAATAACTGCAGTTATCTGCAAGTAACAGAAAGAAGGTAATATGGAGAATAAATTAGTGCTTTGTCTTTTATGTTATACGAGTACTTTCAGTATCTTATTTTCCACTGTCTGTCTGTTTTCCATGTTATCCACCACTTGACTGCATAACATGTTCAGTGTTTGGTGCTTACCGACACGTAGGCTATTTTCAGTAGCCCTTTCAATCAGTCAATCACTTAGACTATACTCTATACAGGTGGCCTGTTAGTAATTTGATGAGATTGTAACAATAATATTGAGAATTCAGTCCTTACCGCAGACTTGACAAATATGGTAACGCTTGCTGAAATACATAAGCTACATACTTAAATCACTTGACTATTGTACTAAGATCTTACCACTGGCTGCTGACCACCACAAGATTAGTTGGATGGCCGATATCCAGGATTGACATCTTCTATTTCGCAATTTACAGGGTGAAGGGTGAGAAGAGCTAGGCTGATGATCATCTGAAAAAGACAGCATACAGATGTTAGATTCTGACTTTCCATTACTAAAACGTCACCTAAAGACCCTCAACACAGTGCGAACAATTAACACTATGACCATAACTGCTTTAGTCTTACCACTACCAAAACAACTTTTTTGTCATGGCACGACCTGCAGTAACACTGATCACAAACAGTGCAGAAATTGGTCAGAATTTAAATTACTGAAATGCAATAGATGGTTGATGCAATAAGTGATTTCGTAAGTTTTTCTGTTGTGTACTTCATGTATATGTGTCGTTAGCAGTTGAGAAGAATTTGAAAGTGATATATCGGTTCATATCTTCTCCATGAATCTTGAATTGAACAAGCACGAATCGATTTGCAAACCAGCGAAATGAACAAAACTGTGAAGCAATATGAGAAGCTCGAAATGAAGATGTAGGGAGCAAAGAAGAAATGCATTGCGCAAATCGGAGTCTCCACATATAGTTCAAATGTCGTTTGATTACTGAGTGTAATTTGACTAATGGACAGTTCTGCTCCAATAGAGTGGTGTGTTCTACGTTGTTGATACATGTTCTTATAGAATGTCCTGCGCAACATACGACCAGTCACGCAAAAAATAGTAATTTGTGGACATTATTTGAACAATATGGGATAATCACAGGACAAATTACTGCTTCATGGAATAAATAACACGCTACTTACTTCACGCTGGGCAAGTCTAAAAGCAATTAACAGAATGATACCCAACACTGTGATTCCACCAGCGACGCTCAATAGTATGATGCTCACTTTCGCAGTCCGTTTTACAGTTCTGTATCCAATTATCAGTGTCACCACAGCTATGATGATTGTGATAATCCATGGTGCAAAAATTAAAGATCCCATAGATTTGGCGACATCAGGTAAGGCGATAGACCATAGTAAAACCTAAAACAAGTAAAGAATACATTGAGCTACGAAATCGTAAGTATACTTATCTTGACAAATTAACGTTAAGATCAACGAGTGAAATTTGAATAAAGTGCTACTGCGGTACTGGTTATTAGTTTGTTTATCATTCGTGTACATACACGATGGCATATGTTGTCTTCTTACATACTAATAATAATGTGATCGGTGTGCATTTAGAAACTAGATGGACCAACCTGAAACTATGAGGGATTTTACGAAAGAATCGATAGTACACGTATTTTCTTGAAGGACAACTGAAGCAAAATGAACACCCTTCAGATAACACGTTGATCACGCCACTTTAGTTCCCTACTTAATATTCAACTAGGCACTGACTCAAACAAAATTGAGCAGTTGGCATAGCTTAGGAAAATGTAATGTCGTCTCGCCCAAATGTAACTATAGTGGCTTGAAATTCAGAAAAGGGTTCTCAAGCAAAAATATAAAACATTTTGCAATTGTAAATCACTCTCTCACTGGAAGTTTGGAATATCTGCCACTTGCTTCGCAACACTGTTTTGCAGGAAACGGCTTGACGCTGACACATCTCAGACTAATGAACTGAAGTGATGAACATGTTTGAAACAAACTTTCCTCATTTTGCCTCATTGTCTCATTATGAACTTTGTTATTCATGTGTACTGAACAAGTATGTAGTGCACCATGATATCATTGTTGCCTTTCCACAATTATTCACCTAATCAACTGCACACGTTGAGTTGTCTGTCGACAATTTTCATCACTATAAATATAGACTCAACACGTGTGTCTTCGTCATTTGCAGCAGCAACTGATTTTATCAATGACGAAAAAATCACGCATATTATACAAATGATTTTCAGTCAACATAACAGTCACTGAAGTCTGTAGTCAGCAAAAGAAGATTTATCAGACTTTTGCATCACTCGAGACAAAGATGTGACTAATCTGTGATGAATCAACCTGTAACATCGAGTACAAATAGCGGTTCAGTCGCGTAATTGTCAGGAGTTTATAAAAGAAACACACATGCATTATCCAATCAAAGGAGGCAAACTCACCGAAAGTGAGATCAGTCCTTCATTAAGTGGAAAAGTCTCTCTAAGTTTCTCAATAATCAATAACACTGACACGGGGATCAGACCGAGTACACTGAAAAGGCAAAATAATAGAAATAGCCAGCTAGAGAAAATCAGCGACATTATGCATCGACGTTTCACAGAGAATTAAACACTGTTGGTCATGACTAGCATTCAGTCATCATAGCAGTGTTGTTTCAATCGAAGCAAAGTTAGTGACAACTACTTTCAGTTGTAAGAGTTAATGAAATAATAACAAAACAAATTCTGATACTCCATTTAGCTGAAATTGAATTCAGGTTACTGTTTGCTAACCTAAAATACTTTTCTATTTCCGGTTGGGTGATTCCATTTGACAGTAGCTCTCATTTTCCATCCACCATATACTGAATAACGTGTCTATCCCCGAAATTTGATGAAGCATCCTTCGAAAAGCTGGCAGGTCAACACTGACTAAACATTTCAGTCCAACTCTATCAATCAACGGGTAATAAAAAATAAAATTGAACAAATTGTAATTGATACCCGTTACACAACAGGTGTCCTTCATGTGCAAGCGATCGGCACTTGGTTAAAGGGTCAGAGGAAACACCAGTTATTACTGACAATGCAGTTATATCAACCTCACGAGTTCAAAATAAAGAAACATCTGAGTCCTTAGTTCCGCCAACAGTCACTACTATTCAAAAGCTCATCACAGTAATCCTCATGAAACTATCCTGCGACAATTATTAAACCATCACAAATAAATAAATGTTGTCATTCACATCAAATAACTCACAGAAAAACCAGTGGTATGTAAAAGGCGCCGTACAAATGCTGAAGCTTATTACTAAAATCAACAGTGTGTAGTTAAACAATAACAGTAGAGACTTACATAGTTGCTACGCAGGTTGTAGTGATCACCGTCACCAAAACCATTAAACACGTAAACATGATGTACTTTTTAGATTACATATTATACTGTAAATACACAAACACGCCTACCTTGCGAAGACAGGTTTGTGCAACAGTAGCTGGTGGATTTGTATCCTATGAATAAAGCAGTGCAGATGTTTCAACAAACCTTCAGTTTTTCGTTCATGTTTACTTTCCACGTAGTCTAGAAATGCACTCTCTCTGAATAATTAATAATCGAAATATCAAAAATGTTTGAAAGCAACCTGTGAAAGATAAGCGATGGTGACACTAGTTAGTTTGCCCAGAATTCACTTTTAAATTATTGATTTCAATGATGATAACCCGGCCTGTTACATTCCACAGATTATTGAAGATAGGAGGATCCAGGGGTACAGTTGTCTTTCTCGTTCGGTTTGTAGTGTTTTTTCGTGTGTTTTTCGAAATGGTGAAAATGCGCTACAGCAAGATGATATGAAGACTAATTTCACTGTCTCAGCTCAGAATGTAGACGACTTGACCATGATTTTGAAGAATTATGAACATGCGTTCTTCAAAAGGATCAGTTAACGTAGTCCTGGATCCTGGTATTATCTATTCTGAGACTTTTTAGGGTTATGCGAATGTCTAAATGAGAAACTCAACTTGTTGATATTGATAGAATGATGTAGCCGTAAACTGGACTGCTTCCCAGTACAAATGTTATTTCCGTCAATATTGTGGAGGACATTACTACTCATGAGTTTATTTAACTTTTCGGCGAAAATTCTGATTGGTTTTTTACGCTCTACTCATGCATTACTTCGCGTGAGATCCTACTCATTCTCGACTTTATTATTCATTCCAGTCGAAACGAACTCATCATACTTTACTCTTCTTCATCCATTCACCCACCTTCAGGTATTAACTGTTTCACTAATATTTTATCATCCTTATTTCTGTGTCCAAGATCATCTTAAATAGTAATCGCAGGATGGATATCAGTCCCTAAATCGACAATGGATTCTAGACTGTGGTTACCGGCAATAATCTGTGCAATCCGTCCTTCATTAAATTTAATTGTGGGCACATCACTGCTTCATTAAATTTCCCTTGCATCTTTGAACACTTAACAGCTTCTGTATTCAAAATAAGTTAACCTAAATCAGAGTTCCAGAAGGGAGCACCTTTCTCAAACACATTATTGTCAAAGAGTTACATGAATTAACGTGGAATCTGGTGAATATGATGTTCTGAAAATCCAACTTGATATGAATTTGCAACATCTTTTATGATCAACTGGAATTATTCCATTGCATATTTTATGGTAGCAAGAAGTGTCTCGGAAATCCCAAACATTAACTGACAAATATTCCAAAACAGATTACCAGAAAAACTGTTGAAAATCCATCTGTATCTGAACTCACCAGATTCTAAATTGATTTATCGTAGTTAACGCCTTCAATTTAGTTACTTATATGTTTCAGTGTGAATCGACAAAGTGTATATGCGTGGGATGCAGCACCATTCATTGAACTTTGAACAACGTTCTATCTTCTATTGGTATATTGATCTCTGTGAATATACTCTGGCCTTGTATGTTTGGTGAATCGTTATTACTTATATTTTTCAAGTATTTCAGATGAGTACAGTATGAATAAATCTATTCACATTTTTAATTCACTACCTAAGCACTCTGTTGCTTATCTATGCCTGATGATCATCTGATATTCAGCATGCATCGAATGGATCAAAGTTCTTAGTGAAACATAGGGCTTCGGCACCACATCGCCATTTCGCTCCGTTCAATGAAGTATTTTTAGCTGACTCTAGCTCTTATCTCTTTTTCCATCAGACAGCTGACTCATCTTTTCACATTTGACTTCCACCAGAGAGATCTTGTGACTCCCCATGCTACTCATCAGTCTCCTCAGTGTGCATCTAACCCATCTTCATCTCCTTCTCCATAATAATTAGGCGATAGGTTATTGGTTGTTTTGTTGACTAATTTCAGTTTGCCTAATCCTTTATGACATGTAGTCTGATCTTCAGTATCCAGCGATCACAGATGCTGATAAATCACATTATGGAGAAAAATTTATTTTGATAAAGTCACCTAGTGTTACTTGATACGATTATGAGCAATAAATTGTGCTCGAAATGTCATCAGTTAATACTGCTGTGTACTGCTGAAGGAACCATTCCAAAGCAGGATGAAACAGTGTCCACCACTATCTGGTTTCTCAATGGCTGTCTGTGTGATGACACCTGGCAACTAAACCTGAAAGAAATTTAGTTAATTTCATTAAAACTTCATAATCCTATTAGGGAACTGAAAACCTTACAGACGAATGAAATAATGTTTTCAAAATGAGCAATGAGGCAAAAACGCAAATGTACATCAGAATAATGATGGTGATCAAAATGTTTTGCGACATTTGATTTGTGATTATACACCTTCGACCACCGAACTTCATGAGGTTTTCACTGAAAAGTTATGAGGAAATAACTTTGGATAGATTCATTTCGATCAAACACATATTTATTGGGTCCACATAGAATGGATATAACCATTTCTACTTTTGTTTTGCAAGTAAATGCGTTACGGATTGATTCTATTGGTATAACACATTTCCTTAGAAATAGTTCACCCCAAAATATCTCATAGTGTGCTGTCAGTTCTTGAAGGTATGAGAAGGCAGATTTCAACATTCAAATGAATGTAACAATAGACATGAAAAGATCCTGAGTAAATGAAGTCAACTCTTATTTCCGATGCTCTCAAATACTTACTATCGTTCGGTGGGACAGATGTTTGATGTTCTTTCCTCCAGATTTTCAAAACAAATGTTGTGGCTTCTCACACGAAACAGTATGAGAAAGCTAGCGTCATTGTGCATTTTGATGGTTGATTTTATTAAATGGAAATCACACGCATCAAACGGAATTGTTTGCTGGCCTATTACTATTTCTCCTTTATTACACATCAGTGGCATTCAGGTTATTCTTTTGAGGTGCTTTGAGCAAAGTAGCTTAAGGTTCCGCATTCAGTATGTCGATTTGTGTTTTACATAAGGAAAGGTATTTGTGTTTCTATGAATCATGTAATCGGATCGGTGTTAACATGGCAGGCATACTTGCGAATATCAAGCAATGAAGTAAAGTTTGCGAATAAATATGGAGAAATTCCTGGTTAGAAAAATGATTGTTGCGAATGGAAGGGAAAAGAATGCCAAGAAACCTTTCAAGCTAATCAGTTCCAGTGGGCTTAAATAAAATGCATGATTATATCATCCATGCAGAATTGGAAATATCTCACTTCGGCTTGAAGTCAACAATGAAGGTGTTGTCTTGTGGGTCAATGAATCGTTCACATTTAAATCATTCAGCTCATATATTACAACCACCATGGGTTAGTTACTTTAATTTTAGGTATTTCGGATAAACAGACCATATATATTTTCCGTGGAGAGTTACCATCTGTTGACAGTCCCCAAAATTCCAAATGATCGTGATTACTCTGTTTTTATCTTCAAATGCATTTCAAAAGGTCCGTAGATTTGACTGCTCAGAAGTCTGTGATGTCAGTCCAAGCATACTATTTAATGAAGTAATCTCCTTTATAACACATTCAATCAACGAAATATTTGAGCAAAAATTGTTTCGAAGAATATGTAAGACACTCGTGATACTCAGTAGGACACTGAGCGAAGATACTACTGAGGATGGAGAAAATGATGGTTTCAGATATGGAGTTCTGTGTCATGATCAGCGCATTTCCCTCGTGTCAACACAGTCACAAATACACACTTTATTCAACTTATCCTGCAACAGTCAACCTCTTAACACTCACAGCCATCTCCAAAATTGTTGTGATTTCACACTTGTGTTTCTCACTGTTCTTAGTTCATCATGACCGCCGGGATTTGTGTGACTCTATATTTTCCACCACCACGAGTTATTCATCAGCAAGTCAACCATCTCCTCACACATGTATCGATGAATGTCATCACAGAGGCAGAAGGATCAGTGCAGTCCTATCATGTGGATATCGCCTGTTTTGCAATGCCCATTCATCGTCCTTATTACGCATATAATGTTCGCCCACAGAATAAGTATCAGCATCCTCATATTCGTCGCCAATTTATCATGACTGTTATTAACTGTGATATCTGTGTTACCAACAAGAAACTATGGGAACAAACAAAACAAGAACCAATCGTCCAACAAATATGCAGGAGAAAGTGGAGATGGATTGGACACTCGCTGAGGAGGCCGCTGAGTGACATCGCGCGTCAGTCCCTCGAGTGGAACCCGAAAGAGAAGCGGCGAGTGGGATGTCCAAGGGTGACATGGAGGAGACCGTGTGAAGAGGAGTTGAAACATTATGGATTAACATAGAAGCAGGTGAAAAGCACAGCAGAAGACAGAAGCAAATGAAGACGTGTAGTTGAAGCCCTTTGTTCCACTAGGAACCCAAGGTAACAATAATAATAATATAATAATGTCTTTTTTGTGCTACACTGGCTACGGTAAATCTTCAAACTGGACGTCTTATTCACTAATAAATTTAACCCTTATTGTTTATGACCCATAGGTCATACTTAACTGCGACAATCGCGACGACACTAACATCCATTATTATTCAGAATACATGATAATATATATCCTTTACACATCCACAGAACTTTGAACCATAAATGGACAGTGAATACCTCATTGACTGCATGGCTTTGATAACCCTCCAAATTGAATTCAGTCTAATGCTATCCAGTAAGATTATTATGTCACTTCATGCATCAATCATGAATTCACGGCTAACAACGACAATTTATCCGTCTTAACAAAACTTTACTTGATTTTCGTTTTTGTGATTTGATTGAAACTCACTACACTGTTACATCACTTATAAGTTACTCATCACATTATCTGTCTCCTGTTTTTATTGTGTGACATTTTTTCCATTGTATTCAAACATTCAGTTCTTCCTTTGAACTTGAACATACTACTTATTAGTAATATGATTGAAGTTTCTGGGTATTGCCTATGCATTTTGGAGTCTCCTGTGAACTGACTTTAGATCACATTTACGAGTTCGTTGAAATTGATCTGCTCATAATAATTTGCAGTCTATACGCATCTGAAGAGAAACGCACGAAATGGATGACAGTGCCATCTTGAAATGCTCAAATCGTAGGGTTTTCTTCATTCAAATTCATAAAGAGGAATAAGTGAACGTAGAAATTTTAGACAGATGAATAGAATCAGACAGATCTGTGTATTTTTCTGTGAAAGCTCAATTAGGCAATAATGAATTTTGAAGAATAATCATTGGAGTAAGGAATATGTTACCGAAATTAAGCCAAATGGAACTAAAATCTAATGAGTATAGGGTAAGATGGTTGACTAGAGATTATCATAGAAGAAAAAAACACTAAGAATTGAGCAGTGTCCATAGAAAGTTTGATGATGATCCAATACAGCTGGACAAAAGCATTTTCATATAAGAACACATAAATTGAAAAATTGACGCTCAAACATGTGTGCACAAATTGCATAAGAATGATGCTTCCATATCACTTTGCTAATTTTTATCATCGAAATCTATATCCATCCCGTCATTTGTAATCATTCCTTCTTAACTAGAGTTTGTGAAAATACATACATCATCTTTATGAGTTTTCATCAGGTATACTGTGAGGTAATTTGCAGCAACCAGGCAAGTAAAATGTTTCTGTTACTTGCTACTAGGCAAATGTCGAGTGGAGCGACGCAAAACCCTGGAAAATCTGGATTTCGTGAATCATGTATGTCTCATTTAGTACAAACTGAAATATTTACGGCGAAAGAGAAAATTTCGGCAAAAAAGGTGTCAAAGTCAAGATATAAGGTGAATACATAGGGAGTGGGAGACACCTAGCTAACAACAGAAAACAACAATGATCACCTATGTGACGGAAGTTGCCTACCGCTATTCGCTGGGCATCAATGTCGTCATTGTAAGTTAGACAGTTGAGGATATTAACGTCAAGGCCTGTTCATAAATCAGAGATGATTATTGTGATCTGAAGCGCTAAGATTAATGAACATTAACCTTATTCGTAACACGCTCATGGTCAGTAACCACCTATATGATAAGGCGCTTGACTTAATATTGTCAAACTCCTTAATCTTACTAGGTACAGATTGACGCCATCGGATTGAGAACACGGATTTCAGCAAAGAAATCTTGAGTTTGTGTCTAATTTCAGCTACCTTAGCCTGGGCAACTGAATAATATCATAAGCTCAAACACAATAAGTTTGGTGATATTCATTGTCATTTTAACTTTCAATATGTCCTTTTAACTTGACCTAAGTCTCTTTTCTCACCCCTCAACTCTTTGTTATATATATGCTGAGAGTTTTTAAATTCCGGTTTAATAATACTTTGACAGATTTCCAAAAAGCGAAAGTCTGTGCTGATGTCCCGATCCTAATATTCAAGTCGTTATACGTCAAAATTGAAGTTAAAACCATGCTGCTTGGGTTAAGTGTAATAGACTATTTCCCGTGCATGTCTCCACTGAGTGGTGATCAGTTTTTTGTGAAGTTGGTTGAATGTCTTCATCAACTCTGTCTTCTGTTCATCCAAGTGAGTAATGTTTCAACCGCCTCTTCTGCCAGAATCTTCTAGGCGTTTTGACTTTCCTACATTTAACCGTCATTTCACTCCATACAGACCATCACTCATGGTAGGCAGCACCATAACATCCCACACTCACGTAAGTACGGAAGACAATCGTATTTGAAAACAATTGCATTTAGAAATGAAACTGCAGTTTGAGTATATATATTCTTCGGATACAGTATATACATTGAAGAGGTGAACAATACAGTGAGGAGAAATACTTATTACACTTATTATAGTTTTCGTCGCAGAATCAATAGTCTGCGAGACTACTACGTGACCAACATTTAAACAACTTTCTTATCATAATATTCGAGTTACTTGGTAAAAGAATTTGATTCCAATTAGTGTCTCCAATTTTGTTCTCTTTTGTTGCTTTACTGATAACGGACTTCAACCCACTTTTGTGTTTCTCCTGAGTACATTAGTCGACACGATTCAATGATTACCTAACAGATTCTGTGTATTTATCGATTATTAGAACCACAGCACATGGATTTTATTTTCGGACGCACAGACAATACGGACAAATCAGTTCTAGTTAAAAATTATAATGAGAAGGAAGACACACACGCCGTTCTCGGAGCTGAAAACAAGATTTGATGTGAAAATGTTTCACACAGATTCACAGATTTCTTAAGATAATCATGACAGACATTTCAAGGTAGCTTTCGTTGATGACAGTCTTGGAGTGCTGGACAGCCGTTCCTTATTTGAGCCTCCTTACTTGTGTTCGGACCCGCGACTTTCTGGTCACATGACGATCTCGTAGACCATTCAGCCACTGGAACCCAATGCAATGATTAGTGGATTCCGACTTCTGACAATTCGCGTTATATGAAGCGCAACTGCCAGTCCAATGTCATCCGTGGCTAGCATCTGTCATCACGCGCTACATGCTGTACCACACTGGTAACCGCTTCTAACCAGGACTCAGGTAATTATCCACCTGAATAGGGTCATTCACTTGTGAGCATCAGATTGTTTGCAGGGATTTGATCTGATTGGTTAAAGGATTTCATCGAGACGAGTGACTAGCAGATGTTAGCAACAAGATATCTAAGTTTTGAAGGAGAGATCAACATCAATTACTTTGAGGGGGTATCTACAAATTATTGAGTAATCGAGAAATTCTCAACATAAGAGAAGTATAATGACTAAGTAGAATTGTGTAACAGACAAACAGGTTAATTGAATTAACTCTGATAACTATCATAATAAAATATAAAAAAGTTGAGAACTCGCCACAAGAGGAGAGGGAAAATCCTTTCCAGAAAACCTAACACACAATATGTAGTTGGTCATGGTAAAGAGAGGAGCTACACAAATTTCGTTTGAACGCACTCACAGATTTAGCTTCAGCAGATGAATTCCGATTGCCTCTGCTGTATGTAAAGGTCGTACTCGTAAACCATGTGAGGAGAGGTTGTGTGATATGAGATAAATAACTTCAAACGCATTGTTGGAGTAGACATGATGTCTCGTATTGACGAGGTGAGCTAGTATTCAGCTGCGTATAGCTTTATTCGCACCTTTACCAAACCGAAATAGGAGGTGTTCACAAATTTGACGATGGACTTATCTGATCGTATGCCCAATATAACTAGCTCAGTTGTAGCGGTTAGGCTGGTAAATACACATGGAAGAGACGAAATTGGGCAGGTAGTTCGTCTTTACTTTTTTGAACTGAGTGAGTATCGATCAGCTAGTGAATTGAATTCCATAATTGTTTTCACCCCTCCCTCCTTCAAATCTTAGATATCTCCTTGCTTATATCTACTAGTCAGTTGTTCTGGTAACTTTTAATCTCTTGTTTTCAACCCATCCATATAACTAAAACTAATAGTTATTATGGAGTAATGCAACTGTTTGCAGGAGATGATTCTTTCTTGCTAAAATTCCCTCGATACTGTTTCATCCAAATCCAACTTACTTGAAAGGATAAGTAGACAGTATTATTTAAGTTCACTTCAAATTGGAGTTGCGCTGAGGATGCTACCTAGAAAGACAGTGACACCTGCGACAGTAAACCATCCATCTGAGATAACGCAACTGTAGAAAAAAGTCATTGTTATTCCGAGTGGAGCATACTACAGTCTGAATAACACAAATTGGTTTCTCTCCTGTTCTCTGTAGTTCACTTTAGCTGACTAGATGATTGCCTGGATTTTTTCATCTCCGCCTCACACGATATAATTTACGTCACCCCCAGACAAGTGTCTAAGAGCCCCTCCCTTTCCATTTTCACTAAAATCACTGGCACTCGGTGTCACACAACGGAGTTATAGGCTTGAATATTCAGCGATTATTTTCAGCTGCCTGACTCACAAATGATTTGTTTTACTGAAGCACACTGAGTTAGATTATACTAACATTTTTCTAAAAATATCATTTTTACTCTTCTTAGGATAAAGGTTGATCTTATACAGAATCAGGTAAACAGTTTGATGAGGAGGATACTGAAGACAAGGTGATAGTTCAGTCAGCACAAATTCAAGGTAATACTCAGTATTTCTACTTTGCATTTGACAACATGAATTCTGGAATTCTGGAATTCACTATATTCACTTTTGTTTTCATTTCGACTTGTCTTTCAGCATATTCTTTTGATTTCATTTCGATTAAGCGTGTAACCGCTGGAGAGAGAGACAGACAGACAGAGAAAGAGAGAGGTAGAGAGTTAAAGTACACTCTTGTTAGGATTAAAAATTGATTAAACGAAACCTTGTCATCAATGGTTTTATCCAGTTTACAAGCATTGGATGACAGACAAGTGCTTGCCTTCCTTCTTTGAATGTTGTGATATATTTCAAATTTCATAAAAGTACACAATTCTCGCCTTTAAGTGGTCCTTGAAACCATCCTAGGAAGTAATTTATAAGGGATGATAGGCAAATAGATCACACCCTTGGAAGCAGATTATGTTTTAGACTTATCACTGTTTCCGTGCAGGATTATAGCTTCGTAGTTTGTTTATCTGTCATCACAAACTTAATGATGACCATCTGATGGACGATAAAATGACACCGAGAAATCGTTGAAACGAAATTTCACCACGAATTCGAAATAATAATGGGGCGTTGTTACTAGTCAAAGCGGATTTTCAATTTTCGTTATACTCTCTTAACCCGTACAGACCAGCAGTGAAACAGTCATTATTCTACCAGGAATAGTAGTCAGTACTACTAAAACTCAAGATGAATTCAGATAACCATGTCTCGATTTGCAGGTGGTGACTTACCCGCATCTATTATAAATGTTAAATAACTGCACATATTTTCGAATGCCTCTTTGGTAGGGTTCGGTTCAGTAGCATATTCGCGTTATGAGTTCTTTTTAAAAGAAGTGAGCTGCAGTTTTATTATGGAGACGTCTAGAGTAGGTCCCCTGAAGCACCTCACAGTGCCAGGTCTGGAACCACAGGAAGCTGTGCTTACAGAGAAGCCGTTAAATACATATTACAAGAATTAAAATTAGAACTGAACGATGCATATCAGTGGACAGATACTACGATCATATTAGGCTGCATCCTCAACAGGACAACCGCTTTGAAACGTATGCAGAAAGCAGAGTAGGTTCTCTACTCGATAACAACATGCAATCACAATAGTGACACGTACCAAATAATATGAATCCTGCTGACCTTGCCTCTAGAGGAATGGAAAATCTCCGGAAAATTGTTCAAATATCGTAGGCAAATGCATGCTGATAAATTCAGCTGATATACAGCTGAAAGAAAGCAATATTTTGATGACACGAGCAGCAACACACTCAGTGGACAACTTATTGTCGTACTTCTCACTCTGGAAAAAGGTGTACAGAGCGGAAGTCTGGTTAAGAAGGTTTCAAGTTTTCTTACACCCTCAGAGTATCGAGACACTGCACCTCATTATTTTAAGTGGCTTGATATGTGTCGATGGATGACTGAGTGAAAGTAGACTGTCACGTTCAAGTCATCTAACCAGGAACTTATGCTGTCACGGAAATTATCATTAGACATTAACATGAAATTGAAGGACATACAGGAGTGGCTCATACGTTTCAGCATCACGTAAGAAATATTGGTAATTGAAAGGAGCAGCAGTAGTTCAGCGTGTGGTAAACAGATGCATCGGTATGCGAATAAAGTCTGTAGAATCCACTGAACAACTGATGGCAGACTGATGAATAGCAAGGATGACGTCACACTTTTCACTTACGAGCAATGTCGTGGATTAATTTGGCCCCTTCAGTGATAAGTCGAGTCGCATAGCATAAAATAGATATGGACGCATATATTCTTGTTTGGAAACTCGATCAGTTCACTTAGAAGAGGCTCACACTTTCTGTGGATTCATTTTCGATGATACTTTCACGCTTCACCAACTGTAGAGGGAGAGACTTCAAAAGAGATGTAAAGCGAATGAGGTACAATTTTTGATGAGGCTGATCGTGAATAACGGCAATTTTTAGTACAGTTAGAAAGCGATCGCGTAATAGTAGCAATGACAAATCGTGCCACAGAGTAACAGCTAAACACACTTGCGTCAGTAGTTGAGCGCGATCTCGAGGGATCGATTGCTCACAAACGAATTGCTTACAACCTACTTGATTGAAGTAGAAAAGATAATACATAACAGAACACTTGTGTCGGTTTCCATGACCCGAGTCAGCTAAACGTGGGTACTATAAACCACAGCCTGTTATCCAAAAATCTTGACTAGGTTCCGGAAATCGAAGTAAGTTTGTCTGGAAGTTATTCATGACTATAGAAACAATTACAAATCCATGCCGATTCGTTTTGGAGCCGGTGGAAGTAGCAGCACTTAACAATCTTAGAATAACTTACAAAGTGGATTCAAAAACATCGAGGCTGGCAAGTGGGAGATTGTGGGTTAATTTGGCAGAAGACCTCATCCAACCACTGATTTCCATTGTAAGTAGTCCCTTCCAGAAGAATACAAATGATGGAAATGTTTAATTACATTAGGTGGTGTGAATGACACGATAAATACATGTGTAAATCAGAACGGTGTTGTTTAACAAAAGGTATATGAGTAGTGGAATCATTAGGTACATGCGAACATTGTAGTCTATCCTTTAGTGAATTTCAACACACCACGTTGAGACGGTTAGTGGAGTGAATGCGAGACATCAGTGTTTAAAATCATCACAGGTTGGCGGCCAGAAGATTCACTGGTTAGTCACAATTAATGACCTATTTTGGTTGCACTAGCTTGTATATAACACCTTATACCAAAGGGAGAGATTTTCAAAATTGTAGAATTATTGCAACTGATGATTTTCTAAGTCACTACAGATTTCAGTAATTCTAAGATCTGTAAATATGTGTTAACTCTTTAAACGACAACCCACTTATACAAAGTAGTTCACAATCCATTTTGGCACAAGTATCCATTTGACGTATAAATCAAGTCATATGGAACTTCATGAAAAAAGACCTTGCTCATAAAATTACCTACGAGAATCATCAATTTATCTATTTAGTATACATACTCATATTATTCAGTTCCCAAATTCCTGGAAATTACAACTTATGGGCTAACCTCTATTTTATTCAAATATATGTTACCACTTTCGAATGCCTAAATTTCCGCCAGCAGGTTTATCTGTTATTTCCACATGGTCTCCTCTGTGAAATCTTTGAACATTCAAACTATCGGCTACCAGTCGGGTTCCACATCATGACCTGGTATGTGATGTCAGGTACATGTTTCATCAGCATACATGAAATCTCTCTATAAACGATAGGTGACAGATTGTCGATATATATGCAGAAAAGGCAGCAATCCGACGATTGTAGCCTGAATAATTTGAACAGAGGAATACTTTTGATCCACCACGCATTTTCTTCATAATTTCCTCGTTGTATAATCACATTTTTAATAATTTGTTCCATCCTCTTACCACTCCTAAACACCCCTCATCTTTCTAATCCTATCCACTATCTTTTCTTTTGTTAAATAGTGTTCAGGCTCTATATTAAATCAAAATAAACGCCCATAAATCATATGCTTAAACTCACATTATACAGAAACCATGTTGTTACAGAAACCAGTCGTTCATATGCTCACTGAATATTAGCCATTGCGTCACAGAACATTGGCTTTTGATTGTTCAATCTGCAATTTATGCAGTCACACAGGCTTGTTGCTGGTTTGTATGCTTTAAAGTTCTATTTCACTTATAATTCCACTGATCAAGTTCCCACTCACACTGTTCATTCAATACAGCCTTGATGGTATTTGGTGGCAGACAGCATTTAGCACATTATGGAATGTGAAGACGTGAATGTGTCACAACTTATTCACCGGAGTCAGACATAGCACGCAATGACGGCAATCATTATTATTGGTATATCCATGACAGTCTCAGCTTTATTTGATCACCTATAATGCATGAGCTGCTCACTCTCTACCACCTTGATGTGTGGTACAGACTTACATCCTTTTTCTGCTTGTTTTGATATGGTTGTAAACGTTTAGTGTTACCAAGTACATTTCTGACGCGCTTACACGAAACATGTTACTCTTTTTTAATATGTATGCACTGTAAATCTTGACTCTCAATATGTGCACTCGAAAGACTCCAAGTCATATTTGAGCAACAGTGAAGACGAAGTCTTCAAGCTTTTCAAATATTCAAATAGCTTAGTCAACGTTGTGCAGAACATGCCTCATTGAAACTGCATAAAACACAGGTGAGAACTATCCTATACCCCATTGTGTCCTACCTCGTTGGTCAGTGGACGTAACCAAGATAGTCATCCAGTCAAAATAATCTCCGTGACAGTCATCACACTCGCCCTTGGAATGTGGGAGATACTTAAATAGTCTGAAGTGATATCCTAAACTCCATGAACACTAAAATGTGAGTACAGCTACTATCAAGTCATCGGCCTGATGTAGAACAAACTGACCAGTCTATACACATGTACACACATCACATTGCCTACACTTTCCTCGATTACCGCTTTTCTTCTTATTGTGTCAAAACGTCGATGTATTTTGTCTGATTCGCTCATTTCCAGTAATACTCAAGTCTATTAGCTAATCACAATCACTACTTATCTCTTATTATGCTTATTCATAAGGTTGTATTTTACCAGGAAAATGTCTCATAGCGGTGTAATTCAAACCGATATTGTCTGGCGACATATTTTCTCCCTCTGTGCTCATTCGATTTCGACTGCTTTCTAGAGATACGTGTGATCCTTAGTTTGAAGAAGAAGAAGCTCTGGATAAACTAAATAAAATCATTTATTATTAAATTATTCTAAAACTAACTACTTCTTTACGTTTCAATAAATAAAAATGAACAGCGCCTACTACTCCACACTGCATGCTGCACGACGACCAATTCAATTTAGTGTATCTGGATTCGAGCTCTGAAGCGAAAGAAAAAATGCAAAGAGAACGTATTTTTCTGGTATAAATTCACTGAAGGGAATGTAGTCAAAATTGATTTCGGACAATCCCCTGAATGTGTGTGGAAATGTCTCTCATTCCCTGGTAAAATAACGTTTGTCTATTTTAAAGAGACAAGGGTTAGATTAGAGTACAGAAGTAAGTTAACAAGTATATCTAAGCATACAGATTTTATTTTTATTGACTGCGAGTAATACTGGCAATCTGTTCGTACCTGTATTTCCTTCAGAATACCTTCCAAAATTGATTTCAAAACTGAATAACAAGAACAGTAGTGTTGTTACTGCAATGGGGTTTAAAATAAAAGTACGTCTGAGAAGGTGAACAGATTGCAAAGTGAACTGGTGGTTATGAAACTGGAAGTTGAACCACTCAGCTTTTCTATTTGCATTTGAAAATATGAATTCAAGAATTCCATACATTGAAGTTAACAGGGAATTCACTATACTCACTGTTATTTTTTAGGTTGACTGCTTGTTCATAATTTTTTTTTGGACATCAGATAAATTAAACGTTTAACTACTGGAGAAAGCAATAGAACGGAGATTCAAAACAAATTGACGTTAGGCCGAAGGGAATTGGTGAAATGAAACTATGTGATAGGGGAGTTTAGAAGTGTTGAATAACAACCGACGAGTGTCAGCTTCGCTCCCTTGAATTTTCCAGTATACATGAGGTCCTGCAGATATGTATGATTTCTGTTGGACATTCAAAATGTAAAGCAGGTTGAAGGATTTTCATCGAGATTGACTGTCAGTGTGAATGTGTTTACTCGTCTGTAGACAAATACTAGAGACATCGTGATGATCTAATTATGTCGTTTCTTAATGTTCCATTATGGGTTAATTTTATTTTGATTGAGTCTCACAGTGTTATACAGTAATATTTACTGATGACGTTTCGAGCACAATTTATTGCTCATAATCATATCAAGGTAATCACACAACTTCCTAAATTCATTTATATAGTTCCATTGTTTTTCACTTGATTTTCACATGATTTGATTGGTAGTATTATTTTCCATATTTCGGGTATGAGTGATGATTCATTCCTATTGCACGTGTTGGGTGTAGATTCGATGAACAAAGATTCAGTAATCAACCTCTCTCTCCACCTACCTAGATTACTCACTAATACCCGAAATATGGAAAATAATACTACCAATCAAATCAAGTGAAAATCAAGTGAAAAACAATGGAACTATATAAATGAATTTAGGAAGTTGTGTGATTACCTTGATATGATTATGAGCAATAAATTGTGCTCGAAACGTGGTCATCAGTAAATATTACTGTATACCACTGTGAGACTCTATCAAAATAAAATTTACCCATAATGGAATTACACTCTACCACAGTGCTCAAGTTTTATTCTTATATCAATGGTTTCTTAATGTTCTTTATGGTGATATATACATATATGTAGATATATGCATCTATACGTGAATATTGAATATGAATTACAGGAAGTCTGTTTTCATGAATGAGGTTACTCAATGAAACTATGCGAATAATATGAATATGATTAATATCATTACACTGATATATACATGACAGAGAATGATAATGAGCTACCTTCTCTTCGCCTTGGAGGTAGATAGGAAGTGCAACCTTCATTTTGTCGACCGTACATCGTATCTATTCATTGTACACGAGGAATAAAAATACCAATATGCATATAGCTAGTGACGGAAATATATAAATATATCTACATTAATGCACATTCATTTTATAAATATTTTGCCATATGAACTAACTTTTCACACGTCCTACAATTTTTGTCGCCATGATGCAAAGAAATAAAAAAACAGAATTTTTTAAAAATCTCATTATCTTCTGTATAGGATATTTGAGTGTTTATGGAAGTTATCAGATTTATGTAGTTGAATGGAGAATTGGGAATTCAATGCATTCATTGAATATTGAAGATTGAACAAAAAAATACTTGAATAATACTGACCACTGAAATAATGGCAGTATTTTCAGCTGTCCAACTAACTAGGTCATGCCGAACTAAGAGGTAGATGTAGGCGGTTAATTGTTATCAAAATTATTAGAGTAAAAGAAACTGATTTTGGCATAAGACTGATGCGTGGAGTTAACAAAATCACTGGTATTTTCTCTAAGAGATCAGTTACTCGCCTACGACATTAGCTGGCAAATTCTCTACATATTGAGAGTTGACGGAGTTTAGAATACATGAGTCACTTCCGAGGGCCTGAATGATCCTCGAGCTTTCTTTCAAACCAGAAGATTCTCCTGTGGAACGTCAGTGAGCGTATACTACTGAAGAATCTCAAAGCTTCTGTCCAGTTATCACAGGTTTTCTAATGGTTCTCCAACTGATCAAACATTTAAATTACTGAAAAATCTAGTAATAACGATAGTAATAATATTGAATGGAAAATGGTAAGCAGAAGACATGCAGACAGACAGACAGATAAAGCATAATTTCATTATGAAGAAGTTTCATAAATACTTGTAAGCGAATCGATGATCTGCGTGGTCCCAGATATTTCGCCGTCAATATTCACTGCAAAACTTCCTGAAGAAAATGTCAAAATGAGTGGAATTGCATTTCTATATACAATTCTAAGATTCAGTGAGAAATACATAAGTCTGATGAAGGTTCTACAGTTGATTTCATTGGTGTTCACTCAGCAATTTCGACACAGTGATACAGTGGAATTCCTATTTGTCTCCTGATTTAATATGCTTGGAAGTGACTGTTGATGCAACTGAATCATGCGTCATACTGAAATACCGAAAGACAGATGATCAGTGACGTAATTAATTTATTGTCTCATTTGAAAGCAAGACAAAAAAATGATGTGATTTAAGATGATTGCAGGCGATAAGCCGGAAGCATCAGATCCTGCTGGCACACAACAGCCTGCATGACGTATCTGGAATCTTGAAGAAACTCATGTCCCTCTGAGAATGGAAACTGAGTCAACCAGTTTTGAAGTGAGAAACATTATCAGTAAGCTATTCGGGCTCGTGATACAACTCATGCATGACTGTATTCGACACAAGGTAGTAACGACAAGTGCCTTATAAAAACCTTATAAATACAGTTCACAGAGCGCCATGATGCTGAGTAACTCAGCGTAGTGGTCACACTGCAAAGCTCGCTGACAGAATTCAGTCTGCACTAGACGAAGGAGTAGTTACATGATGCCGGTGAATACCAAGTGTCCAACTAAAGGAAAAGATATTCAATTGACTTCGAAATAAATAGCGACGAACAATCTTTTGAATTTATCGGCTAAATGACAACTATAGATATATGTACTTGAAAGCGAATGTGATCACTGTCACTTCAAACTGGAGTTAAAATATTCTCTGGAATATTGAGATAGTCAATATGTGTAAAAGAGATCATACCGTATTTTGCTTTCAATACTTTCATGGTTGTTAAAAATTCTAACGGATTTCATATGTGAGGAATTAAGAATATACATGTTAACTTGATTGGGATAATAAAAAGCGCGGACAAAACGAATAAATAGAGACAAAAGTAACTAACATGATAATCTTGGAATAGGCAGTTGCAGAATCAATCAACTGAAACTTAAATGAATTCACTAATCACCGATATCGAATGCAGGAATATTCTCGTTCCAAATTCATCCTACACAACTTAAAGCCATATGTAAACTGTTATCACGAGATTCATCTGAAAGTGAACAGCGATTCTCTGTACTTGGTTAGATTCATAACTGACTACTGGTTCTTACTCATAGTGCGAATATGTGACCACTAGCCAAACCTGTAAAATGTTCATGTAGATCAGTCGTCTTCATGGGTTGGCAAAAACAACAGCAGTGGCTGAGAATAGTCTATACAGGAACTCATTTATTTTAGGACAAATTCTGATGAATTAATTTTGATATCAGTAAACCAAATATATTCAAACTGCACAGACCTTTGAAAACTTCTAGTGCGACGTGAGAAGCAGAATAAATTTGCTGGCATTTCATAACTGAAAAGATGATCAATTCTACTTAGAAAGTATGTCAATTGACTTACATCTCTTGAAACGCCTCTCGTTCTTTATTATCTTTCTTACTAATTGTACTGAGGTGGAGGAAAGCAGTTGAAAATTAGTTATATCTCTGTATAACCAGAGACAAATTCGAAAAGTGAGCTAAACAGCTTCATATACACATTCAATATCGCAGTCATCTTCACCAAATAAAGCATCTAACGAAACTTCGACAAAATATTCTCTGAAGGAATTAATAAGGCACATGTACACAAGTGTTCCAATAGTGGTAAAGTGGAAGAAATACAATAGTCGAGATAAATTTCAGTGTGTTTGGAAATTCACCAACAAACTAGTTCATTTATAATGTAGATATGGTTCATAATGACTGGCAGGGGAATATTGGATGTGAATTTCGTTCTGTTAAGAACTAGTTAGCAGGATGATGTTCCCATTTATGACCGAAGCTTGTATTCATCATTTCAAGCGATAAAGTGTCTCAGTGGGAAAACCACCAGAAGACAAGTGTAGTTGCTTTAGACTTCGACTGAAATCCAGCATGCTGTGCAAATGAATAAAATGAGAAGGCAACTCTTACACTAGAAACTTCAACTGTTATCCTAGAACCTAGGTAATGAATTCCTAACACTGTGGACAGCTTGGTTTTAATTATATCATTCAGTCAAGAATTTAAAATTTGGAAGTGAATACATTTTTACTGGAAGAGGTACATTAAGACGTGTTCAATTCACCTTGTGCATTTGTATCTGGTTTGTAGTGACTAACTTTATCTTCATTTTTACGAATTTTGTCTATAAGACGATTTGAAGTGGAAAATGAATTTGAAAAGAATGAAATTCTTAATAAACTAAACAATTTCTTGTCCTAACTCAGTGTATATTCCAAAGATTTACTTCTTCCATCGTCTACCTAGTAGAGAATTCGGTATTGGCTGAAGTCTTTCTTGGCTTGAGAATAACTGTTGATTATCTACCTGTCTGTAACGCATTGCAACGATAATTGTGTTTTCCTTTCAAACAAAAAGGTGCTGGTCCTTGACACCCATGAATTCAAGGTGAGGAAAATGAGGATTTCGGACCTCATCAGCCTGATGAACATTAGTCAAAAAGTTGCGCTGAACACCATACTAATTATACTAACGGATAATTCCAATGAGGAATGAATTCCATACTGTGGCTCTGAACAATCACTCAGTAAATAATAAACAGTACTCCTTTGGGTTCCGAGTGATTCACATAGCTTCAGCAAGAGATCTTCATTTCATCATAATTTCTGAAGTCCTCTCAAAGCGCCTGCATGATTCACAATGAGTGCTGATCACCTCCTCACTGAATCCACCAACTACTCATTTACCAATCGAGTTCTGCTCGACGACGTGCATAGTGCATGTTATCACTCTATGGTCTTCTCACTGTACGTTCGGACCATCTTCATTTCCTTCGATTGTTCTCAAAATCCTTAACATGTGGAAAGTCTTCAGAAATCTTACCGTAAAGAACTATTTCTCAAGTGGTTTCAATGCATCCTTATGTAAACTTGAACTCAATAGAATACACCGTCTTTAATACATCCCATCTAAGGAATATAGTGTAGAAATAATGCTGAATAACCGACAAACAAACAAACAAATCCCTACAAACGAACACTTGAATATCAAGGAGATGCTTACTGGCGACTTGCCCTATTCAGGTAGGTAGTTACCTGGGGTTCTAGTGAGAAGTCGTGACCAGTAGGGTGCAGCAGGTCGGGTGTGAGGACAAATACTTGCCGAAGACATTGGCTAGGGGTTGCACTATGTCGTGAATTGGCAGAAGTTAGAATTCATGGGCCATTTGATTGGGTCCCAGTGGCTTAATGGTATACGAGCTGGCCTTGTAACCAGAAGGTCCTGGGTTTGAATGCCGGTGAGTGCGTACTGATGAAGAGTCCCAAACTAGGACAAAACAGCTGTCCAGTACTCTTGGGTTTTCCAATAGTTCTCTAACTAATGTCAGCTCATGATGAAATACCGTGACCGATTATATACATATATATATATATATTATAGAAGCGTTGATATAAAGTGTAGTGATACTTGCGTTCATAATACTTGATGATTTCTTCCACCTCAACTTTTTGATTCCTTAGGAATTCAACATCTTAAAGTAAAGAATAAAGTAAATTTGATTGAAGGAGATACACTCTCATTTCCGCCGCTGTGATATTGAAAAATATTTTGAAGGGCTATCGACCCATCTCTGTGACACGTGAATATGTAATTAAGAAGAAGAGAAGAAGAAGCGAACATAGTAAATATTCTGATGAATGCATCTAAGATGTGAATATTGCGTGTGATGGATTATGAAATCGCTTCAGCCATAAACAATTCTACCTTCATATGATTCAGTCAGTTAACGCAATGAAGATGATGGTAATAAATCGAAGGTTTGACAAATGTAGACGTCTAGTTACATTTCACCAGTGTATATAATGGTCAAGGCAGATAACGGATAGAGAAATGACTTACTTGCTGATTCGCATGTACACAGATAGAGAGCAGTTATAATTAGGTAGGTAGGTATGGACTTCAAAGTCATGGTTATTCTGCATCTCTTCATAAACGGTTGTGTTTATATTGAATTAACAATAGAGAAGCTATGCTTCATTTCTATGCCATTGGTAGATTAAGAAACATGGAATAAATTTCTGATGTTATTGGATATTATCAACAGTGCCGCTCACTTTCTTTCAAATGCCCGTTATCAGCATTCGACAGACCGATACCCCTTCTCTATTGGAATGTATCACCAAGGTCACTGATAAACATCATCCCACGCAAATATTTTTTCTAATTACAACAATAAATACTTGAGAGTGCACTGGTCAAAATTTACGCCTTCATTAACAATTGAAACTCATGCTGTGCCTTATTAAATGTAGCTGAGAAATGAACGGAATTATTTCATTCACATACATCTTTATATCGTAACATCGGATGGTCTCTAATTGATTTTCTACATTGTTTCTGAAAGTATTATTGAAGCCATGCTGTCTAGAAATTTCACCATTCTAATACACATAAAAAAATATAATTATTTTAATTAAAATACAACATCAAGAGTTATCAGAAGAGAATCACGTCTTCGAATAACTTCTAAATCGTCTGATTTGTCTTCTTTGAATTCACGCGAAAATAGAATTTCCACAGTGAAAGCTTCATTGATAATTGCGAATCCCGCATCAAGTTTTCAAAGTATCCAAGTAATGAATGGGTGATACGTGAGCTGTAATGTGAAACATTATTACCTTGTATTACTACACCATTTTGTAGGACACTTCTTGTTAATCTCATAGCTTGGACTCCAAAATCAGTGACAGCTGGATACTTGATGACTGATGGTCTGCAGAAACAAGTAGTGTCATGCAAACTGGTCAGTATAATTTACTATGGGGTCAGAGTAACTGAAATCCAAGAGCAGTTATCGAGGTAGTCAGAAATTGACATTCAGAAGCATGAGGACGATACACTTGTCAGATTCTGGTTGTGCCAATGATATGATTCACTAAACGAGCCTTAATTTGAACGAAACGTGTTCAACGATTTTAGGAAGAAAGAAGAGACAAGGTAAGCAATGGCTCTCAACGGACACTTGAAAGCTAATTGAGGAGAGGAGAATATAAAAAGAGAAATTGATTCAATGCAAAGATGGACAAGAGAAAGAGACGCTGAGCTCAACTTACACAGCACTGGACAAAGAAGTGAAGAAGAGTGCTAGGAAGGGACCTGAGGACATTATATCAGATAACCAAGTCTCCATCCGGGAAGAGATAAACACAAGTGAAACCTATAAAAGACAGCCAAGGGAACCCAATTACCAAGGAAGATAGATAGATTAAACAATGGGCGGATCCCTTCAAAAGACTCGTGAATCGACCACCACCTGCAACTCGTTCAGAAATACCAACAACAGCACGTACACAACTGCAAGTTGACACCGATCCTCCAAAGAAAGCTGAAGTCTTGAATGCGATCAAGCTTCTGAAAGCTGGAAAAGCACCTGGACTAGATGGAATACCCCCTGAAGCACTGAAAGCGGACCCAGAGACGACAGCAGATATGCTGACTCCATTACTGCAAAAGGTCTGGAAGGAGGAAATGTCACCTCGTGAAACCATCAAAGAAAAGAGACTTTGTACTCTGCAAGAACTGGCGAGGAATCATGCTCCTGTCGACGCCAAGCAAAATCCTGAGTCGCATCATCCTGGAGAGAATAAAGGACGCACTTGATACAGAACTCCGACCGGAACAAGCTTGATTCAGGAAAGCCAAATCATATTCTGACCAAATTGCAATTCCACGCATTATCATCGAACAAAGCATGTAATGGCAATCAAATCTCTACCTCAACTTCATAGACTTTGAGAAGGCCTTCGACAGCGTTGACCGCGAAGTAATTTGGAAACTACTCGAGTACTACGGCGTACCCCAAATATTCATCAACCTTATTCAACAAATGTACGACAGCGGCACATGTCAAGTGATCCACAACGGAAAACTCAGCGAAACGTTTGGAGTAAACACAGGAGTCAGACAAGGGTGATTATTATCACCAATGATATTCCTAATTGTAGTGGACTGGACTGGATTATGCGTCAGACAGTGAAAAACGAGAGGACAGGGATATCCTGGACTGACGTGAAGAACCTAGAAGACCTGGATTTCGCAGATGATTTGTGTTTGATGTCACATAATATCGAAGACTTACAAGCGAAAACCCACAAACTGGTCGAAGAAGCAGCAAAGACAGGACTCCAGGTGAACAGAGGCAATAAGAAGGTTATGAAAATAATCAACCAACAACAACAACAGCATCAGCGATATCCAGCGACAATCACCATCAACGAGAGGGATTTGAAAGAGGTTACTTCTTTCACTTATCTAGGGAGCATTGTCTCAACTACAGCAGGAACGGACGAGGATGTCAAATCGAGAATCGGGAAGCCGAGAAACGCATTCATCAACCTGAAACCAATCTGGAAATCTTCGTCACTCCTCAGCATCAACAACAAAATTCGGATTTTCAACACAAACGTCAAGTCAGTTTTTCTTTACGGATCAGAAACGGCGTGTGACAAAGAATATTTCCAACAGGTTGCATAATTTTATTAATAGCTGTCTTCGTTCTATACTCACCAACAAGAAACTATGGGAACAAGCTAAACAAGAACCAATCGCTCAACGAATATGCAGGAGAAAGTGTAGATGGATTGGACACTCGCTGAGGAGGCCATTGGGTGACATGACGCTACAGGCCCTCGAGTGGAAACCAAAAGGGAAGCGGCAACTGGGATGTCCAAGGGTGACATGGAGGAGATCGTGTAAAGAGGAGTTGAAACAGTATGGACTAACATGGATGCAGGTGAAAAGTACATCAGAAGACAGAAACAAGTGGAGATGTGCATATGAAGCCCTATGTTCTACTAGGAACCATAGGGAACAATAATAGTAATAACCGAGCCTCATTTAGTGCAGTTTATCTAATGACACGATTATGTGGTACACTGCCTGAATGACAACCACTGATCAAATCGAAAAGTGCCGGTTTATCAAATATATACTGTAGTGAAGAAATAGAAAAAAATAGGATTATTTGTGGAGACGATTACAGTTTGTGTTTGGCTATTATAGCTGAACAAAAACTCTGGGGATGTACGTGTTACCAGGATGCAACAGAATGCACCTTAACTTAGAATTTCCACAGTAAAAGCTTCATCGATAATTGCGAATCACATGAATATCAGGATCCAGTGATCAACGCAGACTTTCACTCCTCTGAAATCTGTCTTGTAATCAGCAGCACTCAACACAATTAATAAAGAACAGATTGAATTCAGTCCAGAATAGTTGGTGTCGAATTAGTCTGAAGTACAACGGCCATCGGAATCAACTTTAAAGAGTGTATTCATCATTGTTGATTAGAGAGAATCTTCGTCATTATTTCAAGAATAATATTATCCAGGCCAATGTTGATGTACCCACGGAGTTTCGACTTTTGATATAGCATTATATACTTCAAGAATTGTACACACATGCATATGCCTGCCGCATTCTGCACTAAGCCATGAGATACAGACAGATTTGAGTCAAATTGTTAGCACGAATCATTCAATGCCTATCGACCAACCCAGTGAAATTCACTTTTTGACAATATCATGAATATTATTTATTAATATCACCAAATATCGATTTATTCATAATTATATCATCTCTATGAACTACTAATCTGTGTACAACAGATCAGTAATTGATACCAGATTATATTAACGCGTTAAACGTTACTGAAACTCTCATTTGACGCAAAACAAAACACGATTTCTCACGGAAGTTCCTTCATTCGAAATTGAATGATCATAGTATCAAAAAGCATCGCTTAAGTTTACATGAAGCTAACTAGCCATTATTTTAGTATGGTAAATACCAACGCTTGTTAGCTTAATGGACGAATGTTGGCCAAATCTCTCTATAACTCAGTTTATCTAAGTGGGCACATCAACAAAGATTCGACGTGTTAGTGATGACTTCTTCAACTATTACTACTACTACTACTACAGCAGCGTGTGATGCTGAGAAGATTTATAAGCAGTACATAAATGCAGATGTAAGTATGTTTATTATCTACAACCATATCGATTAGCGGAGAGATGGATTAAATGTTGAATAGAAGAAATGAACATATCACTCCTGAACGTCTAACAAGTCGATTCCAAATCCAAGCTCAGAATTACTGGGAAGATTGGAAGTTGTATTAGAGAATCAGCTATCGGGAAAACAGCTCAGTCGATACAGAAACGTCGAATAACAGGAAAAATATGGAAAAATTATCTTCATTCCTATTATATGTATATTGGTTGCAGAATGTTAAGTCACACTAAATTCCTCTTACTGTTATATAATAACGACTGCACAGCTGCTTGAAAATGAAATTGTTTTTCTATCCAAATCGCTAAGGCTTCAGCAATACAAAGTATACGGAAGCTTGTCAATTTTGGAAGGCTTCTTTTGACTTTTTAGATGACCTTGAACGACTTCTCCTTGTAAATCGGATGACCAGTGTTGAGTATATGCTTAGTAATGGCACTCCTTGTTGCTCCGTTGTTACCTTTTCGTAGCCAGGCGGGATAGTGTTCTTGGACTCTTTTAGATTAATTTCGCATCGAACGACCAATTTACCTCGCTCCACAAGAGCAGGTGAATTGGTAGATACACATGGAATTAGTCAAATGCGATAGTTTATCTTTAGAGTAGTTGAAGAACAATGGCCGGGAGGAAAATGTCAGTCGTAGTGTGGCAGCGAAGAATGTCCTTCTGAGAGCAGTAGGTGTCAGCCAGAAGGTCACCTTTGAAGGGTACATTCATGTAGACCATCTTCTTCTGCGCTATAATTGGTTGTTCTTTGTAAGTGTTAGGCTTCATATGCTTGTCTATAAATCGAGGTGGGTAGCCATTCTCGAGCAGTGTCTTCCTTAAGAGGATGATCTCTTCCTCTATTGATTCAGGACTGCAGATTTTTCGGATCTACCAATTCACCTGCTCTTGCGGAGCAAGATATATAGGTCGTTCGATGCTAGTTTTATTTAAAAGAGTTCAAGAACACTATCCCGCCTGGCTACAGAAAAGTAACAACGGAGCAATAAGGAGCGCCATTATTGAAATTGTTTTGTCCAGCTGAGGAAAGAATGGGTATATTTCGTCAGTATTTATTTTTCGAAACAGAGTGACTGTATCCTCTATGAATGTATATCCACAAGACTTCTTTATTCTCAACAGCTAAAGTTGTATGTCTTATTCTTCAGATATTATAGTACTGGAAATGTGACTAACATTTAAAAGCGTGCTTCTTAAATCTGTCATTCATATACTACAATCAACGACATTGTTTAGTTGCAGGTGTCGGTTTGAATGGACTCGAATGATTTCAAAGTGACGATGACTGAACCTCAGTTAGAGAAACATTGGGAGTTTTGAACTTCTGAACAGCCGTTTCGTCCTTGTTTGGGACTAATCGTCAGTATTCAGAATTCAGAACCTACCACTGGATTGTTAGCTCTGACAAGTGTGATCGTTCTCGCCACCGTCAGACACAGTCATCAGTGAGTGAGTTAGTATTTTCCTATCATGAACCGATATATCCCACTAGTTTGGACTTCCCACTAGAACTCCAAGGGATTCCATCCTGCGACTATTCAGCAGTGAGCATCAGATAAAAATTTATTTATTGATTTTCAAGGATTTGAATGGAATGAAGCCCGACAACGAAGCGCTTGAAAGACGAAATTATAAAAAAGAAGCGATCCCAATTATCTCCCATAACTTTAATAACATTTATCACAAATATTTTTAGACCCAGTTAGTAGAATGGGATTTCGAGAATCTCATTCTGTTCAATCGATAAATTTGAATTTATTTCGCTGCAGTCACTTATAGGAACTTGGTGTACACAAGCAAAAATTATGCTGATTTTCATTCACCGTATTTCTTATATCTGAAGGTAGATGAATTCAACCTGTGTGATGTTGATGTTTGAAATTTAGTCATGTAGTTTAGGATCCTTAAAAGTGGATTGGAACAAGATATGTTGAATTGGAGCAGCTGACTGTAACACAATAAGCCCCTGAATGACGGATCAATAAACATGGATGACGTTAGTAAGGACACAACTGCGAGTCAGTTGTTATTGCATCTCACTACAATTTACTGCGTTATTTTTCGGCCATCGAAGTAAAGTACCATGATTTTGCGAGTAAGAAGTAAAACGAAGTTCACAACCTTTGCATGCCACATGAATCGTGACAGTTGAAAGTTTAACTGACATCACAAGGCGTCATTGAGTGACATTATTATTATTCCTGTGAGTTGCAGGTGAAACACAGGGCTTCAACAGCACATCTTCATTTCATCCTGTTCTCTCCAGTCATATTTGGATGTATCCGTGACTGTCCACAGTGTGAGTCTGATCCTTTTCCCTCGGCATATTTGTTGAACTTTGGGTTGCTGGTCACTTAGTTCCTAGAGTTTCTTGTTGCTGATTGTTTCTGGCCATCTGTTCTTCAATATAGAACAAAAGCAAACGTCGAAAACAGTCTGGTATGGCACCATTCTCTCAATCATATGGAAGCACTGACTCACTTGACATCAGATTTGAAAAATCGAGTCTTGTCATTTATATTGGTTTTAGAATGTTTCTGGACTGATTTCAGACTAACAAAGGTTGGTATTGCCTCCCCTGGCCTTGAAATATATGGCGATATTTTTCAGTCCATCTGTAAATTCATATCCTCTAATACACACTTTCCATGAAAGGATAAATCACATAGTCAAGTCAGTGTTGAGCGTCGTAGATGCTATCCATCCTAATTTGCTACATCTTATTTAAGGTTATCGAACTGACTGAGTGAACTGCTATGAATATTCTCGTCCATGTCCAATTGCAGTCATATTTTGAAGTGCCTGTTCACAATCTAGACGGAATTCTATGGAATCCACCATCATTTCATACACGTCGAAGAAAGCCACTGAGTAGAAGAGTGCATAATCATCACCAATAGGTGGTGAGTGACACTGAGCAAACAAAACGTTCTGGTGATTTAACAGGTTATAAAGCAATGTGTATGATCTCTTGCCATATATTTCTTTATCTATTTTCATCACGTTTGAAAAGCCTAAAAGGCAAAGCGTACGCAATTCGTTTATAAACGCTTTCATTTAATATCGTCAATAATAATGAAACGTGAAAATCACTAGCGAAACATGTTTGCAAATAAATTTCCTGTAGAATTAACGATTGGTAGTGAGATACAAAGAGACATCAGTCTGATATAAGATGGGTAACATTTGAAGACCAGTGAGTACTGAACAGTTGTTTCGTCGTAGTCTGCTACTGTTCAGAGGTATGCATCTCTCGTAGTTCGTACTCAAAACTTTGCTGTTACAAAACAAGATCGTATACCATTCAGTCTTCGAGAATTGATCCAACGACTCATGAATTCTAACTTCTACCAATTCGCAATATACACCGTGCTACCCTGAATCAATGGCCAAGGTGAGTATTCGACTTTTTACCGAGGTTAATTGACTGTCACGATTTCTCACTAGTATGGTCGGTCGATGCTCATTGCATGAGAGACAGAAGGAATAGAATTCTGTGAACTAAAACAGCAATATTTTCAGCACCTTAACTAGATTAGTGATCCCTAAAATTCAGGCATATTTAACGAATATTGTCAGTGAATCAGATGTTTGCGTATAAGGAATATGCAAATTAGCCTCGTTATTACGTGTAAACGTAGTGAAAACTGTTTGGTCGCACAATAAAACAAATACTTATTCAACCCACCGGTAATCTGTTATGACACGTCTATCACTTTCCAACTGATTAAGGATGAATGTGTAAGGGAAATATAAAACGGTAAATTGAAATTTCACAGACCTCTGTATACATCAGGTTTATATTCACCTTCATTATTAAGATTTTGGCATTTCACAACTAAAAGTATGAATATTACTCAACAGTGGAAGCATTTGTTTATTTACATGCAGTGAGATAACTCTTGACTACCACCGTCTGAGATTTGAGATTTCATGAAAAAGAAGAAGAAGAAGAAGTGGAAGAAGTCGAAAGGAAAGTACTGAGTAATCGTGCATCCAAATGTAAGAACCATATAGAACGAAGAGAATTGGCGATGTTCCACAAAACTCTGAAAAATATTAGTCAATCAAAATGAAGTGATTGTTGTTATTATTATTAAAGATCCGCTTTAGTCAACAAATTCAGTCATATGTAGAAGACAAGCGAACTGTGAGTGGCAGTGACTTCAGTTTGCCATATATGGTCTTGAAGACTATGTCGGTGTCACTGCAATGTTCTGTGTCCATCAAATATCATAGAATTGAAATTTTTGTAGATCTAATTTCATCTTTAATAAAACAATTTGGTGAACGTGCTGAAGCTGGTCGATAAACCTGTTTAGTCATGAGTCATTTATTAATTGAACCACAAGAATAGTTAAAAGATTATGTGCATGAAGAAGAGACAAGACTAGATAATATGTCTTTCAGATTACGTGTGAACCTCGGAGTGCTGCTGAAGGATAGGACCATATGTGGAGTGAGGAAAGTCTTCCTTATCGCTCTGGTTAGACACTGAGACGAAATCTGAGTGTAAGTATGTCCCTTGAGTTGAAAACACAAAATTATTGGCTTTTCTCCACCACTTCTAGTTCAAGTTTGCGGCTAATTTAACCTGTGTTGACTTATATACACTTCTCTGCATATCCATTTTCGCTGAAATTACCCCAGACAACGTGGAAGCATTTCTCTACACAGTCTTGTGAGAACTTGAAGAGAATGTATTGAAAAGAATACTCTCCATTCTGATTTATATTTATTAAAAAGGTCTAATGCCTTTAGAATTCCCCATTTCAGTCACTTGTGCACACACAATTTGAAACAGTTCGTCAGTGAACAAATGAAAAATTGACATTGTGTGTTTTGTCGAATGTGGCTATTCTAAAACAAATAAGTAAATCGTAGTCTGACAAATATACTTTCACGTATTTCAGTTTCTGCTGACTTGCAGATGTAACTTAATTTTATTGATTTTCACACTGTTCGTTCTTATTCTAAAATGAGTCTTCTTCATACTTCACTGAATATCACACACACGTTCGTCTTATTATTTATTGAATTCTGTCTAGTGAAGACTGATCAGAATCACACTGATAAGTTATAGTCTTGGAATATGCGAAATATGTTCACGTACACAATGCGCAGACGTGAATTAGCTTTCACAGTTTTCTGATAAACCAATACACCTACGCAATTGACTGAAAACTCTATGCAGACCATAAGTGAGGAGAAAAATATGAACGAAGATATCTCGTCAAGTTGTCTAGGTTGAAAGTTTATTCCCAGAACATCACCGCAATGTGTTTATTGGCAGAATGGTGAACAACACAGTTGTCGCAGTTTGACAAGAGTATTTTCTTACTGTTACGGTAAGTGGATGTGAATTTCCTGCACATTTCTGAATGTTACGATCAATAAATGTTATGAAAACTAGGCAGCCACAGAGAAAACAGAACACGATGAGCTAACAGGTGTATACTTTATATGGTCCACTTAAGAACTATATGTACGTAAACGCATTGATGAAACGTCAAGTCTTGTAGTGCTTCAAATGATTTTCATAATTTGTGGAGCTAAATTTCGTCTCCCTTATACTGTTCCTTATTTACGTATCTCGAAGTATTATTCAGGACTGCATAATGGTGGTTAGTGACATCTGTCGTGACTGTGACTTTCCGTTTCTTGATTGTAGGTGCTGACTTTGTTTTTGCTTCCTACTGTCGGACTTCCCTTATTCAAACTTTCAAGGAAAGGAAACTTAAGTCAATGCAAGAACTCGCGCAACGTTATACTTCTGTCCATCCCAGGCAAAATTCTAAGCCGCAACATCCTGGAAAGAATTAAACACTCCACGGACGAGAAACGTCGCCTAGAACCAATAAAAGCAAGCCACGCACCAATCAAATTGCAACACTACGGATAATCACTTGACAGAGCTTGAAATAACAGTCAGCTCTCTGCTTAAACTTCATCGACTCTGAAAAGGCCTTCAACAGCGTCGATCGAGAGGTGATATAGAAACCAGTTCGTTACTACGGAGTGCCGCTAAAAATTACGTATCTCATCCAACATCTGTACGACAATGCTGCGTGCCAAGTAATCCACAACGAGAAACTTATGGGATCCTTCTAATTGAAGACGGGAGTAAAACAAGGCTGGCTGGCTGTCTACTATCTCCAATGACTTTTCTGCTTTCAGGAGACTGGATAATGTGACAAACAGCGGCGAGCACCGAGGAAACTGGCGAAAAATAGACCACACAAGAAAACTTGGAGGATCTAGACTTCGCCGATGATATATACCTGATTTGGATAGCGTTATAAGAAGACGGAGATTATCTGAAAAATGTGATGTGTTTGAGCTATACTTTTGAACAATCTGATCACACATTTACTTGTCAAGTCAATATATTTCTGGAAATGTTAAATTAAACAAAGTTTCTAGGGATGATTGAACTCAACCTTTGTCTCAAAATCCTACTGTTTATTTCCTTGTTATATGGTATTTTAATGAAAACCTTTTTCTTATAGGCGGTATGGATTGTAGGTTTAGAAACTAATTGACTTCTACACCTGTTTAAAAATTTTAAAGGATATCCGTTTTCAACAAGAGTATCCATTAATATTTCGTTTTCTTTGTCTATAACATCAGCCGTACAAAAACGTTGAATCCTTTTAAATAGACATTTCACCAAGCCTCTCTTACACTGTAATGGACAAGAACTGTAAAAATTAAGGTACTGCCCTGTTCAAGTGGGCTTTCTGTAGATTGATCGTCTTATTGAACCATCATCTCTTCGACTCAGAAGTATGTTAAAAAATGCAAGCTGTCTGCGACTTTCTTCCTCGCATGCAAGACTAATTTGATTCTGTACAGAGTTAAGTCTGTCAAATAGACGACTCGGATCTTCATGATCGTCGCATATCAAAATGATATCATCTACATATCTCCTATAGAAGAGCAATTTAGGAATCAAATCAAGGGACACGTTCTCAACATAAGACATGTAAAGGTACGCTAAAAAGGTCCTAAGGGACACCCCGTAGCAATGGCATCCACTTGTTGAAAATGTTCACCTCTAAACGTGAAATAGACGTTGTCAATACATAATAGTAATAAATCTTTCAAATAAGTTTAAGGAAAAGGAAATGAAAAACAACTAGAAGATATTTAGTCACAAAAGAATATCAACAGTCTTAACCAATGGTACATTACTAAACAAAGAATTAATATCAAATGAATACATTTCCCTGTTTTTTATGTTCATATGTACAAGAAAGCCAACACGTTCAAATGCATCTTTCAAAGTAAACCTACATAATTCATTGCGTACTGGACTTAAAATATCAGCTAAGCATTTTGCTAATTTATGTGTAGCAGAGTGATACATTGATAGAATTGGACGTAATGGATTATCAACCTTATTAATCTTGGGTAATCCATAGAGGTTTGGAAAGTCAGATCCCATGGGTTTCAAGGAATAAAACTCCTGTTTATTGATAACGTCCATGCCGCTATATATCTTCTAGTTGTTTTTCATTTCCTTTTCCTTTAACTTATTTGAAAGACTTATTAGTATTGTGTACTGACAACGTCCATTTCACGTAGGATTTTGAGACAAAGGTTGAATCCGATCATCCGCAGAAACTTTGTTTAATTTAACATTTTCAGATATATATCGACTTGACAAGTAAATGTGTGATCAGATTGTTTGACATGTATAGCGCAAATACGTCTCATTTTTCAGATAATCTCCGTCTTCTTATAAAAGAGACAAATTCTTTTAAATATACCTGATTTCCCACAAACTGGAATATATTCAAGTGAAAATCAACAAGTTGGCAGAACAGGCATCAAAGATAGGGCTACTTTTCAGGTGGACATAAACAAAACAGAGGTGATGAAGTTTCCTAGGCAACAACAACAGCAACAACAATCAGCATAATTAGGGAAATCTGAAAGAAGGTACCACATTTAACTACCTGTGAATCGTCGTCTCAAATACAGGCGGATCTGATGAGGACATCAAAGCGAGAATCGAGAAAAGAAAAGCAAGTTCTCATTATGCTCAAGTCTGTCTGGCGATCAGCACCCAGCATTCAACACGAAAAATAAGATCCGGATTTTCAACTCTAATTTGAAGTGAATGCTAATTTATGTATCAGAGACTTGGCGCGTCATAAAGAGTACTTCAAACAAACTACAGAACTTCATCAACATCTGTCTTCACTCAATAATACTTCAGATCAGATGGTCGGCTAGAAAAGATCAGCAACACGGGTCTCTGGCAATCAGAGAACCAGCCCAGCAGGAACCAATATTGCAACATGACATGGAGGAGGTCATGTGAAGAGGAGATGAAAGCATGTGGTCAGACGTGAAGCCTGATGAAAACGATGCTGAAGAATCAAACGCAATGGAGACATGCAGATGAAGCCCTTTATTCCTCTATGAATTAATGGAAATAATAGTAATAAATTTCAGGAAAAGTGTGTTTCCAGGAATTTCCCATTAGTCTTTACAATCACCTAATCGAAAACAGTCACCAATCACTACTGACGAGAGAAATTTGAAAGAGACGATCACTTTCACCTATCTTGGCAGCATCGTTTCGGCTGCATGCTCAGAGGTGCACGAGTCAGCAAAATATTACAAGATTTGGATTAGCATGGAATCTAAAGTCAAGTCAGTTCTTTTATATGGTTCAGTGACTTGGTGTGTCACGTGAAGCATTTCCAGCATGCCCAGTGAAAAGTGGGAAAGTTACAATTATCCACTATTAGGCTCTTCCATACAACTTGGATGAAGAGAAGATGGAAGACTTCTACAGACAACTACGAATATCAATGGCGAAATAAAAATCCTAATGGGTGATCTGAATGCAAAACAAGGAGCAGACAACACAAGAAGAGTGAAGTGGCCATTGGTGAGTCGACTGAGAATGGAGAATTATTCTCAGGCTTCTGCACCAAGTGGATTCACGAAAAACTCGTTTTCTTTCATTTCAAACTCAAGAAATCAGAGACACCGCCTGCTGGACATATAATTTGTAATAGGAGCAGATTAGGACTCTTACTATTATCTGTTACAAGGGACCTTGAAGAGTAATCGTATGATGAGGAGTCGATATCCTATAAACAACCACGTAATTGGCTTAAGATGATTGTAGAAAACTGTATGAAATGGCTAAATGCTGTTGTATCCTTATGTCCTACTTGGAAGTTGAGGTAATACTCCTGATAGTGGCATGATTGTCTTCTGAGAAACTGCCAGATGATTGCTTCATCCAATCACCTCTATTCTAGTTCATCAACTAATGGAATAACAACGGAATCTATCGTATGATATGAACTAACTTTTGCTGAAGAAATGCATGTATTAGCTGCTGACGGAACCATCTTAAAATGCTGTTCACAGTGTCAATCAGTTCTTTCAATCAGGTTACTTCAGTTATTGATAAACATCAGCTGACAGTTAAAAAAGAAGACTTGTGATCATTCTAATCCCGTTTGAGTCTTCGGCTACCGAAAATCCATCCATCATAATATAACATCTGATTCCTCGTCTCTTGTTCGGTTTAACTTAGAAGCCCGTGAAAAACGTGGCCCTCAATCGCATTGCTTGCATTCGCGAATTTCGAAACTGCTTGAAAGCTGCAGATATGCCAATTTTCACAAAACCCAAGAAACAGCAACATTCTGAGTGGCAACGTGCTTTCGATCGTATTCCAGTACATCAAATGACTGTTCCTGAGAATATGAAGACGAACTGTCGATCCCTGACAGATAAAATTAACTATCTGGAATCGCGGTCAACCTCATATACTCCAATGCATATAGCAATGCGGGTTTTATAAATCTTCAAGAAACCCGATTGTGTGACTTTTATGATAGTAATCAGGGCTGTCTAATTGGTTTCAAACCATCCAAACAAGATCGGCATAGCTCTTAAGAGAATTGTGGTGGTAACGTTGCATCAACATCAAATGATGTATTTTTTAGATTCTCCAGTGACGAAATTGACTGCCCCAATGTTGAGTGTCGGACAAAACACCTGTCAAAGTATAACTACATGTACATTTCAAACACTGTGTGTAGTCTCTGAGAACTACTCTTATTTGCTGATGATTTACTTCCTTTGCTGCTACAAACCCCCTCCCTACTTGGAATCTACTTGTCAGTAGTTACTGGAAACTTCAATTCTTGTGACTGCATTCTCCTTATATCATCAGGTCATGAAAATATTGTCAACTTCTTATCACGACTGGGAAACACCCTTCAACTAGTGTTTACAAATGACTTAGCCATATTCGCAGGTCGGAAAAGAGCCACACTACTTAATTCTGATCACTGTATCATAAGTATACTGCCCAAAATATATGAATAGACTGTCGAATAACATCGCGAGCCAGGCCATTGCTCGAGTGGAATCCATATGAGAAGCCACGAATGGGTCGTATATGTGTGGGTGATATTGATGAGACCGTGTGAGGAGAAGATGAGGGATTTCAGGCAATCGTGATCCAAGTAGAAGAGGACGGTGGAGAAACGAAAAGGAATAATAATGTTCATGTAATTACACTACACTACACCGATTCTTTAATATTTATGCAACTACTAAATATGAATCACACTTTGTTGGACTAGCTGATGAAGTCATCATCCAGGCTCAGCACGAAATGTCCTTGATAAAATGTCAAATCTGGCAACACGTCAAACGATTTCCACAGTGAAATATAATACTACGAAATGAATCAGTAACTAGTCTAACCCATAAGTAATGATGCCAAAGCACAATGTAGGATCAGCAGATTACTTAGGAATATGAGACAAAAACCAATGTGAATACAGTGTATCCACTGAGATTATTGAGGACATGATTCATTGAATCACCCACGCTGTAACGACTCTATAACTATCACAAACATTCAATCTCGTGTTCAGTGTTCAAGTGAATTCCGATCAATAATGACTACTTCTGCTAGGATGTCGTCACAGGAGAGATTATGGTGAAGTGTTGAAGCATGTGTTGTTCCGAACTATCCATGATTATCTTCTTATCAAAGGAAATTTACTTACCTGTGTCAACAAGAACGTGTCAGCTTAATACGGAATACTTACAATAAAAAGGAATACAAAATGGCAAAGCACGGGGTACCATTTGAGATAAGTTCGTTACCATTTCACATGATTGTGAAACGAACGATATCAGGGTACAGAAACGAGATTGGGATTACTGACTTCCGGTAAGACAAGGTAATTATGAGAGATTTCAGTGCGCGATAGAGGTACGCTGTCTCTTCACAACCAATCTGATTCCACTTTCAAGAAATCAGGATCGGTTGTCTAATATCGTCAATCCAACAATATCTGTATCTTCCAGTGTGACTGCTCCTGTGAAGCTAGTTATACCTAGCGTACAGTTGGGCAGATCCATCATCGAAATCCTGCAAACAGAAAACAAGATCTATCCGTAGCTGTCGTAGAACACTGGATACATAGTTAGCATAAAGCCGTCATTAAAATGTAATTAAAGATATTGATAGCATTGCGACCAATATTAAGTTTGCTTTACGAAATTGTCTTCTGCACACAGCTGAGAGCGTCGGAAACCACTTGAAGAAGCCAGATATTTTTTTCTTAGAATGATTCCGTGCAACCACTTTCCTGGCCTTGACTGCCATCAAATTAATGCAAAGATATTGCCGATTTCACCTCCCCAGTAAGCATTTCACAAGTTATCATTGTCTTCATTATTTTATTTTTCTGACTATTTCATCTCTAATTGACTATCACTCAATCAATTTCAACATTCAATTGTTTTGTTTAATTACTCCGTATTTTCCGGAATTTTGCATCATGTATTCAACTTGTTTAAGTGTTGAAATTATTTCTACAATCAGATTGTACAAGTTATCGCCAATGTAATAATTCAGTGTCAGCTGAGCAGATGATAGAATTCAGGAATCAGGCTAATGTGTAATGGTCTTAGCTACATTGAATGCCTAAATTTTTCAACTGTAACATAACTTTAGATGACTTCAGATGACACACAGAGTAACTCTGTATCATTCCAAATGAAATCAAGAATTTCATATCCACCACACCATGAGACTAGTTTATCATGATTTGACAATCGACTGCGTATTAAGTCCTAATTAGCGCATATCAATGAGATCAGTAAGACAGAAGATACCACTACAAATGTTCTGTGAGTAAAACAGTCATAATGGTCACTTATCATGCATCTTACGGGAATGACTGCCTACGTTCTTTGTGTATAGAGATGAATTTCCACAAACTCCAGATAAGCTACTGAAGTCTGCTGGAGTAGTCAGAAAGCTGTGGACAGATTAGTTGGTGGAGGTGAAATTCGATCAGAAGAGAGTCACATATAACAAAGTACAAAGTACTTCACCATCTGTACTGTTGTAGTCAAATTATGACCACGTTAGTTTCGTATCTTCATCCAAAATCCTTCTATATAATTCGTTGTACGAGTAGAAAGTGCATATATTGGAACGTAGTTTAGTCCATTAGTGAAGGTGTGTGTTTGTGTGTGTGTGTGAAAAAGACAATGGTTCCTGCATAATGTCGCCAGTAAATTTTGTTGAGATGTAATCTTGACTCCTGTGTATTTATGTACAGGACTAATTCATTCTTGTGATTTATTTTATTCCTTCTATGGTCTGTGTCAAAGGTCGCACTTTCCTGTCAGCAGAAACTATGTGCTACTGATTGACTGAAGTGAATACCTGGACACCACCACTAAAGCCAACCAGCAGGGCTTGTTAGCAAAGTTGAGGTTATCTATACACCAGATGGCATTTTCACTCGTTTGAGGCCGAACTCGTCATCAGTGTACCCGGTTTGACTCATTTCAGAGAACCGAATCACTTCAGACCACCAGATATCTACCAGGCCATTTGGATGAACCAATGACGTCATTAATCGAATTCATAATTTGCAAATTAGCTGCTGATTAGCAATGTACACAATTCGAGAGGGGAAATTTTCTCCCCTCAATTTTCGTTTCAAAGAGTACGCAACTGTCGAGCCCCGTACGCCAAATTACGTTTCTCCTGCGTCCTTGTAACACGCACATCGCCAGAGTTCTTTGTTCAAGCAAAACTAGCCAGACACATAGTGAAATCGTCTCCTCAAATAATCCTAATATTTTATTCTATTTTAATATGTCGCTCACTACGACACATGTTTAAACAATCGACACTTTTTGATTTGGATCTTGTTATCAGTAGTTGTGATTCAGGCAGTGTACCACATAAGTGTGTCATTCGACATACCGGACTACATAATGATAATGATAATAATCACTTTATTCCACAACAATAACAATTTACAGCATGGAATTTTCAGCGTTTCTTTTACATATTGCAATGGTTTAGCTCTGTTTATAATTATATAAATGTATAAAATGTTAAAATATTGATAGTTAATAGAAAAAAATAAAAACCCCAACAAAATCACACCATTGCTAGGTCATAGTGAATAATAAATAAATAATATAACAAATAACACATGCATTAATATGCTTCACAACATTTTATAGTTTAGTTAATGCTTTAAAAGTTGTAAAAGTTCTTTTCTGATATTCGTCTCTTCACACAATACTCGTGCCAAATATGGTACGGTCGAATTTTTATATTTTGTAGTACGAGCATAAATGTTTATCAAATTTCTTCTGGTCTTACCCGAAGAGATACAAGGAAACAATTGTGAATAAAGAGGATGTTCACTATCAGACAAGATAAATTTAGCTAAGTGTTTACAAGAATTCATATGCCTATTGACAACAGTGTCGGTTAGTTGAGTCAAAGGGATAGCACTGACCCTACTTGCAGCCTTCAATGTTCTTCGTAGTATTATATGGTCTTTCTTGAGTAGCCCAGGGAAGAATAATGGAGAACAATAAAGAATGATGGGCAAAACACATGAATTAATAAATTGTATGAGAAGAGATTGGGTTATACCTGAGTGCCTCAACTTCTTTATGTAATAAGTCAGACGGAAAACTTTCTTAGAAACTATAAGAATATGAGACGACCAGCAAAGGTTTGAAGAGAAACTAATGCCAAGATAAGAAACACTTGACTTACTCTCTATCATGGTACCATCAATATTACAACAATCATGAGATTGGATCAATCCATGCATGTCTTTTTCACTTCTCAAGCTGAAATCAACAGTATTACATTTAGTTGGATTTAGTTTAAGACCATTTGAGCCAGACCAATCCTTAACTTCAGCTAAGAAGCCATTCATATGGGAACAATCCGATGTGGAAACTACAGGGACAGAAACGGTCAGATCATCAGCATACTTAATGAAGTTAACTTTGGGTGAGTTCAGAAGGTCATGCAAAAAGAAAGAGAAAAGAAATGGAGAAAGTACTGCACCTTGAGGCACACCACTTTCAGTTAGCTGAGAAGTGGAGCGCTTTCCAGCCAAAACAGTATGCTGTTTCCTATCCTTAAAATAAGAAGACAGCCATCTAGTTGCCCAGGACTCTGTTTGTGCTGAAATCATCTTTCCTAATAAAAGTGTCCTAGGAACAGAGTCGAAAGCTGCAGTATAGTCTAAAAAAGCTGTTCGAACGAACTTAGCACCCTCATCAAGGCAGGAAACAATATTGTGGTGTAGTACAATGGCTGCATCTAATGTACTTCTTCCACACTTATAAGCAAACTGCTTAGGGTCACTAAAAGCTTTTAAAGAAGGTTTAAGAATATTCGAAAGAAGTTTCTCCATAGTTTTCAAAAAAAGAGATGTTATAGCGACCGGTCTAAACTTTATACCTGCTCCAGAAGATGATTTCTGTACAGGTACAACCTTGATTTTTTTCCAGTCAGCAGGTACCGTATCCCTGTTAAATGATGCATTAAAGATTTGAGTAAGAGTATGACACAAGATGTCTGCACACTTCTGAAGAAGAATGCTTGGTACACCATCTGGACCAAGGCTGTGTGTTGGATTTAAAGATTCCAAACATAATAGTACATCCTTTTCTTTAAAACCCGTACATCAGGTACAACCATATTAATTTGTTTCATGATAAATGATTTGTTTAAAGCATTTCATCGTGCTGAAGTTTCTGTATCAGCTTTGTTTACAGGGTGGGGTTGCTAGCCTCACGTCTGAGAAGGGGAGAGAGAAAAGGTTAGTGTTGCGTGACCGCAGAGCCAAGGGGACAACTGCTTGAGGCCGGTCACACGCGGCCTGTTTTTGGTTGTTCTTTCTTGTTTGGTGTGTCTCAGTAGCATTAACATCAGAATAAGCATCAACAGACATTTGTTTTTTACTTGTAAGTTTATTGAAAAGTTTCCAAATGTTTGAAGGATTTTTACATGATAAAAATTTTCATTATGTAGTCTGTTCAACCTTTCTATTTCAATTTTTATAAGGGTGTTTATTTTACGGACACCAGTATTATCACAATTCTTATACAACTTCTCTTTTAGTCTTCTAAGTTTTTTCAGTTGCAAAGAAGAGATTCTGTCAAATCTCGAAAACAGTGTTTCATATGAACAGCAAATTTCCAAACAAAACTTCAGATAATCGGTTATATTAGAGACAGTAGCATCCAACTTATCGTCAGTAAATAGTTCTCAGTTGGTATCATACAACATGCTTCTTAGTGCTAGAATGTTGTCATGGGAATATGAACGTTCATGTATCTTCTTTGTTAAATGACTAAACAATTTTTGTTGTAACTTGCCGTACACTTTCGGTAAAATACGAATAATGCAGGCTCGTCTGGTGAGGTATATCAACGACACAACCAGAATCTAACAGGTATATCATTCTCATACACCTGGATGTCAATCTTTGACTACCTTGATAAGTGCACTTGGATTTCGATTACTCTAATTGCATAATCATTCATACTAACCATTTTCGCATCACATTAGTGGTTTCTGTAGACCATCAGTCATCAGGTATCCAGTTCTCACTGATTTTGGTGTCCAAACTGTGAGAATAACAAGAAGTGCCTTACGAAATGGTGCAGTAATGCGAGACAATGATGCTTTTCATTACAGCTCACGTATCAATCATTCACTAGTTCGGTACTTTGAAGACTTGCTATGTGATCCGCATTCATCAATGGAGCTTTCACTGTGGAAATTCTGATTTCAGGTGAATTGAAACAAGACAAATCAGACGATTTGGAAGTCATCGGAAATAGGATTCTATTCTGATAACTCTTGATGTTGTATTTTAATTAAAATAATTTTATTTCTGTGTGTATAAGAATGGTGAGTTTTGTAGACAAGATGACCTCAATAATATTTTCATTGACAATGTAGAGAACTGATAGGGGATGATGTGGAATTTCTCTCTATTGTTAATATCGTATGTTATAAAGGTGAATGAAAATGAAATAATTTCTTTTACTACATAGGTACATTGAATAAGGCACAGTAAGACTTTTAATTATTAATGAAGCCATCGCTTTTATCTTTGCGCTCTATTGGATTCGTTATTGTAATTAGTGAAATATTTGTTATCTATTGATAACACATATATGCTTGAGTTAATGTTTATCAGTGACCTCGGTGATAAATTCCAGTACTGAGTGAGTCTCAGCCCGTGAGATTTTGTTGACAGGGGTGTGAGAGGATGTAGGTGGTATCACTGAAAACATCCAATAACATCAGAAATTTATTCCATCTTTCTTAATCTACCAATAGCATATGAAAACAGCATAGTTTCTCTCTTGTTAAGTTCAATATAAATACAACCGCTTATGAAGAGATGCAGAATAACCATGGCATCAGCATCCACATCTACTTGCATACTTGTAACTGCTTTCTTTCTGTGTACATGTGAATCAGCAAGTAAGTCGTTTCTCTCTTCATTTTCTGCCTACACCATTATATATTGGTGATGAAATGTAACAAGACATCTGCATTTATCAAACCTTCGATTTATTACCATTATCTTCATTGTGATAATTGACTGAATCATATGAAGATAGAATTTGTAAGGGTTGAGGCAATTTCACAATCCCTCAAACGCAATATGCACATCTTAGATGCATTCATCAGAATATTTACTATGTACGCTTCTTCTTCTCTTCTTCTAAATTACATATTCACGTCTCACAGAGATGAAAAGTTAGGCCTTTTATGTATTTGTCAATATCACAACGACGAAAATGAGAGTGTATCCACTTCGATTAAATTTACTCTGTTGTTTGCTTCAAGATATCAATCTCCGGGAAAATGAAACAACTGAGGTGGACAAAATGCTGAATGATGGTGGATGTGAGTCTTACCACATTTTTTATCAAAACTTCTACATGTAATTTGAATATTTGTTTGTTTATTTGTCCATTTTGTAGCATTTTTTGACACTATACTCAATAGATTGAATGCATAAAAGACAGTACATTCTATGGAGTTCACTTTGACATAAGCATGTACTGAAACCCCAAGAGAAGTAGTTCAACATAGTAAGATCACTGAAGACTTTCTGCATGTTAAGGAGTTTTAGAACTACTGAAGGAAATAGAGATGGATCGAACGTACTGTGAGAACACCATTGAGTGATGTCACACACGAGACAGACACTCGAGAGGCAAACAATACTACACTTCATGACTATCAGTCTGTTGGATGTCGATGAGTTAGATTTGATACAAAGTAGGTGGTGTCATTGAATAAATCGGATAACATCAGATATTTATTCAGTCTTTCCTAATCCACCAATAACCTATGAACACAGCGTAGCTTTTCTCTTTGTTTAATTTTAATATAAATACCACTGATTATGAAGAGAGATGCAGAATAACCATGGCATTCGCATCCACACCTACTTACCTAATTGCAATTGCTTTCTTTCTGTGTACATGTGAAATCGCAGGTAAGTCATTTGTCTTTGCATTTTCTGATTTTAGCAATATTTATGGATGTGAAATGCAATTAGATCGTTGCGTTCATCAAACTTTCCACTTATCACCATTATTTTCATAGTGAGAATAAACTTAATCATATGGAGGCTGAGTCGGTACTGGTTCCCGACAATCGTCCTGTATCTTCACCGCAGAGGGAAATAAAAGATGTTGATTATTTTTCATAGTAGTTCATTGCGTTCGGATTGGAAGATAAGGCTTCACCGAAGCACTCTCATAAAAGCCGATCCTGTGAAATCTGTCTTAACTTACCTGACGCCAACCCACAGGCTCTCGCCTCCATCTTCACAGCATGTTGTCTATGTCAAACTTGAAATGTGCAGTATTTTATAAAATGAAATAAGTACGAGGGTTGATTTGAGGTATTATTTTGGCATATGATGAAGTCTGTATACAGATACCGGTACTGAGGCAAGCTAGACTTTTCAAATAAAGTTTATTTAGCATTGGTATGCTTTATGTTGGTTCAATCAATTTTACAATCCATGAAAAGTAATATGTACACCCCAGATCGATACATCAGAATATGTAGTATGTACGCTTCTTCTTCTCTTCTTCTAAATTACATATTCACGTCTCACAGAGATGAAAAGTTAGGCCTTTTATGTATTTGTCAATATCACAACGACGAAAATGAGAGTGTATCTCCTTCGATTCAATTCACTTTATTGTTTACTTGAAGATTACGAAAGATTCAATAAGGATAGATTAGAGGTGGCAAATATTATCAAGCATTATGACGGCAAGTCTCACTACATTTTATATCAGCACTTGTATCTGTAATTTGAATGTTTGTTTATTTGTCCATTTTTCAGCATTATTTTTACTCTATACTCTATAGATTTAATACGTAAAAGACAGTACATTGCATTGAGTTCACTTTGGCACAGGCATGTACGGAAACCCCGAGAGAAGTAGTTCAACACAGTAAGATCACTGAAGACCACTTTATGCATGTTAAGGATTTTAAGAATTACTGAAGGAAATGGAGATGGATCGAACGTACTATGGGAAGACCATTGAGTGATTCCACGCAACCTGCAGATCATCGAGTGGAACTTGATTGGAAACGAGGGGTTAATTGATTGTTTTTGGAGGGGATTAGAGCACACATTGGATCATGAAGACACTTAGAGAGGACTTCAGATAACTTGGCGAAATGGATATCTATTGTTGAAGCCATGTATATCACTCGATATCCAAAGCGTTGCTATTTATTCCTTACTGAGTGATTGTTCAGAGCCATTCTTCATTTGAATGTAGTTAGTGTGGTGTTGAGAGCAAATATGTGACTGCTGTTCATGAGGCTACGAGGTTCAAGGTTATCCTTTTTCCTATCCTGAATTCATAAATTCTATTGACCGCTACCTTCTTGTTTGATAGAAAAACCCAATAACAGACAGGTAGATAATCATCACTTATGCTCAACCCAGAAAGGCTTCAGCCAGTATCGAATTCTTTACTAAGTAAACAACAGACGAAGTAAATCCTTGAACTATACACTTAGTTACGACATGAACTTGCTTATTTTATATGGAATTTCAATATTTTCAAATTCATTTTCCACTTCAAATCGTTTTATAGATGCAATGCAAATAAATAAAAAAAACATCAGTCAGTATGAATCAGATATAAATGCACAAGGTGAAATGAACACGTCTTTATGTACCTCTTCCAATAAAAATGTATTCACTTCCAAACCAAGCTGTCAACAGTGTTAGGAATTCATTACCCAGGTTCTAGGATAACAGTTGAATTTACTAGTGTAAGAGTTACCCTCTCATTTTATTCATTTGCATAGCAGGCTGGATTTCAGTTGAAGTCTATAGCAACTCCACTTGTCTTCTGGTGATTTTACCACTGAGGCACTTTGTCACTTGAGATGGTCAATGCAGGTTTCGACTGTCAGTGAGAACACCAGCACTCACCTGAAATGTGTGTATATCCTGCTGACTAGTCCTAAATACAATGAAATGCACATTCAGGTTTCCACTGCCAGTCAATATCAACCGAATCTACATTACAGATGAACTAGTTTCTTGGTGAAATTTGAGAGCCACTGAAATTCATCTCGATTATTGTGTCCTTTTCACTATACCACAATTGGGTCACTTGTCTACATGTACTCAACTAGCTTATTCATCGAATATTTTGTCGTGGTGTCGTTTCATGGTTTATTCGATGAAAATGAAAGTGGTATGGAATGCGTTTGCTTTTCCAATATCAAGCTGGCTATATATGTATAACTGATTTACAAATACTTTCCTCTTCTTCAGTAAAATTAGTAAGAAAGGTAATAAAGAACAAGAGGGATTTCAAAAGATGTAAGTAAACTGACATACTTTCTAAGGAGAATTGATCCTCTTTTCAGTTATGAAGTGCCAGGAAAACTACACTTCTGTCCACAGCTTACTGAACACTTACAAAGGTATGTGAAATTTGAATACATTTTTGTTTACTGACATAAAAAATTATTCATCAGAATATGTCATAATGTAAATGAATCGCTGTATAGACTAATCTGAGCCATTTTTGTTGTTCTGGCTTGCACACGTAGACGATGAATCTAGATGAAAATTTTATAGGTTTGGCCAGTGATCACATATTTGCAGCATAAGTAAGAACCACTAGTCATTTGCGAATCTAATCGAGAGCAGAGAGTCGCTGTTCATTTTCAGATGAGTCTGGTAATAACGGTACGTATGTGGCTTCAAGTTATGCAGTATGAATTACAAAAAAGCATATTACTGCTTTCGACATCGACGATTAGTGGATTCATTTTAGGGTTGGTTGTTTGTTTCTTCAACCGCCTATTCCGAGATTATCATGTCAGTTTCTTTTGACTCTGTTTACTCGTTTCGCCCGCGTCTTTTATTATCCTAATCAAGTTAATCAAGTTAACATACACATTCTGAATTTCTTGCATATGAAATCCAATAGATTTAATAAAAAGCATGAAAGGATTCAAAGCAAAATACAGTATGATTTCTTTTACACATATTTATTATCTCAATATTTCAGAGAATATTTTAACTCCGGTTTCAAGTGACAGTGGTCACACTCCCTTTTTAAGTTCATATGCATGTGATTGCCATTTAGCTAGTAGATTCCACAGGTTCTTCACCCTTATTTATTTGAAATTCATTTGAAAATTCTTTACCATAGTTGCTGGCGTCATGCATCTATTCCCTCGTCTGGTGCGTACTGGATTTTATCGGTTAAGTTTGCAGTGTGACCACTATGCTAAGCGACTTGGCATCATGGCGCTCTGTGAATCGCACTTATTAGGTGGTTGAGTTTTCCGTGCTTGTTGGCACTCGTTGTAACTACCTTGTGTCAAATAGAGTCAAGCAGGAGATGTATCACGAGCCCGAATAGCCGATTGATAACATCCTCGACTGCAGAACTGGGTGACCCGGTTTCCAACCTCAGAGTGGACATAAGTTTCTTCAAGATTCTAGATACGCCATACTGGCTTGTGAGTGTCAACAAGTGCAAAATTTGGATTAGAGGCTTTTCTCTGGACGCCTACAATCATGTAAAATCACGTCCGTTTGCTGCCTTGCATTCATATGAGCTAATCAATTAATTATGAATAGGATAATATTTCATTATGATGTATAATTAAGTTCAATTACTACCAAGAGTGTTAAATCAAGAGAGAAGTAGGAATTCCAGTGCGTACCACTATGTCAAAATCTCTCAGTGAATATCAGTGAAATCAATTATAGAACATGTATAAGACTTATGTATTTTTCACTGAATAGTAGAATTGTTTTGAGAAGTGTACATCCCTTCATTTTTATATTTCTTCAGAACGCTTTGCAGAGAATACTCACGAACATATATTTGAAACCGAGGATCGTATCTATGAGTATAGAAGTAATTATAAAACTTCCCTATGGAAAAATCTACATTTTCTATCTGCCTGCATGCCTGCCACATAACACTTGCTATTTGATATTGTAACTGTCGTTATTGCCGGTTGTTTAGATAATTTATATGTTCGATCACGAGTTCATATCAGTTAGAGAGCCATTTGAAAATCTAGTAATACTAATCATAAAGCGTGGGACTCCTAATCAGTAAACACCCATTGGGGTTTGAGGCCAGAACCTTCTAGTTGCAAGCTGAGCTCTAAGACCATTCTACCCCTGGGAATTGATCCAGTGGCTCGTGAATGCCAACTTCTACCAACTCACGATATGTAGCGCAATCACTAGCTGCTGTCATAGGTGAGTAACTAGGCTCTTGGGGAATATCAGTGTCTCTGTTACCTCCACGCATTAGTTTTATGCTTACATCAGTCCATGATACTCTAATAGTTTCTGTGACAATTAACCACCTACATCTCACTCTTAGTTCGCCATCACCTAGTTAGTTGGACAGCTGAAAATACTGTGATTATTCAAGTGGTCAACACGATTCAGGTTTCTTTTGGTTCTTACTTCAATATTCAACCAATGTATTCGATAAACAATTCTTCATTCAACTACATCAACGTGATAAGTCCCATAAACACTTAAATATCCTTATTCAGGAGGTAATCAGATTTTAATTGATACTGTTTTTTTATTTCTCTGCATTATGGTGACTACAAAATTTAGGAATTGTGAAAAGTTAGTTCATGTTGCAAAATAATAATAAAATTAATGGGCATTATTGTAGATATATTTATATATTTCCGTCACTAACTATATACATATTGACATTTTTATTCCTCGTGTACAATGAATAGATAGGATGTTTGGTCCAAAAAATAAAGGTTGCAAGGCCTATCTAACTCCGACTCAAGTTCAAGGTATCTAAATATCATTCTCTGTCATGCATATATCAGTGTAATAATATTATTCATATTCATATTACTCACATTCATTCATTGAGTAGTCTCATTCATAAAAACAGACTTGCTTTAATCATGATTCAATATTTCCTTATAGATAAAAGTAAGTTGATGTTTACAAAGTTTATAAATGCTGAATATGTTGTCTAGAACGATATCCAGAACTCCTCAGTTTAAATGTCCAGAGATGACCTTAACTACAAGAGAAAAATAAGCCATCACTTATCACAGGAATCTCTTGATTTCTTTCAAATTTATAAAAAATAATTCGCTTGTGAAGAACCCTTACTAGGTTCCTGTATGCTGCTGACAATCAGAAATGTCTTCCTTGTGACAGGCTGATAAATAAAAACAATTATACCCTATGGGAATGTCAAAAGTCATTTCATATATAATATATGCATGTAAATATTGCTATAGAGAACAATAAGAAAAGACAGAAATACATCATTACAATGTCACTAGTATTCGCCTACAGATGAGTCAACATATTCACACTGATGATCAATCTCGATTAAGCTCGTACAACCTACTTTACATTGTGAATGTCCAAAGGAAATCATACACACCTGCAGAATGTCAAGTATACTAGAGGGAACGAAGCTGACACTCGTCTGTTGTTATGCAACGCTTGTAAACTCCCCATCACAAAGTTTCATTTCACCATTTCTGTTCCACCCAAAGTAAATCTGTTTTGGCTTTCTCCCTCTCGCTGTCTCTAGGAGTTAAACGTTTCATTGAACTGATATCTAAAAAACATGCTGAGCAATCAGCCTTGATAAAAAATACCAGTGAGTATAGTGAACTTCCTGTTAACTTCAGTGTGAGGAATTCTTGAATTCATATTTTCATATGCGAATAGAAATAATGAGAGATGCAGCTTCCAGTTGTATAACCACTATTTCACTTTGCCATCTAGATACTTTCTCAGATATACTTTAGTTTCAAACCTAATTGCAATAAAAACACTACTGTTTTTGTAATTTAGGTTTGAAATCAGTTTTTGAAGGTTTCCTCATTGGAATTCAGGTAAGAACAGACTGACAGTATAACCCTCATTTGATTTGCTAAAGTCTATCTGCTTACATGCAAGTGTTAACTTACGGCTGGACTCTGATCTACCCCTTATTTCTTAAAAGTAGACATAAGTATTTTTAGCAGAAAATGCAAGAGATTTCTGCAGACATTCTAAGGCTTATCCAAAACCAAACGCTGATAGATTAACTGACTACATTCCCTTAAGGATATGAAATGTGATGTGTGTAAATGTGTATAAACTGGTTAGTTTGTTCTTCATCGGCCGATGATTTGATAGTAGCTGTGCTCACGCTTTTTTGTTCCTGCAGGTTAGGATATTACTATTTCAGTATCTCCCATACTTCAAGAGCGAGTGTGATGACTATCACAAATTTCAGTCACACTGACTGACTGTGTTGGTCAAGTTCACTGACCAACGACTATCAGCTAGATGGGACACAATGGAGCATGCGTTAGTTCCCACCCGTGCCTTACTCAGTTTCGATGAGGCATGTTCTGCAAAACGTTGACTAAGCTACATGAACGGACACTGAGCTTGATTTCAAGTAATTTTGAAAACTTTCAAGACTTTGTCTTCGATGAAGGTCAAGTATGACATTGAGTGTTTCGAGCAATCATCTTGAGAGTCTAGATTTACAGCACTTTTTTCAAAACCACACATATTAAAAGGACAGTAACATGTTTCGTGTAAGTGCGTTAGGAAAGTGCTAGATGACAACAAACTTTTACAACCATATCGAAACAAGCAGAAAAAGGAAGTACTGCCTTACTACAGATCAACATATTACAGATAAGGTTTGATTAGGATTCGAGGCGGTAAAGAGTGAGCAGCTGATGCAGTCTAGGTAATCAAATGACACTGAGACAGTCAAGAATAGACTAATAAACACAATTGCCATCGCTGCATGCTATGCCTGACTCTGATGAATATTCTGTGACACATTCATATCTTTACATTCTATAATGTGCTAAGTGCTGTGTGCCACCGAAGACAAACAAGACTGTATTGAATGAACAGTGTGAGTGAAAACTTGAGAAAATATCTTACTTGGTATTTGGAACTTTGAAGCATACAAACCAGAAACAAGCGTGTGTGACCACCTAAATTATACATAAAACAATCAAAAACCAGTGTTCGATGATACAACGGCTGATATTCAGTTAGCATAAGGAAGACTGGTTTCCGTAAAAGTATAATATGAGTACAAGCACACGACTTATAGGCATTTAGTCAGACTTAATATGGAGGCAGTACACTACTTAACATGTATAATGGATGGTGGATAGCATTAGAAAGATGAAGGGTGTTTAACAGTGGTAAGAGGATGGAACAAATAATCAAAACTGTGATCATAGAAAGAGGAAGTTATCAAAACAAGGTGGATCAAAGATATTCCTCTGTACACATAAATCTAACTTCAATCGTCGGATTGCTGCCTCTTCTGCATATATTACGGCAATCAGTCACCTATCGTATAGAGACAGATTTCATGTATCCTGTTGAGACTTGCAGCTGACATCCCATACCAGGCCATCATGTGGAACTCGACTGGTAGGTGACATTTTGAATTTGCGATGATTTCACAGAGGAGACCGTGTGGAAATAACAGATAAACCTTTTGGCAGAAATTTTGGCATTCAAAAGTGGTAACATAGATTTGAATAAAGAAGGAGGTGAGCCTCTGAAGTCGTATTTTCGAGTAGGAACACGAGGACTGAATAATATGAGTATATATACTAAACTGATAAATTCATGATTCTAGTGGTTAATTAAATGAGGAAGTTCCATATAACTTGCTTTATACATCAAATGGATACTTGTGCCAAAATGGATTTTGAACTACTATAGGCGGGTTTTCGTTTACAGAGTCAAACCTTGGTGTATTCACAACACAAAACATTAACCTATGAGTCAACACATATTTACAGATCTTGGAATTACTGAGATCTGTAGTGACTTAAAATCATCAGTTGCAATAATTCTACAATTTTGAAAATCTCTCCCTATGGTATCAGGTGTTACATACAAGCTATTGCAACCAAAATAGGTCATTAATTGTGACTAACCAGTGAATCTTCTGGCCGCCAATCGGTGATGATTGTAAACACTGATGTCTCGCATTCACTCCACTAACCGTCTCAACGTGGTGTGTTGAAATTCACTAAAGGATAGACTACAATGTTCGCATGTACCTAATGATTTCACTACTCATATAACTTTTGTTAAACAACATTGTTCTGATTTATGCATGTATTTATCGTGTCATTCACACCACCTAATGTAATTAAACATTTCCATCATTTGTCTCCTTCCGGAAGTGACTACTTACAATGGAAATCAGTGGTTGGATGGGGTCTTCTGTCAAATTAACCCAAAATGTCCCACTTGCCAGCCTCAATGTTTTGAATCCACTTTGTACTTTATATTGTAAAACCGCTAAGTAGTTTCGCTTCCACCGGTTACAAAACGTATCGGCGTGGATTTATCATTGTTTCTATAGTCAGAAATAACGTCCAGACAAACTTACTTCGATTTCCGGAACCTGGTGAAAATATCATCACAAATGAATTCACAGGAAGAGTTTGAGCCTCTTCTAAGTGAACTGCTTGAGTTTCCAAACAAGTATATATGCGTCCATATCTATTTATGCTATGCGACTCGACTTATCACTGAAGGGGCCAAATGATTCTACGCCATTATTCGAAGGTGAAAAGTGTGACGTCATCCTTATTATTCATCAGTCTGCCGTCAGTTGTTCAGTGGGTTCTACAGACTTTATTCGCTTGCCCATGCGTGTGTTTATCACACACTGAACTACTGCTGCTCCTTTCAATTACCAATATTTCCGACGTGATACTGGAAAATATGAGCCACTTCTGTATGTCCTTCAATTTCATGTTAATGTCGAATGATAATTTCCATGAGAGCATAAGTTCCTGGTTATATGACTTGAACGTGACAGTCAACTTTTACTCAGTCATCCACCGACACATATCAATCCACTTAAAATAATGAGTTGCAGTATATCAATACTTTGAAGGTGTAAGAAAACTTGAAACCTTTTTAACCAGACTTCCGCTGAGTGAAGATTTTTCCAGAGTGAGAAGTACGACAATAAGTTGTCCACTGGATGTGTTGCTGCTCGTGTCATCAAAATATTTATTTCTCTCAGCTGTATATCAGGTGAATTTATCAGCATGCATTTGCCTACGAACTTTGATTAATTTTCCGAAGAATTTTCATTACCCTTGAGGCAAGGTCAGCAGGATTCATATTATTTAGTACGCGTCACTATTGTGATTGCGTGTTGTTATCGAGTAGAAAACCTACTCTGTTATCTGCATATGTTTCAAAGCGGTTGTCCTGTTCAGGATGTAGCTTAATACGATCGTAGTATCTGTCCACTGATATGCATCGTTCAGTTCTAATTTTAATTTCTGTAATATGCATTTAACAGCTTCTCTGCAGGCACAGTTTCCTGTGATTTCAGATCTGTCACTGTGACGTGCTTCAGAAGACCTACTTCGGACGTCTCCATAACTGACTCCGTTTCCTGGCAGGTTCACTGCTAGTCTGTACAGGTTAAAAGAGTATAAAAAAAATTGAAAATCCGCTTTAACTAGTAACAACGCCTCATTATTTCGAATTTGTGGTGAAATTTCGTTTCAACGATTCCTCGGTGTCATTTTATCGTCCATTAGATGGTCACCATTTAGTTTATGATGACAGATAAACAAACTACGATCCTGCATAGAAACAGTGATATGTCTAAAACGTAATCTACTTACAAGGGTGTGATCTATTCGCCTATCATCCCTAATAAATTACTTCCTAGGATGGTTTCAAGGACCGCTCAAAGGCGAGAATTGTGTACTTTTATGAGATTTGAAATATGTCACAACATTCAAAGAAGTAATGCAAACACTTGTCTGTCATCCAACGCTTGTAAACTGAATAAAACCATTGATGACAAAGTTTCGTTTGATCAATTTTTAAGCCTAACAAGAGTGTGCTTTAACTCTCTCCCTCTCTCTTTCTCTGTCTGTCTCTCCCTCCAGCAGTTACACGCTTAATCGAAATGACATCAAAAGAATATGCTGAAAGACAAGTCTAAATGAAAACAAAAGTGAATATATAGTGAATTCCAGAATTCATGTTGTCAAATGCAAACTAGAAATACTGAGTATTACTTTGAATTTGTGCTGACTGAACTATCACCTTGTCTTCAGTATCCTCCTCATCAAACTGTTTACCTGATTCTGTATAAGATCATCCTTTATCCTAATAAGAGTAACAATGATATTTGTAGAAAAATGTTAGTATAATCTAACTCAGTGTGCTTCAATAAAACAAATCATTTGTGAGTCAGACACCTAAAAATAATCGTTCAATATTCAAGCCTGTAACTCCGTTGTGTGACACCGAGTGCCAGTGATTTTTGTGAAAATCGAAAGGGAGAGCCTCTTAGACACTTGTCTGGGGGTGACGTGAATTATATCGTGTGAGGCGGAGATGAAAAAATCCAGGCAATCATCTAGTCAGCTAAAGAGAACTACAGAGAACAGGAGAGAAATGAATATGTGTTATTCAGACTGTAGTATGTTCCACTCGGAATAACAATGACTTTTTTCTACAGTTGCGTTATCTCAGATGGATGGTTTACTGTCACAGGTGTCACTGTCTTTCTAGGTAGCATCCTCAGCGCAACTCCAATTTGAAGTGAACTTAAATAATACTGTCTACTTATCCTTTCAAGTAAGTTGGATTTGGATGAAACAGTATCTGGGGAATTTTAGCAAGAAAGAATCATCTCCTGCAAGCAGTTGCATTACTCCATAATAACTATTAGTTCTAGTTATATAAATGGGTTGAAAACAAGAGATTAATAGTCACCAGAACAACTGACTAGTAGATGTAAGCAAGGAGATATCTCAGATTTGAAGGAGGGAGGGGTGAAAACAATTGTGGAATTCAATTCACTAGCTGACCAGTACTCACTCAGTTCAAAAAAGTAAAGACGAACTACCTGCTCAATTTCGTCTCTTCCATGTGTATTTACCAGCCTAACTGCTTCAATTGAGCTAGTTATATTGGGCATACGATCAGACAAGTTCATCCTCGAATTTGTTAACACCTCCCATCTTGGTTTGGTAAAGGTGCGAATAAAGCTATACGCAGCTGAATACTACTAGCTCACCTCGTCAATACGAGACATCAAGTCGCCTCTAACTATGCTTTCGAAGTTACTTATCTCATATCACACAACCTCTCGTCACATTTACCAGTGTGGTACAGCATGTAGCGCGTGATGACAGATGCTAGCCACGGATGACATTCGACTGGCAGTTGCGCTTCATATAACGCGAATTGTCAGAAGTCGGAATCCACTAATCATTGCATTGGGTTCCAGTGGCTGAATGGTCTACGAGCTCATCAGGTAACTAGAACGTCGTGGATCCGAACACAAGTAAGGAGGCCCAAATAAGGAACGGCTGTCCAGCACTCCAAGATTGTCATCAACGAAAGCTATCTTGAAATGTCTGTCATGATTATCTTAAGAAATCTTTGAATCTGTGTGAAACATTTTCACATCAAATCTTGTTTTCAGCTCCGAGAACGGCGTGTGCGTCTTCCTTCTCATTATAATTTATAACTAGAACTGATTTGTCCGTATTGTCTGTGCATCCTAAAATAAAATCCATGTGGTATGTTTATAATAATCGATAAATACACAGAATCTGTTAGTTAATTATTGAATCGTGTCGACTAATGTACTCAGGAGAAACACAAAAATGAGTTGAAATCCGTTATCAGTAAAGCAACAAAAGAGAACAAAATTGGAGAGACTAATTGGAATCAAATTCTTTTACCAAGTAACTTGAATATTATGATAAGAAAGTTGTTTAAATGTTGGTCACGTAGTAGTCTCGCAGACTATTGATTCTGCGACGAAAACTATAATAAGTGTAATAAGTATTTCTCTTCACTGTATTGTTCACCTCTTCAATGTATATACTGTATCCGAAGAATATATATACTCAAACTGCAGTTTCACTTCTAAATGCAATTGTTTTCAAATACGTTTGTCCTCCGTACTTACATGCTGCCTACAACGAGTGATAGACTGTGGGGAGTGAGATGACGGATATACGAGGGACACTGAAGTGCCTAGAAGATTCTGGCAGAAGAGGCGGTAGAAACATAACTCACTTGGATGAAGAGAAGACAGAGTTGATGAAGATATTCAACCAACTACACAAAAAACTAATCACCACCCAGTGGAGACATGCAGGGGAAATAGTCTATTACACTTAACTCAAGCAGCATCGTTTCAACTTCACTTTTGACGCATAACGACTTGAATATTAGCATCGAGAAATCAACACAAACTTTCACTCTTTTGGAATCTGTCTTGTTAATGCTAACGCTAAACACAAGTAATGTTGAACAAATTGAATTTGAACTTAGAATGGTTTGCGTTTAATTGTTCTAAAGGACAACGGCCTTCGGGGTCGACTCGAAGCGGTTTGCTTACAAATGCAGTAGAAATACATTAGATGCTGCCGTTGTCCACCAGCACAATATGGTTTCAGTTTTGATAAAGGCGCTAAGTTTGTTCGAGCCTCCTTTCTAGACTAATCCGCTGCTTTTGACTCTATTCCTAAGGCACTTCCACTGGGAAAGCTGATTTCAGCGAACACTGAGTCCTGGGTCCCTAGATGGCTGGCTTTCTTCTTATTTTATGCTTAGATTCAACATACTGATTTGAATAGAAAGCACTCCACTGAGTTACTAAAGGGAGATGGGTGTGCTTCTAGGCGCTGTAATCTTTCCATTCTTTTTCCCCTTGCTTTTGCGTGACCTTCCATATACTTTAAAGCTAACTTCAGTAAATGTGACGATGAGCTTACCATTTCTTTCTCAGTAGTTTCGGTTTTGGAATGTTCTTATAGATTCTTGTCTGAAGTTAACAAATGGTCTCGTCTAAATGGTTTTAAACTTAATTCATCTAAATTTCATGTTGCTGGTATTAGTTTCAGATGTGAACAAGACTTGAGTGGGTGGACTGATTCAGTTGCATGATTTCTGTAATATTGATGGCATTGTGATTACAGGTTGTTATTATTATAAGTTATCCGTTCTGGTAGTTGATTCTTTTTTAGAACGAGGATGTGAATTTCCTGCAGATTTCCGAAAGTTGAGATCAATAATTACAATGGCAACCAGGCAGCTACAGGGAAAAGAAAACACGATGTATGAGTGAACACGTGTAGGTTTTATTTGATCAATGTGAGAACTATGTGCAGGAAATTCCATTGATGAAGCGTCAAGGTTTGTAGTGCCCTAAATGATTGTAATCATTTGTGGAGCTGAAACTCGTCTCTCTCATAGTGTTTTTCACTTATGCATTTCAGTCACGTGATTCCTGTAGTATTGACAGCACTGTGATAGGAAGTAAATCGAATATTTCTATTCTAGGCATCAGTTTCTCTTCGAATCTCTGTTGGTCGTCTCATATCCTGTTGATTTCTAAGAACATTTTTTGTTTGACTCATAAAATGCAGAATTTGGGACTTTCTGCTGGCATAACTCATTCTCTTCTCTTACAATTTGTTAATTCATGTATTCTGCTCAATCTTCTTTATTGTTCGTCATTATTCTTCCCTGGACTTCTCAAAAACGCTTATGTCATATTAAGTAAAATATTTCAGACTCTAAGTAGGATTAGTTATGTGCCTCTGATCAATTTAAATGACATTATTGTCCATAGACACTTGAATTCTTGCAAGCACTTACCTAAAGTTATCTTGTCTGATAATGAACATCCTCTTTGTAATTCCCACCTTTTGCCTTGTATATCCTCGGGTAAAACCAGAAGAAATTTCATTAGAATTTACGCTGGTACAACTAACTATACAAATTCTACAATACCATATTTAGCACGAGTCTTGTGTGAAGAGAAAGTCAGATGTCAGAAAAGAACTTACAAACTTTTCAAATCAGTAACTGAACTGAAAAGTATAAGCAACGATTATTATGTTTACGTGGTATTATCTACAACACTGTCTACTTACACTTCGGTATATCTCCACCAGTCAATTGTTCAATAGTGGTTTCATCATTAATATAATTACCACTGTTTTAAATTTAATGTATGTACATATTTATTGAGGGAGCCAAATTGTAGCAATGTGTACGAAAATGCTCAAAATTCCATTCTGTAAATTCATTACTGTTCGGAATAAAGTGATTATTATTATTACTATTATTATTAAAGATCCGCTTTAGTCGATATTATTGCGACAGTTTCAGTCAAATATAGAAGACGAGCGAGCTGTGAGTGACAATAACTTCAGTATGCCATATATAGTCTTGAAGACTATGTCGGTGTCACTGCAATGTCCCGTATAGATCTGATTTCACCTTGATTGAGACAAACTGGTAAAAGTTGTCGAGCTGGTTGACGAACCTACTCAGTCTACTGCCATTTATAACTTGAAACATGGAAACAGTTGAACAAATATGCGCATGAGGAAGAGCTAAGACTAGATAATATGTCTTTCAGTTTCCATGTGAACCCCGGAGAGCTTCTGAAGGATAGGAACAGATGTGCAGAGAGGACAGTCTCTATTATCGCTCTGATTAGACACCGTGACAAATTCTGCGTGTAAACGTATCCATTGAATTGTAAATACAAAATTAATGGATTTTCTCCACCACTGCTTGTTCATCTTTGCTACTTCCTTTTGACGTATAACGACTTGAATATAAGCATCGAGACATCAACACAGACTTTCACTCTTTTGGAATCTGTCTTGTTATTACTTACGCTTAACACAAGTAATGTTGAACAAATTGAATTTGAAATTAGAATGGTTAGTGTCAAATTAGTCTGAAAGACAACGGCGTTTGAAATCGTTTTTGGAGACTCTATTCATCAGTGTTCATGTGATAGGATCTGCGTCATTATTTTAAGAATAACTGATGTTATCCAAGCCAGTGTTGATTTGTTAACACGAATTATTCAATGCATTTTGACCAACCCAGTGAAATTCACCTTTCCACAATATCATGAATATCATTTAATCACACCAAATATCGATTTATTCGTATTTATATCAGTTCTACGAACTACTCACCTTTTAAAACATATCAGCAATCGACAGGAGCTAACCTCGATGTCTTACGGAAGTCCCCTCATTCACGATTCAGTAATCATAGTATCAAAAATTATCACTTAACTTTACGTAAAGAAGCTTACCAGCCATTGTTTCAGCATGGTAAATATGAAGGTTTGTTAAGTTACTGGAATTATGTTGGCCGAGTCTGTGTATAACCAGTTTATCTAAGTGGATACATCAACAAAGATTCGTCGAGTTACTGATGACTTTTTCCACCACAACTTCTACTACTGCAGCGTGTGCTGCTCACAAGATTCATAAGTAGTACATAGATATTGATGTAAGACTGGGAAGATTGGCAGTTGGGTTAGAAGATCAGCTCAGTCGCTACAGAAACTTCAAACAGCAGGGAAAATATGGAAAAAATTATCTTCATTCCTAACAGATGTACATTGACTGTGGAATGTTAAGTAGCACTTAATTCCATTTACCGTAATATAAGTACGGCTGCGCGGCTGTTTGAAAATGAAATTGCTTTGTCTAGCTAATAAACGAACGGGTATAGTTCGACAGTATTTATTTTATGAAGATGAGTGACGGTTACCTCTGTGAATTTACTTCCACAAGACTTCTTTATTCTCATCAACTGTAGTTGTACACTTTATTCTTCAGATATTAAAGTATCAGAAATGTACTTCAAAAATCTACCATTCATTTACCGGAGTCAATGACATTGTTCAGTTTCAGTTGTTAGTTTGAATGGACTTGAATGATTTTTAAATTTGATTATGAATGAACCTCAGCTAGAGAACCTTGGGAATTATGGGCTGCCGAACAGCCGTTTCGTCTTTATTTGGGACTATTCATTAATACTCAGAATTCAGGACCTTCAGGTAGCTAGACGGGTTTTTCGAACATTCAGCCACTGTTTCGGAATCTAATAGCCAGTGAATTGTTAGAACTACATGCTCAATCTTCTTCTTTTTTGGTGAAAGTGAAACGATACCTCAACCGAAACATGATTTGTGTGGAAATAAACCAGGTTTAATCTGTGTAGCCTACAAAGGACGAGAAGCAAGAAAAGAATCAAGGGTGCATCGAAAAGCGATTCCAATATACAACATGGTCTGCTCATCAAATTGGTCAGAAGTAGACAAGTAACTTTGCTCAGGTCAACTCCAGCTGCATTTATCCATTCGCTCACATTGGCGACAGAAAGTTCATTTAATGGACTGACACATGTTAGTGTATCACAAATTCTCAACATGTTTCTGAGACTGTTTGTATGAACGTCAGCTAAGTATTCTCAAATGCGATTGCCAGACACCAGACTGACATGAGAAGTACAATGGAAACCAGCCTGGCTTCCGAAATTGATTAACAGCCAAAGAAAATCCTAGTAATTTCGCTTTGCAGAAGTCATTGCTGTGAAAATATTCGACACAAACGCTGTATTCAGAAAGAGAGGGTGATGAATCCATGAAATAAAACGAGCTCCTATCGTCGGGCAAATGTGATCCTTCCTTCTGGGTTTAAATCAATCAAGGGGACTGGATATATGCAATTTAATTATGTCAATTAGTTGGTAAAAACCAGGTGTTCACTCTACTAATGAAAACGCTAAATTCATGCGAGTACTTTCTTATTTTAGGTAGTCAGTCATTGTAAATGTGTAAGTAGAATTTGTATATTATTCTTCGATTGGGGGAGGAAAAATCAGGATTGTGTTGTGTTGGTTAAATAATTGCTCTTTTCGTAATCAATGAAACTGGAGTTGAAATATTCTCCGACAGCACAGTATAATAATAATAATGTGAGTGAACTGGAGAGTAGAAATCGAAATGACATTTCCAGTAATGCGATGTCTTTAAGAGAGAAATTTTTTTAACCAAGCTTTGGAAGTATGAATGACTGGTTAAACATTTCTAATGACGAAGACTGTCTTGAAACATTCTGACAATAAACACCTCAGATGTGCTTAATACTCGAAGTTGTAAATACCTGTGGAAGTGAGTGACGTATTGCACAGAATGTTGAAGGGCGGGAAACTTATTGATTTCGTCTTTGCTATCAGATACAAATTGCAATATAGAACTTTTGATCGATGGATGCGTTTTTCAAGAGGATTACGTTGTAGATGTTATTTAACTTAATCTCAGTGCCAATAGATAGTTCAGTGTATGTGTATTATTTCAGTATTCTATGTATGTGTGATGTTGTCCAACAGACTGTCAAGTATTACTTGGCTGAAATGCAAATTATCCGAAGTGAAAATAGAAGTTAACGGGTAACACGATGTAGTCGAAATCCGATATGTGGCCACTTAATGCTCTCTGTTCCTTGAGGTGTTTTTGAAAAAATTAAAATGACAAGTGGAGAATTGGGGATTGTTTCAAGAACACTGCATCTTGTCTTCATTACACAGAAAAATAGTCCATGGAATTTCGGCACTGGATGGACGGTGTTTGCATGAGGTGATGTCGTGGAGTAGACATGTATTCCATGTGCTCACGTCCTTACTGACACGTATTTCGTTGTTTACAATCCATGAGTTGCATACCCACTGGCAGCTGTTTTACTGTATTTTATCGAAATTCCATTTCATACTTGTGTAGTTAATACACAATACAACTACAGGCAGTCGGCATGGATACGGATCTCAAGATCTGAAAGGCAAGATAGACATCCATCAATCTGAAATCAGTTTGCAAATCTCCTGCAATATGCCACAGCACAAATCGCGAAATCCAGATTTTCCAATTTCAGCAGGCCACTGCAGAATTTCATCAACTGCTGCCTTCGCTGTCTTTACAGTGAATTTGAGGTGAACAAACAGAGAAAATTGCCACAGAAGGCTCTGGGAACAGCTCTATCAATATCCTGTTGCTCAACAAATATTCCGAATAGAGTAGAGATGGATCAGACAAACGCTGAGGAGACTGTTGCGTGACGTTGGCCGACAACTCGTTGAGTTGGAAACGACGAGTAGTGTGTCGCTTCGAGGGTGACGCGAAGAGATTGTTCACAGTCTGTGAAAGTGAACGATGCAGCAACGGAGTGCTTTCAACTCATAGGCTTGTCATACACACAATACCTTAGAATTCTATTACGTCATCTGTTTCCTTGGAATAAACAGTTTACTGAGTCAGGCAGAACGGATTGTCTCTAATCACTGTGGGGGGATTTACACATATGTGTTTTATTATGCTATATTTTTCCAATTCGCTTTTGATAGCTTTCAAGGGTGCAATGAGTAACAAGTGGTTGATACTGTTCACTTCCATACGGTTCAATGTTGGGAATGAATTTAGCTGGGTGACATTATACGTGAAGCAAATTTATTTCTCCATGATCTCAGAACTTGTTCTAATAACACCAATCACAGTGATTCAACTAACCACTGCCAACGTATTGTACTTCGTCTCTTGACCTCCGATATTTTTGGCTGATGAATTCATCAACGCAATTCTTACCTGACCAGGATGAGATCATAATAATAGACGACTTATTTGCTCACTCACATCTTGGTGTCACTAAGTAATTGAAACTAAGAGTGTGTTTCAAGGTGATTCTCGCTCACGATTTTCCTATTGTCAGTATTCTGAAAACATTCAGCTGGACAGTATGGAGTCCACCCAAAATTAATGTCATAGTCTAGCTGGATTCCATCAGTCAATGAAGTGACAGAAATGCTTATATGTGACAGATTTGTTCAGTGTATGCATGAGAACTTTAAAGGATAGTCGAATCGTTCTCATAGCAGATGCAACTCTTTCGCATAATGTGAGTTTCGTGAAACATTACCGTGTACATGTCGTCAGAGGAAAACAGATCATCAAATGTTTACGAAAAACGCTTAATCGCCGGCGACTGAAGTCACGCTAATGAAGTACATACTTCTCCTGTTCATTTCTTTTAGAATAGAGAGGGAATTATACATCAGTATTCGGAGATTCGATCATTTGATATTCCTGCAAACAATGTGTGCTTATCTCATAAACGCTTGTTTGACACGAGTGGGTGAGACAGTGGAAAGTCGCTGAATCTGTTGAATGATGCATTGACATGCTAGTGAAATCGTACGATATCATTGCAATAAAGAAGTTGAAAATGTACCTCCATCTCTTGAAATGTTGAGGGAATGAGACACGGTCAAATCGACGCTGTCTACACTCGTCAATCGAAATGATCACACAAAATAGAGCTACTTATGTGAATATTTTGCACTTTTGAAAACCAATGCGTTTAATTGGTTGGCATGGATCTGTTGATGTTATTCAGCATATGACTAAATGGGAATGATATTGGTGCTGAATTACATTGCAAACGAGTGTTCATTTCACAGTCTACACAGAAACCAGTGATCAATAGATTGCCCCCAGTTTATTGCGTCAGACTAAATTCTCGTCTCCCCGTTACTGCTGAAAACTCTACAAAAGACTGACTATCTACAGTTGGTGTGTTGGCAGAAGTTGTGGCATGCCACTAATCTATTCAAATGCTCGTCAAACATATTCGGCATAATCTGTGAGAATAATAAGCTGCTAAACTTCTTCAACTGTTCATTGACAGTGTCGCTTCCCACTGCATTTATATATACATCTATGTATATATATGAGGCAGAATGAAAACAACTTGTTATCTATTATGAATCTAGTTGTCAAATCATAACCGATGATAAACACACATCACAATGAAGTGCCACTCAGTAGTAAAATATTAGGGACGATATGTGCTTATCTCTCGAGGCATAAATTTCAGAATTTTAGTGTGCAACGAGGAATGGTCTAGACACATGACACTAGTTGTCTACTAATTCATGTTCAATAGGAGAAGATACACTTTATTTTCTTCGATTGTCAGTGCTTTGGGATACTCCCTCTCATTCGAATGGAAGACAAATTAGGAATATCCTCTTTCCTACAGTTGGGTGTTTCATTTCTTCCATCACTTCCTTAACACACACTTTAGGATAAATCAGTTAGGATGTCCTGATACTTCTTTAAGCTTGCTTCCTTCCTTTGTCATAGAATGTCCTCACTTATCTGCATATATAGTTGACAAGACGGAAGCTGTTGTAGTGATGACACTATCCGGTTCGAGTTTCTTTTCTATAGATGGTCTTTTAGACCGTACCGTTGTTTCTTCCTTTGAAATCAATATCCACAGGTGGTTAGAGTCTAAACAAAAGATTTAATGTAATAGAGGTTACAGGTGAATGGGCTGATGAGCAACTAGTAAACTGAGCAACAATCTGGTGAGTTGAACTCTAATCACAGGAACAGGAGACAGTAAAGTTACACTATACACAGAGTGGGAGAGATTAAAGCCCTAGATTATATATTCAATCAGATGAAGGATAGAATTAAGACATCCAGTTACCCGGGCAGGGGAATACTAATAACTACTTCTGTCAAATGTTCAGATGTCAGAAGATCCTCAACCTATCGCTTATTTCAGAAGACTCTGTCAAACACGCCGAATACTATGCACGGTAATAAACTTGAAATATCAGAACATGGGAGGACAATTCAATTGTTTATCTCTCCACCAATTAGCAGACAGGTTTATAAGTTAGTTTGTGCAGTCTATGAATTCACGTTTATAAAATGAGCAGTAGTACTTCTGGTGGTTTTCTGCTCTCCTCTATCAACCAGCATACGATTAAGCAACAATTGTCCTTGTTGTCTCCCGCCAAATAGAGATCATCTCCAATAAACAAACCATTCAATGTTCATTCAGTTTTTATCAACATTGACAGCTTCTGTCTGAACACATAAATCGGGTGTCAGGAGTTCACTAGCAACTGCTTTGGCAAATGTGATGAGCACTGAACTATAGTGTCTTTTGATAATTTTAAAGGATTTCGAGATATCCACTTTATGACCTGTATTTATGAAATATCTGGCACTGACGATACTGTGACCACTTATTTTCCTTGAGACATAGACATTTTGCTACATCTTGAAAAATTAGAAAATGTGACTTTCTTTCTGTTCGCTTATTGCAACTGTTCAAGTAGATACATGTAAATTCACACACACACAGTTAGTGTTAACCTGAGAAAGGCGTTGTTATTTTCACCGAAAAGCATGTTGTCCGATAAAAACAGGGTTCGATTTGATTGTGAGATAATTTCTGAATAATGATATACTCAATCTTCTGTTGACTATTCCTGCAGTATTAAAATCTTTGAAGTAGAGGAGTTGAATTAAGATAAGCTGCTTTTCCACCGTGATTGGATTGGCATCTGAAAACTAACTAACATCTTCTATACTTCTCAGTGAATTTTTGAGAGTATCCGTTGTTTTCAACATCCTTTAGAATCTCAGAAAATCTTTCTGTAATTTCACTGTAGACCATGTTTTGCTAACCGTTTAAAGCCATATGGACAAAACTACTGAAATATAAGTACCGTCCAAAGCATTAAGGCTTCTGATTAATGGATTTTCGGATACCACCGTCTACTAGACATCGCATGGTGATATCAAGGAAATGAAACTTCCTATCACTTTCATGTTCTACACCGAAGTCAATATTTGCATGTTCGTAATTAAATAATCTTTGTAGGTAGGTCACATGACTCTCATTTCCTCATAATTTAAATGTGTCATCGACATATCGAAAATAAGAAATTTCATAGATTTCAGGTCTTCAGATTTGTTCTGATTGCTGACTGGAACAACTGAAAGTCTATGTTTCGCTCAGTATGATCTCTTATAAATGCAAGTACTTAGCTTCAATATGATTCTTATATTCTTTTCCAACTTTAGCATGGTTAATTCACCCTTGTTATATCGAATAAACTTGTTTAATATGCGAGATACTGTTTGTTTATACAAGATATATTGGTCCCGAATATTGACATACCGTATCCATAGTATCTATTTCAACTTCGTTGACTGTCTGTTTAACTGAAACCCTGATGATCCATTCTATGAAATCACATGTAACATGTCCTAACGTTTTTCCACTGAAGTCACTAATTAAATTGCTAAAAAAATCAGTAGCGAAGTGTTGAAGTGTGAAAAATAGAAACGAATAAGTCATAAAGCTAAAGATAAGGTGATAGTGAATGGAAAACTTTTTAATTTATTCACAGCACTTTGTTCAGGCATGAATGTAACAACATAAACTGACTTGGCGTGGTCTGAATACAGGAAACCATTCTTTGCATTCTACTACATAGCCAACCAGAACTTCCTTGGATTACGCAAAGTACCAAAATATTCTGACAATAGTTAAAAGGCAGTTATATACGATAAAATCTGTGCTATAAATTCCATAACATATCGAAAATTCGAAATTACTCCAACAATGCCTAGGAGCAGCTTTACGGGTAAGATAACTTTCCAGTACAATACAAGTACCAATAAAACGAAGATAGTCAAGTGAAATGCAGCGGTAGGGGAATATCTCCAACACAATGGAATTTATATTCAGTCTCCATGAATCACTCACTAAACAATTCTCTCAGACACACACCAAGATCCGAATGACTTCAACTAACTCGAACAAAATTGTAGTCGTAAGACAACATATTGCTAATATCATCACACAAGTAAAAAGACAAGAATTAAAATCAGAGATTAAACAGGAACAAACACAAATGATCAGGATTAGGTCAACAGATGATATGCAGACTTCAGGACAACGATACACAGACCAGGAGAAAAGAGGAAAAATGACCACGAAGTTAGCTGAAATGCCTGAATAAGTATCAACATTGAGATTGGATCATTCAGGATGGATTTTTCAAACGACTATTCCGTTGCCATGACAGCTTCTCAATCTGTCTGTATACATAGATCATGAAGCGCATGCGATGCTCCGGTAATTACATGCGCGGCACAGATTCGTGTCGTAAGTTGCAGACCAATCATCACCTACGTAAAAGATATGTGAAGAGGGAAAACAGAATTTTACTGTGTTGCATGCTGTGTCTGTGTATAACGGAACTTCACGAAGTAGTTCCATATAGACATGACGAACCCAAAGCTGGTAAATACTTGATGGGGCCTTAGGATGTTTGTAATGCACATCCTTGAAGTCATTTTGCACAAAAGTTAGATGTAAGCAACAATCGCGTTGATTAATACACAAACCCTCCGATTTTCGATTTCTAGGCACTTTGCTATTTTGACAATGAGTGTTACGCTACTCACAATAAGTGAGTAGTGTTCTCAATATATGATACTTGTTGGTAATTAAGTTCAATACAATCATTGTTAGTATGAGCGGAAATTAAGGCTTCAATAATATGTCTTCATTCCACTCTGTTCTCTGAAATATCCTCCAGCTGGCTGCACGATTACCCATAAGCTCTCGTCTCCTGCATAGCACCCAACTCGTCGTTTCCCGTTTGGGTCCAACTTGAGGGCGTGACACCTGATTTGACTAAAAACAGTCTCCTCAGAGGATGACCGATCCATCTCTTTTTATTTTGGCATATTTGTCTAGCGATAAGTTCTTGGTTGATTTGTTTGTTGCCGGATTTCCTTCTTGTTTATACTTTCTGTCTGGTCTTCAGTATGGAGTGCTGCCAACTGCTGATAAATATCTACAAGTTTAACGATATGATCGATGGATAATTGAAAGAAAGTTGATGAACATCATCCAGTGCTGGACCTACTGATCTAAGGGACTCATCAACCTACTCATATTACAGGGATTTCACAAGTTCTTTACAACTTTATTAGGTTGATTCATTCAGTCGTGTTATTTATCTCTCCATTTCATTATATAGATGTTAATCGACAGGTTTCTGTTCTTGATTGTTGATTATTAGTGATGAAAGTTACAGTTGACACTGAAATACTAGGGAAGATTTGTCATGGGTTCCTACTGCATTAGGCCTTACGTGCTCTTGGTGATATCATGACACCCACTGTCTCTCTGTATGCTAATGGTTGTTATCTGGGTTAGCAAAGTACATTACTGATTACTCAGTCAACAGTTTGAATAGTCTAGCGGCATTCTCTCCACTCTCGCAGATACCTAGCACTTCCGTATCATATTTTCTGTAATTTCAGCTGCCTTGTCGACCTAAAACACTCTATGGACATTCCTTGTCACAATGATTACTTTGAATTTTAATGAAAGAATTGGTGTCACATGCCTCCAATCCAGGAGACTTTCATCCGTCGACGATTATCGTTGTCTAACTGTGAAGTCTTCCCGATTCCATTTGGATAATCAGCTGATTTTTTCCATACTATGCTACGCCGGTTATTTTTTTTTTAGTCTTACGCCTAGATAAGTGAATGAAGTAACCTCTTTCAAATCCCTCCCGTTGATGGTGATTGGCGATGGATGTTGCTGTTGTTGTTGTGGTAAATAAATACCCCATAAAATTCATTAAGAATATCAGAAAAGGTCAAAAGCAAAATAAAAATAGCGGTGAAAATGATTATGATAACATACTCAAGAAAGAATAAAAGGCATATACAGTAGTTTAATTATATAATGAGGGGAAATCTGAGGCCCTAAGTAGGATTCGCAATTAAACAGGAGTTAGAGTGGCGTTACAACCTACACACTCACGCAGAAACCAGCTCCGTAGGCCAAAGGACGCAGTGGAACCAATTAAATGAAATAACAAAATACGTTGAAATTACTGTGAAATCAACTACATAAGTCGAACTGGTAGATCAGGAATAGTCAGATTGCCTGTCAGAACATTAGAATTAGCTTAAGTCAGAATGACTTATCTCACGGAGATAAGTAATTTAGAGAAAAACGCAGCAATCGTACTGCACGTATTCATTAACACACAGCCACATGATAGCGTGGGTGGGACAGAGTCAAGATTCTGAAATGTAAAATAGCGCTGTGTGAAGAGAGAGGTTGGTTACTGAATCCTGATTCATCGATTCTACACCTGACAAATTGAATAAAAGTTACTCAACGCAAATACTAGAGATATGGGAGATATTATTACCACCAGTCAAATCAGAGGATGATAATAAATAATCTTGAAATTCGGTTTCAATTCACATACATTATAACATTCTAACCAGTTACTTATTTGAATGAATTTTGTTTTCCTTCACGTTTCCCAGTGGAACATAGGGCTTCAAGCTAGTGGCTTGAAGTTTCTGTAGCAGTGTTTATTTTACAGGATGGGGTTGCTAGCCTCATGCCCAACCTTTCCTCTTCACCAGCATTACTTCTGGCTTAGCGAGGTAAAGGAGTGCGTCGGCCGGGGATCGCACCCCGGACCATGTGAATGATCGGCGAGCGTCCTAACCGCTATGCCACCGACGACATTTGGATGAATAATGAGAGTTAAGTATTCTCCTGGATCATAGAACTTCAGATGACTCATGTATCACTCAATCAAAGAATCAGAGATACAGTCAAATCAGTTGTACTATTATTTCAATAAAGTATCTAATCCGCAAAACACACGATAAAAAGATTTTGTTTTTCGCACCATATTTAATCAAGAACAGAGGGACTTTGCTCCACGCTTATTACAGTATGTTCTAAAATCAATTGTAGCTTTGTTTTCAGGTGATGAAAATGAAGACACTAAGTCTGTTTATGTTCACTTCATCACTCTTGACTTATCCATAAGGCTCGTGAAGCTCGTTAATTTGAAGGATTTTAAACTCTGTACTTTGAAATTACTCAATCTGTTTGTCAATAAATGTTAGTGATTACATTAAATCCTGATTCTATGTGCGAATTCAACAAATTTTTCTTTATCTATTTCAGATATCGGCTAAAATTAACCACACGCCACGTTAAATCTCACTTTGTCATGAGATATCCGCGGAGTGTAGATCAAACTGTTGATTATGCTAGTTGGAGTGAATCTAGTACTAATTTGAACGCAGACACGATTATCACGAGAACAATCACCCTATACATTTAAGTTAACATCAATAAATTTTGATCCTTGACTTATTTCAACTTTTTTGATGAATTTACCACTTTTTATTAAATAACATCACATGGTTCAAAGTGAAATATTCTTGGTCGTGATAAAAAAGTCTTAACTGATTGTTGAAATAACGACTTCATTATGCTCATCAATGAAAATAAGTTAATTTCAAATGAAGCCTTTGGTACCGACTATTGAACGCTTCACCACGAATTCAAAAAACTAAGAATCAAAGTATGAAGAATGAGATGGATATATATACACATTAGGATCTTTTTCAGGTGAATACTCTAACGTGTGGTGTGAGGTAGCTGTCTTCTCGCAGGTAACCAGTTCAATATTTATGATATGTAGTAACTATCATTTGCCTGTCATTACTCAGAATTCATGAATAATTCCCATTCGGACATTAGTAGACAAACGACAAGTAGTTCAGCAAAGAGTCTCTTTTCGGCGAATTCATTTTCAAAGCTGTACAATCGCAAATATATATGGTTATTTTGTGTGTGTGTATACAATAAATTTGTCAAACAAAATACGGTTAGTAAGTTCAAATGAATTGGACGTTGATAAGAGGATAGCAACAAAAGGAACTCAATAAGTTTCTGCGGTACTCTGTCAAACTTGCGATTGTGAAAGCGAAAATTTCTTTTTTCAATGATTGTATCAACAATCACGAATACCCAAAGTGGTTTTGGAAAGCATTGAGAAGAAGCCACATACATCCCAACACAAAATCCCTCCGACGACATGCGTTGAATCTTATTGACTCTATTAAAGCCCATATTCCAGAACTACTACGCAACATTTCACAAAGGTCTCCAGCCCTCCACGATCTGCTACCTAGTGAAGCACAGAGGTTTATGGAATATGTCAATACAGTCACTGAAAAACGAGCACAATCTACTATTTCCCGACTCACCAAAAGCCTCAAATCCAACAAAGCACACAAACAATTTCCTGAAGACCCTTCCAAATTCGTATTCAACTACTCTTCAGTAGCTTTATCCAACCTACAGTAAGAAGCCCTATCCATGGGCCCAAAATTTTGCGACGTCAACTTGAACGCCAACAGACTCCATACGCAAGTACAATTCGAAAACCTAATGACCCAAACAAATGATTTAACCTCAACCTCCGAACAAGAATTGCAGCGTTTCAAATCAACAATAATCGATAGCTGTTATCAGTTTCTTAATACAAAGCCAAAAGTATACAACTACCTGACAAAGCAACATAGAGAAGAATTAAATCAACTAAAACAAAGTGAAGAACTCCTTATAACTCGTCCAGACAAAGGAACCGGTATAATCCTTATGGACAAGAAAGACTATACTGAGAAAATGAACAACATCTTGTAAGATAAAACAAAATTTTCGCAACCACTCAACGAAAGAAACAAAACAGAACTGGTTGAAAAGCAACTCACCGATGTCCTGAAAAGAATGAAAACCCAAAAGCTAATCACTCATGAAGTGTATGATCAGATCCGACCGACAGGGTCAACAATACCAAGATTAAATGGCTTACCGAAGATACATAAAGCCAACCTCCCACTTCGTCCAATTCTGGATATGTCAGGTTCCCCGTACCATTCAATAGCGAAATGGCTCACTGACATTTTAGAACCTGTACGAAAACGAATGTGCCACTATTCACTTCGTGACACTTTCCAATTCGTCGATTACATTAAAGATATCAATACAAAGAACAAAACTATGCTCTCCCTCGACGTTGAATCACTATTTACCAACGTTCCACTCACAGAAACTGTCTCTTATATTTGTCACTATATCGAGTAAAATCAGCTGGACATCGGATTACCGACGACCTGATTAAAAGAACTACTACTGAGATGTACACTCAATGTGCAATTCACATTCAACAACATTATTTACAGACAACAAGATGGGATCGCAATGGGATCTCCACTGGGCCCATTACTAGCAGACTGCTTCATGGCAAGCCTCGAGAGCGGCCTACTCAAATCAACCATCGACAATTTCCAGTTGTACGTTAGATATGTTGACGACATCTTTATCATCTGTGATGACGATCACAATCTCAATCAACTACTACAAATATTTAACAAATGCCATCCAGCCACAGAGTTCACTTTGGAAACTGAAAACGAATCTAAAATCCCTTTTCTTGACGTTGAGCTTACAAGGAGAGATGACGGAACTTTAAGAAGGTCAATCCATAGGAAACCGACTTGGAACGGACAATTAACAAGTTTCTACAGTTGAATACCAATCAGGGGAAAAGAAACCTAATTAAATCCCTTGCCACTCGCGTCAGACGCATCTGCAGCTCCGACACCATGGAAGAAGAACTAAACTTCCTGAGGGAAATCTTCATACTAAATGGCTACCCACCAAGATTTGTAGACAAAAACATTAAACAGAAAAACCAATAGCAAGAGACACCATCCGCGCCGAAAAAGATACTTTATATGAACCTAGACTTCAAAGGAGACCTACTTAGTGACGTCCTCAGAAGGAGAATTTCCACCTATTTAGGAAGAACTTTCCCTGTGGCAACACTAAGAACAGTGTTCTCCAGTCGCCCGCTGATCTGCAGAAACCCATAGGACAAGATTCCGCACATGACCACTTCTATGTGTATATATCAGTTCACCTGTTGCTGTGGAGCCAGGTACATCGGTCGTTCAACGCGCATCCTGTCAAAAAGAGTCAAAGAACACTACCCAGCGTGGCTACAGAAAGGAAATAATGGCCATATAAGGTGTGCAATAATCGAACATCTAGTCAACACTGGTCATTCCATCTCAACGAACGCCTTCTTCAAAGTGATCTACAAAGTGAAGAACAACCTCCCAAAGACAGTACGATTTCGTCTTCTTTGCATCACAGAAGCCCTAGCCATCCAGTTGGTGGAACCATAACTATGCATACAAAAGAAAATTATCCAACCACTTCTACTCGCATGGTAACAACTCCGTTGATTTGACCCAACTCTTCTATGTTTGTTTGATTTGACCTTACTTCTGTTTGTATGCTTATTTTTCTAACTTAAAACCATTGTGTAATTCTATATATTATTTTGTTTCCATGCCCAACCTTTGAGTACAACTCATTCATCAAACTATTCGTACGATTGCGTAACTCTTATTTAACAATCATTTGTGACAACTCATCACTTTTGTTACTACCCTCTTATATGAACATCCAATTCACCTTAGCTTTCTCTTTTTTAACAATCGTTTTTGACAACTCATCACTTTTGTTGCTATCTTCTTATCAACGTCCAATTCATTTGAACTTACTAACCGTATTTTGTTTGACAAATTTATTGTACACACACACAAAATAACCATATATATTTGCGATTGTACAGCTTTGAAAATGAATTCGCCGAAAAGAGACTCTTTGCTGAACAACTTGTCTTTTGATTACTCAGAATCTCAAAGGTTACACTCGCCATGGGATACTATGCCTTTTAGTTTCATGACTACACAGTTTATGAGCTTTATTATTTGATACCATTGATGGACATTCATCCTAATTCAATTAAGGCAAAAGAGCATCTTCCTCTTCATCCTGAAACTTATCTGGACGTTCGTTTGGAGTGGTCAGGCTCAAAGCTCTGCGAAGAGACTCGTATTGTCCACATTAACAGAGTTGAATAACCATCCATCGCTTATTAAGATTCTGAAAATATAACATACGGGAATAGTGTTTATTGAAAGGATCGTCTTAATAAATTGCAATATCTGCTGCACAAATTGAGGGTTGATATGTTAACATGTATATACCGAGAGTTATTTCAGGATGGATTACTTAAATGTCATATATTTGCACAGTATTTCTTGTTTAATGAGGAACGTCAAACCTGTGTTTCGTAGAATATGAAATTCGCACAAAGGTTTCATATATTACATGTAGAGGTGATCTGTATTCATATATATATATATACATCATATATACCATGAGAACAAAACACATAGCCAGATAGACTACATTCTGTTCCCAGCAAGATTCAAGTCAAGCATTAACAAGGCTAAAACCAGAACTTTTCCTGGAGCAGACATAGGCAGCGATCATGACATGGTTTTAATGACTATAAAATTAAAACTAAAACAGAACCGCAGACAAATAAGCCCTCGAATCAGATATGACCTAGAGAAACTCAGGGACCCAAACATAGCAGAAATGTTTAAGGCAAATGTAGGGGGCAAGTTCGCTGCACTTACCTTGATTCACGACAATATCGATTCACTCACTGAAACCATTAAAACAGTGCTGCATGAATCAGCAACAGAAGTTCTGGGTAACAAAAGAAAGAAAATCAAACCATGGGTCACAGACGATATTTTAAACCTGTGTGATACAAGAAGAGAACTAAAAGAGAAGAAAGGACTTAATTCCCAGTACAGGGAAGAGTATAGAACAGTAGACAAAGAAATATGCTCCAAAATGAAGAGAGCAAAACAGGGCTGGATTACTGAACAATGTAATATCATCGATAATAGCTTAAGGGGAGGCAACAATAAAAAAGCATTCGAAACACTGAGTAAGCTGACCAATACGAAACTGAATAGAGCAACCGTAATTGAGGATGGTAAAGGCACCCTCTTAACAGAAGAAGCAGATATCCTTAGAAGGTGGACAGAATACTGTAAGGGACTCTACAATCATAAAATAAGCCCTAATTATAGCCTAATAAACAATTCATGCTGGGACAATAGGGAGATCGGTGATTCACCCATACTAGAGTCAGAAGTAGAGGAAGCAATAAAATCACTTAAGGGAGATAAATCACCAGGAATTGACAACATACCGGCAGAACTAATTAAACATGGTGGACCACAAACAGTTAAATGGCTGAAAGCAGCCTGTCAAAAAATCTGGCAAGAAAAAGAATGGCCTAAAGAATGGACTCAGTCACTAATCATTCCAATATTTAAGAAAGGGGACGCAAAGCAGTGCGAGAACTACAGAACAATAAGTTTAATCAGCCACCCAAGTAAAGTCATGCTGAAAGTAATATTGAACAGACTCAAAAAGAAAGTAGAGGAAATACTCTCAGAAGAACAGGCCGGATTGAGGCCGGGCAGAAGCACTGCTGAACAAATTTTTAACATAAGGGTACTAAACGAAAAATGTCTACAACACCAAAAAATGCTAGTACACAACTTTATCGATTTTAAGAAGGCCTTTGACCGTGTGTGGCACGAAGGCTTATGGCAAGTCATGAATAACTACAATATAGATAAAAACATAATTGAGGTTATTAAGTCTTTATATAACAAATCTAGTAGTGCAGTATCTCTAAATAATCAAACTGGCGAGTTCTTCAGAACAACTATAGGAGTACGCCAAGGGTGCATTCTCTCACCAGTCCTCTTTAATTTATTCCTCGAACATATTATGACACAAACCCTACATGACTTTACACCGACACTTAGCATAAACGGAAGACCAATTTCCAACCTCAGATTTGCTGATGATATGGCCCTCATTGGGGAAAACATTGATCAATTTCAGGACCTCACCTCAAGACTTGATGTTGCAACCAAATCTGTGGGCATGGAAATCAGCACAGAAAAAAGCAAAATACTCATTAACGGAGGAAACAACTCAGATAGATGTATCAGACTTGATGGACATGTATTAGAAAAGGTTGAAACTTTCAAATACCTTCGGTCTACCCTAACAAAAGATGGAAGGTCCACTAAGGAAATAAAAATTCGACTAAACCTAGCCTCTGCCACCATGTCCAAGTTGGGGAAAATATGGAAGAGCAGCATCAGCGTCTCAGCAAAAATGAAACTCTACTCGTCACTGGTCCTCTCTGTATTCCTATATGGATGTGAGAGCTGGACCCTGAATGCAGAGACAGAAAGAAGAATACAAGCCTTCGAAAACAAAAGCTATAGAAGGATCCTAGGAATAAGTTACCTTGAAAGGAAAACTAATGAATATGTCTTACACCAGGTCCATAGACTGGCAGGAAAACAGGAACCACTCCTTTCAATCCTAAAGAAACGGAAACTACAATGGTTCGGCCACACGGTAAGACACGACACATTTTCCAAAACGATTCTACAAGGCACAGTAGGAGGAGCACGAAAGAGAGGTCGACCGAATAAGAGCTGGCTTGACAACATAGAAGAGTGGACTGAAATGCCCTTGGATACGCTACAGAAAATAGCATTAAACCGAGAAGAATGGCGAAGACTGATAGCGCGAACTGTCATAGCACCCCCACGACGAAAGTCAAGGGACTGATGATGATGATGATGATACCATGGCACCCTGTTGTTTCAGTCTCACATAAATGTTGCACAAGTTTGTGACCATAGCAGTTACAATTTCATGACGAATTTCTCAGTCTAGTTTTCATAATACATGTGTAAATACTGTCAGGATTATGACTCAAACTCAAGGCATATTTTTATTTTTCAGGTATTTTGAAATCCTGATATGAAGTAGCGACGTTATGCAGTCATCGGTTGCCTGTAAGTCTCTCTTTCCGCAATCTTTCAGAAAAAACACTATTAGTAGTATAAGATTTTAAATACGTTTATGTTTAGTGGTAATTATAATCCACAGGGAATCAGTCAGTTCAGTTGTTGAAGGCTAGAGCTATGGATTTAATCCAAACACTGACCTCAATGAGACATTTCGAAATGTGTGCTGTTGACCTGATCAGTAGAGAAAGATGAGTCCGCCATATATATGTGACTATGAATGCATGTATAGATATAAATAAAGTGAGATGTGACACCACCGTTACGATACTGTAAGGGTTTACAGGAAAACAAATTTCGTCACTCACTCAAAACACGAACCAGAACAACAACCATACACATTGTTTACCTGTGATAAAGGTGAATACGAGGCTTTGAGGATGCATAAGTTCTTTCTGACTGTAGTCATTCGGTGCCAGCTTGAGAGAATTAGAACGAAGTATAGACTCACTTTGTGTTATAGTAATGTTATCAAAAATATTAAAATATTTGTACTCACTTACTGAAACGGTTAGCTTTATTTTGCTGACAGATTGCATTATGGTCTACCAGTAACTTGTTTATATGTTGCAACTTTAAACAAGGCAACTGGTTTATTCTCTTGGTCTTCATAATTCTGGAAGACTTGTTAACAATCATCTTCTGTATCTTCATCAAAAGAATCAATCAAATAGTGATGATACTCCTGATGTTTTTGTCAGCAGTGTATGTGATAACCTGCTTGGTCCTTTTTTCGCAGGGAAGAGTAGAGTAAGTGAATTGAAATGTCATAAAGACTGCGGTATTTTGACATTTATTTCTGCACTTACAAGAATTGTTTTATTATGACCATTACTCACATTCAATTTGATCACTTGCAAATCTCTGTATTCTTGATGTCAGCCATGCACACAATAACAGGGAAGAAGAATGGGAGTAAGGTTGATTGTCCAGTACTTCATTAATCGTACAATATTCACCTATCTGCGGAATGGTATGTCATTTATTTGATATGTATGTATCTAATGATGTGAAATAGTTTTACTGCGTAATGAAGAGAAATGTGTAGCTGAAATTTGAATGAAATGGAGCATTGCAGTACGCACTTTCTTATTCACTGCATAGTTGGAACTGCATGGAGAGTGAATTATTGTAAATAAACATTTAGCAATTGCGTTAGATTTGACAGCATTTAATTTTATCACTCATTAACTGATTTTCTTTTTCTGCTTTAACTCCTGATGAAAATTCTGAATAACATTCAACAGGAAGCATTTCAGCACTTTTTGATTGCATTTGCCGGTTGCCTTTGAAACACTGCTCTGGCTCTAGTGAGTTCACACATTTTCTTCGAGCTTTTATGAAAACGAATTATTTGTTGTCCGATTTGAGCTAAAAATCATTTGAATACATAAAGAGTATTGAAGAGAACAACAATTTATGTTGACGAGGCTTCGTATTGTAGGCGAAGTTGCCACAAACTTTCTAATCATATTCCATATAGATGTCACTTCTGATTTTATTTATATATTTAAACGACGAAATGTTATCCATTCAGCGAATCAATAAAATGACATTAATGTAATTGAAACTCGGTGCATTCCTGTTGTGATATTTGTTGTTTCGTTTATTTCAGGTGGCTGTGATTTTCGCCAGCTTCCTCAAATAACTCTGACATTACAAGGTTCCGTTGCATCGTCTTGCGCAATTTTCAGTGTAATTCACGTTTTGGTACAAAAATATTCAATCAATTTCGTATGGGCGAATGATAGTTCACATTTCCAATATTTTGAATAAATTGTCGATTATGCACTAGAACTTTCAGTTTTATTTGTGTGAGACAATTTTTTTTCAGAATGTAATGGTTAGGTGTTTTCATGAGTTTGTTGACTTTCACATTGAAAGAATCAGAGTTCTTGTTGATCTTTCTGAGAAAGAAAGCGTAGCATGTAGGTGTGGATGAGGTGGAAATGCAGCAATGTCAAATTTAGGTAAAAATCTAAACACACTTACGTGGTGTTGATTAAGTTTTGAAAATATTCCTAAAAATATCTAAGGAGAAATTTGCATAAAAATGTCAATTCACATGGAAACATGCAGCGAAACCGGGTAGGTTGTGATAACCACTGCAAATTCGTTTGACTGAGTCAATATCATTATGACGCTATACTGTCTGTGAGAACTGTTTGATGTGTGAGTCTTGTGGAGAGAGTTTCGTTCACACCTTGTTGCGAAAATTTTTCTTGATTCTCGGGTACTCCTTATAGTTGATTTCGATCAGTTCATTTTGTTGTATGGTACTTGTTTTGTGACTGAGACCTAATTTCGTCTGTGTGACTGACTAATGGCACTACTGAGTCAATTTAGCCTTTTTATATGTTATCATTATTGAATGGTACTGCTGATTCCATTACAATTGTCTTTTTTCTGCCGTTGAGGTATTCTGTCGTCGACCATACAGCAGGCCGCAGAGATTGATCTCCTGCGTCCAGGTCATGTGATATTTAGTCATTGATAATAGCTGGCTGAATGGATACATCAAAGACGAAAACAAGGCATTCAGTGGTAATTCTTTACATGGTTATCCTCAACAACTGACCAATGTGACAACGTACAAATAACCACATGCTGAAGAGTGGTGATTAAGTTACTGTGCATAAGCTGACATTCTGGTTTCATAGTACTTTTATGAAGTTATAAGTGATGATAGATAGCGACACGTCAGTGAAAACAATATCGTTTCATTTTTCAATCATCAAGAAATACAAAAACTTTTATAATAAGACAGATACACAGTTTATATTAACTTGGTTACTGTTGTGTGACTACTTCAAAATACGCATCGTAAAATGCGTATAATGTTGATAAGTTAATTATCAGAAGCTGTCTGTGTGTGGCCATGGTCACAAATCAGTATCACATATACGGATCTCGATAGCAAGAAATATTGAAGGGAGCAGGAGTATTTCATTGCTGACACCTACAAAATACTTCACTTTGCCTTTTCTATTTGTATGTGTTCTTCTGAAAATAAGATTTCGTCTTTATTCATTAAGCAGTAGCACTAGTGTAAACTGAAGCTGTCTTGATCAATTATGTCTGTTTATTTCTCCAATGCAATATGCTTTAGTTTCTAAAATTCGCCAAATGTTTTCAGCTTAGCTGCACATTCAAATGAGCGAGTTGGAGATACACTTGTATGACTTGTGTTAGTAAATACAATACTACGTCCAGGGCTTACCAATGATTGTCTTCAAATACTCAGTAACATATTGAATGTATTTCATCTGCTCACACGGAAAGGTATTTGAAATTCATCCACCTTATCTTTATGTTCACGATTCTGTGGCTTAAAACTGTATGCATCAACTGATCAAAAAAATTTACAGGCTCTTGTTATTGAGATAACGTTAATGAACCAAAGTTTTATGCTGGAATTCCAAAATAAACTTTATCTTGCTGGACAAGCAAGGTGATGATATTTGTTACATTTGGTTCCTTTGATAAATTTCGATAGAGAAGGAAAGACCAGTTTTGCAGTATAAAATGATATCATTCTATTTCACAGGTTCTCATCAGCTGCAGACTACCTGAAATTAAAATGGTTATATAGATGATAATAACATACTTAAATGTTTAATTGGTAGTAGAGAAGAAATACTTTTAAACTGACGCATCCAAAATGCAAGCATTACAATTTTTAGTTTAAATTTTCATCATCAATTTATACGCTTTCAAAGTAGAATGAAGAAGGAGAAAAACCAACAAACACAGTTATCTTCTATGTTCACATAGCAACTCAAAAAACAAAAAGTGATAGTAAATATTCCAGGTGAATCTCTGACAGAAGCCAGATTAAGCCTCACTTTACCAAAAGATATCCACAGAGTAGAGTCCAAACTGTTCCTCATAGAATCTAGGTGAAACTAAACGCATTGACGATGTCGAACACAATCATCCTACAAACATCCACAGTAAGCGAAGAGGTTAGTTGACCTCAAAAATTTTCGTTTCCTTTCATATTTCGTTGCTCTATGAATTCACCGCTTTTCATCAAATCAAACTACACGGTTCAAAGTAGAAAAATCATTAAGTCGTTATCTTAAGCATTACTTGGTTATACATGCGAAAAAATTGATTAGGCTCATAAATAAAGAAAACTTTGTTTGAAATTATTTAACACTTCAACATAAGTGTAAAAAGAATCAAAGTTTACAGAATGAAATGGATATATTTACATGATAATTTAGCATTTGTTTAAACGACTCTATAACATTGAGTGTTAGATGGCTTTCGTTTTACAGGTTAGCTGTTCATTTCTTTAGATTTGTCGTTAGTATCGTTTTTTTGTGATTGGTCTCCATATCTCAAAGGCTTCATTCTGCGTGTAATCTTAGGTCTTCGAATTTTATGATATCTTGGTTTATGAGGTTCAATACTTGATGTCAGTGATCATAACATCAGGGAAATGTTAATTTGGAAGAAAATTCTTTTCTGTTATTTTTCATTATTTGTTTTATTGGTTTCCTATGTAATAAATTTTATTAAAATAAAGTGGAACATAAATGAACACGGATTGAAAGAGTTTAATCAAACCGCATTGCTCATTAACATTCTGAATATGTAACATACGTGAGCAGCATTTAGTGGGAGCCTCGTTGTGGTAAATTGAAATGTTTAATTCACTCACTAAGGGTTGCTATGTTTTCATTTAAATATACCGATAGTTACATTAAGAGGAATTTCTTGAATTTTATTATTTGCTTGTTTAATATGGATTCTAGGTAATGTGTGTTTCGTAGGATGTGAAATTGTCATGAAGGCCTCATATGGCATCGCTTAAAATCTTTATGCATGGGACATTCATGTTGAAAAGTGTGACATCACGATCCATGGGTTTCGTGTAAATTCAAAGTTTCGCAGTCTGTAACCATCGCGAACAACAAGCATTTTATGACGGCTTTATCAATTAAGTTGGTATAAATTATCTGTAAATATTATGAATTATGACTTATATTTAATGAATCTATAATTATTCAGGTGAGAGAAATGATTGAATTCGAGTGGCAAGATTATGCAGCAGTCGCGTGTCTGTAAGTCTGAGTTTCTGTTACCTTTCAAATAAAAACTAATGGTAGTAGATGATTGTCCGTACATTTATATCAACTGCTGATTATCTCAAAATTGTAACGTCCAGCCACGGAGAACGAGAGCCATGGACTCAAGTCAGCTAGCGATTGAAATGATAAATCTGATGTCATATGGGTTTCTCTTTACGTATTCATTATTTTATTAGGATATGTGGCGTATTCAAGCGTCATAGTCCATCATATCGCATTAGGGCTATCTATATACTCTGACTCGAGATGCGGATAAAATTACGTAGAAGGTTTATGGCTCATGTGAATATAGTAGGTGTTCTTATGTTCTTTGCACTTGGTCATTGTGTTGCTAGTACTTCAAATTCCACCCGGACGACATCTTCATCTTCGAATGCAACTTGATGTGACAATTTATAATTCTACATGAACAATGTGAGTGTCTCGCATGATCACCTAGATGGTGTTTGTTTATTTCAGAGTATTTTTAATCCTTCTAATCACCTGTATTATTACTAATCATGTCGTTGGACTGATATCTGGGCTTAACACCATGTCACATTGGCTGGGTGACAAGTTGTATCTGTGTCGATATGTCTTTTATTGAGTACTAATCCGCGTACCTATATCTAGAGAATAAAGATACTGTATCAAATGAGTTGCTAACTACAACATGAACAGAAGCAGTGATGACGACATAAAACCCTGCTTTTCAAGACAAACATTGAGCTTCGTGTCGTTAATCAACATTAGCGGACAAACAGTCAATCAGTCAGACTGAAAATGATTCATCAGATTACTGACTAACAGATACTCAAGAAACTGTAACAAAATGAACTTAATTTGGAATGCGATTTTAAAATATTCACTGTAACGAATTCGTTTTGTCTTCAACAAGGTACTGCACCAATGCAAGGATAACGAGTGCATTAATTTGCAACGTTATGTATACTGGGAATAGTTCTGGATTTGTGGGAGATTCTGTCTTACTTATTGCAAACAAATACTCTCAGGAAGATCTAAAACCATCAGTGGATGATGACTGTGAAGCTGTGCGTAAATGAGCAATCATTTCTGTCCGATACTTCATCCAATTTAGAATAGAATCTCTGCGTGATACGTCTAATCATAGAATTTGATATGGAAACATGCACTAACAGTTTCTAACTTTTACACATATATAACTGTTTCTCAGATTTCTGAGCTCATCAAACCTTGTTTCTATTCCCATTTCAGAGCACTGAATCTGCTGCTTATTTTATTGTTGCTTTTCAAATTCAGAACTAAATTATCAGTCGCATTGGTCCTGATAGGAATAATAGTAAGTTTTGAAAAGCATCAATGTTATGAGTTGACTTCATCTACTCATGATCATTTCATGTCTTCTGTGCCAGTTACTTGAAAGTCGAAACCCTTCTTGTAATGAGATTTTCAAACGTAAATACTGTGAAGTGAAGGATTTCCAAGGAAACATTTTTGATCTTTACCATAATCTTTTGTGGCGTATACCATTTACCAAAGTAATGTTAAAATGTTAATTACTTAATACAGAATAAGTAAACATTGTGCTGACCATTGAAAGCTTCGCATATTTTAATGATGAAAATACTATAATCATAGATGGAAGCTCAAATAAACTCGAAGAAGTACATCAAATTTCTTGATTTCGTGGATATTTCACTTCTTGCTTGAATGTTCATTTAAGGGAATTACTTGACCAGTGTCAACGTTTTTTCAGCTTTCGGAGTTTGACCACATGATTCAAATTTCGGCTGCATTCTAACGGTTACTCAGTACTTCAAAATGCATCATCATTCTCCGCGTATAATTCCACTCCAAAAGTAATCATTGTAAGCGTTTTGTAATGAGAAACTTCAATGGGATTTCTTAAGGCTAGCAAATTTGTGTGATTGAATTGAGTCAGCTAATTTGGAGCTAGACATACTGCATTCGTGCATTCCTGTTCTATGGTAGCTTAAACTTCCAATCGTACATCTAAAATTGTGCAACTGAATCCTTGAGGTAATATCAGTTACTTTGGGCATATTGAATTGCTGCGGTGACGGGAGAAAAGAAGCACGAAACGTGGTTCTCCAATTTGGTGCTGATAGTTACTAGTTTTTGAGATAATAATAATTGTTCAGTTCAACTTATTTGAAGCAAACTTTGCTGTTATTTCACATGAAATTGAGATTATACATCAGTTTTATGAAGAAAATATTTTTTATTGCTATTCACCATTTCACCGATGTTTTTACCGATAGGTTCTACTGTGGTCAGCGCAAATCATTCTGATGTGTTGTAACTTCAGACAGCCGTGTTATATTTTAATTGGCTTCGTTATTCTCGAAGACTTCTTGACGATTATCTTCTGCTCCTTAACTAGAAGATTCAAAAAAGGAGTAGCAATTGCAATATTGTGTATTTCAGTGGCTTGTTTTGTGGTTGCTTTATCTACGATTTATGTTGGACGGTTAGGTGTAAGTGAAGTGAAATACCAAGTAAAATTTTCCATCTTCACATTTACTCCTGTAATCATCTCTTGAACTATTGTGATGTGTTTATTTCCCATACGGAATTTCAGTTATTTGCTAGTCTCTATATTCTTGAGGTCAGGCAAGTATACACTGACATATCAGAGGGAATCAGGTTGGAGTGCTTTTCCAGCAATTCAATAATCTCAGTCTATTCGAAAATGATGATGAAAATAATCATTGGTGTGCGACGATTGCATCACATGTTGCTAAGAAAAGTGACGCTGAAGTGTGACATAATGAAAGATTCAGTACTCCCTATTTCGTCGAACTGCTCACCTGAAATTCCCCGCTTTAATACATACACATAATGCAGTCCTGTTCCATTTAGTGGCATTGATTTTATTCCCCAATTATTACGAATTGAAATATGTATTCAATCTCTTAGAATTTTAACTCAAATTCTCATTGTCATTCACTTCAACATATTTCAGCCTATTTCGATTGAGTTGGCCGGTGGCATTTTGAACACTGCAGGTGATTTGGTAAGTTAGCACTAATATCTTCAATTTGTGAAAACGTTTTATCACTCGAACTAAGCAACAGTTAATTGATTTCAAGAAACGAAGAATATTTAAAAGAAAGATTCAATTTACGAGACTTCATGACGTAGGTAGTGAGTCGTTGATTCAGCAGTGGAATGCTCCTTTACCATACACATCGGTCTGATTTCGATTGCTTTCTTCAATGGTAAGCTCAAGAAAGAGCGTAGGTTAGGCGTGCTGCTATCAAACCTACCTCATTTAATTTAAGCATAAATGCTTCTGAAACTTAAACGATAAAGCCTGAACCCCTTCGCTGCATTCGGATAAGCATTTCAACAGTATGATATGGGTAAAATTATTACAACTTTTACACCATATCTCAATCTGGATTGACTAATCACTTTATTCATCATTGTGAAACATGAAAAGCTCTCCACTCAGCAAATCATCATTGGAATTTTAAAAATGCTGTCATATTTGTTTTTGTCTTTTCTTTTAGTTAGCTGTGCTTTTAGCCAGCTTCCTCAAATGACCTGAAAATCGGATGACACTCACGATCATGATTCATGAGCTGTGTTGAAATACATACCATAGTGACGATGTTTTTGATTTAATGTACGACAGCGGACATTTGAAATATTTAATATAACATAATCTTTTTGCACCAAATCTTCCACTTTTATTTCCGTTCAACAAGTTCTTCAGAAGAACACATTTTTGCTGAATTTTTGGTTTCCGTAATAACGATATTGCATGAATCCCGATTTTTTAAGATTGACGATCACTCTGAGTTTCACAAAGCCTCCTATAAAAGATGACACGTACTTAAAATGTCTGGACAGATATCTGGATATAAGTAATCCTTAGACAGTTCAAATATCTGCAAAATATTAATTAGTCTCAGGATGAATTATGTGTAAAATGATACTTTTATGGATGAATATTCAAAATGACTGTTTTGTAGGGTGAACATTCTTTCTAGGATCGTAATTAAGGTAAAGGACAATTGAAATTCTGCAAGTTTCAATGCATATTCGGTCAAGTTACTTCAGTGTATCTCAAAATACACTACTAATATACCTTCACCCACATTGATTTAATAAGCGCAGTCAGCTACACAGATTAAGATAAATTCAAATTCTGCATTCCCTGAGGATCATTTTGACTTTGAATGACTGTTTAAAACTTAAAATCTTCTAGTGGAAACTGCTCGTTAACATTTGACTACCTTCAGATTCGGGTGTCATAATATCTGATCAGAGAGAATTCACTGCTTACTCAAGAAGTTTTACTGTCTACAGTGAGTCCTTTTCATGTTTTATTTTTCCATATTTGAAGAACACAATCAAGGTACTCACAATTGTGGGTACAATTGCGGAACACAAGTCGATGAATATACTAATAAAATAGGGAATCATTGATACAAAAACACTACAGTAAACTAAAACTTGAAAACAGGATATGGAAAGCAATATTTCGCGCTTGAATATGTGTTTGCCATTGAAATTGTGTCCCGTTTTGTGCCAGTTCCATAGTGAGTGTATGTTTGTCAACTTCATTAGACCGTTCAGTAACTGATCTTACAGTTTCCATCAAGTAGACGGATAATAAATGTTTTCTGAATAATCAGTTTGACTTCGCTTTCAATGCACACTGTTTTATGAATGAAATTGAAATTAAAGTGAATTTATCTTTCTACGATGCCAGGGGAAGACAAAACCCTGTGTTTCTCACGAGTTGCTTCTTTAGTTGATGTTTGACATCAAATAAGCTCTGAGGAAGAAACGGTCTCATTCATATCCAAGTGAAGTACAAATGCGATCATAACAATTCCAGGTGAACATATATACACACGTAGGAGACATAAGTCAATTTGATGAAATGCTTCTGATATAATATTGAATTAGATATCACGAACAAAATCATTATGAGTGAAAATTATGAGGAAGGCAGGACAACATAAACGGACCATGTTGATATTCAATTATTGAAAGTATTAAACTGGAAACAAATATGCAGGTGTATGGAATTTTAATAGTGTTCACAGAACCAATAATGAAAATACTAGTGAAAACATAAGAAAGCAGGTCGGTGTACAGCAGACATTTGAAGACGTTATAATGATGCTTGCATAAAAAGCTACTCATGCATGTGACATTTTCAGAATACTGGTTATCTATGGAGGATGATGAGCAGTTAATAATAACTAGTGTATTGTGTTATAATGATCAAGGCATGTTGAGATGTCTCCATATTTTTTTGAAATATCATTTTTACCAAATGGATGACAGAATTAAATAGAGAATTGTAAACAAAAATATTTTCATTGATGAAGTACCATTTTACTGATATTCTGATCAATGTTCACAGAAAGATATCAACCGTCAAGCCTCATAAACTATGGATTCATGAAGTTCTAATATGTAAGATCATACGATGAATACAGACTTTGAAATTCTCAATAATCACACGAAAAAGATACTAGCGATAAATCATAAGGAGTGAACTACTCTAATGGTGATATAATGGCATCGAAGACCAGTAGTTATATGAGTCAAATAAAAAATCAATCAACTATTTACAGATTTATTCAACTCACTCCTTAGATTTTGATTCGTAGTGCTTTGAAGTTGTGGTGAACTGTTTGAAGATACCTTTGACCGAAGTCTTCAGTTCACTTTGTGAAAAACATCATGTAATAATAACAAATTTATTATAATTACAGTACAGTGGTTTTTTCTACAGAAAAACACAAAGTAGTTACCGTTGCGTGTATATTACTGAAATATACTTAATAATTTGTAATATTTTCACAATTAGTATTTATGCTTTTTGATGAAAAACTGTGAATTCGTAGAACAATGGAATATAAATACAATAAATAAATAGTGGTGTTAAACGTGTTCACCTTTGTTTGTACCTCTACGATAATAATTGTTTAAGTTCAATTGATCACTGTGGTAAAAACAGTCAGCTCGTTGAATGTTCAGCGTGAGAACTGGAGTATCTCTTATTCATAATAATAATAATTTGCTTTATTCCAAAACAATACATGTGATACAGAATGGAATTCTCAGCATTTTTACTACAGTATTGCATCCAGTTAGTACATTATCAATAAATAGAATTCTACATAGATTAAGGAAATCTCAGTTCATTATGACAAACAACATATTGGCATATCGATAGCAAAAGCCAAAGTTGAACAGTGTTTGAAGGTGTTTGAAAAGTAGGTGCTATCATATTTACTGGCGTAAGCGGAAGAAAGAAACAAAGCAGCACATAACAGTAGAAAAGAGAGACAAAGAAAATGTTGTACCTATAAATGATATGAGTTGGAAAGACGAGGTCCAGTTGTACTACTGACTATTTAATGAATTATAGGTGACACGCCTAATGCTTTCTTTATCGCACAGAACACGAGCTAAGTAGGGTAAGGTTGAGTTTTTGTACTTGCTGGTGCGAGCATATAATTTTCTATATAGGCTCCTGGTTTTGCCTGATGAGATGCAAGGGGAGAGTTGTGAGTGAAGAAGGTGGTGTGAGTTAGATAAAATGGATTTGGCCCATTTTTCACATGAGTCCATGTGCCTGTTGACCAGAATATCAACAAGCTGGTTAGGTGGCTCGTTGCTTACCCTGCTGACAACCTTTAACATCCTGCGTAATACGTTATAGTCTTTCTTCAGTAGCCCGGGAAAAACGAAGGGGGAACAATACAGAATAATAGGCAGAATGCGAAAGTTAACGAATTGTAGGAGTAAGGGTTGGGTTCGCAATCAAGACTACATAAAATCCACATTTGAAATTTTGGAATTGCCCTTTCGTAAACTGATATTAACCCCTCCTCTAATTTGGCAAAACTACATAATCCCTTTTTTGGAACGAAGTTTTACCGCACAGTGTGCCTGACTAATAATGCGAATTGATAATAAATTCTCTTTTATTTGATCTGTATTTTCATTTGATTGATTAATAAGTAGAGAAATTCAGGGTCTCTGCTGACATGCTGGCTTTTACTTCAAATGTTTTGATGATATCTAGTGATTGTTGTAGTTATTTTGTTTGATGATGACAAGCAGTGGAATCCAGGATGAACACTTCCTATTCAGCACACTTCAGCCGGCTCCTATGACATAGAAGGTAATGCTATAGAGTTTGAAACGATAGGCGCGACGTTCAAAACTATGATCAGTATCCAAAATATAAAAAGGGTGAGCATAACAACTGAATTAAAGATAGCTTGATGTTAAGACGTTTGTGGAAACAAATTTTTGCGTATTTGAACAAATCAGGATAGTATTATGTCATTCTTGATTATTTCGTGGAATATTCTTCACCAGCTACAATCTGCACTACTGAAAAATATACATGGTATTATTGATTTGTCCTAATATGTTCTCCCTTAAAGAGAATAACCGATAGGAACTATTTGTACTAAGAATTTGAAATGATGCGTGTTGATTAGTTAACAGGACGTGACAAGATATACTATTTTTAGGATAATAAACGAGTTGCATGTTCCACTCTTATCCATATTTCGTAACACTTTTCTGTTGAGCTTCGTACTACTTATCAATAAGGAGTAGTATGCTTTTATATGTGGTTCCTCGAAAAGCATAGGTGTTATTCTTCGCTATCGACTTTTATTTAGCCTAGTATACGATTGTTCTCTTTTATGTATGACAATATCTTCTTATATTTAAACAGTGTGTGTTGTATATGCTTTATTTACAGATCACTCATTGTTGAACGGACTTTATTCAAATCCATTTATCTTTTAAATTGAATTTATATTTTCCCGTCGATTGATTGGACCGAAGGGCTCGGTCTCAGTTTGACATGTCGCCTTCTTGTGCAGACGCTCTGACTATGTCTGGGCATGTTATTTTTTATTCCTTCACGTTCCCAGTGGAACATAGGGCCTCAAGCTAGAGGCTTGAAGATTCTGTAGCAGTGTTTTTATTTTTATAGGATGGGGTTGCTAGCCTCATACCCAACCTTCCCTATTTACCAGTCTTACTACTGATTTAGTGGGGTAAAGGAGTGCATCGGCTGGGGACCGAACCCTGGACCGTGTACATGGTCGGCGAGCGTCCTAACCGCTATGCCACCGACGCACAAAGCCAGAATGGCATGTAATTAGAATTTAATTCGTTGGAACATCATCACTCACTGGGGAATGCAGGTACATCCAGTGACGAGTATCAAATAGGACGAACTCCGTATCCTGGAATCCACAGCTAGTTACCATCCACCAATTAAATTCCATTTATTCTTTGTTTGTCATTCTCCCTTTCATTTATGACAGTGGATCCCCATGGATACAGCTCTTATCTGTTTACTAATTTTTCGCAGTGATTGTACCCGCAGATACTTCACAATATGAAGTTTGAATGATATATGTCATTACTGGTGAAACATACACTACCTTGACGATTGAACATAGAAAATAAATTGAGTTCGTTTCAAACACGTTCGCATTCCAGGATGCAGTAATTCCAGGCTTCATTCAAGGAATACAGTCCCTGGGTTTACATCTTCACAAGTGTATTTTCAAAAGGTAGTCATATAACTTACACTGAAATAGATGCAATTCTTCACTCATAGCTTCTGACAGAGCAGTCATACGGAACAGCGGAATACAAATCTCATCTATAGTCTGCGGACATTAGAGCTATTATTCGTTACTTTCAACATTCTTATTCCATACAATCTGAGTTGACGTACACTCTTCGACTGAGTTCTTATTATATTTAGTACAGATATGGGTTTTCATTTCCTCTTGCCATGATATGATCAGTTTTGTAACTTGCGTAATTGGTTTGCTAATATCGGTTATTCAGATTACTTTCTCCGGCTTCACTTCAAAAGAATTTTATTTTACATTTCGTTTTCTCAACCACAAATTACCGGAGTCATCAGTACTTGCATAAATCAATTGGAGAAGAGAGAAAATCATTGTACGAACGTGTTTGGGTAGTGGAGTCAGGAGCACTACAGTACTCAGAGGTATCCTATACTATTATGTATTTTGTATAGGAAAGTTTTGAATAAGAAAACATTCAGAAGACAGTGAATCAGATACATCTACGAGCCTCAGGGTTTGTGTAGACTATAACAAACAGTTGAGAAAGTGACCTAAACGGAAATTTTCGACCGGCTGTTAAAATCACTTTGATTCTCGATACTGTGTAGTTAATACCATCGATGCAATAAATTTGCATAATCAGGCATCTCATATGGTCCGAATTTGACTGATGAAAGTGGTTCAGCAATGTCCTGACACTTTCTAGTCAGTGTAATGAAAGCCGAAGTTCATTTCAAATAATTTCACTTCAGTTTTATCAATTATCAGTTTATAAAGTTAGGGTCAACTAGTCAAGATTTATAAATTGTACGTTAGTTTCTTGGATTCCATATTTGGGACGTCTGTCTATTGTTTTCTTCAAACTATTCAGCTAACACTTCAATTAAAGGTATACCAATGGTTTGCTGCTTTTGTTTGTACAATAATGAAAACAAAATGATAAAGGCAGCTTACTAAGTTTTCCACATATTCGATCGTTTACAAGCTGCTTAGTGAGAAGTAGTTAAGAGCAGGGGACAGCAGGTCAGGTGGGGACAGATACTCACCACGAATGAAACTGTCAAGTGGTTGTCCTATATCGTGAATCGGCAGAATTGAAAATTCATGGACTGGCCACTGGATCTAGTCCCAATGTCTCAGTGGTCTACGAATTCGCCTTATTAACCGAAGGTTATGGGTTAGGACACTGGTGGTTGGTGACAAACTAGGACGAAAACGCCGCCCAGTACTTTAAGGATTTCCAGTGCTTCTCTAAGTGATATCAGATCATGATGAAATCAAGTAGACAGGATCCATGACATATCTTTTGATATCTGACAACTATAAACATGATTTTTTGTCAATACTAAGGTGTTTATTCACTTACATATGTTGACAGACGTGTTGTCTTACACAGAGTGCAGGTCAAATCATTCTCAAAAACTTAACCACGTTAACATGAGAAACATCTTTTTTGTATTCACCTCATCATCAGAATAAGCTGAGTAAAATTTTGTCTATTGTTTGTTTTAAATGTGGGCTATTCTAATGCTGTGGATTTTGAAAATGTTGTGTTGTTGTTTCCACTCTTTTCTATTTCATTTACTGTCTCCTCCTTTTTTCAGTTCGCTTTCAGCTTTCGTGAATGAAGAAATACTGTGCTTATAAATCTTATGGAGAATTTAATATTCCACAAATCACTCTTTCTTATAGAAAGAACATGGTGATACATTCAATAATTTTATATCAGACAAAGGCTTTTTAACAGAGTACTGTGGTCTGTCTCAGCACATTTAAAACTCTTTTATCATGTCCATATTTTGTATTATCAATAGAAATGTGTTACTATGATAATTTATGATAGACTAGAGGTGACGCCTTATTTTTTGAGATATTATAGTGACAGACTTTATTTTGCAAAAGAAGAGAAGTGTGTCCGATGAGCTTTTTAGAAATTTCTTATCAGTTGAAAATTTATACGTCTGAAACTGTCCTGATTCAGCAGACATTTTACAGACAATACTCAGAATAGAAACTTTGTTCTATGGTTTCGACGTAGAAAATGTGTTTATCACATTTAGCTGTCAATCAAATCTGATGTTAAACTTCTATTTGTCTTTTCTTATCATCCATAAGAACATTCTACGTTTGGTATAAATATTCATAAAAATAAGTCCTGCTCACATTTATTCATTTGGATTATAGAGTCATAAGAATGCTATTGAGTTTACTTTTCATTTTATCCACATTGATGATTTATACTGTAAATGCTTCAGGTAAGTTCTACTATTTTTAAAATTTGGTTTTCATTGAATTCAATTTAATTTAAATTCTTTTGTCGTGACCAAAGCAGTGATGTTGATTTAGACATAACTTATTGCAAATATAAACGAAAACTTCTGATAGGATGATCATTATATTTGTTCTTTTGTGTTCCAAGTGGATCAAGTGGGTTTCAAAAGCACATCTGAACTTCATTCTATTCTCTGCTGTCCTCTTTGGCTGGAAACACGATTCCTCAAAGTCGCTCATGTCCTCCTCTCACGATTTCCTTCATTTAACACTCGGGTGACCCACTCGTCGTTTCTCACTAAGTAATTGAGCTCATGTTTTGCAGGCGATGTCGTTCGTTGTCCTATTCAGCGTATGTCCCATTCGTTTATATTTAATTCCGGATATCTATTGAGCGATGAGTTAATGGTTTGTTCGCTTCCAGAGTTTCTCGATGATGGCCCTTTCTCACTGGTCATTTGGTCTCCAATTTATATTCAGCGAAGTTAGCAGCCGTTGATAACGTCTTCAACACCATGTTGGAAATGGTTTTCCTGACGATGGATTCAAGTTTTCCATCGATATTGAAGAATTGATTGACTTAACATTTTTGTTTAAAATATAGACTTTGTTCTTTATGCTCAGTATAGAAGATTTCTCAACTGATTTCAGAGTGATGAAGGTCCTTCTTGCCCTTCCGATTCTGGTTTCGACGTTGTTATCCTTACCGACTGCCTGTATTTTAAATGATGCCCACAGATGAGTGAAGGTCATATCATCTTGAAAATTTCCTCCTTTGGTACCGATTAAAATTGCTTTCTTTGATTATTTGGTTATCTTCATCAACTCCGTCTTCTCTATACTCACTTGAAGTCCAGTTTTAGTTGCATGTCTCTCCTGTCAGTCTGGTGTTTTCCACCTTTAAGTATTTGAATTTGAGTTACACTAGAAATAAGTCGTCTACGAGATCTTGACCTTCTACAATTTTCTCATCGGACCAATGTATAACTGCCCTCTATCTGCCGAAAGCCTGATGAATGTTCCATTCCACCACAATAACGAATACCATAGGAGATAGCAGAAAATTTTGTCTTACATCTGTTTTCACTCCAAATGCTTCTATGTAGATAAATTGACACGTGGATTTTTCATGAGGCTGTTAAGTGAATTTGATAATAACCTGGTGCATTCTATAAAGTTGATACATTTTACAAAATACCTTACAGTCAACGCTGTCAATGGACTTTCATATTCGATTCGCCTTTCCTGAATCCAGGGCATCTTTTGATCCATACAGGATGTACTATTTCACTTCGCGAAAAATGGCAGTTCTTGCAGAGGCATATGTCACCCTTCTTTGACAGCTTGACAAGGTAGTCACTCTTTGATCCAATCGGTACGCATCTTTTCGTTCTTCCCTCCACAATTTTGCAATAATGGTGTGGGCACATCTATCACAGTGTCTAGGTCCGTTTCCAGTGATTTAGAGTGAATTCCGTCTGACTATGCTGCCTTCCCGTCTGGACTTCGAAAGCTTGATGGCATTAACGATTTCTGCTTTCGCTGGAGAATCAGTTTTGTGCCTGCTGTCAGTGATGATGGTATTTCTGGCCGATTCAAGAATCCTGTAAAGTGACTAGTCTATTGTTTTATTTGTCTATGCTCCCGGATAATTAAGTTCCTTTGAGCACTTTTTATTGGTTTCATCATCTCGGTTGATCTCCTCCCGGATAGAGATCTGGTGGTTATCTGATATAATGTTCTGAGATCTCTTCTACCTGCAACCTGGCTGTTTTGAGGCAGTTGCAGACCGGTGTGTCGTAGAATTGTCTTTTATCTCTCCTGGTACTCTTCTTCACTTCTTTATTTAGTGTGCTGTAGATTAAAAGCAGATTCTCTTTCTGTCATCCATCTTTGCACTGGTTAACATTCTGTCAGCTTCCAAGTATCTGTTAAGGGTCATCTGTTGTCGTGCCTTCTATTTCTTCCTGGAAGAGATGTACACGTTTCCCTGAACACCATCAGAGGGAGTTTCCTTGTTCATCGAATCAATTTTCATCAGTGATGCAACGTGGTGAATATGAGCTAGGAAAAATCAACCACATCTGTATAATACAGCACAGAAAATCATTGCATCTGTCTCTAGGTTATTTTAAGAGTATACGGAATAAGTCATCCACAAAACAAATGTTACACATTTTGAACAAGTCCCTTAATAATTCGCGAGTTCATTAAAGCATCGAAATCAGAATTAATTAGTAGATGCCTTCTGGTTCAACTTCTACTAATGCCTTAGTATGTAATTCAGTTACTTCCTAATCTCTTTGAAGAAGTAGTACTGTTTTCAAAGAATTGGAGCTGGTTATGGTTTTTTATTGATACCATCACAGTGTCTGATAGCCGTGATATTTTCAGCGACTTCTCACGATGAGACAAATACAAGTTCAAAAATTTATAAAGAACCCTCAAAACTAACGTGACTAAAATAAGAAAATAATAAAGAATTCAAAGTTTCTTCAGGAATGCCAAATGAAAATTGGATGTCAGAGACCTTACGTAGGATTTTCAATGAGACTGAGGTTAGGGTGGCATTTTAACCAACCACCTTTCCCAGAAATAAACTTAGTCAGCTTTAGGACCCAATAGATCCAATCAAGAAAAACAATATAATTTACAAATATTATGTAATAACTTTGTGGTCTATTACATAGTTCAAACTAGTAGATCAGAGTCAACTAGATTATTGGAACATAACAATTTAGCTAGACCTAGTACAGTTGACCTTGATAGTTTAAATAACCTAGAAAAAAGATCAGCATTCGCACTCCATTCACTTTCATATAATCACAAAATAGGTTGTGTGTGACAAAGTGAGAGTAGTACAAATTATTATGGTTAGGTGAAGAGAGAGGTTAACCACTGAAGGGTTGTTTATCTACTTAACAACGAACAAGTGGAATCGGAATGACGCACTGCCTACACCGGAGCCATGAAAAGTGGCAACAAACAACAAGGGGATTTGGTGAGACAGAAATAAAGACAATTAAAGAAAGAAATTGACTAAAATTGATAAAATTATGAGGAATAATTTCTGCTTGAAAGGTCACCCAGTTGGTAATACTGCATCATACTAAAACACTTATATGGCACAAGTCTCTAAAAGGATTATTTGATGAATGAATTTACTGATCCTCAACAATAACTAGTTGTGAGTGCAGAGAATAAGTACGATATATGTCAAATAAATTCTCAGATGGAGCGCTCATCGTGAAAAATTGGTTCTTCTGAAACTTGTGTCAATCAATACCACTTTGAATAACACTACTAGATAACATTTTCAAAAAACGGATGTCCCTTTTGTTTATCACATCATTTAATTAATCAGTGAAAGCCACAGTAAGATGCGATACCTCAGAGTGCAATAGAATCCCATTTGTAAATTAACAGAAAAAACAATGAAAACGTTAACCGAAACGTAGCCAAGTCACATAAGCACAGCTAAAGGCATGTTTTAATGAATTAGTTCTATTTGTAGTTGAAAACAAAAAACTACTTGTGATATTTAAAATTATTACCATATGCAAGACAAGAATAGTAAGTACACCTACTGAAATATCTAAAAATATATAAACACCAGCATATTTATCACACTCTTCATTTTCAAAAGGCCAGTTTAATTTCCCCTGACAGATTCAAGTCAATTATAAATTCTACTTTGGGAGTACAGTGAATAAAGTATGGGACATTTTATTCAAGAGGCATTTTCATACAATCAGGAACGCAATTTATAGGAGGCATAAATATTTGTGCTCTTGCATCGAGGAGTGAGCCTATGTATTATATCAAGAATCGACAATATTTCTGTATTATTCATTTTATCTCGCCATATCTTAACTATATTTTGCACAATCACACATTTTGAAGTCCCACTCTTCGTGATGGCTTAAGTCAAATCGGTTACTAACACATAAAATATCAGTGAATTTAGCATATATCAGAGTTAATTAAAACGATATATTGATCATTACCTTAAAGCATTTATAGACTTTGTTTGAGATACTGAGATCCCCCATCAACTGTCTTCAACCACATTCCATGCAGAACAATAGGATTGGTATCCGTATTCCCATCAGTTTGGTACAGTTAGCAGTCTGATACAATAAATTAAAGCCCTGCGATGAACTAAATTTCATAATGCGATAAACAATACCTAATTTTTTCACTTTATTCCATGTTTTCCATTTTTCGTCTTATTTCACTTTATATTGTCACAACCAAAAGCTGTATTTAGCTCAATCGGCCCTAGTTCACTCATCTTAAAAGACACCTTACTACATGTACCCGGACAAATTCACATATTCATATTTCTGAATGAAGTCATTCCTCCATTCATCTTTTTAATCACATCTGTTTCTAATGATTCTGGGAAACAGTATAAGCAGATATCTATTCCTGGAAATACTTCATCAGACTTTACAAATCCATAATAAAATATTCTTCGCAGACATCTAAAACAAAATGGTTAATAGAATTAAAGTTCAGTCATATGATAATATTAGTAACGTCTGACAACGAGATGTTAGAAAATTCATGTGATTGTGTTTTCTTATCGATATTTTCAGATGTATTTACACAGATTTGAGGTTAAAGATATGCTTATGTAAAGACTATAAGATATCTTTGAATATTTTCTCTCTTCGTGTATCACTGAAGCTAAGATTCATGTTAAGAAAATTCATTGATCTTTATGAAGCTTTTGAACACACAATTATTTAAATATAATCTTCTTTTCATAAAATTTCAATCTACACAATATTATGTAAATACTCACCTCATATCAGTATGTCATTGTGAGTTGAGCATACATTACTCAATTTTGGTCACCTTTTCTTTCATTTATCGACTGTTGATGTTTTTTGAAAATCAAATTCATTTACAGATCATTCCATGAATAGCACGCTCAATCATGAACGTTGTGAATTGACTCTGAGTAACTGAGGTTTTTATTAGAATGCTTATCAATATACAGTATGTTGGAACTGTTTATCAAAGAACGAAGTTGTTGAGTAAATTTCAGAAGTGTGACAGACTTTATGGAGATTTATCAATCAGCGTTGTGAGGTCTGCTTAGAAGTGGACTCTCATTTCAGCTTTTCACAGTGATCAAATGTCATCAAAAATAAGCGTGAAGAGAAACTCCACATATTATTATATATTATACATAAATTAGCCATGACAAATCGAAAGCATAAAAATGGTATTCGAACACACTCCGTTACAATTTGGTTTTTTGCATCAAAAACTCACTAACCTTCAGTGACGCATGAATATTGTGTAATGTAAAAACGTTATTTTGATATTTTTAACTGACAGCTCTAGAACGTAAGTTGAATTATGTAGGATACTTTTTATCTAAATTTGAGCTTCTTGAATGTGGCTTACTCATAACAAAAGCCTTGAGATCCGTGAACGATAAAACATATTATTCAGCCAGTTTACTTACCCAATCCCCACTCTAGCATCAGATTATTATCACTCTGATGATTATAATCATAATTATTATTATCAATATTATTCGACCTCTGGATTGCTTATGGAACATTTGGAACACTCCGACATCCACAGTCTTCTTTCAGCTGACTCCATCACTGACCGCAAGCTTTGATTTCTTCCTAATTTGGTCTCCAACATGTCACACATGGATATCGAACTCGCTGGTTCCCTTTCGAGTTTCACTCGAGAGTCTGGTGTGTTGTTTCATTCAATGGTCTTCTAGGAGTATGTGCAATCCAATAAATGTCATCAGGATATAGAAATGTCCCATTCGGTCAAGCATGTTCATATCAAAATCTCATTTGGAACTCGAAAGCACTTGAAGTTTGTCAGCCGACTAATACTTCAAATCCCCTTAACATTGTTTAATAAACTCAATGAATAAAAACTGTTCAGAAAATACACACAGCTGTTGCAGATAAAAATGGCATAGAAATTCAGATATATTGGGAGAAGTGAAGAGTAATCAGCCTTCGAACATTATGTTCAAACTAAATATTTCAGCAAATAATGAGATCAATTTATCTTCAAATGTCAGGTTCCACAGAGACTGTTGATTCACTTGATTTTCCGATTTCGGTATAACGAGACCTACATTCACTTTTGATATGTCACATTAAAGGCAACGGTAAGTAAACAACTAACCAATTTTAATGTACATTTCTGATGACTATCATAATCACATGAATTGAATGACATAAAATCAGTGTCCTCATCCTTCAAAAGCTAGTGGTTTCAGGTTGTTGAAAAGTGTTAAATTTTTTGAGGAAATACATTTCTAGTATTGGTTTGATAGAGATTTTGTTTAATTGCATGGAGGATTTCATCATGTGCTGACATCAGTTAGAGAACCACTGGAAAACCTGGGAGTACTGGACAGCTGTTTCGTCCTAGTTTGGGACTCTTCACAGTACGCGCCGACCAGTGGCTCAATGGTCTACGAGCTCGCCTTGTAACCAAAAGGACCTGGGTTCGAATCCCGGTGGGTGCGTACTGATGAAGAGTCCCAAACTAGGACGAAACAGCTGTCCAGTACTCCCAGGTTTTCCAGTGATTCTCTAACTGATGTCAGCACATGATGAAATCCTCCATGCAAATACATTTCTCTTGATTCGCCATTCCAAATGAGCTTAGACAACTATAAAACCTACATTGTTGATGAGGAAAAAGATGCTGCTATTCAGATTGATTTGCATGAGCATATGTCTTTCTAAAGCGAACTCAGCAAATATTTTACGGCTTTAACAAATTGTAAAATGCACACCTAATCTCTCAATTTTTGATGAGCAATTATCCTCATGGTTTTTCTCTAGCACTACGAAAGATAAAAGAAACTGTGCTAGTGAATTACACTTGAAACAGCCCGAATCAGTGTCAATGAAATCTAGATCTCTTCACAATATCCTTAGCTTGAGTCGTCCTTGACAAACAGCTCATCAGAGAAATTGATATTTTGTGAACGGATGTTTGAATTTCTACATCAAATCAGTTTTAGACTAAAGATATAGGCTCCTGCCCAACGAGCATTATTTTACTGGTTTTTACTGTGCTTATAAGTGTCGATTGTACGATAAGCTGTTATGCATACACTCATGGCAAATACATCTTTAAAATACCAAACAATAACATCAGTCCACACTTATTAGTAATTTCAGGCTTTATGCTCCTATCACTTATAAGTGTGAACGCTTTTTATTTCAAATCATTTCCAAAACGAAAGATTTCAATGATAAAATGGATTTCGTCACACGTCCTTCACTAAGACAGCTCTAGCATCCTTTCATCATTATATATCGACAATGAATTCTCAACAGTCCGATCCATCTCTATTACATTCGTCACCTCTGCTGGGCAACAGGTTCTCGACTGGTTCGTCCATAAGGTGCTTCTTTCGTTACCCTTTGCAGGTATACGATTTTCTGTATGAAGCAAAGGCAGATGTCGATAGAAGTCTGAAGCCTGAGGAAAACGCTTTCATACCAAATCTGTTTACCTGCCGTGGCAAATATGGCCACTGGTTTCTTCCCATATCAATGAACATTTATGAGGACAAGCCTGGACAGTAGTCAAATAAAATGCTTGTACAGCTGCGATTTATTTATGTGTGTTTATATGATCTAAGGCTTCGATGGCACATCGGTAGAAATATATATATATATATCCAGTCAACTTAATAGAAAGCTTCAGAGGAATACTTGTTATTTCTAACAGTACAAACTAATTACACGAATTATATTTTAAACACGTAAGATTTATTCACACACTACTGAATCTGGATTTGTACTGATCTATAAACATGGATAAATAATGTGTTCATGGAATCGAATGTTCAAAAGGGCATGAGATGGTTTTTAGTTATCGATACAGTGAGATAATACTTACCTCAATAAGAAATTTTCATTAAGTCTATCTGGAGAGCAGAAGATAATAGGGAATGATAAATAAGTTTGCGTTACATCTCAGAGTACATTCATTTTCATAAAATGGGTAATATATAAAGTACTGTTGAGTTTATATTTCAACCACAGGCGAAATCAATGAAGGTGTCAAATCCAGAATGAAGAAGCTGAGACCAACCTCCATCACTGTGAAATCAGTTGAGAAATCTTCCGCACTCATCATAAAGAACAAGAATGTGAATTTCAACAAAATTTTATGTTGGTGAGTTCTTCAATATGGGTGGAAAACTTGATTCCAGCATCAAGACAGTCATTTTGCTGCAAGCTTCTGAAGACTTTGGTCATCCGCTACTACCTTTTCATGGACTTTTACTGAGGATCAAATAGCCAGTGAGAAAAAGTTAATAATATTAATAAGTAACTGTGGAAGCGGACCGATCATTGAATTATTGTGCAAAAATAAGAAGAAGAAAATGGAGACGGATAGGAGACACGCGTATCAGGCAACTGCTAGAGTAGAACCTGAATAAAGCGATTAGTGAATAGTCCGAGGGTGAGATGTAGGAAATCTCGGGAGGACGATTTTAGAGGCTTTAGACAAATAAAGAGGACATTTGAGAATAGGACAAAGCGGAAATGAGTTTTTGAAGCCGAATGATCCATTCGGAACAATATCAATATTAAGTATATGATGATTTATATGCGAGATTTATCTACGTCAAGTTGAATTTTAATGTTTTAATGTCAGTCTTCAATCAGCCCTAAACTTTTTCACGCATTTCATTCCAGTATGTGCATGTAGGTGTAAAATACTGTCATTTATTTGGTAATAGTAATTATAATTTGATTTTTTTTAACTCTGACATACAGCGATATCATCGGAACACCAGTCTAATATTAGAAGATGTAGCTATAAACATGCGATGTTGGGCCTGTGGTGCAGATGTATTCATGAAATAGCCTCACATTTCATGCAGTATGTCTCATGGGACATCTTTGTAAACATTGTTGAGTAATTTCTATGCATGTGGTGATAGCTAAGCTGAATTTCATCAACCAACTTTGTGTAAGTAAGCGTTCTGTGTAAGGGGGTTAGTTCTGTGCAGTCTTTACATTCATAACATACCGTCCGAGATGAAAGTGAGTGAAACCACATTGATGGCCTTGACAAAATTAAAGACATAATATTTGGAATCGAAAGAAATTCTGAGTGTCAATCTGCGAAGTTGTATCGCAAGAAAGACAGATCAACCTTTTTGTCTGAGTTTAAGATATTTCAGAATTTTCCGCATGCAGTTTATATGGGTAAGTTGGAATATCAGTAAAACAAACAAACTTTTGAAAAAATTTCGATTTTTTCGCTTCACCTAACAGGACCTTTTTACTATTCACATTAGTGAGATCATGAATCCTTGATAGCTGTTTGCTTTGTTTATTGTAATCATCGAATCACCACTTAATTTTTATAAGAACATAGAAACATCTGATTAATTCAAAAGTAGGTTTAGAATCTGGTATCATATGGACATTTGTTAATCAACTAAGAGTTCAGTTACTTCACAGGGTTTACTGAACGAATGATTCAGCAGTCTTCATGAAATGATCACATCTGAAATTCCGTTGTTGTGCTTGAAAACGGCATGAGTAAACCAAGGTATATTGATGTGAAGGACAATCAACCTACTAAAATTATGTCTGATCAGTATATTTCTGTAGACCATAGGAATAGTTTATCCTCACACTGTTGCTCAAACGACAAGTTCTTCAAACAGTTTTCAATTTCTAACTATCTCCTGCTCTCGTCATTTGGTCAAAGAAGTTTGGCATTTCATGTTTACTCCTTAAACTCTTCACAAGTTAAGTGATGATAGGAATAATCTAAGGTGACTGCACTTATGCCACATCGATTGATGATATACGTATCTTGTACCTAGATATAAAGATATGAAGGAGCTGGTGACAGAAATCTTAGGACAAACCAAACAAATGAAGATTCAGGACTTTAAAAAGTGGCGTGAACACTTAATAAGTAATTGTAAGGTGCTGACTTCACATATGTGTTTTGTTGTAACACAAACTATTGGGATATGATAGACAAATTAAGACTATCAGAAACAAACACCACTTTTCTGTAAATAAATGACTTCATATGCAGTTTTTAATATAACCAAATCAAGATAAAGATATCAGTAAGTAGACCTCTAATATTATTCTTGTTTGCTTTAGTTCCTAGAGGAACATAGGGCTTTAGCAGCACGTCTCTACTGTGTCCTGTTCTTTATATGCGTGGGGATCGAACCTCGACATGTGCATGATCGGCGAGATCTATCCGCTGTGCCACCGACGCACGCCCGACTAATGTTTTCATCCAGCCCTACTTCTGCCCACATTCCTTCGTCTGCCCCTTGCGTATCGTCATGTCATTCTCTTATTGACGACCAACTCGTCACTTCCCATTCGGGTTCCACTCGACCGATGGCCTGTCGTGTGATGTCACTTCATGATGGTTTGTTTTCTCAGAGTATCACCAGAACACCTTCACTTGTTTCTGCATATTTGTTGTACGACTGCTTCCTGCTGAATTGGTTCGCTCCCAGAGATCCCCCACTGTTGCTGACCTCTTCTGGCCGGCCATCTGACCTTGAATATTGAGTGAAGACATCTGTTGATGAAGGTCTGTAGTTTGTTCGAAGTGCTCATCGGCACCAAGTCTCTGATCCATAAAGTAAGTAGCACTGACTTCACATTGGAGTGAACATTCCGCACCTTATTTTTCATACTGACTACTACTGACCTCCACACAGACTTAAGGGAAATGAAAGCATTGCTTGCTTTCACTATCCTCGCTTTGATATCCTCATCAGTTCCGTCCGCCTGTAGTTGATGCGCTGCTTCCCGGTTAAGTGGGTAGGTAAAGGAGGTCGCTTCTTTCAGATTGCTCCACTTTATGATGATTGATATCTGTGGTTGTTTCTGTTGCTGTTGGCCAGGAATCCTCATCACCTCTGTTTTCTCTATGTTCACCTGAAATCCTATCTTAGATACTTCTTCTATCGACAACTTGTTGCTTTTCACTTCCATATTTTCCACTTTGTGGCAAATCGGCTATGTATCATTTGGGAAAGTTTGTGTCTTTTTTGTATCTATCTCCTCGCTGCCCGCTTTGTGTCACATTATCTCGTCAACCGCAATCAGGAGAATCATTGAAGATAGTAGGCAGCCAACTTATCCTACTTCGGTCTTCATTTCTAGTGATTCCATGAGTTACCTGTTGTGGATCACTTGTGGATTACCTCTAAATAAAAGGATATTTACATATGTATATCTGATGACTCTTATTATCACATTGATTGAATTACTTGGCATCATTTTGTGTGTCATTTAGAGGACGGAAATTTGAAATTGTCAGCCAATATTTTTTCCAGTGGACTACATTGCTCCTGTTTCACGATTCCGGTTGAGCCTAAACAAGTATAAAACCTTTCAGTGATGGTTGAACACACTGTTTCTCGGAGTCGGCTTCAAGGTGGTTTCTTATTGCCATGGCAGTGTGCACTACCATCACAACACTGATGCGAATGTCTTGAAGTCACAAATATCATGAAAGTGATCTCCCTATTCATTCTGAGTGCCACATTATAAGATGCACACAAAAACCTTGAGTTTTTTGCAGGTATTCACCATTGCAATGTCTTTATAGGACTGGTGTGTGTGTCGATATTTGGTCTGTTAGTTGATTTTGTCTAATTCAAATACAGTCGATATTTGAACAATCTGCAGACTGAACACAACGTCGTTTTGCTGGACCAGTCTATAGAAATTATTATCTGATTTTAGTCGGCGCTTATTTAGAATGGAGGAAGAGTGCCGTCATGAATCCACCCAATGAAACGCAAACTTTATCACTTACCACTAATATTTCTGTTGCCGGTTTCTATCTTAGAACATCCTTTTCCACAGCGGTCCCCAGATCAAATCAGCGAAACTCGAAAATGTTTGCTTTCAAAATGACATGGGGTGCACACTGTTATCACAGTTTTATCCACAATCCAACGGCCACTCGGAAAGAATTTGTGCATGCCCTCAAAAGGACTATGTGAAAAAGAGATTTGAGATGAACATAGTCAGATGCTATTCAGAACATCCTGTTTATATTTAGGCCAACACCACTAGAAATGATACTAAATAACTAAATGTCAACAGAAACACTGATGAGAAGGAAGCTGCCAAGCGTAAACGACGTTTTAACACCTAATCCGCCCTTCTGCATGAGAACATCTGCTTTTGCTGGAGATCAAACAACAAGACTCGTTTAATAGATAGAAGTGGTCATTGGAAGACTTGGTAATCTTATGTATGATGTCTCAGTCAGGAAGAAAGAAGTAGACATGACATCAAAATGAACCGTGACTTTGTTCATCTCCCAACAATGAGAAAACAGTGAATGGATTCACACTAGATATACTACTCTATACATTCGGAATACAAGTAAAAAGAAGCTAAAAACCTGTTGATATACCATTGTAACAATGAACGATTTTATCGACATTGGTCAGTAGATCGCAGGAAACAGTCAGAGTGCCTCCATGTCGACTGCGGGCAATCCGATAACAAGAAGGAGGAAGGTGATACGAGATTCTTTTGTTATTCTGTCAGGCGCTTTTGTCTGTTAGATTTTGACAAAAATAAGTACTCTTTCTCATGCTCTTTGTGTGATCTCTTCATCCGAAATCATCACCGTTTTACAAGTCTTGCGATTTGTTACCGAGCAATCAATTTAGGTAAATATGAGGAGACACTGAAGATGCTGAAAACGACAATTCTGGAAGTGCATTACTTCTACAAGAAAAGTATATTCGAAACCAGGATTTCTGACTGTATTTGAAGCATGAATATTTTTTTATCAGCCGGTCAAATTTACTCAAAATGTCTTTGATTTTGCTTTCAATATATTCATATATTATAGTGTTGACTAAATTCAAAGACAAAAAATCAAATGATAAAGAAATTCAGAGAGAAGGCACAAATGATTCCCACAACAGATCAATGTAGCTTTCACAGAAAGTTTACATTTTGCCAACTACACACCCCAAAATAATTATTACCGATGGAATTTTGAAGAAATTATATTGTAAACAGAACATTTATATTTCAGAATTCCATGAAATTTCTCCTAAATTTATGAATCCGAAACTTGATGTTTTCCCATTTATTTCAAATATATTTATCTGTCCTTCAGGGGGTGATGAGAGTGAGCTTCAAACACTATTACTCTGTCGTGATCAGTTACTGTTCCTCAATGATGTTAACTAGAATTATTCTGAAGGCAGGCTAATCAATTTTTAACACCAGATTCATTCAGTGTTCATTTAGTTCATGTGGACACAGTCATTACCTGGATCAGATTAATTTACTGAAAAATAATAAACACTAATTTTCTTGCTGAAACTTTGTATAAGACATCATTGAGAACATAAAAGTTCTCCTGATAAAAAATCACAATAATAAAGCACAATAGATTTTTGATACACCATCGTGTTAACTAGTATCAATTTTGTTAGTAACTGTCATTTTTCTACCTTGAAGTGTTCGTGAATATGCAAGCAGTATCAAAGAACTAAACCGGAAAATGTTTGATGTATTTGGCCTCAAATGATTTGGCTAAATAATATGTCATACGTATTAGATATGAAGTCAAGTCAAGGAAAATAAATAGCCATACAGTATGAAATCAAGAGAGATCAGTGGGAAGTAACTGGATTTCGAATGAAAATTCATGTCACCACAATCGTTTATATTTACCTAAGTTAATGCCTCCATTAATTTCTATCTAAGGAGAATCATTATAAAACTTGAAGGTTTGCAATTAAGCGAAATCCCGCTGTCGTGCGCTTCATCCAAAGTGTTCATCCTACTTCGAACATATAATTCAATCATCAGTAGCTTTTGAGCATTTATTCGTAAATAGTGTCAACAGTCATCTGAGAAAATCGTTTTTCCTTGAGATTCGAGACTGCGTTATATTATCTTGAAGACTACTACTTGAAAATCAGGTTACTTTATTTCAACATTTGTAACTGTGTTGCTAAGTCATGTCAATGTATAATGAAGTGAGTTCGTTTTTTAACTGAATCAGTCACCCCAGGTAAGTTTGTATAATCCAATTGATAATTATATAGCTGAGATTTAAAGCATAGATTTTATTGCACTATTCTGTGCATACACATTTCAGCATTGAGAGAATATGACAACCAGTGAAATATTAGGTAAACCGTTAAATGTGGTCGAAAAAGAAAGAACGAAAGAAACGGAACTTATGATGACAAAGAACTGTGGATAATTGTCCACAAGTTTTCGAATCATACTGAAAACTCCCTTATTTATTGTGAACATTTTATAACTAACTTTCATGAGGCATTTGCACAAAGTAGGTAATTATTTCCATCAATTTCATTTTGAGTGAAAGACAAGGTTTCAAGAGGTCACGATATGACTCAAAACCCCCAAATACTGGAAATACATTCAGCTAGGAGAGTAACATGATGCATCAATTAACTGGTGAACAGTTTCGTTGTAATAATCACAGGTCGCTGGCTCTTGAAGTACAAATGATGGAAACATACTCAGTGATGTTATTTTCTGTCCACTAGACTTTCCTGCCAGTTGCAATCATAAGTGTTGGAGGACAAGAAGAAGCTTGTTAGATACTGTAGAACATGTCTACAACTTCCGATCAATATGACAATAAATCAGTCTTTCAGAGTTCATTCACTGATTGGTGCATATTTAACTGTATTGAATTCATGTAGTATTAATTAACTGAGATTTTGTAGAATTATGTTTTCAACAGTAGAAATGCATTTCTCATACTTTGTTGTCAATCGTAACATTTTGTATTCCTCAGAAATGAATAAAAATAGTTTAAAAATTCCGTTAATTCATTTGAAACAAAATCTGTCGTTACTAATTGATGATGAGTCGTCAAATCTCAGATAACTTTGTCTTTTATCAAGAAAATATTTGTAGTCGGCTGTTTGGTGAGGTGATTGCAACAGTGAAGTTCAAACACCAAATCATGAATTAGAAGGAACATTATATTATTATATTTCTTCCTTTACGCCAGTTTTTATAGAAACGGCATGTTTGTACATTTGTCTAGAAGTTTTGAGTACGTTTCAGTTTTATATATGCTGAATGTGAAATTTGTTACACAGTGGATAACAATGCAAGCAATGAAGGTTCCTATTTCCTAAGGATTCTCACATTCTTTTAATTATTTTTACATTTTTCATGGCTTTATTTAGAAAATGATATAAATGATGATGCAGTATCTACTTAGGGATCAAAAGGCATTGGCCTACGTATCTCAATATAGGACAGGCTATGGAAATGACTACATCATTTTTGAATTGTACATTTCCAAACTAATTTCTTTGAAAAACTGTCATATATTGAGATGGATAGAGGTGCATAACCAACCGCACGAATCATATGTTGCATAGATTGATCAAATTGATGCAGTCACCAATTTCATAGACATTTTCTAGCATTTAAAAAGAAGGTCAAAACATACTAAGGGAAAAATAACGTGTTAAGGACTACATGCATACCACGCAAATTAATTTGTTGGGTACGCATTATGATAATATATCTAAAGTCAACCGATACGCCTTTATTCTTCATACTCACTCAGTAGTCCACAGTTGCTGTGAAACATAATTCATACAACAATGATTAAGATAATCATGTTTTCAGAATGTTTTATATCAGTGATTTAACCATATAAGTCACGAGATACTTTATTTTTCTATTTCATTCTTTAATTCAAATGCCTTCTGTTCTCAGGTGATATAAGTAAGTAGGATAACAGCAAAAATCTGAGTAAAATCCACTTTCAAACAATTCGGAGAATTGGAATAAAATGTCGAAAATGTGCTAATAAATTGCTTTCAAAATGATTCACACACAACATTTAATTGTTAACTAAATCACATCATTGTCCGAAGTCCTAATCATAAGTGAAAATATTCACCGAATTTTTGAAACCATTCGGTAATTACTGTCGCTGGTAGTGAAACTGATTAACTCTTCAAATAATTACGCTAAATTACAGCAGAGAATATATTTACTCAAAGCAAATTCAATTTTAAAGCTTCTCAACTGTGCAAATCACACGGCATTCCCATGGAAATTTCTAAAAGTTTGGGTTTCGTCTACAATGGTTGTTAATTTCCTACTGAATGGAAGACAAATTTCTCTACCTTGGAATCTCTTGCAGGCCTTATTTTCTGGTAGCAAGTAAAGGTTCAACCATTGCGATAAGGAGTAAGTTGAGAACTTTCGTTCACATGCTTATTCGATCATTCTGGTCTTTACAGTTAAACACTGTGAGTCATATATTACTTCACTACATTGTTCTTATTTTGGTCACCTAAGGACGCGTGGACACCAAATATCTGTCCCAGAAACTATCATAATTGTTATTATATTTTCTAAGATGTTTTTGACGCAGATATACTCTTTGAACAGCTTCAAAGTCACTTGTAACTCAATAAAACACAATTCGAATGATTATCGTACATGTTTTACATCTCTATACCCTGACGGATATACGAAATAAATCTTTTCAAAGCTGCATTCTAATAAAGTCTGAAATCAGTTTTCACCACATTTTGTCACCATGATTTTTATAATTACTGCCTCATTACAACTTATCTCTGAATCTTGTATATAATTTTGAAGATTTCAAATATGGGGAGAGAGTTTGTGGAAATAAATATTTTGCTATTCCTAGTCATGTATTGCAGTTACACAATGCAACTATTAGCTATAAACATTTGAAATCAGTGTGGTTAATAGCATCAAAGTTGAAAAATGAATGGATAAGTTCGTTAAAACAAGCGGTTATTATAACTGTGAAAGTAGAAATTTTACCTTCATATGAGTGTTTATATAACAAAAGGAGTCCGTCATTGTGAGTAGAATGTGGTATATATGCACATCTATGAGGGTAGGGGGTCTACCTACTATCTCATAATGTCTCATGGCAGATTCAGAAGCTTTGCTTGAGAGGTGTGAGTCAGTATGATTGTAGCCATAAGGATAAAGGTGATGGTACAAATAAAAATAATGTTGAAAATCAAAACACATGACTCAACGAAGAGACTCGTTTCAACGACATTATCACGACACGAGTTTTGTCCAAGAGGGTGCAAGAACACTATCCTGCATGGTTACAAAAAGAAGGAAGTGGAGCAATAAGAAGCGCAATCATTGAACATATGGTCGATAATGATCACCCTATCTCTATAGCCTCCACCTTCAAAGTCATCTACAAGGTAAAGAGTAATTTACTCAAATCCCTACGTACCCGACTCATCTGTATTACTGAAGCTTTGGCTATCGAAACAGAAAAGCCAGATCTCTGTGTACAGAAGAAGTTCGTTCAACCCCTCCAACTTTCATGGTCTTAATCACTCTGTGCTAAAGTATGGTAATCCCCAATCATATTTTAGCTCTAGCGACTTTTCATTTTTTCATTTTGTATATTCAATATATAGTCTTTTCCTTATTACGTCAATTGTTACTATTACTACTCTCACTTTTAACTGTCCCCGGTATTATTTCACTTGTTCCACTTGTTGTTCTAAATCAATTCTTTTATGCAACATTAAATTATATGCTATTAAATTTCACACAATATTACGTAACGTTTTTATTTTATTCGATCTGTCTACTAATCTTATAATTGCACACCTTTTTCAAGTTCTATCCATCCTATGAACTATTTTAAATATGACATTAATTTGCTTTGCCACTTGACATTTAACTACGATTATAATCACAAACATTTTAGTTTTAATTGCATTTCATATTGTTATTATTATTTTATGCATTCACACCTATGTTTTTTTCCCTCACCGGATATAACCATATATATTTACGATTGTACAGCTTGATGATAAATTCGTTGAAAAGAGTCTCTTCGCTGAATCATTTGTTTTGATTTTCTATATGTTACAATGGGAATTTTCCATGATTTAAAAAATAATATTTACAGGTATCCAGTGTCACCTTGAAAGAATGCTGGTCTGGGTTGGTTTGAGGATTGGAGCTCAAAAGGTGACGTGACTGAACAAACTTTCCTTAACGCATAATTTAGGTTAACTTATCCTGATATCGACTGTTTCAGCAATCGGGTGTGTGCGAACCTAGAGAACTTAAGTGACATCTCATGAAGAATGACAAAGAATGGTTGCGCAGTTGGGGATAATAAAAACAGACAGTACATTTATTTTCCACGAAATTTTAATGTGTAATAAGAACTTATGTGTACCATATCTTCTGTAAATATTCTGCTTTCTGTAGTTGAAAGTGAGTTGAAATTTCTATGAAATCTCTTTTTTTATTAAAACAGTATATGACACTATCAAGATACCGTTTCTAATACTATTCGGAATCACGCTAGTAGTTGACAATAGTTTGAAATAATATAAACTTGGTCATGAGCAGAATTTATCACGTGAGGCCGAGGGTACTACCAGCAGATGGAGGTAGACTGGGTAAACTCACCTGTTGATTTAAATTCACCCTGAGCTGTTTGGGCAATGAGTGCACATTTTCACTGTGACATAATGTTCATGAAACTGAGGAAGAAGAGTTCTTTTCATGAACAGTTAAGTGTTCACTGGAAAACAAATGCTCATGCTTAAAGATGAATAATTTAGAAATATATATACCTCGAAATGAGAAACGTACAAATTCTGTTTTCAATATATCTGTATCTGATATTCTATTTTTGCTTGAACTGTATGACTCATTGAACTTTTGTCCCCAATTTTTCAAAAACAGTAGTTGCTAATTCAGGTGTTTAGAAAGACATGTATAATATATTTGTTCTGCTTTATGCATTTAAAGTACGGAACTAAATGTTATTTGCTGAAGGTGGAGAAGAATTCTAGCACTGTTTTGTGGAATACAACCTCAGCAAGAAATTGTTCTCGTAACTTCATCGACTTATTGAAACTGTGTCGCACTCTTGCATATCCAATAAGCCCACATAATATGCAGTTAACTAAGTTTGGACGATTTTGATACAGTAGATATTTCGGAAATTCCATATTGAACGATGAATTCATTATCGATTTATTCAGCTGAACTTAGTGAGTGAGAAATTTTTAGATTTCACAAACTTCAGAATCAATCAAGTGCCATGAAAAAGAAATAAGAAATTATAGTAAGGTAGAGTAAAAGAATCTCAGTTCACTTGGGAAGCAGAAATTTTATAGGAGTCAAACAGTTTTATCCTCATTGTGTCTTTGAAAGCCGATTTCATGCTCGTGAATCAGCGTTCTCACAGTATAAATGCTTGAAGACTGACGTAGAATGATATGTCTTTCATGCAGGAAGGTTATCACTGTTTCTAATCCTGTACTAACGACACACGCACTGCGAACAAAGGTGAAATATTTTGTTATTTCATCAACAGGCCACGTAGAAATCTGTGTAGATCAAATTATATATTTATCAGAGTTTTTCAATCCTTCACCTGCCATTATCACTTGTTTTTCAATGAATTAAGCAAGGCAACATTTAGCTATTAATTGGCGAGTCATTGAGTCAATGGTTGCCAACATTTTACTGCGCGATTCACCCGCAGTATCAATAAAGATCATCTTTGACAATGTCTGCTGGTAAGTCAAAGCATTCGATGTCAGAATTATCTTCAAAAGTAAATGACACTGAGAACGTTTAGTTAAATCCGAAAAATGTAACTTTCCTCATGCATTAGGCTGGATTGTCATTCAAACAATATATAATTCCGAGCATAAAAGGAATCCCTTAACTAAGAAATATCAGAGATTATTATACATTTGTTAACTAATTTCTGCCTATTAGTGGCAGATATATGAAGTTAGGTTCCACAGTGACTCGTTTCACTTCCTTAAGGTATTCATCTCTCTCTGCTTTAATGTAATGACTTTGTTTGTTTGTATAATTCATATCATTTATCATTTCAGTTGAGTATTGTAAGTTATTTGAGAACCTTGTTCTGCTTTGACTGGGTTTTATTCAGATACATTCAACTAGAATTGAGGATGCGTTTGATAACTGACTATCCAGTGTATGTATCCAAGTAAATTTACATTCCTCAATCAAATGATTAGATCCAGGTAATTGGTTATAATGTGCGTGTAAATGATCGCAGGTGGGACAGACAACCTGTGTGAAAAACCTACTGTGTATTTCTCGAAATAAATCAACTCTTATCGCGTATGCTGAAAACATGAGAAAATTAACTAGTAGTAATTAGCCTCCTTTAGAAATTTGTTCAAATTATTAATTTAATTCCGTGTGTTCACTGGGCTATAATAGTTACAGATTACTGACAAACGTTATCTTAAAAATACCCAACTTTGGACTTTAGCAAGTAGATAATAACATGGAAGAACATGACACTGCCAAAGAAAACACTAATGGGTTAATTTATACGACGATCCTGAGTTAATTCTTTAAAGTATTGAACTGCTAATTCTAAGCAACTAAATCAGGGATTTTCTTTTAATTTGAAGAGAAATTCTTCAAATATACTTTGAAACTAAACATGGATTGGAGACAGGGACAGCCATTCCTTCGAAGTTTGAAGTTTATGAAAAATTACCTATTGGAAAAGAATATTCATTGAGCTATATCTTTTCAGATAGATGAAACTGAACACTTATGATTGTAAAAGTGTTACAAGGATTTAAATAACTATGATAATTTCAGGACAATTTGTATTAGATTACCAGAAACAGGTTTTCTTCACTGAGACACCAATTCCAAATATCAAATAATCATTCAGATAAATGAAATGTGATTTATGTCGGAGTAAATCCTGCAAGAACAATTAAGTAAAACAAATACGGTCACCTATCTTCCATAATAATTTGTTTACTAGATATGTCACACAGTGAAACATTAGTATTCAATGGACGACAACTTGAACACAGTTCATACTCATATCAATATCACTTGTCTTCTACCTAAATTTACAACCTGGGAATTCATCCCATACTTTGAGTAGTCGGATAACATAGAACAGACACATAATCAGGGTGTGAAGAAAGAGAACCTTCATTCACTAGAAACCTTACTTATTGAATAAGGTAAACACTATTGCCAGACACTGTATCCTTTGCATGTTTACAGAGTTGAGTAAAATGACTTGCACCACTAATCGAAAAAAGTCGCAGCAAATAGCTGAATTAGGTTCATTTTTCTCCAAAGACGAAAATATAAAAGCAGCACCAAAACGTGAGTAGTAGTTAGAATTTATTTCTATAACTACTGTTAGCCAATTAAAAAGCTGATTCTGTCTATTGATTATGAAATAAGTTTAGAAAAATTGCAGAAAATTAAAATTTTTGTGACGTTCACAAGTAAAGAGAATCGCATATTCTGAATAAATTGGCTTTATATTCTGACTATTTCTATTCCTAAATATACAGTTTATTAATTTGCTATCTGACTCGATATGAGCAAAGAAATTATGATAAGCGACTGTAGAGGAATGAAAACAGCCCGTGAAATAATAACAACTCTATCCGGATAGTCCAGTTGTCGTATTTTCCGCTGCATTCATGACGGTTGCAAATGGCTTCTCATATAATGTTTATCGGTATTCAATTCTGCGTGTACTGAAATGCCTCGAAGTCACTTTTTCAAAGTAGATTCTCCGGACCTGTGTTGAGAAAGAGCGGATAAGATTCTTTTTTCTGTCGATAGGATAAAACTGTATAAATCGATCAGCTGTCCTATCAGTGACGATTTCTCGTAAATTGATCTTCTCAAGGACCCATCAGCTTTCTTTATGAGTAGCGCATCAAGGAATGATATCTTTCTTTCATTTTCATTTCCTGAGATGAACCGGATAGCAGGATGACTGTCATTGAATACTTTCATGATGTCATCAAAATCACAGTTCTCGTCTCATATAATCAACATGTCATCTACAAATCTTTTGTAGAAGTTAGGCCCCAATGTAGCATATGTGAAAGTACTGCTCTTCATACAAGCCAACAAGAAATCAGCTATCTACGGATCAAATAGCGAACCTATAGCTTCGCCATCTGTTCGTCTATAAGGATTCCATCTTTCTGTATGGTAATTTCACTTTTAAAGAAAGTGAATATTTAATTTGTATCGACGTATGAGCGCCTTCAGGTATGATGTGGGCATCACTATTTTCACATTCTAAATGCTAATGTAATTGCAAATGAAGCATGCTATTTCATTTAATGGAACATTGGTAAATGGCGAGCAAACATCAAGTGATAACATGCTTTCCTCAGTGACACTAACATCATTCAAGCAATTATTAAATTCAGAATTATCATACAAAGAATAGCTACAGACTTGCCTTCCTAATGGTTCCAAGAATTCTGTCATCCACTTTGTGACATAACGATACAGTTGACATGTCATGTGTTAAGTGAGACAAAGTGATTTAGGTCTCAGCGACACTTTGGTTTCATTTCTTTTGTCTAGTTGATCAAATTTTCAGTATTTTCAGTCAATTGAACTATATAGTATTTAAAGCCACATGGTGACATGAACATTTGAATGGGACTCAAATTATTCGAGGTGTAATTAAAGACGTATTTTTGAGGATGTTTCAGGAATTTTGCAGCTGGTTCAGTCGTCTTTAGTAAATTCTTGAATCTGTAATTGGTGTTATGACATCTGTTTTTTTTCATAGCCACAGTAAGGTAGTCTTCAAATTGTCCACGAACCCCTGATGAAAGTTGGTTAAGCACACATGCTATTCGTGTAATTTTCCATTCTGAGTCATAAAGCCAGGATCGATGTTATAAAACTTACATTGGAAAGAAATGAAATTGGTTTTCTATAGGAGTATCCTGAAAAAGCATATTTGAGGGTTTCGCATCGTCACCATTATTATCCCAATCACATGTCTGGATCTCCTCACCGTCTAGTTGCGAAACAGCCACAGAAAGTCTCAAACATGTCAGACAAAAAAATGTAGGCACTCTGTTCAAGACAACGGAAGTCACTAACCGTATTTAAAATGTGAGAATTTGTGACAAACGCATGTTATCATTCGATTTACAGTCTCTCTTCACAAGCTTTTTACAATGAAGAGACGATATATTTTCCATGCAAGTAATTGGAACACAAGAACTTGAATATTAGAATACCGACTTTGAAGTTAAAAGAACTTCTACTTGATTACACTTTGATCATCCAATTCTCAATAAGTGGTATTATTTACAGACAGCCATATCAATTGTAGGTCCGGTAGTGGCAGGTTTTTCATGGCAAGCTTGGAAAATGGTCTAATGAAATCAACGACGGACAGTTTTTCGTGTACATACGAACATTGATGATACCTTTTATCATATGTGAAAACAAATTTGAACTAAATAATGTCTTCCACGTTTTAAATAGCTGCCTCCCAGACACTTAATTTACAAATGAATTGTAAACCGGAAAGAAAACCTGTTACCTGGGCATTTGATTAATAAATAAACACTGACTGGTCTATGAGCAGGTAATTATGTAGAACACTTACGTGAGACGACCTGTTGACAATTTTTCAGGGTTGAGTACCTTTATTTTAAACAGAAGCTATTGATATCCCTCACGACCAAGATCAAAAGAATCTGAAACCCTGAATCAGTTGATGAAGAGAGTCACTATTTTGAGGAAGACAATATTTAGTTACAGATTACGCCACGTAAAGCCCGAAACAAATAAAGAACACCGCGTTTCTATGACAAAGAAGATGCAATGCATGAATGTAACATTCAAAGTTGACCCGCTGGCAGACACCCTGAAGAAGAGAATGCCTAACGCCTTGAAAAGAACATTTTTTCCTTCACATTTCTATTAGTATTCTCATGCCAGCCACTGTTTTCAACAACTCTCAGGGTGAACTATCGCATTTGACCACTTCACTTAATAACATAGATCGAGTTGATTTGATGCGTGTTTTGTCTGAAACAGTCAAAGAACGTTATCCCGCCTGGCTGCAAAAAGGTTTGCAACATTTTTACTAATATATCACTTCTTTAAGAGCCAGGTGGTAAGTGAAAGTTTAGATACAATTCTGCTATTTCTAAGAAACAAAGTCAAAGCCAATTAATCTTTCTTCATTATGAAATTAGTCTTGAAGAAGTCCTGAAAATTTAATTTTGCCTGACGTGTACAAATAGAGAATTGTATATTCTGAATAAGTTGGCTCGTGTTCTTATGGTTATTATCTCTCTCAATTTAAAGTTTAATAACGTTTCATTTGATACGACTTGAGCATTCGAGCGAAATTTTACCATCTTATGTTGGTTTACATATTATTAAAATGCATCAAGTGAAACGCGTGTTTATATCTATTTTTCTTCGAAGATGTTGACCACCATACAATGCATTCGTGAATACATAAGAAATAGGTTAAAAAACACACGAAATTATCTGATTTTGGGAATACGAAGACAATGAAAAGCAGCACTAAGATTACCAAGACAATAAGGGATCAAAATTGAAGTAATAATGAAGGAGTAGAAGAATAAAAGAATTTAATAAAGTAATGGTGATTCTATGCAGAAAGTATTAGACAAGACTTTGAGATAACTTTAAACTCTATCGGTGTCAAATGTCTTGAAATCAAGTTGAAGACGTTTATGATTATAAATGTATGTATGGGCTGACAGTCAGAGAATCAAATGTAAAGGGATAGTTCGTGTAACGTCAGGTGTACAATTGCTTTGAAGTCTTTTATAACAGGAGCAGAAAATCGAAAATTATGTGAACCAGTGTGCGTGTTATTAGAAGATATGTATGAAACCAAAGTAATTGTGTTTGAAGTTTCGTATGGAAATCTGAAGCCCTATGCCATATACAAATATGGATGGCATTTTAGCTGCTGCAGGTGAGTTGTTGAATAAATCTCCGAAAGCGTTTTTCATATTCATTCGAAAGATTATCGAAGGTTTTTCATTTTGACTAATCATGCGCCCAATGACAACAGTTCTTCAGACGATTAGAATTAACTGAACCCTTATTCAGCGCAAGCAATGGTTTATCTCATGGTAACTCCTCCAGGAGATTATGTGTGAATCCTCTAATAATGATAGGTTATAACTCCAAGAAAATTTTAACATCAATAAAGCAAAGTGAAGTCGGCTGACATTTTCGAAAATGTGTCTGAAGGTTGTAATCAAATCCTCTTTGATTTTATTCTTTCAGACCAGGAATTTGCATGTCAGACGGTTGTTCTAGTTTTAAAGGTCAGGTTTTCTGAGCCATATTCTTCATAAAGGTTCACGAAAACATGCGTAAACTAAGGTAAGACAGAAAAAGACAAAAAGTAAATCAAAGGCATTTTCATCTATCAGTTAGTCACAGACAGTAACCAGATATATTTTCACTTATTAGCTTGCAGGGATTTGATTGTTCAGAACTTGAGTTAAGTTGCAGAACACTAGATGTATCTAAGATAAAGTTTCAGCTCCTGTCGAAATAGTGTTCGCTATAGTTTGCCTTTTATTGACATATCCTCCGAGGATTGCAATGTAGTTTTATGATTTGGGCTACAAGGAATCTCAAAATGCGTAATCCTCCACTTATACATGTATGTAGTTGCTCTCATTATATACCAAAAGCGTGAAGTAGTTCTAAATAAATCCTTTAATATTTCGTCTTTATTATAATACTACTGAATCTCGACAGTGTGGACTCTCATTCTAATCAACACTAGTGAGATTATGACATTAACTGAACATCAAATATCTAAAGCAATTTATGAATTCAACAGAACTAATTCGTAAGTGGACTATTTTTCTCTTATACAAATAAAAATTCATCTCTCAAAGCAGTCTAATCTCGATAACAGAATACGCAGTTTAGTGTAACATGTTCTGCGGTATTTTATCATGAAAAGAAAATTGTGAAATGGTTATTTCCAAGCTGTTCATCTGAGAGTCAACTGCTCAACTATTGAGGAAACCTCACAGGACGTCTTGTTTTCTGTTATTACCAATGAAAATTGCAGTCTGAAAACGATTTTGACAAATAAATTGATTCTGAGTCATTTTCGCCGTTAGCTGTGTATGATTATAATCATCCTTTTTCTCACTGAAAAACATTCTACAAGAGACAAGATTAATGAACATAACAGGATCACTATCCACCTAAGGGAAAATGAAACACATGACGTTATTACCACAGATATATCTCATGACGAAATATTCCTTAGGATAGTATCCAGACAAAATAAGTTAGCATCTGACTGCAATTTATAATCATGCTTGCAGATTAAGTATCACTGCTGGAGTCAATGCAAACTGTAACCAAAGAATTTCACTGCATGTTTCCTCTACAACTTCAGAACTAAATTGAGTAAATAGTACTTTTTATCAATCTATCAAAAAAGTGAAGACAGATTTACAGAAGTTAGCAGTAAGATACCTACTTGCAATTCAGATAAAAGGCCAGCCGAAAAAAATTAAATATAATACAGAGTGAAACTGAGCACATCGACTCAATGAGGTGAAGTGGATAAGATTCAATAATTATCAAATAAAGAAGCACAGGTTCAGCTACGTTGAATTTGACTAAATCAATCCGTCTTACGTCCCAATGTTACCGATTGAAAATGTTCAAAACAGCAGTCGAAACACAAATCGAAGCTTTTTCACAATCTCTATGAAAGTCAGTCGAAGATGAGTGCACTTAATCAGCTGAAATTTGTTTCAAGCATTCGAAGAAGGAAATCAGAAAGACAATCACAACAGTCAGCTCACAGAAGCTAAAAAATGACTAAAATAAGGCAAATGAAAAAAGCAAAACAACGTGTTTCACTTTCGTCTAGGTGAATAGTGATCCTGCTGTGTTCAATAATCCTGTCTCATATAGAATTTTTTTCAATGAGTAAGATGATGATTATAATTATTCACAGCTCACGTTTAGAAAAGCCACATTGTGAGAAAATGCTTCCTAGAATAAAAAAAATTTGTCAAAATAGATGTACTGATTTCATAGTGAATTATAGCTCAACTGCTTCAGATGTCCATATGTTACTCCGAATATTCCAAGCTATTGTCTTAACACAACCTCAGAGTAGCTGAAGGTATTATTGTTGGAGCTCTTACTAGACAATAATCACTAACAGATTTTTGAGGAAATCGCAGCTGACACATTCGTGAAATCAGTATGAGCAGACTCACGGTCGAATGAATCAAAGTTTCTCTCGCAGTGCACTTTCATTTATTTATCAATTAGATTACTACTGTGGATTTCGCGGGTTTATAAGGTCTAGCTGCTATTAATCGCCATCTAAGAGAATGCATAGAATTTTCTTTATTTTCTTTTTTTACTGTTGAATTACATGTGAATGTACTCATGTACATTTTAAATTGGCTTTCAACCCGCTGCTGTGGAGTTTCAGAAGACGACAGAAATCATATTAGGGGATTTTCTTATCTAGTGTTAACATTTCGTGTAGAATAAAGCAATTATTATCATTGCTATTCTGTAGTGTGTTGCAAAACGGCTCTCTATAAAGCGAATTATTTTTGAATTTATGTTCAGTGGGAAGGATCTTATTGGTAGAAGGGTGTTATAAGGTGAATGGCCCTAAATCACGGCTTTTTTCTTTGGTGAATACTATTCACCATCAATGAATTCACCTGGTATTGAATCTGGCACCAACATTCAGCAAAGCGAGAGCATCGAGTATCACACTCAAACAACATGGAAATGTGCTGATAAAGAATAACGTACAATGGATAATAAAATCCGTTTAATTCGAAACATTCCATAATACAAATTTCATAACTTCCATGAGAGTTTTGTTTGTCAAGTTCTGCAATTACTTTGCACTTTTGGTTTGGCTTTTATCGTTCGTCGCCTTGATTTCACTCTTCCCTAAATCTTATCCAGTTTGAATTGTTTTGCATTAATTTAGAGAACACAAGTAATTCTATATTTTTAAAATGCTTAGCAGTACATACACTAAACAAATAACACTTAGGGAATGATGCAATCATTGTCAGTCACCCGTTATAAAACAAGGCACAAAATATGCTGTGTATCTCACTCTGATTTAATGTATTCACTCACTATCTCAATAAGTGTTTTTCAGTGACCAATTGCTCCCACAACCATTGTTAACAAGGGGAAACATCTCCAATGGACCCTTAAATGCTTTTTGCCTTTTTAAATGTGAGATCATCTAATTATTCATCGAGTCTGGTATAAACGTACAGTGAGTTATTACTATATACAGTGAATTGCAAACACTATTAAACTTTTTATTTATTTAACAGAAGACTTTCGTAAGTGGACTATTTTCCTATTATACAGACGAACATTCACCTCACAGAGCAGTCCAATCATGATGGCAGAATAAGCAGCATATTATAACATATTCTGTTGTATTGTACCATGAAAAGAATTTTTCTAAGGTTATTTCCAAGCTATTCATTTGAAATTCAACGTCTTAACTACTGGATAAACCCCACAGGATGTCATTCTTTCTGTTATTATCAACATAAATTGGAGTCTGAAATTAGTTATGACAGATTAGTTGATAGTGACTCAACGATGTCATCACCCGCTGTTATACGTGATGGATAATGTTTATTTAATGAAATTATAATTACTTTTATATATATGTTTATACTCTAACTGAAAGACAGAGTGAACAAAGTCAGCTTCAAAATCGGAATGCCTCTCTTAAATTCGTCGGGCTAAATTATAATAACTGAATTAGGAAGTTAGGAGATGTTTCTTATTACTTCTCTATTTGAGAGGTAGTCAGTTTATCTGTTAAAGGCGAAAGGTACTCAACATTATTTCTATCCACTCAAATAATTGTTGATATCAACATCTATCTGTACTCTTTATCACTCAAGTGATGGGATGTAAGTTAGTGTTAGATCAGTTGACCGATATTCGTCCACTTACCCTATATCATCTCAATTTGCAGACAGCATTAGTAACGGTTTGTTTAATTATGTCATAACCCTTTAGCCCAGTGAAGATTTTCGAGGAAAATTATTGTATTCTAATGAATCAACGTAAAACTTATAATGATATTAACCGAAGTATGAAACAATTTACTTGCAATAAAGTCTGTTCGCACCTGTAAACTTCGTGAAACACAACTCAGCTAAGGCAGTTTTGGGCCGCTTTATTCCTGTAATCATATTGAATGCATATCAACTATTATCATTCAAGAGGATTATATAGAGTACTGTAAGAAAGCACAAAACTTAATAATTATAATTAAAATTTCCGTAATGACGAGCAGGTTAGCAGAAATTTGTTGAAATTGGTTGAACACAATACTGTGTACCAGCTAAAACCTGTTGGTATGTCGTCATGAGCTCAGTCGCTGGAAAGTCTTTGCTTTTTCACTTCCACCTATTAAGGACTGTAGCAAATATGCGTAGCAGCATATACATGTTGTCAGCTGGAATCTCATTTGTCCTGTCTCACATTATATTTCAGTAAAGGCGAGCCTGCCTAAGACAAGTGAGTAAATTTTATTTGTTTTGTGTTACCATTTCGCTTACAAACATTTGTTAGTCAGAGGAGGCTATAATAAGCTAAGATTGGTTTTCTAGTGAACTATGAATTGTATCAAGCAGTAATAACATGGGGTTATCAGCAGAAACATTTGAAGTGAGATGACATTATGAGACTTCCATTAGGGGTTTGGTAACGAACTTGCATTTGCCGCCATAGCTACGTGAGGATTGAAAGAAGAGTCAGTAAAGTAGCTGCGTTGTATAATTCAACAAAGTTAAGTCTGGAGTGGGGCATTAGATAACATTGTAAGTTGAACGATGATAAGCTGGTCAGTAAAAGAATTCGCTTCGTAATGGATCGCCATAGAAAATACATTAAAACGTGATAATAAACGTGATACTAATAAGTCATAAAAATGATGAAACATAACTTTCAAATTCAATTAAAGTTTTGTATTCACATGCATAAGCTGAAGCCTAGTCTTCATCATAAAAGCGTGAGAGAATAAATCGCTCCAGAAATAGATAAACACGCCTCATGATTTTTGTCAATTAAATGTCGATTTTACTTATATCACAGAATATGGCCACAAAGCCAACATTATTTAAGGAAGCACGTTTTGTGTGTGGCATCGGAAAGAAAGTTCTATCTTCTGCTTGGAATCTTTGATGCTGCGCAAAAGTTGAAGATCGTGTTTCCTGATTTCAATCCCCAGACAAAAATAACTGAGAAGACAAAACTTCCATTCAATAATATGTTGTCTCATTTCGTTCGATTTCCACAATCTCAAGTCTCACAAATGTCACCAAGGTCAATGGAAAAAATACGATAAAATATTGAACTTCGAAGAGTGTCCATCAAATATTTTTGCAGGTTAGACTGGAAATCAGTGGATATTATTATTATTGTATCCTTTAATTCCCAGAGGAACATAGGGCGTCAGCCGTGCTTCTCCATTGCGTTCGGTTCTCTGCTAGAGTCTTCACCTTGCTACAAGTCTGCCCACACGTTTTCATCTCCTCTCCACATGACCTCCTCCAAGTCAGCCTTGCACTGACGACCAAGTCGCCGCTTCCCTTTCGGGTTTCACTCGAGCAATGGCTTGTCTAGTGATGTCACTTGATGGTTTCCTCAGAGTATGACCAGCCAATCCATCTCCATTTTTTTCGGCATATTTGTTTCACAATTGGTCCCTGGTTGGTTCGCTCATTGCCAGAGATCCGTCTCTGTTGCTGATCTTTTCTGGCCGGCCATCTGATCTTGAGTATTGAGCGAAGACAACTGTTAATGAAGGTCTGTAGTTTATCTGAGATGTTCTTTATGACGCGCCAAATCTCTGATCCGTATAGTAGCATTGGCTTCACATTGGAGTTGAAAATGCGGATCTTATTTTTGATGCTGAGTGCTGTTGACCTGCACACAGACTTGAGTGTAGTGAAAGCTTGTCTTGCTTTTCCGATTCTTGCTTTGATATCCTCGTCAGTTCCGTCTTCCTGTAGTTGAAACGATGCTTCCCAGGCAGGTAGGAAAAAGAGGTTGTTTCTTTCAGTTCACAGAAATGAGTGCTATAACAATCATGACTGTGATATTTTCTATGTTGAATACTAATTTATTTTTCTGTTCAAATTTCGGATATTTATAATTTTGCGATGCAAATCCTGAAAACAAAACATCCAGTGATGAATATCTTCTTTGCCTTCAATTTCAGGTGAAGTTTTTTGCGTGGAGTTAGATTCATTGATTTGTCCTAATTTATTAAGTGTGACCCTAGATGTGAACCACCTTTTGTCTTTGCCTATCAACAAGACAAATACTTATAAATGATGTATTGTCACAATTTATCTACAGTTTTTCCACAGCCGCACGACTGACAGAGTATATAGTGTTCAACAAATAATCAAATGTACCAAATAAAAAATAATGAAAAATACTCATTTTGCAATAGGTCGAATTCTCCATGGACAATCGATGCTTATTTATTTCCTCTTCATGTGACTTTTCCAATGTTCTTTAGTATACTACAAACTCTACTAGTTGTTTTGCAGTTTTTATATTAACTGGCTAAGTTTGAGCGTTTAAAATCTACTAGTATTTCAAACCCGTAGGTACCGTTACACTTCCAAATGGAGAGAGTGAGTATCATTTGAACACACGTTTGATTTTTCTGTCCGTGAATTGAGATTTCTTCAAAAATATGTTATTCTTCGATGTGAACACAGAGAACATGAATATCACGCTTGCACTATAATTAGTAATTTGCGCGCAAAATCTTGATACTGTGATATTTAATGTTATAGCTTTTATTTTTCTGTTCGAAATGTGTTATACAGTGATTGAATCTTCCATTTCGTGATATTTCCAGTTCTTAATATGTGATTTGTAACCCGCTTGTATGAGATGGTTCACTTCACTCCACAATCTTCAGTGAATATGATTATTATTTCAGGACAGTTTGTGTTAGAATAACAAAAAGTGTTTTTGTTTCACTGAGACACCAATTCCAAATATCAAATAATCATTCAGATAAATGAAACGTCATTTATGTTGGAGTAAAACATATACGGTCACCCATCTTTCATAATAATTTGTCTACTAGTTACGCCAAACAGTGACACATTAGTATATACTGGACGACGATATAAACACAGTTCACTGTTCATACTCATATAAATATCACTTGTCTTCTACCTAAATTGACAACCCAGGAATTCATCATATACTTTGAGTAGTCTGATAACATAGAACAACCGCGTAATCAAGGATATGGAGAAGGAAAACCATAATTCACTAGATACTTTGCTTATTGAATAAGGTGAACACTATTGTCAGACACTGTATCCTTTGTATTTTTACAGAGTTCAGTAAAATGACTTGTACCACTAGTCGAAAATTTAAAAAAAATAAATTGTAGAAAAATAGCTGATTCAAGTTTCATTTATTGTACAAAGACGAAAAATTAAAAAAAGCACCAAAAGGTGAGTAGTAGATAGGATTTATTTTATAACTACTGGTAGCCAATTAAAAAGCTGATTCTGTCTATTAAGTTGAGAGAAACTACTGAAAATTTAAATTTATCTGTATTTTGCAAGTAAGGAGAATAGCATGTTCTGAAAAAACTGGCTTTATATTCCTACTATTTAATATTCGTAAATATACAGTTTATTAATTTGCTATCTGACGTGATATGAGCAAAGAAATTTTGATAAGCGACTGTAGAGGAATGAAGAAAGCCCGTGAAGTGATGATAACTCCATCCGGATAGTCCAGTTGTCATATTTTCCACTGCATTTAGGAGGGTTGCAAACGGTCTTTTCATATAATGTGTATCAGTTTTTAATTCTGAATGTACTCAAATGACTCGAAGTCCCTTTTTCAACGTACATTCTCCGAAACTGTGTTGAGAAAGAACGGATTACATTCCTTTTTCTGTCGATGAGAACAAAACTGTATAAATTGGTCAGCTGCCCTATCAGTGTCGATTTTCCATAAATAGATCTTCTCAAGGACGCATCAGCTTTTCTTATGGGTTGCACATTGTAGAATGATACGTTTCTTTCATTTTCATTTCCTGAGGTGAACCGGATAGCAGGATGACTGTCATTGAATACTTTCATGATGTCATCAAAATCACAGTTCCCTTTCCATATGAATCAACATGTCATCCACGCATATTTTGTAGAAGTCCTACACACTTTAAATAGCTGTCTCTCAGACACTTAGTTTACAAATGAAATGGAAACCGGAAAGAAAACCATCTTCCCGAGCATTCGATTAATAAATTAACACTGACTGGGCTATGAACAGGTCTTTGTGTAGTAAGCTTACGAGAGACGACCTGGTGACAATTTTTCAGAATTGACTACTTTTATTTTAAACAGAAGCTATTGATATCCTTTATGACTAAGATCAAAAGAATGTGAAACTTTGAATCAGTTGATGAATAGAGTAACTATTCTGAGAAAGACACTACTTGATAATAGCTAACCATACACCTTGTAGATGAACATGTAAAGGCCAAAACAGATAAAAATACGCAGCATTTCTCTGACAAAGAAGATGCGATGCATGAATGCAACATTCAAAGTTTACCCGCTGGCGGACACCCTGAAAAAGAGAGTGTCTAACCCCTTGAAAAGAACATTTTTTCTTTCACATTTCTATTAGTATTCTCATGCCGCTCATTGTTCTTCAACAAGTTCCAGGGTTCGCATTTGACCTCATCTGTGGGTATCAACCACTTCATCTAATAATAAACAGCCAGGAGTTTTGATGCCTGTTCCTCAAAGAGTCGAAGAACATTATCTCACCTGGCTGTGAAAGAGCTTGGAAATCTTTTCACTATCAAATCACTTCTTTCAGGGTCAGGTGGTAAGTTTAAGTTCAAATACAATTCTTTTATATCTAAGAAACAAAGTCAAGGCCAATTCATTTTTATTCATTATGAATTTAGTCTTGAAGAAGCCTGAAAATTCAATTCAATTATTAATTATTATTATTAAATTAATGAAAATTAAATTTTGTGTGACGTGTACAAATAGAGAATTGTAAATTCTAAATAAGTTTGCTTGTGTTCTTATGGTTTTTATCTCTCAAAATTTAGAGTTTAATAACTTTTAAGTCGACATGACGTGAGCATTCTAACGAAATTTTACTAAATAGGTGGTTTTACACATTGATAAAATGCATTAAGTGAAATGCGTCCATATATCTTTTTTATTTGGAGTCATTTATTTGAAGCCTTATGCTTTATACAAATATCGTGTGCATTACAGATACTACAGGTGAGTTGATGATTATTTCTCTGAAGGCATTTTCCATATTCATTCCAAAGATTTTTGAAAATTTTTCATTTTAACTAATCATTTGCCTACTGTCAAAAATTCTCCAGACTTAAGAATTAACTGAACCTTTTTTCAGCTCAAGCAACGGTTTATCTTACAGTAGCTTTCCCAGGAGAGAATGTGTGAACCCTCTAAGAATGATAAGTGATAGCTCCAAGAAAATGTCAACATCAAGAAAGTAAAGTGAAGTCGGCTGATGTTTTTGATAATGTGTCCGAAGGTTTTAATCAAGTCCTCTTTGATTTTTTTCCTTCAGATTAGGAATTTGCATGTTGGACGATTGTTTTTTGTTTTAAAGGTCAGGTTTTCTGAGTCATATTTTCCATAAAGGTTCAAGGAAACATGCGTAAACTAAGGTCAGACGAGAAAAGACCTAAAGTAAATCAAAGGCAATTTCATCGATCAGTTGGTCACAGATAATAACCAGATACATTTCACTTATTATTTTGCGGGGATTAGAGTGTTAAGAACTTGAGTTTAGTTGCAGAACACTATATGTAACTAAGATAAAGTTTCAGCTCCTGTCGAAAAAGCGTTTGCTATAGTTTGCGTTTTATCGACATATCCTCCGAGGATTGCAATATAGTTTTATGATTTGAGCTACCAGGAATCGAAAGAAAAATACCTTACGGGATTACCTTATATCGTGTTAACAATTTTGTGTAGAATAAAGCAACTATTTTCATTGTTATTCTAAAGTATGTTGCAAAATGACTTTCTAAGAGGCGAATAATTTTCGAATTTATGTTCATTGGGAAGGGGCTCATCTTAGGAAGGTTATTGATAGCTGAATGGACCTAAATTACTTCTTTTTCCCCGGTGAATAGTATTCATCAATAATTAATTCACCAGGTACCGAATCTTACATCAACCATTAACGAAGTTAGAGCATCAATTACCACACTGGAACAACATAGAAATAATGCTGATAAAGAATTAGTTGCAAAGTATGAAAAAATGGGTGTTAATCGAAACTTTTATTCGAGTTCTATCAGGTGCTTCAGCTTTTTTGCATTTTGGTGTAGCTCTCATTATTCTTCACCTTTCGTTTAACTCTTCCCTAAATCTTATCCATTTTGAATTGTTTTGCATTACTTTAGAGGACACAAGTAAGCTGGTATATTTTAATGTGCCGTTGTACATACACTAAGCACTTAGGGAATGATGCAGTAATTATACATTAACCATAACAGAACAAGACGCAAAAATATATTGTCTATCTGACTCTGATTTTATGTAATCATTCAATATCTCAATAACAATGTATATCAGTGAATAATTGCTCCTACAATCATTTTTAACAAAAGAAAGTACTTCCGATGGATCCCTTAAAATTCTGTGCCACTTTAAATGTGACTACATCTAATTGTTCAGTGAGCCTGATGTAACAGTTTGCTGCGGCATTACGACATATACTGAATTGCAAACATTACTAAATATCTGAATGAAATTTTGATAATTTAATCCGATTTTTATTAAGATTATAGGTTTCCAGGCCGTAGGTGTTACGAACTTCCTGAAATAATTTGAGCGCCAAGTCAGATTGATTCATTATAAATTATTTAAATTAATCCCAGCGTGTTAAGAAAATCAAAACAAGACTTTTCTGAACGTTTCGCTGTGTAAGCCACAGCTTCTTCAGCAGAATTCAAATCTGCAGGAATGTGTAGAATACTGTTGGAAATGCCAACATTTCAACTGTGTTTATTCCATTGATGACGATCATGTCAGCAGAAAGTTGTTGAAATATGTTGGACAAAATATCGTGTATCACCTAAAACCTGTTGAGATGTCAGGATGACTTCAGCTGCTTGAAAGTCTTCGTTATTTCACCTTCCGGTATTTAAGACTATCGGCAATTCGCGTAACAGCATAGACAATTTCTCAGTTGGAGTCTCATTTTTCCTGTCTCATGCCATATTTCAGTGAAGGATAGTTCACCAAAGACGAGTGAGTACATTTTTCATTCGCCTTCTTAATATGTCAAGTTTCCTCTCACATTTGAGACCAGACATTTTCATTTGTGCGGTTAAAATATGGAGTTATCAGGAGAAAGATTTAAAGTGAGATGATTTCATGAGAATTCCGCCAGTGGCTTGGTTACAAGTTTGCCACTACAGCTACATGAGTATTGAAAGATGAATCACTAAAAGAGCCGGATTATTTAATTCGCAAAAGCTGAAATTGGAATACGACAATAAATAATAATGCCAGTTGAACGACGATCAGAAGGTCAATATCGGACGGGTAAAAAGTGCGTTTCTTAATGGAACGCGAAATTAATGAGTCATAAAATGATGAAACATAACTTTCAAATTCAATCCCTGGTTTACATTCATATGTATAACCTGAAGCTTAGTCTTCATCACAAAAGCATGAGCGAATGAATCTCTTCAGGAATAGATAAACATGCTTCATGTTTTTTATTGACTGTATGTAAGTTTTAAAAATATCAAAGAATATGGTGACAAAGCCAACGTCATTTGAGGAAGCACATTTTGTGTTTAGCATAGAAAAGAGGGTTCTACTTTCTGCTAAGAATCTGTGATGCTATGCAGTAGTTGAAGATAGTGACTCCTAACTTCATTCTTCGGACCGGAAAACACTTAAAACAACAAAAATTCTTTTAACTAATTTGTTATATTATTTCCTTTGATTTCCGCTATCTGAACTCGCACAAATGTCAACAAGCTTGCTGATTGAAATTGTACGATAAAATATCAAACTTTGGAAAGTGTCTATCAAATATATTTACAGCTTAGACTGCAATACAGTGGATATAGGTCACAGATATGAAAGTTATCATAATCAAGTTTCTATTTCCATGAAAGTGACATCTTGGATACTCATTTATTTGTCTGTTCGGATTTCGGATATTTCGACGTTTTGATGCAAATTCTGAAAATAAAGAAATCCAGTGATGGTTATCTTCTGTGCCTCCAAATAAGGTGAAGTCGTTTGCGTAGAGTCAGTTTCATTGGTTTGTCCTAATTTATTTAGTATAAGACCAGGTGTGAAGCACATCATGCTTATGCCCATTTAAACGCAGCATTGAAGAGACAAATATTTATAAATGATGTACTGTCATATTTTATCTACAATATTTCCACAGTCAGCACGACTGACATGGAAAATAGTTTTCAACAAATAAGCAACTGCACTAAATAAGGAGAAATAATGAAAAGTACTCTTATTGCAATAGGTCAAAATTTATATGGATACTAGATGTTTATTTATTTCTTGTTCATGTGTCTTTTCCAGTGTTCTTCAGTATCCTTCAAACTGCATTAGATGTTTTACAGTTTTTATATTAACTAGCTATCATTGAACTCTACGTCTGAGCGACTAAAATCTCTAGGTCTTACAAAAATATTTTGTAACCGCATGTTTTATTCAATTAACTTCAAACCTGTAGGTACCATTACACTTCCAAATGGAAAGAGTAAGTTTCGTTTGAACATACGTTTGATTTTTCTGTCCGTGAATTGAGATTTCTTAGAAAGATCTTATTCCTTGATGTGAATACAGAGAATTTGAATTTCACGCTTACATTTTAATTAGTTATATGTGCGCAAAATCTTGATACTGTGATATTTTGTGATATAGCTTTTATTTTTCTGTTCGAAATGTGTCACACAGTGATTGAATATTCCATTTCGTGATATTTTCAGTTCACAATTTGTGATTTGTGACCCGCTTATATGAGGTGATACACTATGTAACTCCACAAACTTGCACAAAATGCTTCCAACAGTTTTCAACTAACCGAATTCAAATATCCGTATTAATGGTGTTAATGGATTAGGCTTTTCAGAGAAAACGACTTCTCAATAATAGTTGTTACGGTAAAACCGCCATCGTTATAATTAAGTCAAAGTGAAATAAAAGTGGCTGAACTCAACCTTAGAGTTGGTTATATAATGCTAGAAGTTTTCAACTAGCAATGTATTAGCAACTGGGCAAACTGAAAAAGTCAGTGCTGATAGAACTTAACCAAAAATCTGAAATGGTTTATAAGAACACAATAATATTAAACTGAGCAAATAACTTCTCTGATCCCTTAAGTAATATATCATTGTGATCACATCCAAAGTTACTGATACTGGCACTTGGAAAGATCAAGCAACATCATCACCTATAAAAAAATTTATAATAATAGATAAATAGGCTTTTTCGTTTAAGTCTGGCATGAAATTTCCGCATATTACCCATTATCTTAACTATGTGAACTTGATTGACACAAGTCATTTTATTCCATGATAATGTCGTCTGTATTTCGGATCAACGACCCATCAAAATCTTTGGCATCACTGTTAAGCTGCTTGAGAAGTAAGTGGTGACATCAACTCCACAGACTTCAAAAAAGTCATGGCGGGCAATAAGCTAAACTCGACAGTTGTTTTTAGCTCAATATAAAGTAAGATTTAAGACAGCGAATAGGTAAAAAAGTGCATCCTACCATCACTCTTCACAGCATATCCATTGCATCTTTTGTATTAAAACTCACAAGAATACAGATTTAAATTCTACTTTGGAAGAGAAGCAGAACATAGGGAGCCATCTTCATTCAATTTTAAATGTCACACACTACAATATATTCAGGACATTTGTCACTTCCTGATATTTCAACAATATCAATTTTCCTTCAGAGTGGTTATATATACATATATGTAAATGTATATTTGCATTTATAGTGGACCATCGATTCTGGGTATGATTCGAACTCCTACACGTCACTAGATGAGATAGAGTGACTAAAAATGGCAGATAAACACTGCCAGAATCACATCGTAATAAACTGCGGAGAATAGGTGAACAAGGGCTTATATGAGTACTATGTTGTGAGTATTATTTTCTATAGTGTATCAAAATATATTGCCTATCGGAATGAGGTTTCTTAGTTTAAATTTACTTCTGAGGAATTATGTTCGACTCAGCAATGATTTACTTATTTCCAGGTATAACATGTCGTCTCTGATATGGTAGGTTACTGTGAATTAACGCATAAATTTTGTAAAGTAAGATGAGACAGGTGGACAGTTGATCGTTATCATATTATATAAACAATAAAACAAACAGGTGAATAACTTTCCCTGATTGTTGGTTAAACATAAATTTGGTGGCAGCAAATGTGCAAAATGAATCTTCTTAATTCACTAGCAAATTTTAATCCTACCAATATTAACCATCCAGATGAAATCCATGGTCTCGATAAATTAAATGTTCAGTGAGAAGTGTACTGATATAGACTTTGGTTGACTTCCTAGTCTTTGAACATACTACTTTTGCCTATCACGTTCATCAGCATCAAAAAGGGTAGATATGACGCTTATTTCTCGTAAAATCCATAAAGCCAGTCTTAATTCTTCATTCGAATTCACATAATTGAGTTATTACTCTATTTGGCGAAATCTTAACTATGAGGTAGATTGATAATAAATAGTAAATCTGTGGTCATTCTTAGCGATTGAGAATTCTACGTTTAGTTACCAATGGACAACATTCGGTGAGGTAGCTTGCTAAATGGAAATGTCAAACATTTATTACCTTTTATGATTTGAATGAAGCAGGAACAATAGTGTGTCTTCAGAACAAGGTAACACCATCATTTATTTCAGCAGATTATACATCAGCTGCAAAGAAATTATCAATTTCATGTACAGAAACATTCTAATAAACCCACCGATGTTATTTAAAGTCGTAATAAACAGTGTTGAGAAATTAAATGTATATGTCTTACTTCAAGGAAGTTCAGGTTCTAAGAAAAAGAACAACTCGGATACAACGGCAAAAAAAACAGTGAAGCTAAAAGGTGTGCAAGATAGTGAGTAAGTAGTTGATTGAGTAAGAAAGTGCTGAGTTTGACTGATTCATAGAAAAACATGAAACAGAGGAAGTTACACGGAAGAGGGAAGGGCAGGAAGATGACAAATACATTCAGTTACCACGGTGATGGAAGATTCATAACCGCTTCTTTATGAAGAAATAAATTGGGTTTTGGGCGTTTAATAGCGATTGTTTCGGTAAACATGACTAATTTGACTTTTGGTAATATTGAAGGATTTCATGATATCCACACCACGATCCGTATCGACGAAATGTCCGGCTATGACACTACTTCAAATGTTTGTTTCGTTATGACGCAGGCATTTTGTTACGCGTTAAGGGAATCAGTGTGTCCTACTTTCTGTTCTGGCAATGTGACTGCTACGTCAGATATGTGAGAATTTGAATATGCTATTACAGTTGACATCAGAAAGATATCTGTCGAAATTCGACTGCACCAAAGAGCACGTTTTTCGATAAACTGAAACCAACTGATTTGTGGGATTGGACGTTGTCGACTGTTCCTGCAATATTTACACTTTTAAGATCGAAATGAATGAAAGTAGGTTTATTTTTCACTGCGATTTGCTTACCATTTAAACCCTCATACCAGCCAAATAGATTGATGAATGTCTAAGAATGACCGTTGTTTCGGAAAATCTTAGATATAAATGTGATTTCTGGACACTTTATTACGTCTGGAGGACTCTTTCAGCTGACATTATATAACATTGGCAGGTATATTAAAATGGTCCTGTACATACACGTCATACTCCATTTAGGCTGTGTGCAGCTGACGAGAATCTGCTGAAATAAACTTAGGTACCACCTTATTCTGCACATACGGTTGTTTTTGAATCATCCAAATGCATATATCCTGTGACATGTCATCAATGGAAGGTAACATTTCAATGAATCAGGTATCACACCTTTTCTCATTGGTGAGGGATGGAATTTGCCGGTTACTAGTCGAGATTTGGTATTTTGTCATGACGGTAATATCGTCAATATTGGTCACATCTTCAGCATAGGCCTCAGCTTATGGAATGTGAATGATCAACCACATTTTCCTTCACTGATTGAAGACTACAGCGCTTTAAAGGAAATGCGAAATTATTTTTACTATTGACTAGCAAAATTGTAGTGAATAGTACGTGTTCACTGATCGCAGAATAGAGAAAATGTCTATGGCAGAGATTAGGAACCTTCTAAAGAATACATCAACAAGTTCACTTAGGAAATATAATTCCAGCGATGCCATTAACGTAAGCTATCGAAATATTTGCTGTACAAATGGCTGACACTGTTGCATATTTTCAGTTAGTAATATATTCTGTTGACCATCAGACCCATTATTAATCAGATTAAATGTGTGTTAAAAATTACAGTGAGTAAACTGACGCGATAAAACAACCTTCCTAGCAGAATCAACAAAGTTATCGTACTGCAACATTAGTAGCTAAGTTAACAGTTAAATTCATTTGCTTCTCATACAAGATTCAACATTACAATCAGAATATTATTTTATGTTGTTTTAGATCACGGAATGCACTGATTGCTGACCTCAACTGCCATTTTCTGTTTCACTCAAATTGCAAAAAATAACAACAGCTTACTCAACTTCTAGTAAAATCATCGTTTTGTGTTTTTTGAACCAAGCCATTGACATTATTTTGTGTGTTTATGCTCTTCAATGAATAAATATGTTTCACGTTTAACTGTCACAAGTGCCATTTATACAATGTAATATCTCAGTTAATAATTTTATGCATTATCAAATATATTTTAGATATCATTCTTAAATAAACCCTCCCTGTCATGCATGAAATCGTTTCGTGAATAAATATTCTCATTCTGTCGAACTAAACCCGTAAAACTATTATATACATAATCCTGATAATTGAAATAAATCTTAAGATATTTGGTTGGAAAAGTAAAAATCTATGAAATAGCGTTACGAAATGTCTGGTTGATGAACTGACAGTTAGAAACTAAGTATTCTCTTCAACACCATGGCTGATGTTGCATTTATCAATTCAAGAACACTGATGGAGATTTAGATGCTTCTTTGTCTCAAATCAATTATCATCATTTAAATTCAGACCCATTGCTATTACTTCCCCTTTTCTAAAAGCTATGAAAAAGTTGCTCTTACTTAATCTTCAGCCTTCACTTAAAGCCTTTAATGATCCCAAACAGTTTGCCTACAAACATAGTAGAAGTACTTTGGACGCAGCTGCAGTCCTGCATCATAACATTGTCTCCAGCTTAGACAAGGGGGCTAAATTTGTTCGCTGCACATTTCTAGATTATACATCTGCTTTCGACACAGTACCTAGGGACATTTTACTAAACAAGCTTGCTGAAACTCAAACTGACTGTTGGGTTGTCAAATGGCTCCATTCGTATTTCTCAGAAAGAAAGCAATACACTGTATATCAGGGAAAGTCGTCCACTTCATTGCTTACTCAGGCTGGTGTCCCTCAAGGCGCTGTCCTTTCTCCTTTTCTGTTCTCTTTCTTCTTGCATGACTTGCCTCACTCCGAGGAAATGAACTTTGTTAAGTATGCCGATGATCTAACTATTTCAATGTCTGTTAAATCTCAACTTGACTGTATTAAGATTAACAACTTTCTATCAGAAATTAGCAAATGGTCTTCGTCTAACGGCCTTAAACTTAATCCTTCCAAATGTCAGACTGTTAATTTCAGTTTCCGATGTAAACGAAAGTTAAATGAAGCCATTGTTGGTTCCTATGACCCTTGCAAAATTGATGATACCGATATAGAAAGCAAGTCTGAAGTTAAGTATCTTGGATTAGTTCTCTCTTCTGACTTATCTTGGTCTTCTCATGTCTTAGCGATTTCTCAAAGAATATTTCGTTTGACTTTTTACATTAAGAAGTTAAGGCACTCAGGCATAACGCAACCACTCCTCTTACAGTTTGTCAACTCATGTATTTTACCTATTCTTCTTTACTGTTCACCCTTATTCTTTCCTGGATTGCTAAAAAAGGACTATGTCATACTTCGTAGAACTCTGAGGACTGTCAGTAAGACTAGTGGTATCCCATTGGGCCATATCGTTGGCATTGTCACCGATAGGCATTTGATGTCATGCAACAGATTCGCTAGAGGAATTCTGTCAGACTCTGAGCACCCACTCTACCCGCAGCTCCAACCTTGTGTCTCCTCAGGTAAAACAAGAAGTCTTTTCAGAAGACTTTATGCACGTACGTCTAAGTATAAAAATTCCACTATACCATATTTAGCACGTACTCTATGTGATGAAAATAGTGTCAGAAATGAACTAACTAACCTTCTTAGCACCACTAAATAGACCATTTCCTTCAACCTTAAAGCGTAATACTTTATTGTTATTATATTTCTTATATTTATAATCCTCTCAAATTTTTCGTTTTGTTTATTTTATTTTTCATAACTGTGGACATAATTTTAAGCTGTATTATGACTGTTAACTTTGTATTTCACCTCACTATACCATATCAACAGAACATTAGACCCAATTATCCATAACATGCTAAAGTTTCCAAACTGAATCGACAATACCGTTTGAAACAAACTCACTGTTATTAGTATTTATTATTATTATTACTATTATTATTATTACTATATCTAATAATTATGTCGTTAATGTGGACAAATTTCTCCGATTAATTTTTGTTTTAAATTTTTAATTTTATATACAATTTGATTAAATCAGATGCAATATTGTGACAAATGCTGAGAATTCCATTCTGTATTATAAGTACTGTTTTTGGAATAAAGTAAATTATTATTATTATTAACAAAATATGTTTACATGTTGGTCCACGAAGAGATTCCTGTTATGACAGCAAAACGTTGGCATGATATTTCAAGTATTTCCGGATCATATTCTTTTATTTCATTTTATCTAATTAATTAGATTTCAGTGACATTCTCTTTCGAACAATTAAATTAATGTAGTGAAAATTAGTTATCAATACAAAGTTCTACCATTCTGTGCTGAATAGTCTGTCTCCTAAATACTTCAGATGAGAAGCTAGACGTTTGAAGTAAACCTTTTTAATTTGATTTTCTCCTTATGTTTGTGATTTGCTCACCATTATTTCTATTTTATGCAGTCGAGAATTAACATCTTTTCGTAAATTCACGGTGCCGACCTTGCTTATACGTGGCATACAAATTGCGTGAAGGCTTCTAGACATATGTTGATCACATTTGTAAATGTCAAGAGATAAGAGTATCATACTCGATGGGATATGATACATAAATATACAGATAGTAACAGTGGTATTTGGAATAATAAAGAGTTTTCTTGTTTTCTGACAATTTACTGTTACTTTTTGATTTTCTTTCTCGTTTCAGCGAATGACAGAGGAAGCTTAAAATTTGATTGTTGTTCATGAAAATCCGTAACTCAGTCGACATCTGCATGTAGAATGTGGATATTATTATGAGCAATTAATTAAGCTCGAAACGTTATCAGTAAATATTACTGTAAATTACTGTAAGACTTTATCAAAATGAACTTTACATCTAATGGGGGTAGAGCTTAGTTACTAACAGCCACAACAAGAAACAACGAAATAAACCATAGTTTAATGAAACACTCTACAAAATTTCTATGAGATATATTTCATCCTGAGTTTATTGTTAAGCTTGTGTGCTAGAATAATGACGTGCATAAAACCACTGCTGTCTTTATACAGTTCCCAATTTGTCATCTCCAAAAGTAATTTGACGCCATGCGCACTAAATTATGTAAATATTCACTCAAACATCAATAAAGATGGGACTTCATAAAACTGCAAGCAGAGTAGCTTTTCCGAGAAACTTTGTATTCAACAGATACTCAGATTTCTAACACTGTGCAAACGATGCAACTGCACTATATGCATTAACACACAATCACACAATAGGGTGAGAGAGAGGTAAAATTCTCAGAATTATTCTAGGTAGATGTAGAGACAGAGGGTGATTACTGAATCCTTGTTCATCGAGCCTGCATCCAGCTCATGCAATTGGAATGACTCATCACTCATACCGGGAATATGGGAAATACTACTACCAATCAAATCAAGCGATAGGAAACAATGTAAATATATAAACGAAGTAAGAAAGTCGTGTGAGTACCTTGATATGATTATGAGAGGCAATAAATTGTGCTCGAAACGTCATCAGTAAACATTACTGTATAACACTGTGAAACTTTGTCAAGATAAATTTTACCCATAATGGAATTATACTCTACCACAGTGCACAAGTTTTATTCTTATATCAGTGATGCTTAAACACACGTCATGGGTAGATTACATATGGAGACGGCTGTGAATTATTGTTGCAGGTGGCGTGTAATCACGTCTCAAAAGAAGCATTTACGCTATTCAGTGTTAACGGAGAATAGCTGAAAGTGAAAAAAATTACAAAATAGAATTTTATTGTATGGAAGTTGATTTTAATCTAGCCTTACATGTTCGAATCCTGTATCTTATGTAGTTATGAACGGACCAACCAACAACCTATTGCTTAACAGATATGCCGAAGGATATGGACATGGATTAGAAACACTCTGATGAGACCGTCAAATGGCATCATGAGTCAGGCTATCTCTTGGGCAGAACCTCAATAGATACCCATTGAGTCATGAAGAAAATGAAAGACAATTCAGCGAAGATAATTTTATTTAATTTCGACCTCGTCGAAAGTGTGAACGCGTAGATGGAGTATGTGATAATCTTCAAACTCTTTTCAAACACAGTGCATACACGGTATTATCAACAATGGAACGTATCAGTCTGAATTGCTACAGTGAACATGAAATATTCACCTCTTTCTTAGAATGTCCCATGTACATTTCATCATTCAGTCAGAATAATTCAACAATGGATAATAAAATTATTGAAGTTATTGTTGTTTGAACAATTCTAATCAAAAGAGGCGGAGTGATATGTTAACCAAATTAACCATGTTTGAATTGTAAAGTCCTTGTGATTCAGAAATCCGCTTTGCAGAAAACCTAATTGAAATTCACTAAAGAGTTGTTGATTATTGAGATGAGTAGTGATATCTTCATGAAAAGGCTTATGTTTAATGTTATTTTATGCTTTCAATGTCAATCATATTTATTCAGCAAAATTGATAAACATTCGCTTAACTATAATTTAGACTGCCTGATTTTCGACTGATGTATTGACATCAGTGTTTTGAATTCACACATTCATGTCTCTCTCCGATAGTCTGCACAGCGTGAATCAGTGAGATGCTACATCTATCAGTGCAGTGTGAACGTCTGATCATAATTTAATTCCGTGTTGATTATTGTGAATGTACTCTGCATCTATGTGACTGATCGATCATTATTCCTAGTTTACGTGTTTACATTTCACTTGGTAATTGAAGTGGTTTTCGGTAGGAGTGGTTCATTCTCAGCTGCATTTTTAGACAGATGTATTAAGGTCTTTTTGTAAGCTTTTTTCGTGTCAATGATTTTCTTGTTGCCTTAAAGTATGCTCAAGCTTCCCTTTCGTGAAAGAAATCACAGTGAGAAATGTATTTTCATAAGATGAAATTGCGAGGGAATGGTCTTGAATGAAGCCACAGATACTGATCGCGACAACCAGAAATATGTAGATTGAAATGAATTATCATGTTTTTTTGAAACTTCTGCAGATGTTTCTGACTCGAATGCATCAGTTGTGTATGTGTGGTTGTCATAACAGATCAAGTATAATGACTGAGGCCTAAAGTCAACAATTTCATAAATTTGTGTCAGCTGCAAATATAAGTGACTAAATATCATTGCTGAGTACAAGAATAGAAGAAAGATGACTGATTCACATCTGAGGGAGGCTACACGGATGACCACAAATTCATGGGACACTATGGAAATGAAGTGATTGCTCCTAATCAATACCACACAGCTGTACAACCTGACACAGTGAGCAGTAAGTGATCACTAATTAGTTTCCTTCGTAGACTTTTAACAGTATCCATTTATGTCATCCGGTTTCGCTTCATATTTCCAAGTGTATTTATTTAGTTCGAAAATTCCTCTCTTAGTTGTATTTGAGAATAATTTGAATAACTTTATCAATGACACCTGAATGTGATAAGATTTTTACATGAAATTGACATCTCTGCATTTCAGGCTGAACCAAATATTTATGCTACCGTTTCTTCGTCAGAAGGAAAAAATCAAAAAGGGCTCAGTTTCTTTCAAAGAGGAAATCACAAAGCTCATGAAAAACACTAGCCATTACATTCTGCAGAAACTGTTTTACACAAATAAAGTGCAAGTTCTAATGCACAATCAACAATTTATTTAAAAAATTGGAAATGTGAACTGTCATTCGTTTATACAAAATTGAATGAATGCTGTTGTACCAAAGCGTGTATTACACCGAAAATTGCGCGAGACGATGCAAATGAACCATGTGATTTCAGAGTTATTTGAGGCAGCTGGCGAAAACCAGAGCAACCTGAAAGAAACGAAATTCAAAATATGATAACACGAATATACAGAGTTTCAATTACATTGATGTCAGTTTATTGATTCTCTGAATGGATAAAATACATTTACCTACATTATGAAGCCTCGTCAACATAAATTTCTGTTCTCTTATATACTCCTAATGCATTTAGATGAGTTTTTCGCTCAAATCAGACATTGAAGAATTCGTTCTCATAAAAGATGGAAAAAAATGTGTGAACTTACCAGAGCTAGAGCAGTGTTCCAAAGGCCACCGGCAAATGCAGTCAAAACGTACTGGAATGTTTCCAAGTGAATTGTATTCCGAATTTTCATCAGGAGTTAAAGAAGATTAAATGAAATCAATAAATTATATGAGTGATAAAATTAAATGTGGTCAAATCGACCGCAACTACGAAATGTATATTTACAAGAATTCACTCTCCATACAATTTCAACTATGCGGTGAATAGAAAAGCAAGTACTGCAATGCTCCTTCCCATGACAATTTCACCTACACATTTCTTTCCATTAAGCAGTAGAACTATTTCACATCATTAGAGATTTACATATCAAATAAATGGGATACCGTTTCGCAGATATGTGAATATTTTACAATTAATGAAGTACTAGAAAATCATTCTTCTTCACGTTATTCTTTCCTGTTAGTGTGTGAATGGCTGACCTCAAGAATACAGAGATTAGCAAGTGGTTCAAATGAAATGTGATTAATAGTCATAATAAAACAATTCTTGTAACTGCAGGAATAAATGTTATAATGCAACTATTCATTTGACATTTCAATTCACTTACTCTACGCTTCCCTGCGAGAAGCAGGACTACGCCGGTTATCACATACACTGCCGACAAGATCATTGTGATTATCATCACTACTAGTTTCAATCTTTTGATAAAGATACAGAAGATGATTGTTAACAAGTCTTCCAGAATAATGAAGACCAAGAGAATATAACAGCTGCCTTGTTGAAAGTCGCAACATATAAACAAGATATTGGTAGACCATAGTACAATCTGTGGACAAAATAAAGCAAACCGTTTCAAAAAGTGAATACAAATATTTTAATATTTTTCATAACATTGATATAATACAAAGTGGGTCCATACTTCGCTCTAATTCTTTCTGGGTGTCACTGAATGACCACAGTCAAAAAAGTCTTATGCATCCTCAAAGCCTTGTATTCACCTTTGTGACAAGTAGACAATGTGTATGGTTGTTGTTCTGTTTCTTGTTTTGAGTGAGTGACGAAATTTCCGTTTTCTAGTTGCATCTCACTTTATTTATCCTTACACATGCACTCACTGTCACAGGTATATAAGGGGGACTCGTTTCTCTCAGGTCAACAGAACACATTTTCAAGTGGCTGGAAAAAGAAATAAACTCACCTGGAGCTGGAAATATATTTCTAACGTCATCTATCGGACAGCGCATCATAGAGACGGGTCATTAATTTTTCCCTAGTAATCTATTCCAACTTAACGGTTAAATAGGTTTAATTACATACTTAAATTCAATGAAACCTCGGCAGTGAAAAGGCTTCAACCTGTTTTACGTGTTCAAAGATCATTTCTTATTACTCCTCACCTGTCTTCGTAATCCAGTTATAGAACCTGGGTTCATCTAACACATTAATCTTTTCAACCTCCCTTTTTTCTTTCCTCACTTATCTACGCCTTGTCTGTGATCTAAATCGCTGAGCATTCTGACCAGAATTGGTTCAACATTTCTTCAAAAATATTTAGCGTTTCAGATAACTTATGTCTTCTATTGTTTCGTCAAAACTATTCATTCTATTTCGAGTGAATAACACATCACATACGAAATGATGATCATGAGTAGATGAAATCAATTGATAATTTTAATGTTCTCAGAAACTTACTATTATTCCTATCAGGATCAAAGCAACTTCCAAATTATTTCTGAATTTGTAGAATAGCAACAAGCAAAGCAGAACAATCAATACTCTAAAATACAAATAGAAAACAGCCCTAATGAATTCCGGAATCTGCAACAGAGTTAATAATGTAAAATCAATCGATTCTGTGATGTTGTTATCACCTGCAGAAAGCAAATTATCAATTGGTTGTGTCCATATCTTCATTTCAGTTATTCGTTACTAGATTTACTTCTTATTCATCGAATTCTTTTAAGGTTAATGGGAGAAGATTTTTCGACATTTGTGGAGCTCTTGTTGAACTACTCGAAGGAGACACTGACTAACTAAATTCCATGAGTAATCTTATGAACATCAGACTAATAGTCAGATACGTTGTTTAAGGTGAGGTGAATATAATTAAGGAAAAATGTCCGGTTTTTAAATATTCCTGTCTCAAAGAAGTCCAATTTGTTCCATTTCGTTAAGCATCCGATGCCTAATTTCCTATCTCAATTAATCATGATATGCCATCCCATACCCATTAAGAAACTAAGTCTTTTATATTTCTTCTGAACATCATTTCTCATGATTTTCTTCCTACCTTCGTTTTTCTTTTTATGTCTTTGCTGGCACAATAAGAATACAGTATTTTTGTACTCAGAACACCGGCATGCAGAATCGCAAACTCTTATTTCACCTAGGAATTTGAGGTTGAAGATGCCGTTGAGATGAACTGCGATATGAGCACTAGGCGTAAAGAACATAACCACCTCGAATTCATTCATATCAGGTATAATTCATTTTCATAATTTAAGTCAACGCATCAATCGGTGCATTTATATGTGCCTAATGAGGTTTGATGAACTGTGAACCTGGACGATGTCATATATAACTAAAAAGAATACTGACGAGAATTCAGTGTATCATTTAGGTCAGTATTTTGACTGAGTCCATAGCTCTAGCCTTCGACAACTGAACTGACTGGTTCTCTGTGGATTATAATCATTACTGAACATAAATGCATTTACAGTCATACACTACTAATAGTGCTTTACGAAAGATTGCGGAAAGCTAGACTTACAGGCAACCGACGACTGCATAACCGCGCCAATACATACCAGGATTTTCAGCAACCTGAAAAATAAAACATTCATAGAATTTGTCTTAATCCTGGTAGTATTCACTGATGATTTTTTCAAAAACCAAACTGAGAAATTTGTCATGACGTTGTAAGTGCGATGGTCACACACTTGCGAAACATTAATTTGTAACGAAAACAACAGGTCGTTGTGTTGACTTTTAACGTGAAATTTCGATGCATAGAGATCGCCTATATATGTGAGATATGATACTTATTTGCGAATTTCATATCCTACGAAACACAGATGTCACTGTCCATATTAAACAAGAAATACTATGCAAATATATGATATTCGAGTAATCGGCCTGAAATAACCACCGGCATATACATGAAAACATATCAACCCTCAATGTCTGCAGCAGAGATTTCAATTTATTGCGATGATCCCTTCAGTGAACGCTACTCTAGTATGTTACATATTCAGAATATTAATTAGCGATGGAAGATTATTCAAGTCTGTTGATGTGGACAATGCAAGTGGCGTTGCAGGGCGTGAAACATTTCGACTCCAAGTGCATGTTCAGGTATGTTTCAGGATGTCAATAAAAGACATGAAGAGAAAGATTCTGATAGAATTCTCGTATATTTGGATGACTGTTTACTACTGATATCAAGTAATAAACCTCATAAACTGTGGAGTCATGAAACTAGAAGGCATAAAATCCCACGAAGAGTGTACCCTTTGAGATTCTGAATAATGACAAGCAAACGATAGTTACGACATATGATGTATATTGAACTGGTTACCTGAGAGAGAAAAGCCATCTCACACCAGACGTTACAGTATTCAGCAGAAAAAAGATGCTCAACTAATTATTCATACTTTGATTCTTAGTTTTTTTTGATTCGTTGTAAAGCGTTCAATAATTGGTATCAAAGTCTTCAGTTGAAATTTAATTACTCTTATTGGTGAGAATAATCCAGTAGTCGTTCCAACATTCATTTGAGACTTTTAACACGACGGAAAATGTTTCACTTTGAACCATGTCGAGTTATTTGATAAAAAGTGGTAAATTCATAAAAAATTGAAGGAAGTCAAGAATCGAAATTTATGATGTTAACTAAAATTTATAGGACGTTCATTAATTGGGACCAAAGGCTTCAAATTAAACTAATTTTTTTCGTGAGTATAATGAAGTCGTTATTTCAACATTCAGTTAAGATTTTTTATCACAACTGAAAATATTTAACTTTGAACCATGTGATTTTATATGATTAAAAGTGGTGAATTCAGAAAAATGCGAAATAAGTCAATGATCAAAATTTATTTATGTTAACTTAAATGTATAAGGGGATTGTTTGCGTGCTAGTCGTCAGTGCGTTTTATGTTTACTAGATTCACATCAAATAATACAGTCAGCAGTTTGATCTTCACTCCGTTGATATCTCATGACAGAGTGAGACATAATGTGGCGTGTGGTTTATTTTACGCGATATCTGAAAGTGATTAGAGGAAATTTGCGTAGAAAGTCGTCAACAGAATTTCGCACAATGAAAATGTTAAAACATTTCCAGTGATAAAGGGAAGTGAATCTGCGTAGATTGTAGTAAGTTGAGAAATTCACGAAATGATGAACAACGAACTGATAATATCCTGATTGTTCAATTGCATAGTAAGTTTTTACTAACCTCTGTAAACTGAGTCGTCTAGAATTCCGCATTTATTTTTACCTCCAGTAATGTCACTGACATAACAACATGACTGGTATAGTTTTTATGTAAATTTGCACATATTAGCACATGAACGTTGATGAGGAGCCAAAACAGAAATGAATATGTTTGTTATTTGTATAAACAATTGTTCGTCAACGGGCAGCAATTTAAATAGACTCAGTAATTACCATTCTAACCATACCAAGTATTTTTCTATGCCACTTCCCAGCCATTATCATCTTGTAAGGAACTGGCTGTTGCCGTTGTTGGTGCAACTCGTGCGCAGCTATACATTTAGATGTAGAGATTGGCTTCTTGCGTTGAGACAATAACTCGTAAGTTTCAATCATTTCAGACATCATCCAAATTTCTGATCCAATTTCACTCATAACCCGACAAAATAACACAATTTTCTTATTAAATACCTAATGTATATATAATAAATCTAATACGGAACTATCTGTGATTTTCTGTCTAAAAACACTAAGCTACCTTCTTTTTTATAAAAAAAAATTCACCCAACTTCTTAGCATTTACACTATGTAATCACATCTTTGAAAACTTACGTATGTTCATACGCATCCTAGAATGATGTATAACTTGCGATTATGGGAAGAATATCTCAAGGGTGTTACCTGTGTTTTGCATTTAAATTAACTGCTTCAAGTGATTTACTGGCCATTTACATTTCAATCTCACATCCTTCTCACCTAGTGAATGTTTGCTTGTGAAACATTCTGTATTAACATAGTATCCTAAACAGGCTGTTCATATTGTCTTATTGATCGAACGTTTCGACGAAAAAGATGAGATTTTCAGGTGAATATACTCTACTCATTTTACCTGTTGTTGAGTATGACTGGTACATCAGTCTAGGAAAAAGAACATTTCTAAGCACTGCCTGGAATGTCGAAATTCAGCAATTTTGTCAGCTGCCAGAAGCGATCACATTTACATGGTTCTTTTTGGCCCAACGATAGCCAGACTCATCATACTGACTTTCTATATTCATCAGGCTAAGTAACAAAGTGTGCCCTGAAAGAAAGTCACTGGATATACACTGAAACATTGAGAAATACAGTATTCTGTCAACGCTTCAGAGTGTGATTTATGCAACAGTATGTGATAAAGGATGGTTAGTAGAACCAACAATAAGGAATATTCACACGGGCTGTATCCACTTGAAATCTCCAGAGCTGATACGTCTGGAGACGAATACATTCTTCAAAGGAATACTTATAGGTGAAGATTGGTGCACCTATTTAATATGCGAATCATCCTTCATAAATTGTGAGACTCAAGGTGAACATGTACCTAAAGAAATTAGTATCTATCTAATACCTATATCAGCCTAATCAGCGAAGAATTAGTGGAAAATACCTATCTGAAGACCATGGATACCATGAATAGAAGTCCAGATTAGATGTAAAGAGATTATTTCTGCTCAAATTGTTGAATGTGAACTCTCATCACTATTTCAATAATATGTATTAACTTCGTACAATCCACTGAATTCCTGAGTATCAACAAATAAAGAACGCGTTTTGACAATACAAAATTGACCACAAAACTTCATCTGAGCATAACCTCTTAGAATAGAATAAGTCATCTTCATATTTGTAATCGGTTTTTTTTACCCGTTCTGTGTCCTACAGCTGGTCGATCTTAATAACTTACATGATCACATGATTGGTCTATTTTGATGTGAATCCATACTTTTTAGTGTAGAGTAGTTTCTGAAGAACTAAGGGAAAATGAATATCCCTTTCCACTCAGCTTACTGTTTTTTATCAAATCTGAAGTAGTTTTGAATAAGTAATATGTCTTATCAGTAATTGCTTTAACCAGATATCTATGTATCGTACAATGGTAGTTTATCGCCAGATTTAATTGAAAACTTACCACCTTATAGAGAACATGTGAACGACTTTATAACCATTAATCACAATCTTTATTCTTCCAGTCTTATTCAGATCGAATGAATGAAGTGACTGTCATTAATGTCTGTAAAAGAGAATCCTAATTGATTACCCTTCGTGGATTCAATGCGTAGTTGACGGCCTGAGTGTTTCATATAACCATCTGTTTGAAGAAAACCAAACAGTGTCAGGCGGTTACATTCATTCATGGACTTAATACTGTTCACGAAAATGCATTCGCTCTCTTTCACAAATGATTTCCGAGAATGATCCATTCTGTTGAATGATAAATTTGAAAAGAAGTAAAAGCTGATAAACTTGTATGATATGTTACAGTGGGGCAGATATCCTACAGAAGTTCAAATATGCGTTTAGCTATACCCTACTCGCTCTACTGACAGATTTTGGTACCTTTCACAGTGTAATTAATTTAGAAACGATTTAAGGGGAGTGCTTAAGAAGAATATGTGAAGTCCAAGAATCACTAAAATTTATAATCAGCGGATAAGTGATACTATATTGCCTTCACCTCTTACGTGGAAAGTTAGACGAACATGTTGTGGGAGGACCAGGAAAGATCAGAGGAGATACACAATCCAAGGTATTAAACATTCGACTTAGTTTAAATTCTAATGCTTTTTGTTATAGTGGAATCGTTGTAACGAAAAATTCATAGCAAAGACGTTTAGCAAAATAGATCATGGTACAGAGTCGAAGACAGATGTGAAATCTAGGAAGGCACATCGAACATATTTGGCACTTCTGTCTAGATTTGAGACAGTTCTATGATTCAACACGATTGTGGTATCTAGTGCGCATCTATTAAGTTCACGGAAATTTTTCAAAGTTAGTTCAAGCTGAAGTAAAAGCAGATTTAAAAATGATTTGAAAATAGCAATGGGTCCGAAATTAACACATGATGACTTGAGTAAGGGAGCAAATTCAATATCCATACAAGGAGCAAACGAGACGTTTCTGGAAAATGATTCATTGGAAATATAAGTGGGAGGATGACACAAGTTATCCGTACAATTTCTGACTCTTATTCGAATCAAAGGTTGAGGTAAATTTCAACGGCAAGAAGAGCGATCATCGATAACATGTGTAGCCTTAGAAATGATAATATCTACTGTATGACATATGATGGACCTACTTATTAGGCGAATCAGCATCAGCTGAAGAAGGATCATTGTTTATTTTCCTATCACTAATGGTTTTCCCAAATAGTTTTCACACTTATTCTCTTCTGATCATATTAATGTGTTCAGCCTCTATACACCATGATTATCTTTCATATTAAACAGCCTTCATTTTTAAGGTGAAGCTTTTTGAGGTGAAAAGAAGGTAAACAGTCAACTTTCAAGGAAAGTGAATTTCAGATAACATGTTGCATTTGTGATTGCGTTGTCTAGAACTTGTTCAGTAAATGAGTCCCAGTTTGTTGGTTTTGACACACGTTTGAGAGTATATGTATTGTGCTTAGTGAAATAACTATGTTGAGGTTTGTTGAGGAGGTGTGAGACAGCTCTTTTTGTAGCTTTCCTTATACGTTTAACAATATTCGATTAGTACAATGATCCAAGTGTAGAAGTGAGGCACGTTTTCATGCATCAGATATACCAAAGTCATTTGTGAACACTAAATGAAGAGTATTGTCTATTCAAGTTCAAAAGTTTGCGTTGTTTTTGTGACGGTATGATGTGAGAAAACTGCATTCATTGGAAGGTATCAAGAAATAAGGTGAATACATAAGTAAATCAAGATAGTTCTAAGGGATAATTACAAAGTTTTCCAGGTGTCACTCTTCATGAGACATTCATGTTGTGAAAATTGAATTTATAAAAGCACCGCACGTACTACACACCTCTCGAATACTTTCAAGAATTCTAAATACCTTCCAAGTTCTAAAGAAATGACACATTGCCAACGATTAGTTACAGTGTAATGTTTTCAAAAAACGTATGAATTTATTATGGGAATATATTCACATTTAAATAAAGTTATCGCATTAATTTTTTGAAATGAAATATAGTGCTTACATGCCTCTTTACCCTTCTGCGTGCTCTACCAGAGTGTTTAACATAGTTTACATGTTATGAATCGACAAATACTTAGCAAACTAACCAGCCTAACCTTTTTGACATCAGGTGACTGAACAAAGCCGTGAAGATATTCAAAATTAGAAATATTTATTTATCAGAGATGACATATTATAATCAGGGTGAAAACATTTGCGCATTTGAACATGCTTCCCCAGATTTATCAAAAGGAGAATATATTGCGGTGAACAGTATGATCATTTCCAACCACAAACAGAAAGCTCGGAATATTATAGTGCAGTAAACATCTTTGTATGCGATGCAGAATCGTAGTCTATTCATCGTCAGGAAGATAGCCTGCAGTGTCAGAAAATAAGGCAATATCGAATCAATTATAAATTCAAATTAAGAAAGTATTACTTTTGCCACACAACTGCTTCACTCATAAATATTTTACTATTTAAGCTACCTGATAGGCATACACAATATAGAAATAAATTGAAACTACACCTTTCCGGGAGTGGTTTCATCATCAGCATCTGATCTGATTCATAAATGAACATATGTCACTCGCCAAAATATTCCATTTGATATAACATACAAGGAAAGGAATTCATCTTTTGCTTAAAACATGTTGATTTTCAACTCAGTGTTCTCTCTTATAAACAGATAGAATGAGTAATGCAACATTAAACTTTAACAGATTTTAGGAAGGGGAATCAGAGAATATCAATCTAAGTTATGCAGTATGAAAGTGACTGGCAATTGAAAAATCTACTCCAAATCTTCCTTTTCTTTCATCCAACTGTGATAGATTAAGTTCAGAGCTAAAGTACCGATTCAAAGATAATTTTGTGCTGACCTATGCTGATGACACCAATTTTATTCTCAGTCAACATCACCAAGCAGTATAACTTTTTCACCCTGCTAACGATTTGCAGAGAACCGAAAGCAATATAGACGTGCGGCTATAGCTCAATGTTCCTCTAGGTATATAGGAAACAATAATATTATTAACGATTTACACTTTTCGTTCAAGTTGAATGATGAAATATTATTTTGTGCGCATATACCCTGGTGTGTAGATGTGACGAAAACGTTTTTGTGTTAATTGTAAGCAGAATTGTCACTATAAAATGGTCGAATCATACAGAACTTATTACTGCATATGCAAAATATTCAGAGCTCATGAACGAGGTGAATTCTATTCAGTTGTCTTCGCTGAACAGTAAACGGACAAATGGGTGTAATTTTTATCACTGAGCAGACTATATTTACACTTAAAGTTATTATGAATGTCTGACAATAAAACTTACCAACACCATAGCGAGAATGAAGCTAACGCCAAGTGAAATCCTCAGTGCCTGCTGAAAACATGAAAGTAAAGTGAGATAATTTATCAGATCAAATTGATGTTTAAGGTATTCATATATCCACACTGAAATGAGATTACTGAAGTTATTGATGAATCAACCTTGCAAACATTACCTTAGTGTTACCGACAGCTGCCATCTTAACAAAGCGGTTGGTCCTGCACTTCCAGATAATTCAAATAGTGATACTGGTTTGAGCTAATGTTCCCACAGTATCCAGCATGCAGTCAGACTGAAACCAGTTCCCATCATAGTTTAGGTTGTCTTAACTATGTTAGAGATATGTGAGCAGCTGAGTAATAGCAGTAGGATGTTTGCCTGAGATAGCTGCCAAGACAGCTCTGCTGACTCCTTTTACCTTGATGTGGAAGTAAGGGAAGTTAAACATCGAAAACAGTACACTCTTAAATACCCAAAAGACGACCCTAGCCGGTAGAACGATCCCAACAAGTAAACAGCTCAACATGGGCTGTGTGCAGTCGACCTCAAGTAGCTATCTTATCGTCTATTTGGTCACTCAGGACGAATAATCTTCACACTTAAAGTTTTTCAAAACGAAGTCTACTTCGACAGTGTTGGCCGATTGATAAAAGTAGCCATCCACACATTTTTGAAAGCTCACAAAGCCCTTTTGAAAGTTGCTTACTTATGTCTGAATTGCCCTCATCCTCTTGTTTTCATCCTAATCTTAATACTGTTACACAGACAACCCGATCATCTTCTCTTAACACCGTGACCACGAATAGCAATCTAACGATAGTATGTCTCAGTTGTCTACTAGCGACCTTCCAAATACGTGGCATCCAATGAAAAATCCTTTAATATTTATCCATTCTCAACAAGACAAATATCTCATGTTCAGAGGAAACGTTATAAATCAAGTTCAGATTTTCAAAAATACGTTACAATTGAATGTTACCTTATCATCACGACCTGATACGTATTCAACAATATATAGAATTATTCCAGTAAGCACAGAAGCACATAAAGCTGCGAAAAGTGTAATGGTGAAGAGAAAATTAGAATCTCTCAGGTACAGAGCCGTAATGAGGACAGCTGCAGTCAACAGGATCGTCGAACCACTTGCTGCCAAAGCTATGAATAAAGAAACAGTTTTGAACACAGTGGCGAAACCCATCGAACATAGCACGAACTGAAATGAAAGAAAGTATCAGTTTACACATTACAATAAAGATCATATAAATTGGAGGCGGACTTGTTGATTGTATAAACGTTATTACGAAATTTTACTGTTTTGCTGAAGTATTAGTAAAGTGGCCTCATTTACATCGTTGACATATCGTTGTTACTCCCAGAAATTCACTAGTCTTGATACGACCAATACATGACTTTTTCTTTTCCTTCACGTTCCCCAGTGAACATAGGGCTTCAATAGTGCTTAAGTTTTGGAGCAGTGGTTTATTTTACAGGATGGTTGCTAGCCTCATGCCAACCTTTCCTCTTCACAGCATTATTCTGCTTAGTGAGTAAGATCCATGCATGGTCGGCGAGCTCCTAACCGCATGACTACACAAAATAAATATCATGTACCCGATCTTCAACCACATTCAGTAAGAGCTATAAATGTACAGCTGATAAAATAATCCATTTTTAAACAGGATTGAATTAAGTGAATTTATGTGAGATTGCTCGCACTGTGAAATGCGTGTTTCGGAAGTTGTGTTTCACTTGTTCATTTCATGCGCTACTTTAACATGCAGTAAAGCAAGCAGAGATATGTATGTAAATACTGAGTCAACATTACTTTTAGCATTACTGATTGTTATTAATTCTGTTAAACACGTAGGTGGAGGACTGAATTCAGGTTCGTGTTGAATGACAAATGTCTGCTCATGGAGTGGATATTTAATTTGCACTCGCTAAAAAAATTGCATAGACACACTTAAGCCTGAGATTCAATCAATGTTAAGGACTATTTCCTCACATTCAAATTGTATTATCTTAGTTTTTGTCCATGTGATGCACATAGATGCGTGCTTTACGTCTTCAAAAATGTTATGAATACGATCCAGATGAATGCTGGTGCTTAGTGAAGATGCTAACAATAATTCACACAGACGGCAGCGTACGTCACCAAAACACATTGCTATTTCTCATAAATACATACAAATGCTGGACAGCGGGATGGAAACGTTGCTAAGGAAATAGGTTTTTGACGATATCTCTAGAAATCAATTCCATCTACAAAATATCCAATTAACTGTGATATACATTACGTGGTACACAGTTGTAAGAGGTGGCTGCTGTGAGGTTTTTGATCCTGATTTCTTCGTATATATGGAAGTTGCATTTGTCTCTTTCATTTGGAAGCTTGCATCACTTGTGATTTAAAACCTTTTGGAATATGTCTAGTCATCAGCTTATTGAGACTACTCATACACAGAAGCCAGTTAGGATGAGAACGTAAACTAATTCAATTTCATGTTCGATACAAAAATCAAATAAGTTGCTTGCATACAAATATTCTTTCTTAGGCTTTAAATAGTTTCCAGTTAATACGTGTGAAACAGAAAGACCGAAACACTTACACTGATTCCTATTAGAAAGTGATCAATTTCACGACGATATCCGAGAAGTTTGAGTAATCCGAGAACGAGAATTGGAAGTGTCCCAGTTAATCTGAAATGAAGAATTCATATTGGTCATTTAATTCTGTTGTGAAATCGAGCACAATATTTCCATCATCAAAGTGTTTCCCTCATTAAATGACTTAGTGTGGTACTGCTGCAATAACCATCTGTTATATGATATCTGACTGACTACATGTTTCATGCAAATTGTACGAATTCCTTACTATTTGAAATGTACCTGCATATATGCTACCAGCAGTTATTTAACATTCATGCAATCAATAAGCAGGCAGCAGAATGAACAGAGAATAAACAACGCAAATATCTGAAATGAACAACCTTTTCATCAGGTCTCATCGGGATAGATAGGCAATTCATGAAACTTTCCATGGAAAGCAGTGTGTACACGTTTCACGTAAAGATGTTGGTTGGAAACGTTATAAGATGAACTTACATCAAAACAATTGTCACCCAGCTGTGGTCTTTAATCCAAAAACAAAGTTCTTTCCTGTGAAAAAAACACAATTATTATGTTGATGAGATTCCGGCCTACACTTTGTTGACCATAACAACCATTGTCAATGTCACTAAAAGCATCAACAATGTGTCAATTACCATCTGCATGGAGCAGTTTCATAACAACGTGTTAATTTCTTACCCAGACGAAGAAGTGTAGAAGACTACCTGGTCTCAGGCTCAAAGGTGTGTTTTTCAAACGGTTGGATCCTTCATGCTTCATAGACATATTTCGACCTAGAGAATATTTTCAAAGAAACACAACAGTTCAAAGATTAACTTAGCCCCATAATGAACGATGTGTACGATGTAAATTACTAGGGAACGGAGTATTCACATGCAGCTAGAATTTAATATATCACTGATATTATTTGTTTTATGCGCATCTTCTATGTCAATGGGCATGTTCGCAGTTATTTATTATGAAATATATTGTACGTTGAACAACGATATTTAGGGTGCATGCACCATTTGTCCCTTGACAGTCATAACATTAAAAGTTTCAAAGTGGAATGAGTGACAAATACTGAGAATTCCATTCTGTATTATAAGTACTGTTTTTCGAATTGTTATTATTATTAGCATAAATGTCAATACTGTCTCCAATAAGCACAGTAGTATTGACTATACGTTTTTACATAGTTGAATGAAGATGAATGAGGAAAATGAAGATCTTTGTTCGAAATCATCACACGAAAACATGCTTTGTCTGTCCACCTTTACTTATCTTGGTGAATTAGGACTGTTTCCGTTATATACAGGATTCAGGCTTATATGAATCAACTGAATTTCCCTCTAGGGTCTTCTTCGATGACAGCCATCACTGATGTTCATGGATATTTATGAACATATAATTTGCAGAGCGCATTCAACGTTATGTATATGATCAGCAGTATAAATCAAGTTTGTGATGATACAAATATGATTTAATGAAACTGTCGTTCAAAACTTACCCATCATGCCTTCAGTCGTTCTATTCTCATAAATGAATAATTCATCGAAAACTTTTATATAATTTTGCTGCTTTATTTTTTGCCTCTCATCAAGTGGTTAGCTGAAAAACACTTGAACTTTGGTCTTCAGATACAATTAAAATATTTTCATTTGATTCTAATGACTGATGTGAACGCATCAATGATATTCAAGGAATTGTGATTTGGATGAGATGCCTTTAATGATTGGTTGGTTTACTGTTACTACGATTTAGCTAGCTTACATTAACGAATCACGAAGGTTCAGTGGCGTTGCCATAATCTCCTAATAGCTTAATGACTTATGTCTGTAATTACTGCAATTATTCATTTCATGATGAAACAGTTCACAGTGTTTGTTCGTCAATTTTTTATTTGCAGGGACTTGATTGGTTAGGAGGTTGGTCCACAGCTGACATCAGCGACAGAACCATTAGAAAACCTGGGAGTCCTGGACATGTGTTCGTCATAGTTTGGGAGACTCCATGAGAAAGCACTCACTGGATTTCGAAACCAGGACCTTTCAGTTAGGAGACGAGGTCGTGTGCCACTCAGCCACTGGAACTCGACCCAATGGTCCATGCATTTTAAATTTTGTCGATTTTTAGGGGATGATACAAAATATGAGGATAAAAATCCAGGTTAATGTAGAAATTTGGAGTCAGTATATTATAGAAACACAGATGATGAGTTATAAGAATTATTAGTTACTCGATAATACAATTAGAGTCCTCTGCTTTACATTAATAATATAATCCAAAGAGGCGTTCACTTCTAAGGTTAAATCCACTACTAGAATTTGTTTACCAGTTTCAGAATAGTCTTCGGATGAGGATGAGAGGTTCCTACAAATTTCAGAGGATACAACATGGTAATTTGTCAAGCATGTTAACAGTGCGGACCAGTGGGAAGACGAAGTGACGTGCAGCATGCTTGATTTTAATTGTACTCCAAAGTTATGTATATATTTACAGCAAATAGTTTTAAACAAAAGTTATGTACAATGTTTTCATTTTAACATTTAACAAAAGTCTGCATAATCATATTGACCACGAGTTGATATAAGTTTGAGAATATTAGATGGTTGGAGGCAATCGGCAGGAAGCCTTGGACCTAGGTTTCGTGCTAGTTGGCACTCATCAGCAAGGCGTATCTGCAACCTTGATGATGAGTGCCAACTAGCACGAAACCTAGGTCCAAGGCTTCCTGCCGATTGCTTCCAACCATCTAATACCAACAATTCACAGTGCACCGTAATGGCGAGCCACCTAGCATGGTGGCCACATTGCAAACATGACTGATAGAATTCAGCCTGCACCGAAGATAGGACTAGACGCATTACACTAGTTACTGACTAGTGTGCAATCAAAAAAGTTTGAGAATCTTTGGAAAACCTAAGAGTACTTCACAACTGTTTCGTACTAGTTTTTGATGGATTACACTTTGCAGCTTGCAATGAACGTGTTTCAGAATGTAATGTTCATATTTCCTTCTAATTTGGAATGGGATCTTCGAAATTGTGCTGAAATCACTACCCTCTGACTAATACTACAGAATTATGGTGCATCTATACCTTACATAACTAAGCCAAACACAATCAGCAATGACAAAAGAGTATGTGAGATGAATTCATTCTGAGCATTGAACAAGGCTCGTTTATATGATTAGATTTATGTGAAGACTATATTTCAACTGAAGGAAACTAAGGGTACTAAAAAGGGGCTATAATAGCGTTTTCATTACAGTGATGACAAAACTCATTATTGGTCGGTACTTTTTCCGCATTGCATCAACACGTTCAGTGATGGCAACAGCGTCAACCACACGTGATGCATAGAGCCGATTCCCATGTGACGTTCTTCATAACCTCGCAATGTCGGCAATATACAAGGTGAAGTAGAGCGTTTGGGCGTATAAACAATACCACCGGAACTGAAAATGCAAGGCTTCAAGCATTATCTGTCACACAGAACTGACGAAATTGAAAAGAACTACTTCACACTCCTTAAAATAAGGAGACTCATTTTCAGTCAGAAATAGGGTTAGCATTATAACTTACAGAACATGAAATTACGTCTTCTATAGGATACCGTGGAGCTTACTACACGAATAATTTCATTTGTCTAAAATCCTTCATTGCATGTGAGGCTAAATACGTAGGTCTGATTAGTAGTTCGGAGGTAATTGGATTAGTGGGGCAGAAAACTCAGCCAAATCAAGATCAGCTGACTTCGGTAAGATAACAATGTTGAGACAGTGACTGAAAAAATACTCATTGAATTAACGTGGAATATGTGGTGGTTTAGCAACTTCCTCAGAGGTCTTGAAAAATAAACTGTACTTCTGATAAGTGAAAAATAAGAAAGAGAAATATGAAATTCAGTTGTTTGGGCATTATAGGCATAAATCGAACAGAATTAGGAATGAAGGCCTGTAATTATCACCTACACATAAACAATATCATGAACGCAGTCATATTTTCACTTTCATGAGATTTTTTGCACAGATTTGAACTAGGACTACATGATTTCTGAATGTCTACATGAATGTGACGCCCACTTCTCATCAATGGAACCATTGTTAACCGAAGTTTTCATCGCAGGACAGCTCATGATCTGAGAATGTCACTTGTATCACAGCCATATAAATATTCTGATATATTTATAAAATTATATTTGTAAAATCTCAGCGAAATAGAAATGATTAATTCCAACGTTTCGTTCGGCAATCTGGTCTTAACTTCTTCAGGGAAATTAATCGAAATTAACATAACAGAGGTTTACATATAAAAGCAACAACTCTTGTTTTTAAACCATTGTCCAATCACGAGCCATGCAACAGGCATCAACATGTATAATAAATAAATAAAATAGTATGTTTATATATGAAAGTACATATCTTGTTTTAAATTGTTTGTCCTGCCATATGAATCAAGAAACAGCTATCAGTAGGTATAATAAACAAAACAAAACAAAATTTTTATATGAACTGTGATGAAAATGTGACCTCAGACTCTCAAAATTAGTCTACTTTTATATATGTCCAAACCAAGTTCACTTATAACAATTTGAAAACATTTGGGCATTGGGTATATGATATTCATGATAATAAAGGTTTTTGTATTTCCCAATGAATGCAAAACAAAACGATATTGTTTTTACTGACGTTTAACTATTTAATGCCAGTAGCTTTATCAAGGTATTATTAAACCGGAATTTATGAAATCTCAGCATATATATAACAAAGAGTTAAGGGGTGAGAAAATAGACATAGGTCACGTTAAAAGGACATATTGAAAGTTAAAATAACAATGAAGATCACTAAGCCAAATAACAAAGGTAATAGTACATCTGTTATGGTATCAAAACAAAGTTTACAAACCTGATCATCTTTCGTTAGTCTGGGGTCATTTTTCGTTGTCAAGTTGGTCGTATGATAAAGATAACAAAATCAAGTGTAGATTGTTGGATTTGATCAGTGTTTAAAATTATAAAGGCAGTGTGCGTTTACATAGCGAAACGTCAGAATAAACAATATTGTTTTTATTGGTATTAGATGGTTAGAGGCAATCGGCAGGAAGCCTTGGACCTAGGTTTCGTGCTAGTTGGCACTCATCAGCAAGGCGTATCTGCAACCTTGAAGGAGCTGATGTCCCTTCAGAGATTCGAACTATCTAATAACAATAATTCACAGTGCACCGTAATGGCGAGCCACCTAGCATGGTGGCCACATTGCAAACATGACTGATAGAATTCAGTCTGCACCGAAGTTAGGACTAGACACATTACACTGGCTACTGACTAGTGTGCAATCAAAAATATACAATATTGTTTTGTTTTTCATTCATTGGGAAATACAAAAACCTTTATTATAATGATTAGTCTACTTTTGTTAAATTATATATGTGTATATGCAGCATACAATGGTGTGTGTGTATGTGTGTGTGTGTGAACAGTCATAAAACATTTGTTATTCTCATATGAGCTGTGATCAAGATTTGACCGGATAGCTGCAAAATTATTGAGATTTTTCACAAATATAAAATAAATTTATTTGTTATTCTCTCCATGAGAAGACGTAGATAATCGCAAATTTGACCACGTGTGACTAGTTGTTGATACATATTCAATTTATTTATTAGTCAGGATTCGCTATGCATCAGCTAAGACACACCATCACGTCTATTCAAACTGTTGGGATTCACCCATATATGTAGGGCTTCTGCAGTCAGTCTTTCTTTATAAGAACACAAATCCTTCTGTAAAACCTTAGTCTTATCAAAATCGATTTTGTGTCCCGTTTCTATCGAACACAGTGCGATCACTGAGTTGTTTTCTCGCTTCTTCAAGTCTGCAGAGGTCTTTGGAACCACCTTTAGACATTTTTCATGCTCTTTCACTTTTATATTTACCTGCCTGAAAGTTTCTCCTACATATACAGCGGTACAATCCCCACAATTAATCTGGTATACGCAATTCGGCTGGTTTTCTTGTTCTATTTTATCCTTAACATTCACCAGTAATAAGCGTAAGGTGTTTGATGCACGAAAATACACTCTTATGCTATGGTCGTTAAGGATTCGCTTTATTTCGTCGGATGCATCTTTGCGTTAAGGAAACAACGCTGAACTAACCCAATTCTTAGCAACAGGTTGCGATTCATCCTTGTCTTCACATTTGAAATATCTTTTTATGAATGCTTTAGGATAATTATTTGATTCAAGAGTGGATTGAACCAATTTTAGTTCCTTGCTAATATCTTCCTCCTCAGTAACTAGACGTTTGGCTCTGTTGATCAGATTCTTGGCAACAGTTACATTGATGGTAAATGGGTGAGCTGAGTAGTAATATAGGTATCTATCCGAATATGTCGGCTTTCTGAAAATGTTTATTTTAAATTTTCCATATCATTTACTTTTTACTAAACAGTCCAGGAACGCCAACTCATTCTCATCGGATTCAACCTCTTTGCAGAACTTGATAGTTTCTGACATATTGTTTATCAAGTGGAACAGTTCATTTAACAAACTACGTTTGATTATGATGAAAGTATCATCTACGCATCTTAACCACATCTTTGGGGGAATCTCATAAATGCATTTGTTTCTAATGGGTGCATAAACACATTGGCGACTAGCGGAGATACTGGTGATCCCATAGCAATGCCTCCTGTTTGACGATAAAGAACCCCTCTTAACGTAAATAACGTGGATCGAAGACACGATTCTAATACCTTCATAATTTTGTCGGGATTTAAAGGACAACGACCACTGAGTTCGTCGTCAGTACAAAGTAAATTATAAATAATACTCAAAGAATCATTAACGGGAACATTCGTGAGTAATGAATAAACATCGAAACTTGCCATTATTTCATCTTCTTCAGTATTAGTCAAGTTTATTTTCCTCTTAAATTCATAAGAATTCTTCACTCCATGCTCCACTTTTATTTCACATGGACTAAGAATTCGATAAATGTATTTAGAGAGTTTGTATGTTGGAGAATTAGTAAAATCCACTACTGGACGTAATGGAACATCTGATTTGTGTATTTTTGGTAACCCATAAAATCTACAGGGGCTGCAACTTTTGGAGCCAGAGTAAACCAAAGTGATACACCGAGCTTCTCTTTAATTGACTGTAACATTTTGCTTGTTTCAGCCTTCAGATTATTCAATGTCGCTCTTGATTTATTCACGTTGGATTTTTCGTAAGGTCCATCATTAAGATGGTCAATGGCCTTCTTTTCGTAATCTGCAGTGTTCCTGACAACCGTGATATTGCCTTTATCTGCTCTCGTAATTATAATTGATTTATGCTGTTGTAGGTGTCTTAATGCCAGTTGCTCGTTTTTATTTACTCGGGATCACAAAGTTAACAGAATGCAACTTTATTAACTTTCAATCCACAAAGGTGCTCATTTTGCTTCCAATTTGAAGTTTAAAAATGCCTCCGACCTTTGGTTACAGGAATACGGAAGCTTGTCCATAGAGTAGTGGTCAAGAAAGGTCCATCAGTATCTCTTGACTTCTGTTCACACAGATCCTATTGAAAGGCTACACTACACCAAGGCGAAACGAAACTGTGCACAGGTGATCTCATCAAGCTGCATAAACCAGGTCTAATGAGGGAATTTAAAAATGCAGCAAATTTGATATACATCACCGAAGCAGCCATTCACAAAGCACTCAGCACTAAAATTGGCATGACATCGTCCCTCGCTAAAGGATTTAAATTGTATTCACCGATATTTCAGAGGCCATAATGAGTCCAATACTTGTATTTTCTATCATGACCTCACAAAACCACGAGTGTGTAGGTTTCTCTTCTGCAATGACCCTTGAAATTAGTCACATTCTGTTAGGCCCCGTGTATGGAATGAAAATGGAATTCTTTATTATCAGTTGTTATAATGGTAGGTTGATCACTTGCAAAGAAATGGATACTGTAGATATTTGTATGACAGTCGTCAACACAAGACTTTCTGTGATCATTAAATGTATCCACAGTCATCATAGAATTGAAGAGTCAAAGCTTGAACTGGGCCAGTTAGAATATTTTCAAATAAATTCACCTGTGTCCTTGAGGTTCAAGGCATAACCGCTAGCATACAATTTTGAGTTCCCACGGTTATACATGCACCAAGACTACTGTAAGCCAACATCAATCGCATTAGTGAGTCGCCTGAGTTTCATCCATGGCGATTTGAACGGTGTGAAAGCAGTGACTTTAATAATCACGCAGTTACAGAAAAGGGAAAAGAATATGGTGTTCAGCAAACAAGCCTTGCAGATTGTACAGGTAAGGAAAGATTCGTAATTTGGCGCTGCATACTAGACATTAGGAGTAACCCGACAATTGGTCCTACGCAGTCTGAACCAATATATATATATATGTATATGCTACCACTTGAGTAAATACCTTCCTAGGACATTAGACCAATACAAGAAGCATACCAGGCTTCCTTGAGTTAAAAACAGTGTGATGAAGCAGGTATCGTTTTTTTCAGTTCATACTGAATAATGGGTCTTTAAAAGCAACTTTCCCTCATATGGTTGTCGATAAACTCCTGATTGTTAGTCCAGGGATCTAAATCTACTATCAAAACCTCCTTTATGTAACTCATGAATCTTTAAAAAGCAGCTTCTCTGTTACAAACGAAACTGGCTATCTTCAAACATCCGGGCTAGTCTTAGTGGTGCCTATTTTCGTACGTACATGGATCTTCGATCCTATAAACTGTCTTGGTGTCTTCGCTGGACATATATGTTTCTGGTCTGTTGTTTTGTTAGAAATCGTCATCAAATATCTCGTATGTCTTTTCTCATTCATTTTGTTGGTCATATCAAGAGGCAAAACTTGAGCCATCGTCATAGGCACCCTTACTGTCATTCCGAGTGGCGTTTTCGTTGTGCACAGGTCTTTTCTACCTCCATATCTCTCTTATAATAGCTTGTGAGCATCTGGCACGTCGTTTCCGATACGTATTCACACTTTGTTGACATGGAGTACGGGAAAACGTCTGTTGGCGACAGTTTCGCGGTAAGGTACTATGGTTCTATCAAGCTGAATGCTGAGAGTAGTATAGACAATTCATACTTGAATGGTTTCTCTAGTAATCAATTATTCTGTCCAAAACGAGACTCGTCCACACGTTAATGTGTTAGAAGAGTTGAATGTATTCAGTACTGAGGCCTGTTTCGTACCCTTGATAACTAACATGTCAGTCAACTGAACACGTACAAACGTAACATTTTATCCGTTATCTAGTAATGAGCATGTCTCAAAAAATGATTTAACTTCCCTCACTATGACAGATAAAATACCTCAGTAGATTTCTGAACGTCATGTGGCTTGAAAATGCCATTAAGGTTAACAGAATTCTCAACAGTCGATGCAATCCGAATAAACCACTACTACATCCTGTACTTCTTTACACTTCACTTTTTCAGATTTTTCTATCAAACAGTTAAATTGTGGTTGGTTCTGCCTGACAACTTGTAATCTTTCGTATGAAAGCATTCCGCGGATACTTACACACTCACCAAGTCGATGCACATTGCCACAGATCACTCGCTTTCCTGAACATCCACTGTTTTGAGAACCCTTTATCACTAATGATTTCGCTCTACTCACTGACTTATTTATTTCAGATGTTGGATTCAATATACAGGCAAACTTATTGTTCAGTTAATGCTACATTTCACGATTCCCAAAATGCCATCAAACCCTGGCTCGAAGCCTTCTTCTTCTACATAGGCGGTGATCTTGACCGCAAGGTACTCTTTAATCGGGTCAGTGAGCCAATTCCTTCGTAGACAAAACTTGGATTCAAGCCTTTTTAACAATTCAGGAAAGTCAAATTATTTTCATACATCATCAAGATGTACAAAAACAAAGTGAATTCTTTGAGATCATCACTCACTTTTCATCCGTTACCTTTCACGATGTAAAAATCACAATTAGAAATCATGGACGACTTCAGATACTCTTCATTTGGAGACATACTTTTATCAAATTGAATTGCGGTAGTTGCTGTACCAGTATATTACCTTAATGAGTGCATGTCTTCCTTCACAAATTGCGCGTAGTCCTCTGGATTTTCGTCACAGCACCGTAGCTCAAAAGTTGGCAATTAAAAACTCCGCTATACTTGGCTTAAAGTACATGATCATTCATTTCATTAGCCATAACCTCAGAAATTGTCTATGCAGTATTAGTATTATTATTGAATCCTTACGTTTCACTCGGAAACCAAGGGAACACAAGTTCCCATAATACTGACTTGTCCATTCTTTGGACCAGGCATTACTGAGAGTCACTAAATACCACGAAAATGTTTGTTACAGAGAGAAATTGTTCAAAGGAGAAGGATGAGATACTCACGCCAGCCTACGCAGAGTCACCAACGGCTTCCAGAAGACTACAGTATTTGACGTCTAACGGAGAAATAGGAAACCCTTAATTTCCCTGGTCGAAAAACTACCCTTACTTAACCCTGCTACCGGAAAATTAATTGCTGCCTTAGAATACTGTTTTTGGCAACCGACTTGAAAATAGGAGGCAGATTGAGGATTCCAGGATTGTTCGTTTCTTCTCCGGCTATGCACCTGGACTACAGGGTTAATACAGTAGGAAGTCTATGAATAAACATCAGCGTATGTCACACTAATACTTCTGATTGTTTTCCACTATTCCGTTACGAAACAGCGTGCGACTATACCACGCCTGCTACTGTCTGCTTGCATGAAAATCGAGATCCGTTTGGAAAACAAACCAAATGTTTCTCATTCAATGTCCAATAACATTGACAAGCACATTTCTTAATTTCATAGCCAAGAGCGTGATAACTGCCGTCAACACAATCGTAACTGGATACCCTGAAGCGTTATTACAAAGCCTTTCAAATGAAATCAGAGTTTAGACTGATTTGGACATTGTATTAAGAAATCATGACTATCGTGTCCATGTTCGTATTTCTGCATTGTGTGGATTGCATTATGACATTTAATAGCCTTAGTGGAGTATAAGTTAAATATTTCTCCGCTTGCTGAGTTTCAGGCTTCGCTCAAATTGACACTAATAGGAAGTTACCTAATATTCTCAAGAAATACGAAACGTGATGTCTTCTTAATTTATGGTTAACCAAATTTCACAATTTATTTCCAGATGTGTGGATGACAATCTGTTTGATTAAATGCCACAATAATGAGATGAAAGGAAGGAAGACACTAGTGAAAACAATGAAGTGAGATTTATCTCACTGCAAAATCTTTGTTTGTGGAGTGTGATATAACTTCACTGAATGAATGTGCAATGCTTGACATCTGATGAAAAATAATATGCTTATTTTGGAGAGAGTTGTTTGACATTCATTTGAGAGCACGGATAATCCACTGTATTCCTGGAAACATGCACGACCAACGAGAATCACCTATCATGACATGACGGTGATTGCATAACGGAATATGTAGTTGAATGGCAAATTTCGAAACTGAGATTCAGTTAAAAGACAGCACAACAGTCACATTATACATAAAGATAACAATACAAACAAAGTTAATATCCATAGTTATACATAGTCACCGGGATAAGAAGTCATTGAATGTTTAGAATGATTACCGCAACTTCTTTATGTCATACGTCAAGCGAAAAAGTTTCCTATAAATCAACAGGATATGATACGACCAACGGAGATTTGAAGAGAAACTGGTGCCGAGAAACGGTATTTGATTCACTCCCTATCACAGGGCCATTAGTTTTATGAGAATCATGGGATTGAATCAGTCCAACAACAATATGACATTTAAATGATTCATTTTCAGACTATTTAGCTGAGACAACTTGATAAATTCAGATAACAATCTATCCATTTCGGAACAATCGAATGCTGAAACTACTGGACAGAAGTGGTGAGATCACCTGCATATTTAGTGAAACTAGATGTCGAATAATACGAAAAGTCATGTAGAAAGAAAGACAAAAGGAATGGAGAGAGTACAGTGGCAAAAAGCATATCAGTTTCCGTTTGCAACGAATTAGAATGCCTTCCATTCAAAACAATATGTTGTTTTCTATCCGAGAAATAAGGAAGACAGCCACCTCCTGCCTCATGACTCAGTGAGCGCTGAAACCAGCTTGCTCAGTTAATGTTCTCTAGGAATAGAGAAAAGCAGCAATGTATTCTAAAATGGAGGTTTGCACAACTTTTGTAACTTTATCTAGACTGGAAACAATATTGTGATGGAATACATAGCAGTATCTAATGAGCTTCTAATGCATTTGTAGGCAAGCAGCTTAGAGTGACTAGGATATTTCAAGAATATGCAAGAGAAGGTTACCCATAGATTTCAGAAATGGGGACGTGATGTCCATTAACCTAAACTGTAAGCGAGATCCAGAAGACGGTTTTGGTACAGGCAAAAACATTATGTCTTTCAAAGCAACGGAAACTCTATGCACGCGAAATGGTAGATTCAAGGGATGACAAAGAGGATGGCAGGCAGAGATCTATAGTTTGTACCAACTTCGAGGAAAGTAATATGACTGAATCATGTATGTTTAAATGGTTTCTGTCAACAGGTGTGATGCTTTTCCTTCAATTGACGGAGATGACTCAATGCTTTAAGCTGTAAATATTTTGAAAAATGCCTTTGTAAACAATACGATGTGAAGACATCAATGCTTGATTAAAACGAAACATAAAAGTGCGAATCTAAGCTACATGTGATTTGTTTGAAGATGTTATTTTGCTAGTTCAAATGTGAAGCAGGCTGTTATTATTTTAGAGGTTTCTGTTTAGAATAAGAAAGAGTAACTGGTTTTTCAGGGAGGAGGATGTGGGACAATTTTCAGAAATCTTCCTTCCGATGTGATTTTAGTCGGTTAATTAAGATCCATCCTAATTTTGATTATTTATTACGAACTTTATTATTATAATGGTTAACTACTCAGGTGGTCCCATGTTCGATTCTCGACCAACGCACTCCTGGAAATTGCCAAGCCAGTAGTAAGGCCATTAAAGGGGAAAGTTTGGACGTGTTGCTAGCGACCTCAATACACAAAACAAAAATCCACTGCTGCAGAAACTTTAATGCTCTAGCTTGAAGCCCTATTTTCCAATCGAAACTTAAAGGAATAAAGTATCGTTATTATTTTTCTGATTTAAGTTTTAAGTGGGGCCAGTTGTATAATGTTAGATCAGTTTTCGGGTTCTGATATATCATGGTTCGTACAAATTATGTTATTGCACTAATATAAAACGCAGTCTAAAATAATAACAATGGTGAAAACTTACATGGAGTGGGATGGACAATGAATAGATCTAGCAATTATTCTGCAAACACATTTACTACTTATCAATCATTAGTAGATAATAGATTTGTGACAAAGTTTATTTCAATTTTCCTTGAATATTTAAATTTAATTGATTCATGTCTAAATCCACGGCCATCATTCGTACGTTTCACTTAATAAATAATCCAAAAGTAGTGTCCGATTTCAGACGAGGAAAATTCATATATCACACCAGAAGGCAAGATATGGAAACCACCGGATAATTTTAAATGATTTAATAATTCCCATTGTAGCATTAGGAACATAATGTTCAGCGAAGAGACTCTTTTCGACGAATTTATTATCAAGCTGTACATATATCCACTTAATTAGATAAAGTAAAATACAAGAATATAACCCGGAAATACTTGAAATATCATGCAAATGTTTTGCTATCATAACAAGAACAACTTCATGGACCAACATGTAAACATATTCAAATGGTGATACTTGATTCGAGACAAACAATCACTCAAATTTCCATCAGTGTTCTTGAATTGATAGATGCAACATCAGCCATGGTGCTGACGAGATTACTTAGTTTCTAACTGTCCGTTCATCAACCAGACATTTCGTAATGCTATTTCATAGACTTTCACTTTTCCAACCAAAAATCTTAAGTTTCATTTCAATTATTAGGATTATGGGTATAATAGTTCTACGGGTTCAGTTTGACAGAATGCGAATGTTTATTCACGAAACGATTTCACGCATGACAGAGAGGGTTTATATAAGAATGATGTCTAAATTATATTTGATAATGCATAAAATCAATAACTGAGATATTACATTGTTTGAATGGCACTTTGTGACAGTTAAACGTAAAACATATTTATTTACTGAAGAGCATAAGCACACAAAAACAAAGAAAATGGCTTGGTTAATAAAACACAAAACGAAGATTTCATAAGTAGTGCAGTGAGCGGCTATTATTCTTTAGCAACTCAAATGAAAGAGAAGATGGCAGTTTGGGTCAGCAATCAGTGCATTCCGTGATCTAAAACAACACAAAATAATATTCTGATTGTAATACAGAATCTTGTATGAGAAGCAAACGAATTTAACTATTAACTTAGCTACTAATTTTGCAGTACGATAACTTTGTTTATTCTCCTAGGAAGGTTGTTTTATCGCGTCAGTTTACTTACTGTAATTTTTAACACACATTTAATATGATTATTATTGGGTCTGATGGTTGTCAGAATATATTACTGTTTGAAAATATGTAAAAGTGTTAACCGTTTGTACTGCATATATTTAAATAGCTTACGTTAATGGTATCGCGGGGATTATATTTTCCTGGTGAATTTGTTGATGTCTTTTTTCGAAGGTTCGTAATCTCTGCCATACACATTTTCCCTATTATATGACCAGTAAACAGGTACGATTCACTAGAATTTTGCTGGTCAATCGTAGAGGGAATTTTGCGTTTCTTTTTAAAGTGACAGTCTTCAATCTTTGAAGGAAAATAAATTGGCGAAATTTTCCTCTGAGTTGTAGTGGTTGGTCGTGTACATTCCATAAGCTGAGTCCTACGCTGAAGATGTGACCAATATTGAAGATATTACCATCATGATAAAATTTCAAGTCTCGATTAGTAGCTGCAAATTCTATCACTCACCAATAAGAACATGTATAATACCTAATTCATTGAAATATCTCCTTCCATTTATTACATGTCACGGAATATATCCATTTGGATGATTCCGAAACAACCGTGCGTGAAGAATAAGATGATACCATCATTTATTTCGTCGGTTTCCCATCAGCTGCACACAGTCCAAAGAAATTATGACGTTTATGTACAGGACCATTTTAATATACCTGCCAATGTTATGTAATGTCAGTTGACAGGATGCTCCAGACGTAATAAAGTGTCCAGAAATCACATTTATATCTAAGATTTTGCGAAACAACAGTCATTCTTAGACATTTATCTATCTGCATGACTGATATGAGGGTTTAAATGCTAAACAAATCACAGTGGAAAATAAACCTATTTTCATTCATTTCGATCTTAAAAGTGTAAATATTGCAGGAACAGCTGACAACATCCAATCCTACAAATCAGTTGATTCCAGTTTATCGAAAAACGTGCTCTTTGTGTAGTCAAATTTCAACAGATATCTTTCTGATGTCAACTGTAACAACATATACAAATTCTCACGTATCTGAGGTAGCAGTCACATTGCCAGAACAGAAAGTAGGGCACACTGATTCTCTTAACGCGTAACAAAATGCCTGAGTCATAACGAAACAAACATTTGAAGTAGTGTCATAGCCGGACATTTCGTCGATACGGATCGTGGTGTGGATATCATGAAATCCTTCAATATTACCAAAAGTCAAATTAGTCATGTTTACCGAAGCAATCGCCATTAAACGCCCAAAACCCGATTTATTTCTTCATAAAGAATCCATTATGAATCTTCCATCGCCGTGGTAACTGAATGTATTTGTCATCTTCCTACCCTTCCCTCTTCCGTGTAACTTCCTCTGTTTCATGTTTTTCTATGAATCAGTCAAACTCAGCACTTTCTTACTCAATCAACTACTTACTCACTATCTTGCGCACCTTTTAGCTTCACTGTTTTTCTTTTTTGCCGTTGTATCCGAGTAGTTCTTTTTCTTATAACTTGAACTTCCTTGAAGTAAGACATATACATTTAATTTCTGAACACTGATTATTACGACATTAGGTAACATCGGTGGGTTTATTAGAATGTTTCTGTGCATGAACTTGATAATTTCTTTGCGCTGTGTGCAGCTGATGTATAATCTGCTGAAATAAATGAAGGCATCACCTTGTTCTGCAGACACACTATAAATCCTGCTTCATTCAAATCATAAAAGGTAATAAATGTTTGACATTTCCATTTAGCAAGCTTCCTCACCGAATGTTGTCTATTGGTAACTAAACGTAGAATTCTCAATCGCTAGGAATGACCACAGATTTACTATTTATTATCAATCTACCTCATAGTTAAGATTTCGCCAGATAGAGTAATAACCCAATTATGTGAATTCGAATGAAGAATTAAGACTGGCTTTATGGGTTTTACGAGAAATAAGCGTCATATCTACCCTTTTTGATGCTGATGAACATGATAGGCGATAGTACTATGTTCAAAGACTAGGAAGTCAACCAAAGTCTATATCAGTACACTTCTCACTGAACATTTAATGTATCGGGACCACGGATTTCATCTGGATGGTTAATATTGGTAGGATTAAAATTTGCTAGTGAATTAAGAAGATTCATTTTGCACATTTGCTGCCACCAAATTTATGTTCAACCAACAATCAGTGAAAGTTATTCACCTGTTTGTATAATGTTTATATAATATGATAATGGTCAGCTGTCCACCTATCTCATTATACTTTACAAAATTTATGCGTAAATTCACAGTAAACCTACCATATCAGAGACGACATGTTATACCTGGAAATAAGTAAAGCATTGCTGAGTAGAACGTAGTTCCGCAGAATTATATTTAAAATAAGAAACCTCATTCCGATAGGCAATATATTTTGATACACTACGGAAAATAATACTCACAACATAGTACTCATATAAGCCCTTGTTCACCTATTCTCCGCAGTTTATTACGATGTGATTCTGGCAGTGTTTATCGGCCATTTTTAGTCACTCTATCTCAGCTGGTGACGTGTAGGAGTTCGAATCATACCCAGAATCGATGGTTCGCTATAAATGCGAATATACATTTACATATATGTATATATAACCACTCTGAAGGAAAATTGATATTGTTGAAATATCAGGAAGTGACAAATGTCCTTGATATATTGCAGTGTGTGACATTTAAAATTGAATGAAGATGGCTCCCTTTCTTTTGTTTCTCTTTCAAAGTAGAATTTAAATCTGTATTCTTGTGAGTTTTAATACAAAAGATGCAATGGATATGCTGTGAAGAGTGATGGTAGGATGCATTTGTTTTAACCTATTCGCTGTCTCGAATCTTACTTCATAGTGAGCTAAAAACAACTGTCGAGTTTAGCTTATTGCCCGTCATGACGTTTTCTGAAGTCTGTGGAGTTGATGTCACCACTCACTTCTCAAGCAGCTTGACAGTGATGCTAAAGATTTTGATGGGTCGTTGATCCGGAATACAGACGACATGATCATGGAATAAAATGACTTGTGTTAATCAAGTTCACATAGTTAAGATAATGGGTAATATGCGGAAATTTCATGCCAGACTTGAACGAAAAAGCCTACTTATCTATTATTTAAAACTTTTCATATGTGAAGATGTTGTTTGGTCAACTCAAAATATCACGAAATGGAAGATTCAATCACTTTGTGATACATTTTGAACAGAAAAATAAAAGTTGTATCACAAAATATCACAGTATCAAGATTTTGCGCGCATATAACTAATTAAAATGTAAGCGTGAAATTCAAATTCTCTGTATTCACATCAAGGAATAAGATTTTTTAAAGAAATCTCAATTCACGGACAGAAAAATCAAACGTATGTTCAAACGAAACTTACTCTTTCCATTTGGAAGTGTAATAGTACCTACAGGTTTGAAGTTAATTGAATAAAACATGCGGTTACAAAATATTTTTGTAAGACCTAGAGATTTTAGTCGCTCAGACGTAGAGTTCAATGATAGCTAGTTAATATAAAAACTGTAAAACATCTAATACAGTTTGAAGGATACTGAAGAACACTGGAAAAGACACATGAAGAAGAAATAAATAAACATCTACTATCCATAAAAAATTTGACCTATTGCAATATGAGTACTTTTCATTATTTCTCTTTATTTTGTGCAGTTGCTTATTTGTTAAAAACTATTTTCCATGTCAGTCGTGCTGACTGTGGAAAAATTGTAGATAAATGTGACAGTACATCATTTATAAATATTTGTCTCTTCAATGCTGCGTTTAAATGGGCATAGGCATGATGTGCTTCACACCTGGTCTTATACTAAATAAATTAGGACAAACCAATGAAACTGACTCTACGCAAACGACTTCATCTTATTTGATGGAACAGAAGATAACCATCACTGGATTTCTTTATTTTCAGAATTTGCATCAAAACGTCGAAATATCCGAAATCCGAACAGACAAATAAATGAGTATCCAAGATTGAAAATGTCACTTTCATGGAAATAGAAACTTGATTATGATAACTTTCATATATGTGACCTATATCCACTGTATTGCAGTCTAAGCTGTAAATATATTTGATAGACACTCTCCAAAGTTTGATATTTTATCGTACAATTTCAGTTAGCAAGCTTGATGACATTTGTGCGAGTTCAGATAGCGGAAATCAAAGGAAATAATATAAGAAATTAGTTAAAAGAATTTTAGTTGTCTCAAGTGTTTTCTCGTCTGAAGAATGAAGTTAGGAGACACCATCTTCAACTACTGCATAGAGTCACAGATTCTTAGCAGAAGGTAGAACCCTCTTTTCTATGCTAAACACAAAGTGTGCTCCCCCAAATGACGCTGGCTTTGTATTCATTTTCTTTGATTTAAGTAAAATTTACTTACAATCGAAAGAAAACATGAAGCATGTTTATCTATTCCTGAAGAGATTCATGCGCTCATGCTTTTGTGATGAAGACTAAACTTCTGGTTATACATATGAATGTAAACCAGGGATTGAATTTGAAATTTATGTTCCATCATTTTTATGACTCATTAATTTCGCGTTCCATTAAGAAGCGCAGTTATTACCCGTCCGATATTGACCTTCTGATCGTCGTTCAACTGGCATTATTATTTATTGTCATATTTCAATTTCAGCTTTTGCGAATTAAATAATCCGGCTGTTTTAGTGAGTCATCTTTCAATACTCATGTAGCTGTAGTGGCAAACTTGTAACCAAGCCACTGGCGGAATTCTCATGAAATCATCTCACTTTAAATCTTTCTCCTGATAACTCCATATTTTAACTGCACAAATGAAAATGTCTGGTCTCAAATGTGAGAGGAAACTTGACATATTAAGAAGGCGAATGAAAAATGTGCTCACTCGTCTTTATTCGACTATCCTTCACTAAAATATAGCATGAGACAGGAAAAATGAGACTCCAAATGAGATATTATCTATGCTGTTACGCGAAATGCCGATAGTCTTTAATACCTGAGGGTGAAATAACGAAGACTTTCAAACAGCTGAGGTCATTCTGACATCTCAACTGGTTTTCGGTGATACACGATATTTTGTCCAACATATTTCAATAACTTTGGATGTCTTATTTTTAGAATTTGCATCCAAAAAGTCAAAATATCCGAAATCCGAACAGACAAGTAAATGAGTATTCAACATAGAAAATATTACTGACGTGATTATGATAGCACTCAATTCTGTTAACTATATCCACTGAATTGCAGTCTGATATGCAAATATATTTGATAGACACTCTTCGAAGTTTGATATTTCGTCGTATAATTTCCATCATCAACCTTGGTAACATTTGTACGAGTTGAGATAGCGGTAATAGAAGGAAATAAGGCAACATATTAGCAAATGGAAGTTTTGTCTTCTCAATTGTTTTTGTCTGGAGATTGAAATCAGGAAACAGGATATCCAGATATTGCGCAGCATCGCGGATTCCAAGCAGAAGATAGAACTTTCTTTCATACGCCACATACAAAAAGTGTTTCCTTAAATAATGTTGGCTTTGTGGCCATATTCTGTGATATATGTAAAAATTACATATGGTCGACAAAAATCATGAGGCGTGTTTATGTATTCCTGGAGAGATTCATTCCCCCAGCCTTTGTGATGAAGACTAAGCTTCAGCTTTTGCATGTGATTACGAAAATGCGATTGAATTTGAAAGTTATGTTTCATAATTTTTATGACTCATCAGTTTCACTTTTATTATCACGTGTTGATGTTTTTTTCTTTAGCGTTCCATTACGAAACGAATTTGTTACTTGTTCTTTACTGACCATGTGATCGTCATTTAACTGACATTGATGTTTTATGTCATATTTCAGACTTAACTTTGTTGAATTATACAACGCAGCTACTTCACTGACTCAACTTTCAATACTCACGTTGCTTTAGTGGCAAATATAAACTCGTCGCCAAAGTCCTGGTGGAAGTCTCATAATGTTATCTCACTTCAAATTTTCCTGCTGATAACTTCATGTCATTACTGCTTGATATAATTCATAGTTCACTAGAAAAACCGTCTAAGCTTATTTTGGCCTCCTCTGACTAACATATTTGTGCAAGCGAAATTTTAACACAAAACGAATAAAATTTACTCACTTGTCTGAGGTAGTCTCTTCTTTACTGAAATATAATTTGTGAGACAGGACAAATGAGACGTTAACTGACAACATTTATAAGCTGCTACGCCTATTTGCTACAGTCTTAAATACCTGGAAGTGAAACAGCAAAGACTTTCAAGCGACTGAGCTCGTAACTACATACTAACAGGTTTTAACTTGTACACAGTATTGTGTTCAACAAATTTCAACAAATTTCTGCTAACCTGCTGGTCATTACGGAAATAATAACAGTTTAAGTTTTGTCATTTTTACTGTATTCTACATAACCTTATTAAATGATGATAATTGATATGCATTCGATGTGATGACAGGAATAAACTGGCCTAAAACTGCTTGAGTTGAGTTGTGTTTAACGAAGTTTACAGGAGCGAACAGACTTTATTGCAAGTAAAGTGTCTCGTACTTCAGTTAATAACACAATAAGTTTTATGGTAATTCGTTAGAATACAATGATTTTCCTTAAAATACTTCACTAGGCTGCAGGGTTATGAGACAGTTTAATAAACCGTTACTTATGCTGTCTGCAAATTAAAATGATATGGGGTAGATGGACGAATATTGGTCAACTGATCGAACACTGACTTACATCCCTTCACTTTGGTAATAATTAGTACGGATAGAAAAAGTCGAGTGGATAAAAAAAATGTTGAGCACGTTTCACCTTTAACAGATGAAGTGATTATTTCTCAGATTGAGAATAATTAAAAACCTCTCCTTACTTCCTAATTCCCTCTTCAGAGAAAAACAGATCTACCGCAAACGATATTCACTGGTAGGTAGACATGCAAAACAAACAGTTATTATAATTTAACCCGACGAATTTAAGAGAGGCATTCCGATTTTGAAGGTCGTTTTGTTCACTCTGTCTTTCAATAAGAGTATAAACACATATATAAAAGTAATTATAATTTTACCAAATGGATATTATCCATCAAGTATAACTACGAGCGATGACATCGTTGAGTCACTATCAACTAATCTGTCATAACTAATTTCAGACTCAAATTTATGTTGATAATGACAGAAAGCATGACGTCCTGTGAGGTTTCTCCAGTAGTTAAGACGTTGACTTTCAGATGAATAGCTTGGAAATAACCCTATCAAAATTCTTTACATGGTACAATACCACAGAATATGTTATAATATACTGCTTATTCTGCCATCAAGATTGAACTGCTCTGCGAGGTGAATGTTTATCTGTATAATAGGAAAGTAGTCCACTTACGAAATTTTTCTGTTGAATAAATAAAAAGTTTAATAATGTTTGCAATTCACTGTATATCGTGATGACGCAGTGTACGTTTAGACTAGACTCGCTGAACAATTGAATGAAGTGACATTTAAAGTAGCACAGAACATTCAGGGGTCTATTGGAGATGTTCCCCTTTGTTAACAATGATTGTGGGAGCAACTGTTCACTGAAAACACTTATTGAGATAGCGAGTGACTACATAAAATCAGAGTGAGATACACAGCATAGTTTGTGCCTTGTTTTATAACAGGTAACTGACAATGATTGCATCATTCCCTAAGTGTTATTTGTTTAGTGTATGTACTGTAAAGCATTAGAAAAATATAGATTTACTTGTGTTCTCTAAATTAATGCAAAACAATTCAATCTGGTTAAGACTTAGGCAAGAGTGGAACGAAGGCGACGAACGATGAAAGCCAAACTAAAAGTGCAAAGTAATTGCAGAACTTTACAAATAGAACTCTCATACATGTTGTGAAATTTGTATTATGGAATGTTTCGAATTAAACAGATTTTATTATAAATTGTACGTTATTATTTATAAGCACATTTCCATGTTGTTTGAGTGTGGTACTCGATGCTGTCAATTTGTTGAATGTTGGTGTCAGATTCGGTACCAGGTGAGTTCATCGATGCTGAATAGTATTCACCAGGGCGAAAACCAGTGATTTCGGTCATTCACCTTTAAATGCCTTTCTTACAATGATTTCCTTCCCACTGAACATAAATTCGAAAATTATCTGCCTTGTAGAAAGTCGTTTTGCAGCAAACTACAGAAAAACAATGATAATAATTGCTTTATTCTATTTTTTATTATTATTCTTTATTTATTTATTATAGCTTGATTTTACACCGTATTTTTTGGTACAAGTATGGAATTTTCAGCATGGATATCGATAGCCAAATTTCGCAGGCCGACCATAGATATCGGGTGTGCGTCGGCAGGGGATCGAACCCCGGACCATGTGCACGGTCGGCGAGAGTCCTAACCACTGTGCCACCGACGCACAGGAAATATTGACACGATATAAGATGATTTTCAATGTATTTTTCTGTCGTCTTCGGAAACTCCACAGTAGAGGGTTGAAAGCCAATTTAAAATGTACATGAGTACATTAACATATAATTCAACAGCTAAAAAGTGAAAATAGAGGAAACGCTATGCATTCTGTTGGATTGCAATGAAGGTAATTGTGGGATGTAAGCGGGCCGCCGTTGAACAAAACTTGAAATATGAAGTCAATCTTAATATATTTTTTAAAATTAATGTGACTTAAATGAGTCAACAGTGTAACGGCACAAATCGGAAGACTTTGTAAACTAATGTTTATTTGAAAATTGATATCTCCGTATAGCCGAATTATGTACACCTGATGTTCAACGCGCCATTTGCACAGATCTTCTTTTTGTACTTATTCTGGCCAACATGTTGTTTTTCTTCGTGTTCCTTTCGCGTCTCCCATGTACCTCCAAAACGCCTTACAATTTGCCTTTTCTGACAACAAATGTATCTCCCTGTTATTTGATGACTTTATGCCAATGAACGACTCTTTATCTACCACTGATAAATCGTGTCAAGAGCACTCGCCACAACAGCAGTTAGACCTAATAAGCCCGCGAAATCCACAGTCGCAATCTAATTGATGAATAAATGAAAGTGCACTGCGAGAGAAACTTGTATTCATTTGACCATGAGTCTGATCATGCTGATTTCACGAATGTGTCAGCTGCGATTTCCTCAAACATCTGTAAGTGATTATTGTCTAGTAAGAGCTCCAAACTTAACACTTTTACTTCTCTGACGTTGTGTTAAGAAAATAGTTTGGATTATTCAGTGTAACATATGGACATCTGAAGTATTTGCGCTAAAATTCAGCAGTAAATCAGTACATCGACTTGTGCTGGAAGCATTTTCTCACAATGTGGCTTTTCTAAACGTGAGCTGTGAATAATTATAACCATCATCTTACTCATTGAAAAACATTCTATATGAGACGGGATTATTGAACACAGCAGGATCACTATTCACCTAGACGAAAGTGAAACACGTTGTTTTGCTTTTTTCATTTGGCTTATCTTAGTCATTTCTTGGCTTCTGTGAGCTGACTGTTATGATTGTCTTGCTGTTTTCCTTCTTCGAATGTTTGAAATAAATTTCAGCTGATTAAATGCACTCATCTTCGACTGACTTTCACAGAGATTGTGAAAAAGGTTTGATTTGTGTTTTGACTGCAGTTTTGAACATTTTCAACTGGTAACATCGGGACGTAAGACGGATTAATTTAGTCAAATTCAACGTAACTTAACCTGCGCTTCTTTATTTGCAGCTATCGAATCTAATCCTGCTAACCTCATCGAAAAGATGTGCTCAGTTTTACTCTGTATTACATTTAATTTTTCATTAGCTGGCCTTTTATCTGAATTGCAAGCAGATATCCTACAGCTAACTTCTGTAAATCTGTCTTCACTTTTTTGATAGATTGATAAAAAGTACTATTTACTCAATTTATTTCTGAAGTTGTAGAGGAAACGCTCAGTGAAATTCTTTGGTTACAGTTTACATTAACTCCAGCAGTGATACTTTATCTGCAAGCTTGATTATAAACTTCAGTCAGATGTTAACTAATTTTGTCTGGATACTATCGTAAACAATATTTCCTCATCAGATATATCTTTGGTAATTACATCATGATTTTCATTTTTCGTCTAAGTGGATATAGATCTTGTTAAGTTCAGTAATCTTGTCTCTTTTAGAATGTTTTTCAGTGAGAAAGATGATTGTTATCGTACACAGCTAACAGCAAAAATGACTCAGAATCAATTTATTTGTCAAAACCGTTTTCAGACTGCAATTTTCATTGATAATGAAAGAAAACAAGACGTTCTGTGAGGTTTTCTCAATAGTTTAGGAGTTGACTCTCAGATGAACAGCTTGCAAATAACCATTTCACAAATTTCTTTTCATGATAAAACACCTCAGTACATGTTACACTATACTGCGTATTCTGCTTTCGAGATTAGACTGCTTTGAGAGATGAATTTTTATTTATATAAGATAAAAATTGTACACTTACCAAGTAGTTCTGTTAAATCAATAAATTGCTTTAGATATTTGATGTTCAGTTAATGTCATAATCCCACTAGTGTTGATTAGAATGAGAGTCCACACTGTCGATATTCAGTAGCATTATAATAAAGACGAAATATTAAAGGATTTATTTAGAACTACTTCACGCTTTCGGCATATAATGAGAGCAATTATGTTCAGGTATAATTGTAGGATTAGGCATTTTCAGATTCCTTGTAGCCGAAATCATAAAACTATATTGCAATCCTCGGAGGATATGTCGACAAAACGCAAACTATAGCAAACGCTCTTTCGACAGGAGCTGAAACTTTATCTTAGTTACATCTAGTGTTCTGCAACTAAACTCAAGTTCTGAACACTCAAATCCCCGCAAAATAAGTGAAATGTATCTGGTTACTACCTGTGACTAACTGATCGATGAAATTGCCTTTGATTTACTTTAGGTCTCTTCCCGTCTTACCTTAGTTTACGCATGTTTTCGTGAACCTTTATGAAGAATATGACTCAGAAAACCTGACCTTTAAAACAAAAACCATCGTCCAACATGCAAATTCCTGCTCTGAAAGAATAAAATCGAAGAGGACTTGATTACAACCTTCTGACACATTATCAAAAACATCAGCCGACTTCACTTTACTTTCTTGATGTTGACATTTTCATGGAGCTATTACCTATCATTTTTGGAGGGTTCACACATTTTCTCGTGGAAGAGTTACCATGAGATAAACCGTTGCTTGAGCTGAAAAAAGGTTCAGTTCATCCTAACAGTCTGAAGAATTTTTGTCATTGGGTGCATGATTAGTTAAAAGGAAAAACCTTCGATAATCTCTGGAATGAATATGAAAAATGCTTTCAGAATTTTAATCATCAACTCACTTGTAGCAACTAGAATGGCATAAATATTTGTATGTGAAATAGGGCTTCAAATAAATGGCTCCAGATTTTCACACGAACCTTCAAGCACAATGATATTGGTTTCATACATATCTCTTAACAATACGCACACAGGTTCACATAATTTTCGATTTTCTGCTCCGGTTAGAAAAGACTTCAAAGCAATTGTACAGCTCTTCCCTCTTCATTTGATTCTCTGACTGTCAGCCCATATATACATTTTTAATCAAAAACGCCTTCAACTTGATTTCGAGACATTTAGCACCGATAGATTTTAAAGCTAGGTCATGTTTAATACGATGGCTGACCTTTCTGCATAGAATCACCATTACTTTATGAAATTCTTTCGCCCATCTACTCCTTCATTATTACTTTAATTTTGATCCCTAATCGTCTTGGTAATCTCAGTACTGCTTTTCACTGTATTCAGATTCTCGAAATCAGATAATTTCGTGTGTTTTGTAACCTATCTCATATCTATTCACGAATGGACTGTATGGTGGTCAACATCTTTGAAGAAAAATAGATATATACACGCGTTCCACTTGATGCATTTTAATAATATGTAAAACGACGTATTCAGTAAATTTTCGCTCGAATGCTTAAGTCGTGTCAAATAAAAAGTTAATAAACTTTAAATTAAGAGAGATAATAACCATAAGAATACGAGGCAACTTATTTAGAATATGCAATTCTCTATTTGTACACGTCACACAAAATTAAATTTTCAGGACTTCTTCAAGACTAAATTCATAATGAATAAAGATGAATTGGCTTTGACTTTGTTTTTAGAAATAACAGAAGTGTATCTAAACTTTCACTTACCATCTGACCCTTTAAGAAGTGATTTATGAGTAAAAATTGTCCCAAAACGTTTTGCAGCCAGGTGGGATGAGGTTTTTTACTGCTTCTGACAAAACACGCATCAAACCACCTCGTTCTACATTTTAAAAGCTTGTGTAGAGAGCCTGTAGATCGAATGCTATCATGCATTAATCACTTGTTTTTACATTTAAAATACGGTCAGTGACCTGTTTGATATGTCTTGAAAAGAGCATCTAGAATATTGTTGTCTGACATATTTTGAAACTTTCTGCGGCCAGTTTGCAACTGGACGGTGAGGAGATCCAGACATGTGATTTGGATAATAATGGTGATGATGCGAAACCTTCAAATATGCCTTTTCGAGATACTCCTCTAGAAAACCAATTTCATTTTTCGTAAATGTAAGTGTTAAACATTGATCTCAGATTTATGATCCAGGAAGGGAAATTGCACGAATATCATGTGTGCTAAAACAACTTTCATCAGGGGTTCACGGACATTTTGAAGACTACCTTACTGCGGCTATGAAAAAACAGACGTCATATTCCTAATTCCAGATTGAAGAATTTACTAAAGCCATCTGAAACAGCTGCGAAATTCCTGAAAAATCCTCAAAAATACGTCTTTAATTACATCTCGATTAATCTGAGTCCTATTCGAATGTTCATGTCATCATATGACTTAAACTTTTGTATCGTTCAGTTGACTGAAAATACTGAAAATTTGATCAACTAGACAAAATAAATGACACTGAAGTGTCGCCGAGACCTGAGTCACTATGTCTCATTTTACACAAAACAAGTCACCCGTATCGTTATGTCACAAAGTGAATGACAGAACTCTTGGAAATATTAGGAAGGCAAGTCTGTAGCTGTTCTTTGTATGATACTTTTGAATTTAATAATTGCTTGAATGACGTTACTGTTACTGAGAAAAGCATGTTATCACTTGATGTTTACTCGCTATTTACTAATGTTCCATTGCATGAAATAGCATGCTTTACTTGTAATTATATTGGCATTTAGAATGTGAAAATAGTGATGCCCACATCTACCTTAAGGCGCTCATACGTCGATACAAATTAAATATTCACTTTCTCTAAAGGCGAAATTAACACACAGGAAGAGAGACGAGAAGTGTGATTTGAATGACATCATGAAGGTATTCAATGACAGTCATCCTGCTATCCGGTTCACTTCAGGAAATGAAAATGAAAGAAGCATATCATTACTTGATGTGCTAAGCATAACGAAAGCTGATGGGTCCTTGAGAAGATCTTTTTACGAGAAATCTACCGCTGGCCAATTTATACAGTTTAATCCCCATCGACAGAAAAACGGATCTAATCCGTTTCTTCTCAACACAGGTTCAAGAAATGTACCTTGAAAAAGTGACTTCGAGGCATTTGAGCACACACAGAACTGAAAACTGATACACATTACATGAGAAGCCTATTTGCAACCTCCCTGAAGGCAGAGGAAAATACGATAACTGCACTATTCGGATAGAGTTGTCATTATTTCATAAGCTTCTTTCATTCATCTACACTCGCTTGTCATAATTTCTTTGCTCCTATCACCTCAGATAGCAAATTATTAAACTGCATATTTAGGAAGAGGAATAGTCCGAACATAAAGTTAATTTATTCAGAATATGCGATTCTCCTAACTTCTGTAAATCAAACAAATTTAAATTTTCAGCAGTTTTTCGAAACTTAATTCATAATTAATAGACAGAATCAGCTTTTTAATTGGCTAACAGTAGTTATAGAAATAAATCCTAACTACTACTCACCTTTTGGTGCTGTTTTTAAGTTTGTGTCTTTGGACAATAAATGATACTTGAATCAATATAGACAAAATCCTCATTTAGACATTTAGAAAACAGAAAGAATGAGCGAAGAAATATTTACTTTTCAATTAGATCCTCATCTCTGGCTCTACTCTAATATATATGGCATTTTGATTACAATACACATCAATTTATCAAACAAGTGGCGATATGTTTGTCAACAATAATTAAATGTTTATTGATTTTCTTCTTTAATTATCAACACATTGACATTTTGACACTGTTTAATTATTCTTAACAAACATATCGCCACTTGTTTGGTAAACTGTTGTGTATTGTGATAAAATGCTATGTATATTAGTGTAGAGCCAGAGATGAGGATCGAATTGAAAAGTGAATATTTCTTCGCTCAATCTTCCTGTTTGTTGAAACTTATTTTTGAACATTTCTCGATTATTGGTGCAAGTCAGTTTACTGAACTATGTAAAAATGCAAAGGATACAGTGCCTGACAATAGTGTTTACTTTATTCAATAAGTAAGGTATCTAGTGAATCAGGGTTCTCTTTCTTCACATCCCTGATTATGTGGCTGTTCTATGTTATCAGACTACTCAAAGTATGGGATGAATTCTCAGGCTGCCAATTTAGGTAGAAGACAAGTGATATTGATATGAGTATGAACAATGTATTGTGTTCAAGTTGTCGTCCAGAAAATAATAATGTGTCACTGCGTGACATATCTAGTAAACAAATTATTATGGAAGATAGATGACTGTATTTGTTTTACTTAATTGTTCTTGCTGGATTTACTTCGACACAAATCACATTTCATTTATCTGAATGATTATTTGAAATTTATGTGTCAGTGAAGGAAACCTCTTTCTGTCAATCCAATATAGTAATAGTTATTGAAATTCTTTTAACAAGTTTGCTATCATAAGTGTTCACTGTCGTCTACCTAAAAACATATGGCTCAATGAATATTCTCCGTCAATAGTTTTTTTTCTGAAACTTCAAAGGAATGACTGTCTCTGTCTTTTAACCTTGTTTGGATTAAAAGTATATTCGAAGAATTTCTCTACAAATTAAAAGAAAGTCCCTCATTTAGTAGCTTAGAATTAGCAGTTCAATATTTTAAAGAACTAACTCACGATCGTCGTATAAAAACACCCATTAGTGTTTTTTTGGCAGTGTCATGGTGTTCCATGTTTTGAACTACTTGCTAAAGTTCACAGTTGAACTGTTGGGTATTTTTAAAATTAAGTTTGTCAGTAATCTGTAACTATTAAAGCCCAGTAAACACAAGGAATTAAACCTAATAATCTGAACAAATTTCTGAAGGAGGCTAGTTACTATCCATCAATTTCCTCATGTTTGGGGCATACAGGATAAGAGTTTATTTATTTCGCGAAATGCAAAGTAGGATTTTCAATCAGGTTGTTTGTCTCACCTGCGATCATTTACATGCACACTACCTGGATTTAATCATTTAACTGAGGAATGTAAATTTACTTGGATACATACACTGAATAGTCATTTATCAAACGGATCCTCAATTCTAGTTGAATTTATTTGAATAAAACCCAGTCAAAGCAGAACAAGGTTCTTAAATAACTTACAATACTCCACTAAAGTGATAAATGAAATGAATTATGCAAACAAACAAAGTCATTGCCTAACAACACAGAGAGATGAATAACCGAAAGAAGTAGAACAAGTCACTGTGGGATTTAACTTCATTTTGGTGTAAATAAAACTGCCACTAATATGCGGAAATTCGTTTACACATGAATAATAATCTCCGATATTTCTGAGTTAAGGGTTTTTTATGCTTGGAATAATATATTGTTTGAATGACAATTCTTCCTAACGCATGAGGAGGTTACATTTTTCGGATTTAACTAAACGTTTGTTTTCAAGTCGATTCTCAATGTCATTTACTTTTGAAGATAATTCTGACATCGAATGCTTTGAGTTACCAGCAGGCATGGTCATAGATGGTCTTCATTGGTACTGTGGGTGAATCATGCAAACAAATGTGGGCAACCATTGACTCATTGTCTCGCCAATCATTAGCTAAATGTTGCCCTGCTTAATTCATTAAAAACAAGTGATAATGGCATGTGAAGGATTGAAAAACTCTGATAAATATATCATTTGATCTACACCGATTTCTACGTGGCCTGTTGATGTAATAACAAAAAATTTCATCTTTGTTCGCAGTGCGTGTGTCGTTAGCAATTAAAATAAACAGTCTTAGACACAGTGATAACCTTTCTCTATGAAAGACACATCATTCTTCCTCACTGTTCAAGTAATTATACTGTAAGAACACTGATTCTCGAGCATAAATTCGGCTTTTAAAGACACAGTGAGGATACAATTTCAACTGAGACACATTTCCTCTAATTTATTATAAATTAGTATTAATTTTTTATAGCACTCAATTGATTTCCCACTCACTAAGATCATCTGAATAAATCGGTAATGAATTCGTCGTTTAATATGAGATTTCCGAAATATCTGCATTATCAAAATCGTCCAAACTTAGTTAACTGCATACTATATGGGCTTATTGGATATGCAACAGTGTGACACAGTTTCACTTAATCGATGAAGTTACGAGAACAATATCTTGCCTGGATTATATTCCACAAAACACTGCTAGAATTCTTCTCCACCTTCAGGAAATAACATTTATTTCCGAAATTCAAATACATAGGGCAGAACAAATATATTATATAAACACCTGTATTAACAACTACTGTTTTCGAAAAATTGGAAACGAAAGTTCAGTGAATTATAGAGTTCAAGAAAAGATACAATATCAGATACAGATATCTGTCGTAAAATGAAAGTTGTACATTTCTTATATTTATATATATATTATTCATCTGTGGAAATCAACATTTGCCTTGCATTGAACACTACTATTGATGAAAAAAACTTTTCATCTTCAATTCTATACAGACATCCCGATATCCACTCATGGCTAAGACAATTCGGGATGAATGTAAATCACCAGGTGATTATCGGGATTCTTGCTTCATCTACTGATGTTTTTATCTGCAGGTAGTATCCTCGGCCTCAATCACTAGGGTCTCCTAACTACCGAGTTTGTGGAATTTTAAACTGATGTTGACTACGTATCTTTTTTGCAAACAGTGTTGGAGTCAGAATCTTGATAGTGTCATACACTGTTTCATTAAAAAAAATTGCATAAAATTAACAGCTCACTTTCAACTAATAAAAAAAGAATATTCATAAAAGATATGGCACTTTAAATCTCTTACTACGCAATAAAAAAATTCGTGAAAAAATAAATGTATTCACTGTCTTTATTATCCCCAACTGCACAGTCATCCAGGGATATTTGTTTATATTTTGGATAAGAGAAAGAAAAAATCACCAGATAGCTTTTGCTCTTGAATATGATTAGAAGAAACAAATGAAGACTCGGCGTATCCAGTGGATATAGATCCTTTCTCATTCTTCTTTGGATACAACCTCAGTTCTCTAAGTTTGTACACACCCGATAGCCCATTACAGCTGAAACAGTTCCAATCAGGGTTAATAAACTCAATTTATGCCTTTAGAAAAGTTTGTTAAGTCACCTTTTGAGCTCTACTCTTCAAACCAACCCAGAACAGCCTTCTTTCCAGGTGACACTGGATTCCTGTAAACATTATTTGTATTTGTTTTGTTGCCTTTATCCTTATGGCTACAATCATACTGCCTCACACATTTCAAGCAAAGCTTCTGAATGTGCCATGAGACACTATGAGATAGAAGGTAGCCCCCCTGCACTCATATTTGTGCATATATACCACATTCTATACCACAATTATGGACTCTCCATGTTATATAAACACTCATATGAAGGTAAGATTTTAACTTTTGCAGTCACTATAACCGCAGATTATTACGAACTAATCCATTCATTTTTCAACTTTGATGCTATTAACGACACTGATGTTAAATGTTTATGGCTAATAGTTGCATTAAGTAACCGCAACAAATGACTGGGAATTGCAAAATGTATATTTCCAAAAATTCTCTCCCTATATTCGAAATCTTCAAAATTACATACAAGATGGGGAGATGAGTAGTAATGAGGCAATAGTTGTGAAATTCATGACGACAAAATGTGATGAATACTGATGTCAGACTTTATTGAAATGCAGCTGTGAAAAGATTTATTTCATATATCCCTCACGGTATATAGATGCATAACATGCATGGTAATCATTCGAATTGTGACTTATTGAGTTAAAAGTGACTTTAAAGCTGTTCAAAGTAGATATCTGTGCCAAAAAATCTCAGAAAACATAATAACAAATATCATAGTTGCTGGAAAACGTAGCTGATCTCAACGCATCTTAAGCCTACTGAAATAAGAACAATACAGTGAAGTAATATATGACTCACAGTTTTTAGCTGTAAACACCAGAGTGATCAAATATGCATGTGAACGAGGTTTCTCAACGTACTTCTTATCGCAATGGTAGAATCTTTATTTGCTATCAGAAAATAAGGCTGCCAACACATTCCACAATGGAGAAATTTGTCTTTCAATCAGTTGGAAATTAACAAGTATTGTAGACGAAACCCAAACTTTTAGAAATTTTCATTGGATTGCTTGGTGGTTCGCACAGTTCAGAAGTTTTAAAATTTAGTTTGCTTTGAGTAAATACAATCTCTACTGTGATTTAGTAGAATTATTTGAAGAACTACCAGCGACAATAATTATTGAATGGTTTTCAAAATTTGTTGAACTTTTTCACTTATGATTAAAACTTCGGACAATGATGTGATTCAGTTAACAATCAAATGTTGTGTATGAACCATTTTGATAACAATTTATTACCACATTTTCGAAGTTTCATTTCAACCCCTCAAATAATTTGAAAGTAGATTTTACTCAGATTTTTGCTATTATCCTTCTTACTTATATTACCTGAGAGCAGAAGGCATTTGCAGTGAAAAATCAAATAGAAAAATTACGTATCTCGTGACTTATATGGTTAAATCACTGAAATAAAACATTCTAAAAACCTCAATATGTTAATCGATGCTGTATGGACAATGTTTTACAGCAACTGTTGACTACTGAGTCAGTATGAAGAATAAAGGCGCATTGCTTGACCTTTGATACGTGACCATAGTGCGTATCCAGTAAATTAATTCACGTGGTAAATAGTGAATGTTTAGCACGTTCTTTTTCCATAAATATGTTTCAACCCTCTTTTTGAATGCTACAAATTGTCTATGAAGTTGGTGATTGCATCAATTTGACTAATTTAAGCAAAATATTATTCGTGTGGTTGGTTATGCACATCAATCCATCAAAATACGTGACAGTTTTTCATAGAAATCAGTAAAGAAATGACGTAGCCATTTCAATAGCCTGTCTTATATTGAGAAATGTAGCTAAATAACTTTTGATCCGTCCTATTAGACCAAAAGTAGTATATTCAGATATTTCATCGCCATCTATGTCATTTTCTAAATAAATCCATATATAATATTTAAATAATTAAAACACTGAGAATTTTTAGGAAATAGTAATCTACAATGCTTCAATTTTCATTCAGTAAGTAACAAATTTCAGATTCAGCATGTACAAAACTGAAACGTACTAAAATCTTCTAAACAAAAGCACAAACATGCCGTTTCTATGAAAACTGGTCTAAATGAAGAAATAAAATAATACCAAAAACTTAAACGAATTGAATGTCTGTTTTCTCATTCATGATTTGGTATTAGTTGTTTGCAGTTGCATTTAACCCGCCCAAGGGTGGACCGAAAATATTTCCTTGACAAAAAACAAATTGATCCAAGGTTTGATGGCTTATCATTAATTAGATTACGAACGATTTCAGTTCAGAAACATTAATGGGTTTTCATTTTTTCTAATCATTTCTGGTGAAATACAAAATGGTTAGATTGATTACACAGTATGAGAAATGCTTTTCAACAGTTGAAAGTATAATTCTAGAAAATTTCAGTTAATTTGCACTATATGGATTCAATTCAGTTGAGTGTGAGCGCTGTAGGAATGTGACGAAATTGATTACATTCAGAGAATTAACGGTGGGAGACTGATTTATTGTCACATTAATTGGATCCTGCAGATATGTGTCGCTGTATTTACCAAGCCTCTTTTTGTCCTCCAACACTTAGGATTGCAATGGCAGGTAAAGGTCTATTTGGTAGCTAATAACACGATTTTAAGAGATAAAAAAGGCATCATCATTTGCACTTTTAGAGCTGGTAATCTGTAATTACCACAAGGAATATGTTGATCAGTCAATAAATGTGTTATGTTACTTTCCTAGTTTAACACATTCCCAGTGTTTAGGAGTTTTGAAGCATATCGCAACCTCTTAAACCCTTGCCTTTCATTCAAAATGAAATGTATGTAAATGTAGGTTTTCAAAGAAATCAGTAACAGCGTTATTCAAATGCCTCGTGAAAGTAAGTTCTAAAATTTCCACAATGAATAGGGGAGTTTTCAGGATGATTCAAGGACTAAAGATTAATCAAACAGTGACTGTTATGCGGACAATCATCCACACTTTTAAGTCATCATGAAATTTGGGAGTTTCTTTCTCTCTTTCTCATCTGACCACATTTGTCAGTTTGCCTAAGCCTTTTGTGATTGTCATATTCTTTTAGTAAGGAAATGTGTACGCACAGAATACTGCGATAAAATCTATGCTTCAAATCTCAGCTATATAATTGTCAATTGGAATATACAAACTTACCTTGGGTAACTGAATAAATTAAAAAATCGAACACACTTCACTACATATTGACATGATCTAGAAATACAGTAACAAATATTGAAACAAAATAACCTGATTTTTTAATAGTAGTAGTCTTCAAGATAACATAACGCAGTCTCGAATCTCAGTGGATCATTGACACTATTTATTAATAAATATTCGAAAGACACTGATGGCTGACTTATACGTTCGAATTAGGATGAACAAGTTCAATAACGCACACAGAACTAGGATTTCCCTTTATTGCAAACCGTCAGGTTTTATAATTATTCTCCATTACGATTCAGGAGATATGAATTTTCACTCAAATTCCAGTTAACTCCAACTGACCTCTCTTAATTTCATACTGTCTGGCTATTTATTCTCCCTGAATAGACTTTATATCCAATATATGTAATATATTATTTAGCCAAATCATTTAAGGTCAAATATATCAGGCATTTTCCGGTTTAGTTCTTTGATACTGCTTGCATATTCACGAACACTTTCAGGTAGAAAAATGACAGTTACCAGCGAAAATGATGCTTGTCAACACGATGGTATATCAAAAATCTATTGTGCTTTACTGTGATTTTTTTATCAGGAGAACTCTTATATTCTCAATAATGTATTAAACAAAGTTTCAGAAAGAAAATTAGTGTTTATTATTTTTTCAGTAAATTAATCTGATCCAAGTAATGACTGTGTCCACATGAAGTAAATGAAAACTGAATGAATCTGGTGTGAAAAATTGATTAGCCTGCTTTCAGAATAATTTCGGTGAATATAATTGAGGAATAGTTACTGATCACGACAGAGTAATATTGTTTGAAACTCACTTTCATCACCCTCTGAGAGACAGATAAATATATTTGGAATATTTGAAAAAGGTCAGGTTTAGGATCCATAAATTTAGGGGAAATTTCATGAAATTCTGCAATATAACTGTTCTGTTTACAATATAATTTCTCTGAAATTCAATTGGCAATAATTATTTAGGATGGGTATTTGGCAAATTACAAGCCTTCTGTGAAAGCTACATCGATCTGTCGTGTGAATCATTTGTGCCTTCTCTCTAAATTTCTCTATCATTTGATGTTTTGTCTTTAAATTAAGTCAACACTGTCAATATATGGATATATTAAAAGCAAAATCAAAGACATTTTGAGTAAATTTGACCGACTGATAAAAAATAATTCATGCTTCAAATAACAGTCAAAAATCCTGGTTTTGAATATACTCGTTCTTAAAAAAGTAAATGCACTTCCAGAATTGTCATCTACAGTATTCTCCTCATATTTTACCTAAATTGATTTGCTTGTTAATAAATCACGCGACTTGTAAAACAGTGATGATTTCGGATGAAGAGATTACACAAAGAGCATGAGAGAGAGTACTTATCGCCAGTATGTACTAATACTAAAGAAAAGTAATGATAATAGTGACGTATTTTGAAAAGAAGATAAAAGCATCTGCCAGAATAATAAAGGATTCCCATATCACCTTACGTCCTCTTGTTATCGGATTAATCGCAGTCGACATGAAGGTGCTCTGTCTGTTTCCCGCGATCTACTGACTCATGTCGATAAAACCGTTCATTTTTAAAACGATACATCCACAGGTTTCCAGCTTCTTTTTACTTGCATTCCAAATGTAATTAGTAGTATATCTAGTAAGAAACCACTCACTGATTTCTCAATGTTGGGAGATGAACAAAGTCACGGTTCATTTTGATGTCATGTCTACGTCTTTCTTTCTGACTGAGATATCATACATGAGATTACCTTGTCTGCCAATAAACATTCCTATCTATTTGATGTGTTTTGTTCTTTGATCTCTAGCAAAAGCGAGTGTTCTCATGCAGAAGGGTGAATTAGGTGTTAAAACGTCGTTTACGGTTGGCAGCTTCCTTCTCATCGGTGTTTCTGTTGAAATTTAGATATTTGGTAGCATTTCTGATGGTGTTGGCCTGAAACATAAACAGGATATTCTGGAAAACATCACATCTCCTGTTTGCACAATCCTTTGTAAGGTCTGTACAAATCTTTCCCAGTGGCCATTGGAATGTGGATAAAACTGTGAGAACAGTATGCGCCTCATGTCATTTTGAAAGCAAACATGTTCGGGTTTTGCTAATTTGAACCGAGTACCGCTTTTGGAGAGGATGCCTTAAGGCGGATGGTGGCAAGAAAAGTATTAGTGGTAAGTGATAAAGTTCGCATTTCATTGGGTGGATTCATGACGGCACTCTCAATCCATTTAAATAAGCGCCGACTGAAATCAGATAATAATTTTTTCTGACTGGTCCAGCAAAATCGACGTTGTCTTCAGGCTCGAATAGTTAAAAACATCGACTGCATTTGAAAAATGCGAAAACAACTGACAGACCAAATATCGACACTAATTAGTCCTATAAAGACATTGCGATGGTGAATACCTGCAATAAATTCACAGTTTTCGTGTGCATCTTATAATGTGGCACTCAGGATGCATAGTGAGATCACTTTCATGAAATTTGTGACTTCAAGAAATTTGCATCAATGTTGTGATGTTAGTGCACACTGCCACACTGCTGTGCGTCGGTGGCACAATGGTTAGGACTCTCGCCGACCATACACATAGTCCGAGGTTCGATCAACTGCCGACGCACACCCGATATCTATGGTCGGCCTGCAAAATTTGGGCTACCAATATCCATGCTGAAAATCCCATACTTCTACCAAAAGTACTGTGTGGAATCAAGCTGTAATAAAAAGAGAAACTCCCTCGAAGCCGAGTCCGAGAACAGTGTGTGTTTCACCATCACTGAAAGAATTTACATTCATTTTGGCTCAACTTGAATCATGAAACAGGAGCGATATAATCCACTCGAAAAAATATTGGCTGACAATTTCAAATTTCCGTCCTCCAAATGACACACAAAATGATGACAAGTAATTCGATCACTGTCATAATCAGAGTCATCAGATATATATGTGTATATCCGGTTATTTAGAGGTAATCCACATGTGATCCACAACAGGTAACTCATGAAATCACTAGAAGTGGAGACCGAAGTAGGACAAGTCGGCTGCCTACTATCTCCAAGGATATTCCTGATTGCGGTTGATAGGATAATGCGACAGATGGCGGATAGCAAGGAGACAGACATTAAAAGGACACAAACACAAACTTCGAGGATTTGTATTTCCCAGATGATACAAAGCCGATTTCCCACAAAGTGGAAAACAGGCAAGTGAAAAGCAAATGTCGATAAGGAAGTATCAAAGACAGGACTTCAGGCGAACAAAGGGGAAACAGACGTGGTCAGATTTCCCGACCAACAGGAACAACAACAGACATCACTCAGCATTAAGTGGAGAAATCTGAAGGAAGAGACCTCCTTTACCTACCCACTTACATGTGAAGTATCGTATCGACTACAGGCAGACATAACTGATGGGAATATCAGAGCGAGGTTGGCGAAAGCCAGCCGAGCTTTGATTTCTCTCAAGTTTGTACTCAGTGAAGTGCAGATTTTTCACTTCAATGTGAAGTCAGTGCTACTTGTTTTATGAATCAGAGACTTGGTGCCGATGAGCACTTCGAACAAACTTCAGACCTTCATCAACAGATGTCTTCATTCAATATTCAAAGGTCAGATGGCCGAACAGAAGAGTTCAGCAACAGTGAGGGATCTCTGGGAGCTCTATGTTCCTCCGGGAACTAAAGGAAACAAGAACAGTGTTAGAGGTCTACTTACTTAAACCTTTATCATGACAAATAGTAGGTGAGCATAGATTTGGTTATATTAAAAATTGCATATGAAGTTTTTCATTCGCGGTAAAATCGTGTTTATTTCTGATAGTCCGAATTTGTCTTTCAAACCCTTATTGTATATGTTACAAGAAAACACATATGTGAAGTCGGCACCCTACAATTACTTATTAAGTGTTCACGCCTTTTTTCAAGTCCTTAATCTACATTTTTTTAGTTTGTCATAAGATTTCTCCCACCGGCGGCTGCACATCTTCATATCACGATACAGATTATATTTACTTCAATCGGCGTGATATGAGTGCAGTCAATTTTGAAAATTCTTAGCATCCGTTTATTTGTGAAGAGTTTAAATAGTATAAATTAAATTTAAAATTGTTTTTTTCAAACGACGAGAGCAGGAGATAGTTAGAAATTCAATACTCTTTGCAGAACTTGTAGTTCGAGCAACAATCCGGGGACAACCTATTCCTATGGTCTACAGAAATATACTGGTCAGACATAATTTTAGTAGACCTACTGTCCTTCACATCAAAATACCTTCATTTTCTCATGCCGTTTTCAATCAACGAAATTTCAGATGTGATCATTTCGTGAAGACTGCTGAATCATTCGTTCAGCAAACTCTGTGAAGTAACTGAAATCTTAGTTGATTAACAAACTTCCATATGATACCAGATTCTAAATCTACTTTTGAATTAATCAGACGTTTCTAAGTAATTACAAAAATTAAGTGGTGATTCGATGGGTACAATAAAGGAAGCGAATAGCTATCAAGGATTTCTGATTTCACTGATTTGACTCACACTGTTAGGTGGGACGAAAAAGCAAAACATTTTTTCAAAAGTCTGCTTATTTTACTGATATTCCAACTTACCAAGATAAACTGCATGCAGAAAAATCTGAAATATCTTGAATCCAGACGAAAAGGTTGATCCGTCTTTCTTGCGATACAACTCAAACACTCAGAATTTTTTTCTTTCGACTCCAAATACTGTCTTTCATTTTGTCAAGGCCATCAATGTGGTTTCACTCATTTTCATCTCAGACGGTATATTGTGAATGTGAACACTGAACAGAACCAAACCCCTTACACAGAAACCTTACTTACACAAAGTCGCCTGATGAAATTCAGCTTTGCTATTGTCACATGCCTAAACATTTCTCAACAATGTTTACAAATATTTCTCATGAGACATACTGCATGAAATGTGAGGCAAATTCATGAATACATCGGCACCACAGGCTCAACATCGCATGTTTATAGCTGCATCTTCTAATAATGGACTGGTGTTCCGATGATGTCGCTCTATATCAGGGTCGAAAAAAATCAAATTATTATTATTATCACCATATAAATGACAGTATTTTGCACCTACATCCACATACTGGAATGAAATGCATGAAAAATTTAGGACTGATTAAAGACTGACATTAAAACAAGAATCTTCAATTTGTCGTTGATAAATCCCTCATATAAATCATCAAATACTTACTAATATTATTGTTCCCTTAGGTTCTGAATGGATCATTCTGCTTCAAAATCTCATTTCCGCTTTGTCCTTTCCTCAGCAGTCCTCTTTATTTGCCTAAAGTCTCTCATGGTCTTCTCATGAGATCTCCTCCATGTAGCCCTCGGACTATTCACTGATCGCTTTTCATTCGGGTTCTACTGTAGCAGTTGCTTGATACGCGTGTCTCCAATCCGTCTTCATTTTCTCCTACGTATTTTTGCACAGTGGGTTAATGATTGGTTCGCTTCCATAGTTACTTATTATTAAGAACATTTTCTCACTGGTCATTTGATCCTAAGTAAAAAACCAGATAAGGTAGCAGTGGTTGAACAAAGTCTTCAGGAGGCTGTAGGAAATGATTGTCTTGATGCTGGAATCAAGTTTTCATCCACAGTGAAAAACTCACTGACTTAACATTTGTGTTGAAAATCACATTCTTGTTCTTTATGCTGAGTGCGGAAGGTTTCTCAACTGATTTCACAGTGATGGAGGTCAGTCTCAGCTTCTTGATTTTGGGTTTGACACCGTCAACCCTTTTGCCTGTGGTTGAAATATAAACTCAACAGTACTTTATATATCACCCAATTTTCTGTAAATAAACGTAGTCTGAGATGTTACATAAACTCATTTATCATTCCCCACTATTTTCTGGTCTCTAGATATACCTAATGCAAATTTCTTATTGGGGTAAGTATTATCTCACTGTATCGATAACTAAAAACCATCTCATGGCTTTTTGAACATTCCATTCCACGAACACATTACTCATTCATGTTTATAGGTTACTATGAATTCAGATTCTGTAGTCTGTGAATAAATCATACGTGTTTGAAATATATTTCGTGTAATTGGTTTGTAATAATAGAAATAATAAATATTTCTCTGAAGATTTCTTTTTAGTTGATTAAATAAAATATTTAGTATATATTTCACAGTCTCCTCAATATCTGTCATGAAGGCGTCATGAATTATTGCCTATATCAACTCAGCCATATTCTCTGATGAACATTCCCTACGTATTGAAATTACCATTATAACAACGAAGAAGCCTATTCTTTTTGAATACAGTAATTCATTCTTCATTAGATAATTATAATTTTATCGCCAACCAAGTTGTAAGCGATGAGTAAGATGATACAGAATCTCTCCTTATTTGTTTGTTCATCTGACAATTAGTCGCCTTGTCTTAAATTATTTTATTTATCATTATATTATTCCTTTATGTTACTAGTGGAACACAGGGCTTCAAGATGGAACATTGAAGTTTCAGTAGCAGTGTTATTTATTTTTTCTGGATGAGTTGCTAGCCAAACTTTCTCATTTAACCAATCTCATTACTGGCTAAGTGAGGTAAAGGAGCGCGTCAGCCGCGGATTGAACTTCGAACTAATTTCGTGGCTGGCGGGCAATCTACCGATGTGCCACCGAAGCCTTAGATCATATAAGCACACCTAGATAAACCACATCTGTGCAAGCGTTTTATTAGACTTCTGTCAAGCTTGTCCACATAAATGTTCATTGATATGGGAAGAAACCAGTGACCATATTTGCTATGACAGGTGAACATATTTGATATGAAAGCGTTTTTCTCAGGCTTCGGACTTCTATCAACATCTGCCTTTGCTTCATACTGAAGATCGCATGCCTGAAAAGGATAACGAAAGAAGCACCTTATGGACGAAGCAATCGAGAACCTGTTGCACAACAGAGGTGACGAAAGAAATAAAGATTGATCGGACGCACGCTTAGAAGACTTGAGTGATATCGGGTGCTAGGTCTTCGAACAGAGCTAAAGTGGGAAACGATAACTTGAACAACCAAAGGCGCCATGAGAAACATGAGAGCTTCTGATCAGTAGTGGAGCTAAATATACAGGACTGCAGAGAACGAGGTAAGATGGAGATGTACTTTGAAGCTTAATGTTAACTTCGGAATCTGAAGGAGTAACAACAGGTATTAACCTCGACTTGTAAAGGAGGATTATTTGAAATATTTCAGGCAGCTTTTCTCTTTTTGCTTATAAGAAATTTCTTGCACTTTTCTCTTCTTATTTGATTCTTCTATGTTTCGAACAACTGTTCACATGATTCCTTCGTTTCTTCTTACATCAGATTCCAAAGCACACTGAGACATCAAATGTTGTAAAAGCTATCACAAATCATTTATTAAGCTTGTTAGAGGAGTATTCATCCGTTTTCAAATGTTATTTATTAGTGTTATTCAAAGTGATTTCAAATGACAACAGTAAACTATTTCTATTGTTTGAGGTCCAAATTCATAAAAGGTACATGCAACATGAAGCAAACTTCCACTTTTCAAGAATATATTCTTCTTGACAGAAGATACGATAACTGCACGCGGAGGAAGAATTCATCGTTGGTGTAATGGTGATAGGATGATAGAGCTCTCTTTTTGCTGGAAGTTTGACGAAATCCATGATGGAAATCTTTCATTTTGGAAATGATTTGAAATAAAAAGCGTTCACACGTATAAATGATAGGAACATACAGCCTGAAAGGACTCATAAGTGTGGACAAATGTTATTGTTTAGCATTTTAAGGATGTATTTGCCATGAGTTTATACATAACATCCTATCGCTAAATCGACAATTAAGAACACAGTAAAAACCAGTGAAATAATGCTCTTTGGGCAGGAGCTTATATCTTTGGCCTAAAACTGATTTGATGTAGAAATTCAAACATCCGTTCACAAAATGTCTATTTCTTTGATGAGCTGTTTGCCAAGGACGACTCTAGCTAAGGATATTGTGAAGAGATCTAGATTTCATTGACACTGATTCGGGCTGTTTCAAGTGTATTTCACTAGCACAGTATCTTTTATCTTTCGTAGTGCTAGAGTAAAACCATGAGGATAATTGCTCATAAAAATTAGGTGTGCATTTTTAAATTTGTTAAAACCGTAAAATATTTGCTGAGATAGCTGTAGAAAGACAAATGCTCATGCAAATCAACCTGAATAGCAGCATCTTTTTCCTCATCAACAGTGTAGGTTTTGTAGTTGTCTAAGCTCATTTGGAATGGCGAATCAAGAGAAATGTATTTCCTGAAAAAATTAAAAACATGTCAACAACGTGAAACTAACAGCTTCCGAAGGATGAGGACACTGATTAAAGGCCATTCAATGCATGTGATTATGATAATCATAATAAATGCATGTTAGTTTGGTTAGTTGTTTACTTACTGGTTTCTTAAATGTGACACATCAAAATTGAATGTAGGCTTCGTTATACAGAAATCGGAAAATCAAGTGAATCAACAGTGTCTGTGGAACATGACGTTTGAAGATAAATCGATCGCATTATCTGCTAAAATATTTAGATTGAACATAATTTTCGAAGATTGATTAGTCTGAACATCCGAATACACCTAATATCTTAAGCCGTCTTCATCTTCGACAGCTGGGTGTATTTTCTGAACAGTTTTTATTCACTAAATTATTAAACAATGTTAAGGGGATTTGATGTATTAATCGGCTGACAAACCTCAAGTGCTTTCGAGTTCCAAATGAGATTTTAATATGAACATGCTTGACCAAATAGGATATTTCCATATGCCGATGAAATTTATTGGACTGCACATATTCGTAGAAGGCCATCGAATGAAACAACACACCAGCCCCTCGGGTGAAACTCGAAATGGAACCAACGAGTTGGATATCCACGTGTGACATGTTCGAGACCAAATTAGGAAGAAAACAAAGCTTGTGGGCAGTGATGGAGTCAGTTGAAAGAAGACTATGTATGTCGGACTGTTCCAAATGTTCCATAATCACTCTAGAGGTCAAATAATACTGATAATAATAATTATGATTATTATCATCAGAGTGATAATAATCTGATGCTAGAGAGGGGATTGGGTAAGTAAATTGGCTAATTAATATGCTTTATCGTTCACGGATCTCAAGGCTTTTGTTATGAGTAAGCCACATTCAAGAAGCTCAATTTCAGATAAAAAGTCTCCTTTCTACATTATTCAACTTACTGTCTAGAGCTATCAGTTAAAAAATATGGAAATAACGTTTTTACATTACACAATATTCATGCGTCACTGAAGGTTAGTGAGTTTTTGATGCAAAACAACGCCACGAATTGATGATACGGATTGTGTTCGAATACCATTTTTATTCTTTCGATTTTTCATGGCTAATATATGTTTAAAATCTAATGACATGTGGAGTTTCTCTTCAAGCTTAGTTGTGATGGCATCCGATCACTGTGAAAGGCTGAATGAGATTCCAGTTCTAAGCAGACCTCTTAGCTTCACAGTACTGATTGATAAATCTCCATAAAGTCTGTCACACTTCTGAAATTTACTCAAAAATATCGTTCTTTAACAATTAGTTTCAACATACAGTATGAGATGAAAAGCATTCTAATAAATACTTTAGTTACTCAGAGTCAATTCACAACGTTCATGATTGAGCGTGCTATTCATGGAAGGATCTGTAAATGAATTCGATTTCTAAAAAATATCAACAGTCGATAAATGAAAGAAAACGTGACGAATATTGAGTAATGTATGCTCAACTCACAATGACATACTGATATGAGGTGAGTATTGACATTTTATTGTGTATATCAAAATTTTATGAAAAGAAGATTATATTTAAATAATTGTGTGCTCAACAGAGTAATAAAGATCAATGAATCTTCTCAACATGAATCTCAGCTTCAGTCATACACAAAGAGAGAAAATATTCAAAGATATCTTATAGTCTTTACATAAGCATATCTTAGAACCTCAAATCTGTGTCAATACATCTGAAAATATCGATAAGAAAACACAATCACATGAATTTTCTAGCATCTTGTTGTCAGACGTTACTAAGATTATCATATGACTTTACTTTATTTCTATTAACCATTTTTTAGATGTCCGCGAAGAATATTTTATTATGGATTTGTAAAGTCTGATGAAGTATTTCCAGGAATACATATCTGCTTATACTGTTTCCCAGAATCATTAGAAACGGATGTGATTTACAAGATGAATGGAGGAATGACTTCGTTCAGAAATGTAAATATGTGAATTTGCCAGGTTACATGTATTAACGTGTCTTTTAAGATGACTCAACTAGGGCGAGTTGAGCTAAATACAGCTTTTGGTTGTGAAAACATTAAGTGAAATAAGACAAAAAATGGAATAACATAGAATAAAGTGAAAAAAAACTAGGAATTGTTTATCGCATTGTGAAATTTGATTCATCGCAGGGCTTTAATTTATTGTATCAGACTGCTAACTGTACCAAACTAATGGGAAAACGGATATCACTCCTATTTTTCTGCATGGAATGTGGTTGGAGACAGTTGACAGAGGTTGTCAGTATCTCAAACAAAGTCTATAAATTCTTTAAAATAATGATCAATATATCGTTTTAATTAACTCTGACAAATGCTAAATTCGCCGATATTTCATATGTTAGTAACGGATTTGACTTAAGCCATCACGAAGAGTGAGACTTCAAAATGTGAGATTATGCAAAATATAGTTAAGATATGGCAAGATAAAATGAATAATACAGAAACATTATCGATTCTTGATATAATACATAGGCCCACTCCTTGATGCAAGTGCACAAATAGTTATGACTCCTAGAAATTACGTTCATGATTGTATGAAAATCCTTCTTGAATACAATATTCCGTACTTTATTCACTGTACTCTTGAAGTAGAATTTATAATCGACTTGAATCTGTCGGGGAAAATTAAACTGGCCTTTTGAAAATGAAGAGTGTGATAAATATGCTGGTGTTTGTATATTTTTAGATATTTCAGTAGGTGTACTTAATATTCTCGTCTTGCATAGGGTAATAATTTTAAATATTACAAGTAGTTTTCTATTTTCTACTACAAATATAACTAATTCATTAAAACATGCATTTAGCTGCGCTGATTTAACTTAGCTACTTAGCCGTTAACGTTACAAATTGGATTCTATTGCGCTCTGGTGTATCACATGTTACGGTGGCTTTCACTAATGAGTTAAATGATGTGATAACCGAAAGGGACATCCAATTTTTAAAAATGTTATCTAGAAGTGTTATTTAAAGTGTAATTGATTGACACAAGTTTCAGAAGAACCAACTTTTCACGATGAGCGCTCCTTCTGCGAATTAATTTGTCATAAATTACACTTATTCTCTGCAGTCACAACTAGTTATTGTTGAGGGTCAGTAAATTCATTCGTCAAATAATCCTTTTAGAGACTTGTGCCGTATAAGTGTTTTAGTATGATGCAGTATTAGCAGCTGGGTGACCTTTCAAGCAGAAATTATTCCTCATAATTATATCATTTTCAGTAAATTTCTCTTAAATTGTCTTTACTTCTGTCTCTCCGAATTCCTCTTGTTGTTTGTTGACACTTTTCATGGCTCCGGTGTAGACAGTGTGTCATTCCGATTTCAAGTGTTCGTTGTGAAGTGGATAAACAAAGCTTCAGTGATTAACCACTTTCTTTACCACCTAATTTGAACTATGTAACAGACCTCAAATTTATTACATAGTATTTGTAAATTATATTGTTTTTCTTGATTAGATCTATTGGGTAGTTGGTTCAAATGCCACTCTAACCTCAGTCTCATTGAAAATCCTATGTAAGGTCTCTGAAATCCGTTTTTTTTCATTCGGCAGGCCTCTTTAGGACGCTTTGAATTCTATATTATTTTCCTTATTTTAGTCACGTTAGATTTCAGGGTTCTTTATAAATTTTTGAATTTGTATTTGTCTCATCATGAGAAGCCGCTGAAAATATCATGACTATCAGTCACTATGATGGCAGCAATAAAAAACTATAACTAGCTCCAGTTCTTTGAAAACAGTACTACTTCTTCAAACAGATTAAGAAGTAACTGAATTACATACTACGGCATTCAGTAGAAGTTGAACCAGAAGGCGTCTATTAATTAATTCTCATTTCTATTTTTACAATGAACTCGCGAATTATTAAGGGACTTGTTCAAAATGTGTAACATTTGAATTGTGGATGACTTATTCCGTATACTCCTAAATAGCCTAGAGACAAAATGCAATGATTTTCTGTGCTGTATTATACAGATGTGGTTGATTTTTCATAGCTCATAATCACCACGTTGCATCACTAAGGAAGACTGATTCGATGAAAAAAACTCTCTCTGATGGTGTTCAAGGAAAGGTGTACATCTCTTCCAAGAAGAAATAGAAGGCTTGACAACAGATGACCCTTAACAGATACTTAGAAGCTGACAGAATGTTAACCAGTGCAAAGATGGATGACAGAAGGAGAATATGAGTTTAATCAACAGCACACTAAATAAAGAATTGAAGGAGAGTGCCAAGATAGATAAAAGACAATTCTACGACACACAACTGCCTTAAAACAGCCAGGTTGCAGGTAAAAGAGATCTCAGAACATTTTATTAGATCACCACCATATCTCTATCCTGGAGGAGATCAACCAAGATGATGAAACCAATTAAAAGGTGCTCGAAGGAACCAAAATAAAAGGGGGCATACACAAATAAAACAATGGGCTTGTCACTTCAAAGGATTCTTGAATCGCCCACAAATACCACCATCACTGATAGCAGGCACAAAAGTGCCCACCAGTGGACTCTGATTCTCCAGCGAAAGCAGAAATCGTTGGTGCGATCAAGCTTCCGAAGTCCAGAAGGGAACGCAGCATAGCCAGGCGGAATTCACTCCAAATCACTGAAAACGGACCTAGACACTGCGGCAGATGTGCTCACACCATTATGGCAAAATTTGTGGAGGGAAGAACGAAAAGATGCCTGCGAATCGGATCGAAGATTGACTACCTTGTCAAGCTGCCAAAGGAGGGTGACATATGCCTCTGCAAGAACTGACATTTTTGTGGCAAGTAAAATACTATATCAAGTCATCCTGAATGGATCAAAAGATGCACTGGATTCAGGAAATGCGAATCATGTGCTGATCAGATTAAAACTCTATGCATTATCACCGACTATGAAAGTCTTTCGACGGCGTTGACGGTAAAGTATTTTTTTAAACTGTATCAACTTTATAGAATGCACCAGGTTATTATCAAATTCACTCAACAGCCTTATGACAAATCCGCTTGTCAATTTATCTACATCGAAGCATTTGGAGTGAAAACAGAAGCAAGACAAGACTTTCTGTTATCTACGATCGTATTCGTAATTGTGGTAGACTGGATCATGCATCAGGTACTTGGCAGAGAGAGGGCAGTGATACATTGGTCCGATGAGAAAATTCTAGAAAATATGGATCACGCAGACGACTTATTTCTAGTGTAACTCAAACTCTAATACTTAAAGATAAAAACACCAGCCTGGTAGAAGACACAGACAGCGAAGGCTGGACTTCAAGTGAGTGTAGAGAAGTTGGAGGTGTTGAAGATAAACAGATAATAAAAGAAAGCAGCTTTTAATCAGTACCAAATGAAGAAATTTTCAAGATGACGTGATCTTCACTCATCTGTGGATATCATTCAAAATACAGGCAATCGGTAAGGATAACGACGTCAAAACCAGAATCGGAAGGGCAAGAAGGAACTCCATCACTCTCAAATCAGTTTAGAAATCTTCTTTACTTAGCATAAAGAACAAATTCTGGATTTTCAACAAAAATGCTAAGTCAATCAATTCTTCAATATCGATGGGAAACTTGAATCCACCGTTATGAAAACCATTTCCAACACGGTGTTGAAGGCGTAATCAACAGCTGCCACCTTCGCTCGTTGTAAATTGAAGATCAAATGAAAAGTGAGAAAGAATCATCATCGAGAAACTCTGGAAGAGAACAAACCGTTAACTCATCGCTCAATAGATATCCGGAATAAAATCTAAACGGATGGGACAAACGCTGAATAGGACAACGAACAACATCCCCTGCAAAACATAAGCTCCATTACTTAGTGAGAAACGACGAGTGGGGCAGCCGAGTGTTAAATGAAGGAAATCGTGAGAGGAGGACATGAGCGAATTTGAGGAATCGTTTCCAGCCAAAGAGGACAGCAAAGAATAGGACAAAGTTGAGATGTGCTTTGAAACCCGTTTGATCCACTTGGAACACAAAAGAACAAAAATAATAGTAATAATTCTATCAAAAGTTTTCGTTTCTATTTGCAATAAATTATGTCTCAAATCTACATCACTTATTTGGTCACGACAAAGGAATATAAATTAAATTGAATTCATTGAAAAGGAAATTGTAAAAGTAGTAGAACTTACCTGAAGCATTTACAGTATAAATCATCGATGTGGATAAGATCAAAATTAAACTCAATAGCATTCGTATGACTGTATAATCCAAATGAATAAATGTGAGCAGGACTTATTTTTATGAATATTTATACCAAACCTAGAATGTTCTTATGGATGATAAGAAAAGACAAATAGAAGTTTAACATCAGATTCGATTGACAGCTAAATGTGACAAACACATTTTCTACGTCGAAACCATAGATCAAGGTTTCTATTCTGAGTATTACCAGTAAAATGTCTGCTGAATCAGGACAGTTTCAGACATATAAAGTTTCAACTGATAAGAAATTTCTAAAACGCTCATCGGACACATTTCTCGTCCTTTGAAAAATAAAGTCTGTCACTATAATATCTCAAAAAATAAGGCGTCACCTCTAGTCGATCATAAATTATCAGATTAACACATTTCTATTGATAACACAAAATATGGACATGATAAAAGAGTTTTAAATGCGCTGAGACAGACCACAGTACTCTGTTAGAAAAAATTGTTTGATATAAAATTATTGAATGTATCACCGTGTTCTTTCTAAAAGAAAGAGTGATTTGTGGAATATAAAATTCTCCATAAGATTTATAAGCACAGTATTTCTTCACTCACGAAATCTGAAAACGAAGTGAAAAAAGGAGGAGACGGTAAATGAAGTAGAAAAGAGCGAAAACAACAACATTTTTAAAATCCACAGCATTAAAATAGACCACATTTAAAACAAACTATAGACAAAGTTTTACTCGGCTTATTCTACTGATGAAGTGAATACAAAAAGATGTTTCTCTTGTTAACGTAGTTTCATTATTGTACAAGCAAAATCAGTAGACCATTGAATTACCTTTCAAGTGAAGTGATAGCTAAACAGTCTAGGGAAAACAATAGAAATACGTCTAAAATGTTGTGTCCGAGAGACAAACAGACATTTTATATATCAAGATCAGTTCATTCTAATGTTATTAACTAATACCTGATAAAACTGAAGCGAAATTATTCATAATGAACTCTGGTAGTGTAAGTACATTGCAGAACCACTTTTTATGGTGAAATTTCGACCTGATTTCGTGGATATAATGCATTTACTCCTGAACAAATCAGTGGTAGTTACTACACAGTAATCGAGCATCATAGTGCATTTTACAGCTAGTTAAAAATCGCTGTTTATGTCGTTTTGTCAACTGCTTGTTGCAGCCTTCACAAAACTTGAGGCTCTTAGATGTCGCATTTGACATCGCTAAAAATCTGCTGCGTATTACTAAAAGTTTTCAAAAAATTTCAAACCAAATGTTTTTCCTCTAGATGTTCTCTTACTGAAATTTTCATTTATCTAAATGGCATATTATAAGAGAATATTTCTGCGTACTGTGGTACTCCAAACTCTTCTACCTAAACACTTTCATGCAACAAAGTAGCTCTGTTCTACAATTGATCAATGCAAATACTGGTTGTATCAGTTTTTCTGGTTGAGAGAATGAAATGTGAAATATATTTCGTTTGAGATGAATTGCTCATACTGACAACTCGATGAGAGCGGTTAAAAAAATGATCATATCATGGCAAGATTATAAGGAAAAAGAATGCAGACAGTTACGAATAATCACTTTAATGTTTACAGACTAGAGATGAAATGTGTATTCCGCTGTTTAGCATGACTGCTCTGTCAGAAACTATTAGTGAAGAATTGCGTCTATTTCAATGTAAATTGTATGCCTACCTTTCGAAGACACACTTGTGAAGATGTAAGTCCAAGGAGTGTTTTCTATGAATAAATCTTGGATTTACTTCATTCTGGAATCTGATATGTGTTTCAAATAAATTAGATTTATCTTGAACGTTCAATCTTCAAGGCAATGTATGTTTCATCAGTAGTGATGTATGACATTCAAACTTCGAATTGTGAGGTATGCGTTGATATATGTCTTCCAATGCACAGTCACTGTTCGTCAGTTAGTAAACTGAGAAATCTTCATCGAGGGCGATCCACTGTCACAAAATAACAGCATGAATGACAGACAAAGAATAAATGGATTTGAATGAAGTCTGTTCAACAATGAGTCATCTTTTAAGTGAAGCATACCCAGCAGGATATTTATCATTTATCAAAAAGAATAATAATATATTAACCGAAATAATCTCCGACAGCAAACCGCAGCACCAATGTTTTTACAGGAACCAAATATAAACTCATACTACTCATCAGTGGTAAGTAGTTCGAAGCTGAACAGAAAAGAGTTATAAAGTGCCGATAAGAACGTAACATACGACACGTTTATTAACCTACAAATATTCAATATTCTCAAATCCTATTAATTAAGCAACAAAAATCATTCCAGGCAATCAATACAAACAGTTCCTATCGGTTATTCTCTGTGAGTGAGGAAAACATAAGGTCAAATCATTTACACAATGGATATTTTTGGAGTTAGTTAGGAATAATCCACAAAATAATGAACAATCAGCCCATATTATCCTGTTTTACTCAAGTACACAAGGATGAGTTTCTTAAAACCTCTAGGTCAAGTATAGTGATTTAACGACATTCACGCTTTATATATCTTATTACTGATAGCTGTTCACTAAGATCACAACATGATTGGTATAATTTTGATGTAAAACTGTATTTATCAATAAAGGGTCGTCGATGGTGAGCAAATGGAAAATTAACAATATTTCTTATTTGTCAGGTATAACATAATTCAGTTGTAACAGACTAAAACGTCTACTTCTTGTCATACTGAGTGTTTTCCCCTGTTCATTTGCCACATTATCGCTTGCGATATTCATGGTAATTACAGTTTCGGAATACATTCCAGTTTGTCCAGCTATTCTTGATAGATAACTCATTTATCATTGTCACCAATCTGAATTACACGTTCACTAACGAATATGACTCCCACTGCTAGATGAATAGGAATCATTCTGCTTGAACTTAATTGTCAGATCTGAGAAATGGCAATAATTTGTGTTGTTGCGTCTAAATTGCAAAATGTTTCTCCCTTGAATGCATGGTAGATTCGGTATTCAATGTTTGTTATTATTTGAAACTTCCTTGTCAGAGTTATCGATTTCATCATATTTAATAATTACAAAATTTTCAGAGTTTCACGTGGATTTTTCTTTAAACAGTGTAGAATCTCAAGAACATCAGTATTAAATCAACCTTATCAATAAATGCATGGCATAGTGAACACGAAAGACAAAAGATTTCACGAATTACATAAAAATCTTCACTTCCTTTCCAAATAGGGTGCATGCTTTTCATGAAATTCCAACTTTTCAGTCTACATCAACATAGTGAAAATTAAACATGTATCTGTTTCATAGAGTGTCTCCAAAATAATTCATGACTTAAGTGAATTAATTCGATATTGAATTAAAACAAACGGATGTAAAATTTCTTGAAATCCTTGAAATGATATGCAAATACACATAACCGCATCTGAATCCTAAAGTTCCGTGCTTGACAAAACCTTTCTCCTGTATACTAAGTTGATAACCACTTCAGTTTCATGCGATTTTTTGCTTTGATCGCAATTCATTCATTCCCTGTAAAAGCTGATGAACATTCACTCAAATATACACTATCCTAATTTTCAGCTGATAGACAAATATCAGCGTACCGAAATCGCATATTTAAGTGTTTCACTGTCACTTCAGTACAGTGTGAATAGATAAGGTGACACAGTTATTCAGACAAGTGACAAGTTGCAGAAGATCGCTGTTAAGAAGTCTTCTACAATGATGAAGCCAATATAAATGAAGAATTTTGATCCAAATGTTTCTTAAAACAATAAACACATATTCGCAGACTGCAGTAAAATCTAGTGGTAAAATAAATTTTACCTTTTGAATATGTGAGTATAAATATCTCAATACTATTCATAAAATGGATGCCCACATCAAATTTCTTGTCCGATAACAACATATATTTATTGTTTCACGTTGTAATATAGGCAATCATCAATGGAACCTGGATGTAGATTTCATGTTTATTGACTCTGAATGGCGTTGTATAACCAGAACTGCAAAAATATTAATTTTTCCATCGTCAGTGCATAAAAACATTTAGAGTTTGGATAGAACATTTCAATTTACCATAACGATTCCTCTGTTGACCGCTACTCACGTAGTTAACATGTTCAGAATCGTAATCACCGATAAAGGGTGAACTAACGTTCACAGTGTGAACAGCGCAAGTCGTGTTGTAATGTATGGAGTGTTTCTACTCCAAGCTGATGTTCAGATACCTCTCACTTAATTTTAATACAATCTATATAATAATCTGACACTAAAATAGATAAAAAAAATCAGAAACACGCGAAGACAACGATTCCCAGTTGCTGCAGCAGTTGTTTGACATTACGATGAGTGTTCTATGGTGATATCAAGTATCAAACCTCATAAACCATAGAATCATGAAATCCAATATCATTTCATTACGCGGCGGACGAAGCCTTTGAGATTGCCAATAATCACTAGAAAATGATAGTAACGGAAGATGATTTAAACTCAAGTGCTTTCCTGTGAAAAAGCTGTCATCTAAGCTAAATTGTATATGATTGACTTCAATAAATCCTCAACTAAAGTGTTAATATGTCCATCTGATTCTCTAAACTTTGATTAGTAGTTAATCACATTGATTGTGAAGTGTTTAATAATTGTTAAAGAAGACTAAAATTCACAGTGAAATGTTTTTATTAATGTGTTGAATAAATTAGCCACATACATTTTGAAGTGATAATTTGAATCATGACCAGAAATATTACATGTAATGCTTAGACGTGTTCTTCTTTGTACACTGATGTATCAATCATACGCAACAATGGGTAACATGAGTAGAGTGTTATTCATCTGTGCTTCTCGTTTTACTTTGAAAAGTTCAACCAATAGAACGGTCTATTTAGGATATTATGTTTACACAGAATGTTTACAAGCAGACATTCACCTGGTGAGAGGAATGTGAAGTTCAAACATAAATAGACAGTAAATCACTTGACGCAGTGAATTCAAATGTAAAACACTGGAAACAACTTTGAGATATTCCTCTCATAGTTCTAAGTTGGAAACCATTCCAGAATGCGTATGAGCACAGGTAGGTTTTCAAAGATGTGATAACATACTAGAAACGCTGGGAGGTTGCGTGAATTATTTCTTTATGAAAAAAAAGTAGCTTAGCGTTTTTAGATAGAAACCCACATATATTTCCGTATTAGATTTATTGTATAAACGTTAGGTATTTAATAATGAAATTGTGTTATTTCGTCAGGTTATGAGTGTAAGTGGATTGGAAATTCGAATGTTGTCTGAAATGATTAAAAGTGACGTGTTATTGTCTCAACGCAAGAAGCCAATCTCTACATTGGATTGCAAAGCTGCACACAAATTTCCTCAACGACAGTAACAGACAATTCTTTACAACATAATAATGGCTGGAAAGGGACATAGGAAGATACCTGGTATGGTTAGAATGGGAATTATTGAGTCTATTCAAATTGCTACCCATGATGGGACAGTTGTTCATACAAATATCAAACATATTCATTTCCGCTTCGGCAACTCATCAACGGTCAAAAGCATATATATGCAGTTTGACATAAAAATAATACCAATCATATTGTTCTGTCAGTGAAATTACGGGAAGTGGAAATAAATACGGAATTTTGGACGACTCAGTTAACAGAGGTTAGCAACGACGTATTATGCAATAGAAAGATCAGAATGTTATGAGTTCATTGTTCATCATTTCGTGAATTTCATACTTACTACTATCGTTGATAATTCACTTCCCTTAATCGTTGGAAGCGTTTTAACATTTTCGTTGGATGAAATTCTGTTGATGGATTTCCACACAAATTTCTTTTAATCACTTTCAATTATCACATAAATTTAACCACACGCCACGTTATATTTCACTTTGCCACAAGATGTCCACGGAGTGTAGATCAGACTGTTGATTATACGATTAAGGGTATATCTAGTCCGTGAATTCACTTTGTTTGAAGAGAGTGTGAAGATTATCACAAACTCCATCTACAAGTTCAGACCTTCAACGAAGTCAAAATAAAATGAAATTTTCTTCGCTAAACTGTCTTTTTTTCTTCATGACTCAGTGGCTATTAATCGTCCTTTCCTATTCAGGTTCTGCTCAAGATCTGACAGTATCTTCAGAGTGTTTCCAATCCATCTTCATTTCCTTCCGCACATCTGTTGAGCAGTAGATTGTGGATTGCTCCGTTCATTATCACATAAGATGCACGATGCGACCATGTAAGGCTAAATTTGAATCAAATTCCATACAGTAAAATCCTATTTCGCAGTTTTATTCACTTCCAACGTTTTTCCGCTCACACTCAATAGCGTATTTGCTTCTGTAGAGACGTGATTACACGCCAACTATAAGTCACAGCCATCTCTATATGTAATCTACTCATAGCGTGTATTTAAGTAGCCGATATATTTTTAAATAAATATTTGCCACATATTGAGATCAGTCTGCATTTAAAATGAATAATGAAGGGTCCAAGTAAGATGAAATGTTAATTATGACGACAGGAGGGTTAAGCACATATATGATTTCATTTTCATAGATAAAGATCTCCTCGAGAACAATTATTTCCAATAAATTCCCACTTCCGCACAATCCGTCTTGATGTAGAATTCCACAAACACTATCTAAGGAATACGAGTATGGTAAAATTATGTTCTCATATGGTGGATAGAATGAATCTTGTTTGGTAGTTGATTGTGATGAATAAAGTATTAGGCAGTGATTACTTTCAATATTCATTTGAATGTATGTTAAATTCTGAAGTATAGGTGATCGATCGATCAGTGTGAATGGATGATGGGTGAGAGAGAAGATTGATGGACAGTGAACAAGCCAACAACCTGTCTTCAAACAAATATGCAAATTCAAATTGAGATGGACTGTGCTATTTGGTTGGGACACTGTCAACTGACTTGACATTTGAAGGCATCGATCTTATTGGGGATGGGAAGCGAAGAGTTGAATGTACAGCCCAAAGTAACATGAGATCTATTCGGTTTATGTGTTATTTTTGGCATCAAGAAAAATGTATATTCACACAGGATTTCAACAGCATGCCACCTCGTCCTTCCACTCACCACCCATCTATCTATCAGCTGAATATCATGTCAGTCATCATCACACAATCTGGACTCGTGTTATATACGTGTAGACTCTAACTGATATCTAATGCCTAGTTAACATGCGCCACATTCTAACTAACATCATTCCACACTGTATTTCTTCCATATAATTCACTATAAATCTTGACAAATAATACTGAATATCCATTCTCCACGAATATTTCCCTCTTTTATCAAATTTATTCATCAACACTGTCTTCACTACAAATTCCTCGGAAGCGACTTCAGAGAGAAAGGATTTATCTCCTTCTTCTGTCAATGGGAACGAAATTGTAAAATCTTGTCAGCTGCTCTACAGATGTCAGTTTGCTTTTAATTATACTTCTCGAATACACATCACTACTAGTACTGCTACTATAAGTTCAAAGAACCTAAGATGAATAGGAATCATCAAGTCGTACGTGACGTGGTTGTCTGAATTATGTCAGTGAAATTTTAGTCCAACAGACTAAATCTCACCCAGAAATTGCTCAGTATCCTGACAGTATTCAATCCTTACACATAGAAATACATGTTCTTTGATTGTTTGAAATTATTTTGGTTGAACTTGACATCATATTTATTTCTATATCGAACATTTTGTAGTCCAGTACAAATTGTTTCGATGTGTCTACATAAATAGTTAGACTCATATAGTCTGTTTCACATATATCCTACTATTTAACATTTTGTTCTATGCACACTTTCACAATGATTTCCTCTACACACCTCACACAATCTACACTGTTTGATGTGAAGATGTAAACCGAAGCCTTTATTAAGACGAGGAAAATGATGTCACAAAAGTCCAAAGATGCATATATGATCAGCAGATTCAAGAAAATGAATAAAATCTGTTGTGTTATTATAGTATTGATAATTTCTGAAAAAAAGTTAGTTTTGAAGGATCACTGTCGTCAAGTTAGATGAATGTATGATCCATCTTTAGATAACTACATTTACCCTGTGAAGCCTTAAGATGATCTAATTAAGTGATTAAGCACAAATAATTTTTTGATTGTCAAATGGCATCCATGGATTGAAACTGTTTTATGCTGCCTATATCTGAAAGTCTTGCCCACGAAATCGAAAACCTATCACAGTTAGAGGTCTTTGATCACGTCATACGCACACATGGTCAGGGACTGTAATACAAATGAGACAGCCTTCATGCAACAGTATAAACACAGTCAGCACAAAGAAATATTATTTGCAGTAGCCAGTAAATGCCTGATGTATATATGTGTTAGTAGACGTAATGTGATGTGAGCTGCTTCTGAGAAACATTACAAAAAGTAGCGCTTGATTATTGGTCGATATAATATTCAGTGAAGTGTGGATTGAATCTAGATACTCCATACACGCATACACAATGAAAACTTTGTGAATCCGTGTTATTTCTCCACGATCAAAGTTCAGTGAAACTATTCAATTAGAAATTTTTAAGATGGTATATAAATAAACATTTAATTTGATTTAACAGTTTATGAAATTTTAAACTGTAATAGGTAAGTAGGTCATTACTATTAGCGTTATTGTGATGTACATCATAATCGGTACTGTCAAAATGCTTATACACTTGTGTAAGAGAGGTGGCAATCTAAGAACAGTCACATTCACAGTATGCATAACAAACATTTGATTGCAAATCCAGACTTCCACAAAACTCAGTGTCACACAGATTCTTGGTGTCATATATTTGTACATGGATATGCCTTATATACAGAATTACATTTCCGCCATTATCCATCATATTTCTGAAAACAGTATATCAGTGTATCTAACAGTTTGATGTTCCTGCATGACAACGACTGATCAGAATACATACTTCTTGAAATCGCGGAGATCAAAAATAGATTGGATCCTTCTCAGATTGAATTATTCTACCAAATTCAGTAGTACATTTTTCAGGTCTTTTATTTTACTTTGTTTGTCACGCAAGTTATCCGTGTTATTTTCTGCCTTAATGACAGTAAATAAAGGAAATATTTATTTATTTATTTCCTGAACATTGTCTAGTCCACTACAAATTGTTTCGATGTGTCTGCAGACATAATTAGACTCATACAGTCTGTTTCACGTATGTTCTCTTATTAAACATTTTGTTTTATGTGCACTTTTACAATGAGTTACTTTACTTTTACTTTAATCATCATTCGTGAATTATTTGCAGAGAAAGAAATATGCTGGAGCAGTGTTCAATATTTCCCAGTTTGAAAGAATCACCTTTTCATACAAAAATAAGCCGATATCTATTCTACTTTATTTGGGTAAGCAAACACAAATCCAACATTCAGTGTTCCTATAATGTTTTTGTTGCAGATGTTAGTCGATATATTGTGTTTTGTTTTGGGGACTGTATGCATGGTTTTAATGGTGAGAAATTCGTAAGGCGTGAAATTGAGTATAATAAAATATTAATAATCTTTTATGCTGTAGAGAAATAATCACTGATTGGTTTGTTGATCATACTAGAGCGACTGGTTTGTTCGTGTAAGTCAATGTTTTTCAAGATATTTTTGACTGCCGCTGTCTTTTCTGGATCTTTTGTTGATAACATGTATCTTCGGAGTAGAACATTGTCACATCAACTACTGAGACTCAAAATTTCACTAACAGTGCTGTTGCTTATGCGGTATGCAAACCAAACGCTTAACACTTCCTCTTTTCTAGCTACTTAACTTACCTAGCCCACGGACGAGCCTGTCGTCCAGAAAGCGATTCGGATTATGTGTGTTTGTTTGACTAACAGACTATCACTGAACCACTGAGGCTTATTCGATTTCACTCAATGTATTACTTCTTTCAGAACTTTCAATTGTCATTTGTCTTTATATTGTGAATTTTATATGGTAATCACCGCCAACATATGCATCTTAACATTGATCACAGTTTCGTCTGCTGACTGCATTGTCACTGATGCAACGAATACTAGTGAGTAATTCAACATTACGAATTTCTGATTTCTGCACTCTCTGTGTTATCGTCTGGATTTCACATCTGGAAACACCATAACTCATGGAGTTATTCACTCAGTACCAAGGAATAATCAATGTGGATAGAGCCACCTATGAATGCGGTGGTCCGATGAGGCTAGGAAACATAAAGACACATAAGAAATGACAACATTCACATCAAATATAGTTCTCAATCCTACTTAGTAATCTTTATGAATAATAGCCTCATTCTGGACAAAAGTAGTTACGCAACGTACAGAATTCACAGTGTAATATATATATATATATATATATATAAAATTTTCTCTCCATCCAGGGTCCTACATTAAAATAGCAACACAAGGTAACTCATGTGACGCAGTAAGATAATCTTGTATGTTACGTTTACATCCGTTTTCAGGAAATGCACTGAAGTGTATCGAAAGCCATTTAAAAATGTGCGTAAGTACATTTGTCCAGAGACAGACGTACTCCATTGTTTTGAGCATTGTTTAGAATAGAAAATTAGATAGCTCAATGATTAACGCACAACATCGTGCAATTCTTTGGATATTATCTCCACGTGAAGTAGTGATAAGCGTTCACTCTTAACGTAACTCATTGACTCATGGCATATCTTCTCTCACTTTGGTCTTATGGTCAACTCAGTTTCTATCTAACTACCTACTATCTCCTTGCCGTTGTTATTACTGTGTTGAATACGCAAGCTGTAATCATCATTATGCTGACGTATACAAATTGCTTTTCAGATTATCTGGAATACTGACAAATATACTTCTCATATTGGTCAGGAAATTTAAATACGAAAATGTTGTTGATCATCTTCTAATCGTAATCAGTGTAAGTGAGCTCACTTCATTTTCACGTATTTTCCCCCGCCATTCTCTAGATAGAACAACTGTCTTCGCTCCATACTGAAGATTAGATGGCCAGAAAGAATCACAAACAAGAAGCTATGGGAACAAACGAAACAGGAACCAATCGCTCAACAAATATGCAGGAGGAAGTGGAGATGGATTGGACACTCGCTGAGGAGGCCGTTGAGTGACATCGCGCGTCAAGCCCTCGAGTGGAACCCGAAAGGGAAGCTGCGAGTGGGACGTCCAAGGGTGACATGGAGGAGATCGTGTGAGGAGGAGATGAAACAGTATGGAATAACATGGACGCAAGTGAAAAGTACAGCACAAGACAGAAGCAAGTGGAGACGTGCAGTTGAAGCCCTATGTTCCACTAGGAACCCAAGGGAACAATAATAATAATAATAATTCTCTAGATAGACGTTTTTCAGTTCATTGAAGAGAGAGCACAAACGACTTGAAATTGCTGCATACGCGCGTTCTGTTGATTTCAGGCTGTAGATGTGTGTCACTTTGACAAGAAGATGTCACACAGGTTCAACATATATAGTGAATAAGAATCAAGTGACACATATCTCCTTGCTTCTTCCACTTAGCTTGACTGGCGCAACTTTTGCAGCTCCAACAGGTCAGAACTGAAGTCAGTCTGTTAGATAGCCAGTTCATATTGAAGAGGTGTTGCACTTGTAGTGACTCAATCAATTTCTAGTTAGATTAGGCTGTGTGCTATTGAATACATCACAGAATGGGGCAGTATCTCCATTGGATAAAATTGTGTTGTCCTTGAAATACCAGATTTCATGCCTGCTGTGATTTGAGATCTTCTGTGATGACATTCATGAAATCAATGATAATGTCAGGCAGCTATTCTGTCATTTGACTGTGTTAAGAATTAGTTGATTTGAAGTATTTGCACTGAGGTTCTTGAGAAATAACACATTCAATAGATGTAATGTTCCTTATATCGCGGAATACAACTTTGAAAAACGTATTGAGGATGTTGTGCCGTATACTCACTGTCACGTAATGTCAGTGGTGGAAGCTTTCAATTAAATATTTCCTATCCTAGACGCATATGACAGTATTATTGGATTGAATGGAATAATATCAGTTTCAACACTTGATCAATTCTGTTGTATGCGATTCACCATTGAACTGATATGTTTAAATTTACGCATTCGTAAATACGACTTACTATTGCAATTCTTCATTGATTTTTAGTATCTACTGATCTCTTTTGGCTTCGCGGGTGCGTTTCTGTATATTCAGGTGTTTTGCTCTCTCATATCTCTCCTTGTCACAGTAGTGGTCAGTGCGACTGTGACATTTTTGGGTTTGCTGTTCAGAACTGTCAAGATGGAGTATACTGTGATTATCTTCAGCATTGGATGTGTTTTCGCTGGAATTGGAATTCTCATGTCAATTTTTCAACACTTTTTTCCTCATAAAGAAGTAAGTTTTCAAACATAATTCAATTATGAGATATAAATGACTAAATGAACAGTTTGTGTCACAGCAAAGAATTAATTGATTTGTATCAACACATGCATTCAATGAATATTTTTAAAATTCACAAGTATTGACTTGTAAACTTGGAGTAATGCAGGGAAATACGGCTCTTGAATGATCATTTTTTTGGAAATCACAGTTCCGACTTTCGTCAGCTATTCTTGCACATATATAAGCGTTGAGAATGCGTAAACTGTCAGTCATCGATCAACGAAAAATTATTATTTTCAGCAAAATGTTTACTGGAACTCGGTTTTATGAAAATGAATTGCTCACAGTCATATTCATGTGTAAATAGGCCACTTCGAAATTGCACATTGGTTTGTCTATTGGATATACCACTGAATGACATTTTGAACACAACTAATTGTTTATGATCATATCAATTATAATCAGACGACTTCGAAACTTGAGTTTCATGGTTTTCTTTGTTCTCTCCTATTCATCGTAAAGGACGTTTTCTTCTTCTTTCTCCTTCACTTTCCCAGTGGAACATAGGGCTTCAAGCTAGTAGTTTGAAGTTTCTGTAGCAGTGTTTATTTTACAGAATGGGGTTGCTAGCCTCATGCCCAACCTTTCCTCTTCACCAGCATTATTTCTGGCTTAGCATGGTAAAGGATTGCATCGACCAGGGATTGAATCCCGGACCACGTGCATGGTCTGCGAGCGTCCTAACCGCTATGCCACCGACGCACAAATATCTGAGACAGGTTGAACCATTCCACGTGTTTACAGTTGATTCGATAAACAAGGCTTCTGTTTTCAATCTCTCCCTCCACCCTGTTACATCAGATTTTAAAACTGTCATCCTATACCATCCTATAGTATGATTGTGTGTAATTGTATGTAATGGATGGTGTGGCTGAACTATTCTCTAGATTTCTTATCTTATTCGGGTCAACCAATCTAGATTTTGCTTGGTTTTTATGCTCGGCTAGTCTGACTGAACCTGTTCTACTACTGTGACCTATGTATTTGACCTGAATATCATTGTAGGTAGGGTAGTAGATGAACTAAATTGTTTTAAAGGCTCCACAGGATGTTTCAATCGACAAAGCTTGTTCCTAATTGAGTTTGTGAGTTTGAATGCAGTTTTTATTCCTGCATTGTTAACGCTATAATCTAACATTGAAAACTCCTCTTCTTGACTTTCCAATTCAGAAATGAATTGAATTGCCTCCTCCTTTGAGTTGTTGTGTTGCACAAAAAATCTGTCTCCTGGGTTCTAAGTGCAGTGAATGCGTCATCTTCACACCTCTACCAAACTATTTATGGGGGGGGTTGATTTCACAGGGAGGGGATAGAAATTGATAACAGAAGCTTTGCTTATCGAATCAATTCTTATTTGAATGTCACTTTCATTCCGGTCTTTTTAAGAGCTGAACGTAAGATTTTTAGAGGTCCTCTCTTTGTATGACAACAGTACTGTATATTAATATTTTTTTTCTTCTGCGAATGTTTGTACTTTATGTTGCCCTTATAATTACTATTGATTTAATCCTCACATTGATACAATCCAATACTGGAATCTACACATCAAATGAAATTCAAGTTTGTAAGTTGTGCACTAACAACAATAAATCAAGTTCAAAATGTCATTCAGCAGACAACATAGTTTCACTCTGTGATATATGCAACAAACAAATAATAAGGCAACGGTGGTTCAGCCTGTACAGGGTGAGGCTGTAAGCCTCTCTCTCGGCCTTCAGATATCATCTAGTTGTGGTTTAGTTGAACGTTTAGCGGGAACTGTATGCGGAAAGCTTGTGCATATTAGGTGAGCTTTATTCTATTTCACCACCAGTACATGTTAATATTAAATGTTTTGAGATGCAAGGTGCTAGGACTCGAAATTTGTTCATTTCTGAATTAACTGTCACTGCTAGTTACAAAATAACTGCTAACACCAGTCCTGCAAGCTTATTTTTTAAATTTATTTTCCTGTTGTCGAGTAGGTTTGATACACTCTTGTACCAAATACTGAAAATCCTTCACTGTATCATAATACGTTTTCAAAATTAAGTAAATCGTAATTATTAAAAACATATTTATGAACTACTTCAGCTCTGTCTGTGAGTCTAATCTTAGATTAAGTCAGAGATTTATAAGGGTCGCCTATCCTCCATAATTTTCTCACAGTGTTGATTTCTACTCATGGAAGATAATGGAGACATGATTTTGTTTAATGTTTGTTAAAAGTTAGAAATAAAGTTCCTTTTATTCAGGACATTAATTATAAACCTTAGCAGAAACAATCTTAAACTATATAGTGGAAATTTTAAGATTATTAAGATGTCAGAATATACAGGTTTTAACTTTAGTCTATTTAATAATATTTAAGCGAAAGAATCCAGGGGTTAATAAGGAGCATCTCTCAATAATTCCTCCTCTGTAGTATCCCTCATCTGGTCATTTAATCTTTATTTTTGAATGGAGATGTACATTCCCTTCACATTCTCCAAATTCTGAGAAATTATTTTATTGCAATGGCAACCAGGCAGCCAGAGGAAATGAGAACACTAAGGGTGACTACACATGTTTATCCTTCATGTTACTCAAGTAGAAATTGTTTCATTTCCGGAAAATTGTGCAGATGATCTAAAGAAAGGTATGCTTTTCTGAAAGATAAAGACAATGTTCTGATAGAACAATGTGCTAATTTTAACTTTAAAAGAAAAAAGCTTTACTGAGTAACGCGGTTGCTGTCTACAGCAGTGAAAATATCTGACATATGCAAGTGCTCCTATCGCGAGAAAGCTTGACGATAATTGTGTTTATAGAATCAATTCGATAGTAAAAACGGGAATGAAGCGAAACTCATCATGCATCCTTATTTCAGTATTGCAAAGAAGTGATTTGAGTACAATGCATATACAATTATTTTACCTGGTCTATTCCTCGTCAATCGCATTTGCAAAATCATTTTTCAACGTATTTGTGTAATAAGCATACTGTCAGCTAACAGGAGACTGTAGGAATAATAGCCAGGGCTCAGGAGTTACATATGAAATGTTTATACATAGAAGTTTGAATGATAACTCTGGAAACGAAATTAAACACTTTGAGAAGAAAGCGTTGTGTAACAAAACCAATGGACTGGACTGATTTCATCATGGAAATTTGCACCGATGTACACAGTTTAAGTCGCTACACTCCATGTAGCACGCAGAGAAAGAGAAGAAAGAAAAAAGGTATGCAAAATAGAAATAGTAAGCAGAGATATGAGATAAAAAGAATACTATCAACAAAGAACAATATAGTTTCACTGGATATGATAAATCACAATGAGTGAATGCATCTACGCCAGCCATTGAGACCAATGTCCAACCATATAACCATTTGTCTACAGTCTTACTTCGTTCTTAACATCTCGAAGAACCCAAATAGCAAGATTGTCTTAATCACCTCACGTGACCGGCTTAAACAAACTTTTTTGGATTTTAATAACTGATTGCACGTTTTGAATTGACAACCACTAGCTGTTTTCCAACCTGATACATCGTGTGTCAGCTTACATCGTCCATCAGTCGAGGAAGATTATCGCTCGGTATGCGTAATGCATGTCCTAAACATCTTAATAGGTGTGACTGTGGTTAAAGCTGTCTGCTAACCAAATTGGTAGACAGCAATTTACGTCAACGTGTACGTCCCAAATCTTGATCATGGGAAAAGAACAAGAACAAGGACTAAATCAACAACCAATTACAATAGACCTTGCGTGGGCGGATAGGAATCGCAGATATATGTTCTGACCTTCAAAGAAACGGTCACAAATAGATGACAGAATAACTTTCAGCGAGAAAACCACCAATCAGAAGACACTGCTTATGTGCTAATAATAATGAATAATAATGTGCATAAAAAATATTTAAATATCTTTTGTGTATGTAAATTATAAAAAGAATTTGAATCTATATAAGTGTGATGAGAATAAAATCCAAAAGTTAGACAATTATATCGTATTCTACAGAAACCACTGGTTTCGCTTGACATGTATTCATACTCTGAATAACTTATGTATTCCAATTTAGAATCCTATTAATTTTCTGTATGAAGGTATTTACATTTAGATTTGTATTTTTAAATTTCCAGATGCCTTTCAAAATAGTCACTTCCATTTCCATGACTTTCTTCGCAATATTAGTAAGTTCAAGTAGTAATACATTTGCTAAACACTGCTGGTGTAAATATTAAGGCCCTCTTTTTATATGTATAGGTGGTTCATCAAAACTTTGTTGTTTTCAGTTGAGTTGGTCCTTCCTCTTTTTTTTTATTTTGTTGAATCTCAAGTTCATTCTATATCGAGGGGTGTACATTTTCGGTGAGGCGTATTGCCATTTTAGTCCAACTTGGGAAATAGAGGTACACATCACGTAGTTAAAATGAAGACGGATATCGTTTGTATCACAAAAAGTCGCATTCACCACTCATCGTTTTAGATTCGCACTGCTCAGAAATAGGAATTTCGATGTTATAGATCGGGATATTTCAGACAAAATCAGAAGGATGTAATTGTTTGTCAAAATATGTTGATGACAAACTGTTTTCATGTCTCAAACTTCATTAAAATGTGTATGGACGTAGTGTGATGACACCACTCTTTTAAAATTCAGCAGGAGCGATACTGGTTATTGAAGCGATTCATGATCTGCATTCGATCAGCTTTCAGTGAGGTTAATTTTTAGCTTAACAGTGATAATAATCGAATAATATAAAGTCACATACGGGTAGCAATTAAAATATACGGAGGTTTCAAAACACAGACAGAACGACGCATTCACTAGATAGACGTGATGTAACCTTGCAAAGTCATTATTGTTGAGAAAGGAATCTGGGACATGTGATCATATTTTCGGTAGCTCCATTTGTAAGATTTATTATCTTTCAGAGCACGTTGCATACTAGCAATAGAATTCAAAACGTTCCTCATTATTTCCGTCCAACTTGGATTTGTTCCAGCTATGACATTTTATAAACACAGGTTGACACATTAGGTGAATGTTTAGTAGATTAATGAGTGCATTCAGTACAAGAATGAATCAAAACTGTTCAAGTTTCAACATGGATGACATGAGTTAGAGAAGCATTGGGATCCAAGTAGAAATGAACATCTGCTTCGTCTTAGCTTAGTACTCCTTAGTAATACTCAGACATGAACCCACCAGTGGCATAAAATTTTACATCTTCTGATGTTCAGTAGAAACTGACTGCAGGACGATGTTAAATGCAGCTCTAGTGAAAAGTCATGAGAAGTGTAATCCAACAGCTCCAGTGTTGAGCTAAACACATTCCGATAACACGATCAATATAAATCGCGAAAGATTAAAAGACAGGTATCGTAAGCCACTGTAAATCAATAAAGTCACTGAATAGTAAACACGTTCGCCCCGTCACCTGGTAGTACTTGCTTCCATTCATGGTAGGTCTTGATTTTGTGCATCCGAAGAGTCTCAAATTGCGGTGAAACAGCTGTCCAAAACTATTTGATTTTCAGTGGTTCTTTTATTGATATCAGTCCCTGATCACACTTGCAACTGACTAAATATCTACTAATTAACAATATATAAAATTATTATATTTTCATAAATTTTCTAATATTTCAGTGCATTTTCCTGACGATCAATCGAATGAGATTGTGTGTCTCATATAATGTATTTTATTGTTCAATAATATTTCGAGCATTCTGTATGTGGTTAGCAATGCTTATAATGTTCACATCAGTTTACTACTTCCAGGATGCTGTATCTGAAAAGTGCAAGGAAAAACTCCCTAACGATGTATATTGAAATACATAAGTACATCTGGTATGTGTAGTTTTCCATTTTTGCAGCATTTCAAAATAAAAATTAGACCGGTAAAACAGCAAGCAGGTCTTATGCATCAGACTACACTGGCATCATTTAAAGTAATATGTATAAATCAGTCATGGATTTCTAAAGGTTATAAGGGGATCTTTTAGCTATGAAGACGAAATGCATTTCAAGATCACTGGGAAATTCTAGGCTTTATTGTCGAAAACTTAAATGAAATCAAGTAGAGAATTAACTCAATCTAGAACAGCGCCTAAGATGAATACATTTATACATAGTGGACATAACTGAATATTTTGTGTATATTCGTTCGGATAAATTAATCTGAGTATCTTTCCAATAATGATGTCCAACTGTACTGTGTCTGGGAGTCTAGGCATCTGCGTCTTCAGCGGATTTAAGGTAACACTTTTCCTTGAGTTCTGAAATAATACTTTGAATTCTGTCTGTTTAGTAGAAGATCTCAGAGGATCGTCCTCGTTCCATATCATGGAAAGTATAGACCGTAAGCCAAAGACATCTCCATACATTTGATTCCATACTGGGCTTATCGAATACATAGGTAGACGCCGAAATGAAAGTAGTAATGTGTGACCATAGAAATATTGTGAGTGGATGTATTGATTTATCGCTGAACACGAATCAGTTCTCTTCTGGATCAGAAAATTTATGGTAGGCAATGCAAAGTGTAGAGAAGCTTTGAAGAATAACTGTTTCTCTGACAAATATATCTAGAATCGTAAGGGAGATTGTTAGAACGAAAGTAAACGTAGCAATAGATAAGCCATTATTAGTTAGAACACACAATTAATTTGAAATATGAGAATGAGAGGATTCAAAATAAATTTAATAGCATAATAAGAGAAGAAATCCCTGGATGTTTTGCGAGGGAGGAATAAAAGAAGCATTTTAACTCTCAAATCCATTAAACAACAAACTATGTTTGGACGAATCATCCAGCTCTGTCCACCAGACAAAACTGCATACAAGATTCCGAGAACAAAATCTGAAAATCTTTGAACCGATTCATGATTAGATTACTATCCACTTCAGGGAAACTTCAGGATCAATTCGAATATCCTGAAGAAAGCTGAAAGGCTGAAAACAAACTGAAACTGAAAATATGGACAAAGAGGAAATTAAAATCTTCACTGTTTTCGTGGGGAAAACGTAAAAAACATGCACAGTGCATTATCAACAAGAAGCCTGTGTAGAATAACCATGTGACCTTCCAAAGAGAATATCTGGAATAGATCTCGAAAACATATGGACACCTGAATGAGCAGACAGGTTGAAAGACAACAGAATATATCAAATGAGTCAGTGTTTTCGGCGTTGTCTGTGAGCTCCACCTTTGGTCTTTATGTAAAAACAAAGTCAATTCATTAAGGGATTAATCGCAACAATAAGAACGAAAACAAATCCAGTGCTATCTTGTTCACAACGAGCGAACTGACGTAGGCTGCTAGTATCAAGAATTATACGTGTTTTTATGCAGATCTTCACCTCAGTGAATAGTTGTGTGCAAATTGGTGTCATGAATTTCAAGGAATCAGTAGTCATTTTAATTGATAATCACTTAAAAGTTGACTGAAAATAGCATCAAAAAACATAAATTCGACAGTTATTATCAAGTTTTCGGAGAAAACAGATATCTTTACTGTCATTTTACTAATTGATGTCGAGACCGGATGGAGTCCTCAAAGAAGCAAAAGTGTAACAGCAGATGGCATGTCACGAAAGCCAAGGCACATTCTAAAGTGATAAAACAGCTATTTATATCTATGCAGTTTATATTCTCTAGCCAATCACTGAGCGTGCGATTTTGGTTTACATTAAATGACTTGAAATAGATTGTTAAAATAATTATATAAATATGTTGCCAATCCAGTATACAACTGTGGGAATAGTATTCAGACGTTGACACCAACAAATACCATGATTTACACTGTGAGAATAATATTCCGTTGGAACTCATTATCTCTATCGCACCACCACAACAGAAACGGATCCAGAGACACCAAAGGACATACTGACCACAGCAAAATGTGTGGAGGGGAAAGAAAGTACCTTTCAAATGAACAAAATACTTCCTAGTCAGATGCTGCCTAATCTCGAACTCGAAAGCGATATTAAGGCGGAGATTATCAGCAAACGGCTTTCGAAATCTGTAGCATTCTTTCCCGTAAGGGGTAACTGAAGGCATTATCGTGTAAGCTGGACGGCTCAAATCTTATCAGTAAGAGTTAGAAATTGTTGAGTGTGTTGATATAATGTGTATGAAAGTGTGATTGAGCTAACCTGTGAACATGGTAATTTTTGAAGCAGTGTATTGTTCTAGGTTTCATACCACATGAAGCCATGTGGTGTGTCTATTTCTGAAGTTATATTGCGGATATAATGTTCGTCGATAAGTGTTAGTGGTTACATAATATCCTGATTCTAAGTGCGAAAACATCAACTATCGAAAAGAAGAATAAAAACTGTCAATGAACCTAACCCTAAGTTCCTTTAATTTGCAAGGATGCTCTGAATCGATAATTACTACGTACAATTATCAACTTTAACTTCAAAACACAAGGACCAGTAAAAAATTTGTATTGTTCAGCAGTTAAAATCTTCATCGTACAAAAATCTATAAACAAATGCTTTTCAAGGAATGTACTGTACCTTTATTCCTATTCTTTCTTCTTCTTCCAACTTGTACACAATTGAACCATCCTCAACTTCGAGCTTCCCGCCAATGGCGACCAAAGCCAATGAACCAACGTTCAATGTTCACGTTCATTTACAATCCAATTAGAAGCAGTTGAAATGGAACTAACTTTTGATCCCGAACTTAGTCAGAGAACAAAGCTGCCCATTGAGAAAATTATTTTAGGAATTCAGTCACGCCTCACATCTACTGCCTTTAATTTCCAGGGCAAAATATATAAACAAACAGAAGGTGTATCGATTGGATGGATCATAAATATCGCTTATCGCAGTAGATATCTTTATTGGCAGCCGACTTTACTGTGATGTTGCCTTGAGCTATAATGAGATATCGTGACCAGTGGTCTCTAACAGGTTCGGGGCCAGCTCAAAAATCGCCGATGACAGTGGCTAGTGGTGATGCTAAAAATCGCGAAATACCAGCAGTTAGGAACCATTGACTGCTGTTTTTCTTCCACACGACTGAATGATCAGCAGGTAACCTGAAGGTAATGTGTTCGCTCTTATGTTGCTTTCTGCGTGTTCAAGAGCCAAATCTAGGACGTAACAAATATCTAGTATTCTCTGGCTTTCAATGGTTCCTTATATGATGTCAACCAGTGATCTTACTCGAAATAAATCAAATACTTGCAAAACAACACCTGTTTGATTTTCTTCCTTAATTGATAATATGGATCCAAATTATTGTGTCTGTTGATCGCCTTTCTTTCGACTGAGTACCATATTTCTAGGAATTCTTTGATGTTTAAGTGTTTCCATTGTTTTTCAAAACTTCTAAAATTTTATTGGTCACACTGGTTGTTCTAGTTGCATACATGCTTTTAAACGAAGGATTGTGAGTCGTGTGCTTTGAGAGCAAGCCTATATTCTCGAGCTTGAAAATGAAGAGGAGTAACATTTTGACTAGTTGACGTAGTTTGTTTTGCGGAATTCATTGTAATCCTCTCTAGGTGACCACGGAGTCATTTGATTAACAGCATCATTTCAAATACAGACCCCAAGAATTAGGATGTCAGTGATAACTAGCATAGAATCGAAGAAGTTAGAGAAGTGTCATCACTTTCAGCTCAAGAGGGTGGCCCACGACATTTCGCATGATGAACAACATCCAAATGTTAAGTACAAATGACAAAGCCATACTTTTACATCACAGGCGCTACAGAAAACATTCGCAGCTGGTAGCAGATTTTCATTTATAAACATCAACGTTCGCTACTGCAAGTCAGCTAGCAGAAAGGATTAGCGACAAAGAAATCTACCAGGCACGTAGCGGCCACGTGCCTCATGCACTGGGCTGCCTTATTTTCAATCTATGAAAAATGTATCTTATTCAGAGTATTTCATGTTATGTTAATTATTTAGTGACATCTATGAAACTCATTTGACATTCACGCCTATCTTAAAATGCATTTCATCCAACAACTATGGATCTTTCAAATGTAATGGTGAGAAAGGCATGACAGGCTATCAAAGCAAGCTCTTGATGTAGCGATATTTCATTAGATGATACATATTACCTATTATTAATTCATTTGAAGTTTCGTCACCCAGAATAAATACCTGTCGAAGAACATGCTGAGGAATGTGCGATGTGTATTAACGCATTTTTTTAGAAAATAATTTTCATTATAACCTGAAAATTCGCAGAGGCAAATGCAGACGAACTCATAGAGGAGAGGTGTGTGTCGGTTAACACCACTGCTCATTATTCTGCCCAACTAGATTTCTCGCAAATCGTATGGCTTGAAGTACTGGGGTTGTCACATCGTACAGCTTATTTTATGGCAAGTAGAAAACCAAGTCATTCACATTTATGCGATGTACCGTATATGCTGCATAGGGCTCGAAATTGCTTGAAAATTTTCAGGAAATCACAATTTTAAAAGAATGGTTAGGTATGAAATCAAAGTTCATAACAAGTTTTTGGATGAAGTTAAATAACAATTATTGCTTACTAAATTACTCTCATCACTATGTCACACTGCCGCATAAAATGTTTCTTATGTCACGTAGCAAAAAAAATCAAACATGTATGCTTCCACTAGACGTGTAAGTAAGTTTTTATATCATTACACTGGTAGTTCAGTCATCACAACCAGGTCTTGATTAAATGAAGTAGATCAGCAGCTAAAGGTTAACAAAGGAGTAAAAAATGTCCGTCACCCACCGAAAGTACTTCATCTGAATGTAAACTCATTAAGTGCAATGAAGACCATGACAGAACATGCTTGTCGGCCAGATGCGATGATTCCAGCTTAAACTCCCTGGGATTAAAACCACTTGACATTTTGTTTCAACAGAATTCATTTCAATAGATATATGATTTGCTTTTTGGTTGTACTGGTCAAATTTTTTAGTTTAGCGACAGTGCCCTCACCACTGTTTTCATTACATTGCTGAATATTAATTGTGGTAATCAAATCCCTAATTATTTGTAAATCTGACAAAAATAGCTTATTTTCAATAATATTACCTAGCGTAGGTTTGGTTGAACCTATTATGCCTGCAGTGATTTACATCTAACTTTTTGTTCAATTCTTGATCAAGATGAATTTCACATGCATAAATTTCTAGAGACTTGTTTGTAGGTATATTTGTGTGAATGTTAGTGAGGTTGAAGAAGACATTTTCTATTCACTCAGACCTCCCGCTTTAGGTCAAGTATCTTACCTTAGCCAAATCACGACTGAAAATATTGACGTTCAGGATATTATCCCTGTTGTCGAATCTAGTGTAAATCAGGGTTAAGGTCCTGAGAAAAAATTAAGTTTCATTATCTCTGGTTTGTGAGGCATCATACTGTAGGGCTTTCAGCAAGTTGAGGTAAGTTAACTGACCAAATAACTCATTCGTTGAAGTAAGCTAATCCCTTGATGTGTCCAGCCAAATTATTTGATCATATGCTGATATATATGGGCCTAATAGGTATTGTTGCAGCCAGTATTCTCCTTTGGAAAACAGTTAAGCATGTAGTTGAATGAGAAATGTCAGAAATATCAGTTTTATGCTTTTTGTGCTGTGTTTGTTTTGTCTGCTTGTAGATACAAAACAAAGCTCGCATAGATAATTTCAGACATGTTGTATTTTCTGCGATGGATGTTTGTATTGTTATCTGTGCATCCTTTGTTATCATCAAGCTTCATTATGAATTAGAAGTGCATAATCTTTGGATAGACTGCTAGACACAGAAAACGAAGCGACTGACGTCTACTTTCCTCCAGTACTGAAGTACTGTTAACCGGGAGTTGAAAGTGAACTAAAATCCAATACAGATATTTCTGCACTTTGTTAAGTGACTTTTGAAATTCTGTAGATGTAATCACAGGAGGAAATTTTATGCTATAGGGGTATTCACTGATTATAGTATCACATATGTTGGTCATATTATCGAAATGATCAACATAAATCCTTCTCAACTGTTGGACGATTTTAATATAGAAATGTTATCTACAAACTCTAATTTATTCAGCTGCCAAAAGTGTACTTGTGGAATAGCAAAGTTTCCCTTCCATAGCTGTCCGAATGAGTCAACCAATATCTAATATTGTGTTGTACTATTGAATCGCGTTTTCCAGACTTACTATAGGTTTACTCTTAAAGGCTATTTAAGCATTACAAATCTTAAGAATTAAATGTCAGCCGGTTTATACACATTAGTTTCCATATCTCTCAAACGTCAATTCTACTCATGAAAGTCATTTAGAGGTTGATGGCAAGTAAATAAGATACGAATCGAACTAAAAGCAATTATTTGTCTTCCTTGCTTGGAGAAAGAATGACTAGAAAACCGAACAGGAACAAAAATCCAATTGTCCACTTGTACGAAACATATTTCGGAAAGAAAAATTGCAGGGAGGTGATGTCCACTTAGCCAACTAGAAATCATAGACGAACAACAGAAAGTAAAGCAAAAACTTGTCGAAATAGCATGGATGATTGACAGTGTACCTTCGGCTAAATCGATCGACCTAAACAATCTAGGTCAGCACCCAGTGTTGAAAGGTGACGTGTGAAGGCTTATAATTTAGACAAATTATTTTACCGCAACATTACATATTTCAGCAGGACATATTCATTCAGCGCTCCTCACTAATATACCTGCAGATCAATGAATTTCACTCACAGCATGAGATTCTGTGAGGAACAAGTAGGCAACAGTGACGTTATTTACATGAAAGTAATTTGTTTAAAAACCTGAACACATAAATCATGAAAGTCAATTTAGATTCATGAGAACAAATAAGGATCTATAAGACTTCATTAATCATTTAACCAAGAATTCATAAAAGATTTACTTTTCTGTGGAACTTGTGACATCAAAATGTAAGTGGGAGATTTACTGCAAAATTATTGTTGATTATTTAAAAATGTGAACTGTCATACAATCAACTGATAACATGCTTATTTGAACATAATTATCGTCAGAAAATCTGTTATGACACAGCCATCTGATATAAGATTCATTTAATACCGTTCGCGAAAATCAACGCTACCTAGAAGGAAAACCAAAAAAACAACAATATTGGAGTGGGAATGTTTAGAATTCCAGTTTCTTTCCTGTCAGTTCATTAACCAGCTGTGTAACTAATATTCAATCATACGATTTATTCAATAAAATGTAGGATATGCTCAAAATGTGAAATATGATTTAGACTTTTTTGAGTAGTGCGTCTACTATAACACAAGGTGCCATGTCACTAATTTGTTGAAGAGTAAGATTCATGCATAGTTGACATTTACTTTTTTCCACATTAAATAGAGATGAATCAATTCGTACTTACCATGCAAACAGCAGTGTTCCAGAAGCCACCCGCCAATGCAATGATAAAATCCTGAAATATGTTATGATAATTGCAATCACGTTGATCACGTTAAAATATAAGGAATACGTAAAAATGAATTACGAGCTTTTCCATGGATATTTATGTTCACATACTATACTGACGAAATTCAAAGCAGACTAAAATCACTGTAAGTTACCAAACGTTGATGTCCAGATTACGAGAAGGACACTATTGTGGCAATAGTAAGAGCATTACATGATTTTCTGGAGGTAGAGTGATGTAGTAAGGACTAGTGAAATGCTACTTTATATTTAAACATTTCGAAATTCTTGTTCACCCGCATTATGAGAACTCTTCAATTTATTATTGCTGCTGAAAGAATGATTCAATACGCGGTTACAGCACACTACACAATCAAGCGGATGTTGGCATTCCTAATTCATGGAAAATTTCCACAAGAACATGCAGCGAAACAAACCAAGTGATTCAGCGTGTGTCAAATCTATCTCTCCGCTAACTAAAATGTTTTGTGCCGACAAAGCGTCTTTATATACTACTGGAAAATCTAGTCAGTAGCACGCAGAAACATATGCTACTACAAATGCTAACAGCGATTCCAAACAAAAAATGTATTTGTGACGATAGTCTTAGTCGAACATCAACAGACAAGAAAATAAGGTGGAATAATTGATGAGATGCTTGACATAAAGTGAGGCTAAATACATTCAACTAAAATAAAGATGTCTGACAAGTGAAAGGAAACAAGGAACTGTTCAACATATTTCTCCTGAATACACAGTTGGTGCTGTTCGGTTTCGATGATGTAAGCTTCAGCAGTGTAGATAAGATAGACACTTAACTTTCAGCTCAGAGAATAAAGGGATAATTGTTAGAATTCAAAATAACATTCGAAATTTTTAATACACTTACGGAGTACAGCTTTATAAAGTACAATGCTGTTGCTATTATAAGACAAATCACCGATAGAACGAATACTGTGTTAAGCGCCTGTATTTTGAGTCTTTTTCTTATGCTGCATAAGATGATTGTTACTACATCTTCGAAAATACAAAAGCCAATCAAAAGGTAGCAAGGTAATTCAAGCCGCTCGCAACACGTGAAACAGATATTCACAGTCCACAATGCAATCTATCCATAAAACAAATTGAAAATGTTTATATGAGCAGAAGAAACTAAGTTCCACCATAAAATGTATACAAGGTTAAAATTCTGATGGAAATGAAATCACAAATTGTGTCTTTTTTCATTTTTGTCGAGTGCACGCGAAACATGCCTAATGAAGTACACAGACGTCAGACCAATTATCTTTACTTTAGTAATATTAGATGATTAGAGGCTAAATTCAAGTAAACCAGCTTCTGACGTTTGCGCTTATCAGCACACGCTGACACAAAATAACTGAAACTTGGAAAGTAATGACGTTCCCTCAGACGTTTGAAGCATCCTTCTTCTACTGCTACACCCAGAGATTTTGCTATGGAACGAATTGGTCCAGCTACTACACCTGTGAAGGTCTGTTGTATGACCAGTGATATGTTTCCAGTTCTCAAAATTTGCCAGCTTCATTCTATCATTTGTCTTTTTTCTTATCACAAAGTTAAATGGGAAAATTGGGACAGCTGAGATTATAATAAATTAGGGAGAGTATGTAACTTTTCGAAGCATTAAGCGAACATGAGAGTACAGTAGAAATTTAATTCATGTGATCAAATTGTGATAATGATCAGCGAAAAGTGATAAACGCTCACAGATATCAAATAATGTTTGCAAAGTCAACAAATATATATTAAGTGAAATTCGTCATGAGTGTGAACGTCATTCATGGTTCAACAAAATGTGCTGTTCGATTTAGCAAGTTTCGTTGTGCTACAGAATGACACATTCAGTGAGAAATATCTTTGAGTCGAATCATCTAAATCGTACACTTTTGCTAACTCTGCATTTAAAATAATATAAATACTTCACTTTGTGACAAAAATTCACATGTGCTACTGAAAAATCTCTGCTCATCTGCGTTTCTTTAACATATTCCTTTGTCCATTTTCACCTTGTAAATAAATCAAAAGAGAATTTTTGAATTTCGAGTGAATTGTGCAATCTTCAGAAAATAATGATGAGTAAATCAAATCAGATTATAATTTTCACTCTCATAAAAACTTACAATAAGCGCCATTAGGAACATTGCGATTACTAATTTAGTTCTTATTAGGAAGAACAATACGCTGAGTAGGACAGCCACCACTCTGAAATACAAATGCAGAAACAATAGGTGAATTTAAAAAAAAACATGACATAAATATGCCATCTCCCTTTTCCATCCATATGCCTTCCGAAGACAACATTGACTTCGGACGAGTTTCGTGCTTTTAAGTTTCAGCAGCAGTGTTGTTATTCCAAAGTCAATTTGCCAGTCTGACGAGAATTCTTATTTTACAGTTTTGAAGTACACAGGCTGGAAATCTAACCCTTCTAGCACTTGTGATTGTTTGGTGAGCATTCTACCATTGAGACACAGAATCAAAGTAGCACGCTGCAATGTTCATGAGAGTGAAGATAGTAGCATACAGTGAAATTTCGAGCTCAATTTAATGTTCAAAATCATCGTCAGTACATAAGGATGCACTTATCAAAAGCAAAAATTTTAATAACACGCGGTTAGAAATTAGAATATATATTGCACATACTGAAACAGTATAATTGACTGCATGACGATTTAAGAGTACTTATGTTCCACATTTGCACAATTCGTCACCTGTTCTCATTGATATTGTTGTATGCTAGTTGATCTTTTCGGTTTATAATAGAGTTGATAGAACTTTCCTCATTTTCAAAGCAGTTGACAACTTTTTCCTGATGTATTCGCTTTATCGCCCACTGGATAAACGTAGGCTTGACCATCAGTTTACTAGTCAAATTGTTAATTTTTGAAGATTTTGTTGTTTAATTTATCATCTATGTTTCATTTTGGTAACTGTTTTTCCATAATTATTCTGAAGGCCTTATGTTCTATTTCACATAGAATAATACGAGATTAAGACATGAAAAATCACTCTGAATGTTAGTGGCTTTCAATATTTTTACGTTAACCACCACAAGTTAAACATAGCATCGTACTTAGACCAGCTGTTAAATCACTGACAAATTTAAGCTGTTGAGTTAATCATTAAACACACAACTTTTTTGTCACTGCTGTTGCAAGTGAACTGAATTAAAAGGGGATATTTGAAGCCAACATTTCCCAGTCGAGTTCATGAATAGACATATTTTGACAATTCATGCAGAATACATGAACTCACCTCAGATTGAAATTAGCTCTGATGATGTCGTTTACAAAATCGACGAAGGCTTCATGATTGAGCCATTCATCTCAAGGAAACAAGACCTTAATGAGAGAATGCATCTGAGCAGCAAATCTTCTTCAGTGTTTTAATACTACTCATCATTCAAGCTACAGTTGTGATGCATTGAATTACTCAAATTTCTACTTCACAACATTCGAGAATCCTTAAGGTAGTTAGACACTCTAAGTATATAGAAAGTTTGTGGAGTTATGTCAAGAATAAATTTTCCCGTTCAATAAAGCAAACAACGTTTCGATTATCAATCCGACGGTTAACTTAAATATTTAAGATTTGGCAGACTGGGTTCCACTATTTTGCTGGGTTTACCAACTGATAATTTGTAATTTTTCTGTCAGTTAGTATTCCGAGGTCTTTTCGTATTATTTCATGCAAAACAATATAAGATGAAAATACGAGGAGGAATTTCGTATACAACTGTTTCAGTGCTTTTGCTTAGTACCCATCAATAACTTGAAGTTATCGCGTGAATAAATTCGTGAGAAAACAGCTATAGTTAACTCATTCAATTTTCCCGTTTGTGATACGAATAGAAATAGATCCCTTGTGCATCCAGAGGACTGCCTTACGAGTCCATATTCTCAAAGCAGAAATAATGCCGTATATCAAGTTGAACAAGAAGTAGAACAGAAGGATGAAGTATCATTTCATTGAGTGGATTTTTGAGACGATTATGTGTCGAACAGGATATCAGGGTTTCTTATTTATGACGTTATTGTACATCTCAGTCAGTGAAGAAATATTTATTCTTCAAATTATTCGCAACCTTGCTTCTCACTGAAATGAATGGTGGAATACTCTACATGGTTCATGTGACCCTAGCCTTGGTCAAATAGCAGAATAATCAGAATATTCATTTTTTGCCTACCTTAGCTGAATCGTCTATCAGTTGAAACAGTCTTATTCTACTGCCCTGGGCTGATTTTAATGTGGGTAATAAAGTGTAAATATGACATTTTTTTTCTAATAAACTTCTATGCTAACAATCACAGACCAGTCTTTGTCTTTTAATATTTACTTGGCTCAGAGAAGCAGAAGGTAACATGGACGAATCGGTGTATTTAGCATATCAGTCGAGTTGTTCATTACGACAGTAATATTATACATACGCATCAGTTCACTTGGTTATATCAACTGTCAAAGAGATCATATCAATTATTGACACAGATCATAAAAATAATGTTATCATAATAACTTTGTTTATCTTCAAGATTACAGAAGGCGGAACTTACAAGCAAGCAAGTGCTGCATATTCCTGCCATTCTAACGAAACCATTTCTTCTATCTAAAGAATAAAATATTTTCATCATTGATAATGAGAAAAATTTTATTTCTGTCACTTCATTTAACTTTATTCGATCATTTGCTCTTTCATGTTTTAGAAGATTGTCAAGCTTAAGGTAATGCTTGAGGTGGTGACAAACTTATGAAGTGTCGATTTCAGTAAATTAATTACATTTGAATGTTTGATGAAGAAAAACTTGCCTATTTTCTGACAGTATTCAACTTGAAGCGCTATTTTAGGTGAGAAATAGTTGAGTTTTGGGTTTGGCATTAGTGTTTTATCTCAGTGTAGCTTTTGTTCAAAAGCGTGAAGCGCAGACACGAAATGATGTGCCGGAAGTTACAGCTTACCATACTTATACTTAGAATCATTCCTTTTCAACGAATTCTATTAGTATAACAAAGTGGTTGAAGGGTTTTACATAAAGCATTAAGAGATAATAATATAACATCATGTTTATTCACAATGTTGATATCCTTTGAATCATACTAAAACACTCTAAGGTGACCAACTCCATTCATCAGCATTAAATCGGACATAAGATGTAGATATGTTGAATTCAAGAATTTGCATATCAGAGCTTTAAATTTGTAATTTTCAACAATTTAAAGATATTCCAATGCAGTTGCCACTATACTCCACTTACGTATTGTACATGCTCAAAATCTTAATTATAAACAGAAATTTATGAGGTTTTTAAAACCTGTCAGTCGTAGCATCTTTTCATGCTGCATACGTGTTCCATTAGATAAATTTCTAAATCTTATTTTATAAAGTGACTGTGTGTTTGAGTAAAACAAGCTCAATTTAGGTAACACTTTATTGGGGCTTTGGTAGCCGTACAAAGGTGTTCACTTGTTGCTGTGGAGCAAGCCAGGTGCATTGGTCGTAATTTATAATTTTTAAAACTCTTACATAATTCTGTATTTTTGTTCGTTTCTATGTGCATCCTAATCAAAACTCACTCATTAAACTGTTCATCTCATTATGTAACTGTATTATGAATATTAAACTCCTTTTAACTGTCAATAAACGCTTTTCGACACCACATCAGCGCTACCCTCCTACCAATCTTCACACCCACCCGTCTGGTTATAACTGGATTGCTTACCACATTTTTGAAATCTCTAAACAAACAATAACCCTACCTTATTTTATTCTTATCGGACAAACCTAATGTACACACACATACAAAAATAAGTTATTATGTAATTGCGATTGTACAGCTAAGTGAATGAATTCGCCACCGAAAAGAGACTCTTCACTGAACTACGTGTTTGGTTTTCATTAATGTCTGTATGGGGATTATTCATGAAAGGCGTTCTCAACTATTAAACCTTGAGCTTACTACTTTGAAAGTTATAAGGTGTCATTAAAAATATTATCATTGAGATTAATGGAAAAAATTATGCTAACGAAAAACGAAGAAAACTGAATGACTTACTTTATAATGATTGTAGAAATCATATACTCAGATCTCATTGCTGTTTAAATACATTCACCCTTTTATCTTTACACTTTGATTTGTATTTATTTCTTCACAGTATACGGTGAAACGTTTAATAATTATCATCAAAGCGTTTAATTAACTTCAAACACACATATTCAAGTGGTAGCGTAAATCAAGAGTTTTTCAAAGAAAATACTAAAGTCTGTTGCGGTAAAAAAAACGGTGAGCTCATAAAATCCTAAAATTTATCAGAGAACAAATATTCATTTAAAACTCATTACCGTTAATTTTTATGCTTAGAGTGATCATGTAATTATGATCTTTGTCTTAGAAGTTCTCTGTTCTCACAATTTTAACCAGATTTAAAGTAAAATACTGAAGTTCATCTTCCATGCGGCTCTTTGAAATAATCAATTTATGTATAAAGGAAGGATTATTTAAGTAGTGGTTAATTACACATCAGATATCATGACTATGAAATATAATACACACAGAAAGGTGTCCAGAGAAGCTCATACACAGAGTTGAATAAGATATGAACTACAATTTCCCTAAGCACACTGAGTGATATACTACTAGTTAAGTTGCTCACAGAGTCATACTATCAATATGGCATTCTGCCCATGTATACAACTATGCAGATTGTCAGTCATTTATCAGCCAGCTTGAACGATTATGATCATCTCATTTCACTGCAGACATGCTGCTGAAAATCTTCTGTGATATCTATGGTTGCTCTGGAGAATATCCGGTCATTCGATGACTTGAATTATTCCCAAATGGCCTATAACTGTGCTTTGTAGTACATCGATGTGTATCATCACCTGTGTGTAGAAATTGACGTCAATCCGTACTCTTTCACTTCTACAGAAAATTGATACTTTGATTTAGGCAACTGGACTTCCACTGGAAGATCTGCACTGTTTAACTAAGTAGTGTCTCAAAATTAGAACTGCAGTGACCGTTATATCCCCCTACTCAAGTTGTAATATAAGTCATTTGATGGACACTGTACAAATGGTGGCTAGAAAGCCTCTTTGGTGAAATACCAGATCATATAGTATCTAAGCTGCTTGAGAATCTAATGAGTAAAGCCTTTCTTGAAAATCGCTTCGGATCTTCTAATTACGTGTTACTGGATGATGATTAACGCAAAAGTGCAGCTTACTGTTCAGATGATTCAGGAAGTGAGTTGTTCGACACAGCTGACGTGCCTAATCTTTATCTAAATTCGTTGATACTTTAATGTGACAGATAATGCAAAACTATTCCCTTTCGTTTAATGAATCTGTAAGTTAAATAGTCGTAGGTAGGTATTCACATAGGCTTATACTTCTAAAACACGAGCTAATCGTTTTTGTACATTCCTGCTTAAATAAAAAGTCACGCACTTATAGCACTATTTAAGTGGATCCTGATCAAGAAGTGAAATATTAATACAAAGTAATTCGAAAAATTGTGACTTGTCTTTTGTATACACACCTTCTGGCAGGACTGCTAGAGAAGGGAAAGGTTCAAAGGAGGGAAAACGCAGTTTTACTGTTATTATTATTGTTCCTTTGGGTTCCGAGTGGAACACAGGGCTTAAACAATAATAATAATACTGCCTTGTCAAGGCAGTATGGAGTTGCTTAATGATTGTGGTACAATATGTGAGATTATCGTTGATATAATGGATGATCGTACACTTTTAACCGAGTAGACTAGATATTTTGATTTCCAAAAGTTTGAACTACAGAGCTATGATGGAAATCTAGCAGACTACACGCACTTTTTGTAGGAATTCAATGTTTTACTGAATGATTTCGGACTTAATAACGAGACAAGGATACAACTCACAAGAGCTTCATAAGGTAATTGAAGAATAATGTAGAGGTAGAGGTGACATCTACACCTGGAAAACGCCACTGAGGTAGACAGTGAGGAGGCCTGTATCGATTGTTCAAGTTTCATCTCTTGTTATGAGCAATGATGTCAACAAAGAGACCATGAATATCGAAATATACAACAAAGAATTCCATGGCTATCATATCTCGGAAAGATGTGGGTCCACAAAATTTTCGAAGACAGCTAAAATGATCGAATAGCCTTGTACGTGTTAAAATGTGCACTTCACAATGAGTCTACTCTTGAGGGTTAAAGATAGGCCGTTTGGTTTGTAACAGGGAAGCTGCTATGAATTCAAGGAAAGAGTTTGTGGTGGATTCAGATCTCTGGACTAATAATGAAGTGATTTTGAACAAAGCAAGAACTACAGTTTTAGCAGAATAAAATGGTACTACATTTCATTCCGTTGCCTTCTCGTCAGCTGCTTACAGGGCAAAGACATTAATAAATGTATGTACAAAAACAATTTTAACATAATTGCGTAAAGTTCATTTTAAACAAAAATAATATATACATATATATGCAGTATTAAACACAATTCCGAAACAATAATAATCATACACAATGAAAACTTTTCAGCATCTCGTATTCGGATGAAAATATCTAGTTACCAGGGCAAAGATAGACTGATAAAAGCTTCTTTCTGAACGCACAAATCAGGTTTCAGGCGCTTGATGAAAATGGCTTCAGCAAAGTAAAGGAGAATTGAGCTCTTTTGCTTATTGATAATGGAGTGATTATTGGCAGACTTGTTGTTACATGCACCAATTTTTGTCTAATTTGACCTTAAACTTTAAAATACTTATTTCAAGTAGTTATGGCACACTGACGTGAGCCTTTCGTTATTCACCCTGTTTTGATTACTTGATTCCAATTGGCTGTTAATCCTTTTTATGCATCACTGAATTACTGCATTTTCAAGTTCATTATAACAGTATGGATACGGAGTTTTGACTAGCATTTTGACTGTTGTTTGGGACAATAAGAGCTGTCTTATCGACGTTCAATCTTTTTCTTTTGTCTTTGCGTTTTATCGTTCCAGGTGTTGTTGTTGTTGTACACGTGAATAGGACAGATTAGCCAGCGCGTTAAGTTAGTATTCGCTCATAGTCTACTAGGTCATAGTTCCAGTCATAACACTTATAGGTGAAGGTTACGGTAAGAGACTGAGTGATCAGTATGAACCAGGAAAATGATACCTGCCTCATCACCCATTTTTAATTCAAGGAAGTCAGGTATACAGTGTAGCGTTCGAATGTTCTCAGACTGTGTTTATTCTAATGATAATACAAATAAACATATTTATATATTGACCACTAGTCCGGTCACTGATAATCCCCAACCTGTACAACTGACAGTGTTTGTTTGCTGACCAGTATGTTCTTCTCCATCTTGTGTAAATGCTTGCTTTTACACCGTTGAAATAGCAACGGATGAAACTCAGGCAGCTCACTGATACCTTACAGTAATCTTGGTACATGGATAACCTCGAAATTCAGGGAACTGGGTGAATTTATTAGAAAAGATTCTTACTGGCTTAGTTCGGACTGTAACTCTTCAGTTCTATGATGAATGTGGATACTTATACTGATCACAGAAAGCCTTGTGTTGGCGATGGATCATTCAAAATTTTACCGTATCGATTTGTGTGCAAGTAATCAACCTATCATTATTAAAACTGGTAATGTGAAGTTACATTTCAATTCCACACACATGAGGCCTAATAAAATGCGTCCACATTCAAGGATGGCTGCAGGAGAAAAACCGACACACTCGCGGTTGTGTGAGGTCATGATGAAAATTGTAAATACGGAACTCAACAGATCCTCTGCAGTTTATACGGATGCAGTTTAACTCCTATTACAGGAAGCGATTGCATGACAATAGTGTACCGGTGGTCACGCCAACGACTGCTCAGAAGATGCATATTACATTTACTGTGCTTGAAGATTTCATAGTTTGATCTGCTTCACGTGGCCTGATGAGAATTCGGTTACATTCTGTTGCTTTTTTGATCCACAGTTGCAGTAACGAGTGACTGATTGGTGTATCAATATGGCTGTGTTACAAGTGAAATTCTCAGAGCGCCTTTTTCAACAACGTCTACACTTATGCAGGCTATAAGAAATCACGTAGTCCTGGCTCTAAGATGTGTCTCAGAATCCTATGAAAGTGAAAATATTACAATGGTGATAGTTCAAGTCCAAAGTAAATAATAACTAGAGTCCGGCTTCCCTAATTTGTTTCTGGTTGTCGGATAAAATATGACCATACAATTTCGAAACCTGAATTTAATATTTCTCTTTATTCCTTTTCACCTATCATAATGTCAGTAGATTTTTCCACACCACCGTGACAGTTGTTTAAGCATTACTCTTACATGTATCCCAGGCCAATGGCAGTAGTGGATAGAACCTTATGAGTGAACGCTTCTGCGGATTATATTATTGATGTAAAGCAGAGGACTCCAATTGTTTTATCAAGTAACCATTAATCCTTATAACTCGTCATCTGTGTTTCTATAATATGCTGACTCCGTATTACTACATTAACCCGGATTTTTATTCTCATTTTTCAAATCTTTATCATGTTTATTGATAAAGCCCCAACAAATAGACAGAAGTTACATGGCATGGACCATTGTGTTAGGTTCCAGTGGTTGAATGTTACACGAGCTCGTCTCGTAACTGAAAAGTCCTGGTTTCGAAATCCAGAGAGTGCTTTCTCATGAAGAGTCCCAAACTATGATGAACACATGTCCAGGACTATCAGGTTTTCTAGTCGTTCTGTCACTTACGTCAGCTTGAGGCCAACCTCGTAACCAATCAAATCCCTGCGAATCAATACTTGACGAATAAAAACCGTGAACTGTTTTGTCATGTAATGAATCATCGCAGTAATTACAGTCATAAGTCATTATGCTATAATAAGAAAATGGCAACGCCACTGAACCTTCGTGATTCGTTAATGTACCCTAGATGAATCGTAGTAACAGTTAACTAACCAATCGTTAAAGATATCTCATCAAAATTACAATTCCTTGAATATCATTGATGCGTTCACATCAATCATTAGAATAAAATGAAAATATTTTAATTCTGTGTGGAGACCAAAGTTCAAGTGTTTTCCATCTAGTCAATTTATGACAGACAAAAATAAAGCAACAATATTATATAAAAGTTTTCGATGAATTATTCATTTATGAGAATAGAACGGCTGAACGCGTGATGGGTAAGTTTTGAACGACAGATGTATTGTCAGTTTCATTAAGTCATATTTTTATCTTCACAAACTTGATTTTTATTGCTTGTCATATACACATCATTGTATGCGCTCTGCAAATTATATGTTCATAAATATCAATGAACGTCAATGATGGCTGTCATCAAAGATGGACCCTGGAAAGAAATATGATTGATTCATATAGAGTGACGTGTCGAAGTACAGAGCAGTGATTGATTAACTGAGAATCCGACAGGCAATATTTTTGAAAAATGACCTTTTATCTAGACTGTAGTTATTGGTTATATAGCCTGAGGGTATTTGACATGCACTACAGTGAGATAAAGACCGGATAACAAAAGTCCATAGATCAGCACAAGCTTATGCTTTCACATATTGACAGTAACAGATCATTTCAACATAAATGGTTCTGTCGAATTCCAATCTGAAAGCTTGAATCTTATATACAAAGGAAACAGTCCTAATTCACCAGGATAATTAAAGGTGGACAGACAAATCATGTATTCGTCTGGTGGTTTCAACGTGACATCTTTTTTCAAGTATGTAAAAGGCCATAATTATTACAACAGTCCTTATTATTAGCAATAGACGTATTAGAGACAGTACGGACATTTATGCTAATTCACTTATCCGCTTCCACTTTGAAACTTCTTATGTTATGACTGCTGAGGGACAAGTGGTGCATTCAACCTAAATATTGTCGTTTAACGAACAATATATTTCGTGATAAATAGCTGCGAACATGCCTATTCACATAGAAGATGCGCATAAAACAAATAATATCAGTGATATATTAAATTCTAGCTGCATGTGAATACTCCATTCCCTAGTAATTTACATCGTACATATCGTTCATTATGGGACTAAGTTAATCTTTAAACTGTTGTGTTTCTTTGAAAATATTCTACAGGTCGAAATATGTCCATGAAACATGAAAGATCCAACCATTTGAAAAATACACTTTCGAGCCTGAGACAAGGAAGACTTCTATACTTCTTCACCTGGGTAAGAAATCAACACCTTGCTATGAAACTGCTCCATGCAGATGGTAATTGACACATTGTTGATGCTTTTAGTGACACTGACAATGGTTGTCATGGTCAACAGAGTGTAGGACGAGATTTCATCAAGATAATAATTTTTCTTTTTTCACAGTGCAGAGCTTTGTTTTTGGATTGAAGGGCACAGCTGGGTGACAATTGTTTTAATGTAAGTTCATTTTATGACGTTTTCCATCAACTTATCCTCATGGAACCTATGCACGCAGCTTTCAATGGAGACTTGTATGAGTTACCTGCCTATCTCTCTTATACCTGATGGAAAGGTTGTTCATTTCAGATATTTGCGCTGTTTATTCTCTGTTTATTCTGGTGTCTGCTTAGTGATTGTATGAATGTTAAATAACTGCTAGTAGCACACATACTGGCGCATTTTCGAATTGTGAGGAATTCGTACAATTTGCATGAAACCTGTAGCCAGTCAGATATCATATACCAGTTGGGTACTGCAGCAGTATCACTCTAAGTTATTAAATGAGGAAACACTTTGATGGTGTAACATTTTGGTTTCTAATATAATCTTGTGCTCGATTTGAAAATAGACTCTATGGTCACAGAATTAATTGACCAATATTAATTACTCATTTCAGACTAATTGGGACACTTCCAGTTCTTCTTCTCGCATTACTGAAACTACTCGGATATCGTCGTGAAATTGATCATTTTCTGATAGCATTCAGTGTAAGTGTTTCAATCCTTTTGTGTCAGATTTATCAACCCACAACTATTTAAAAAAACGTGCGCTCAATATTCATATTCCCACAAACGAGAAGTGTGGTAAATAAAATTGCACAATAGCCATCTCATTAGAGTAGTGTACCGTGTAAAATATAAAGAGACTGATTTAAGATTGTGTAGGTGGAATTCATATCTTATGATATCCAATAGAGCTGTAACCATCTGCATCATAAAGCATAATGATAAAAAAATTTATTTTTGTGACAATGTTCTCATCGAGCACTCCGACGTTTCTATGTGTTTATAATAAATGTGCAATGTGTTCTGGCGACGCATCTTGCTGTCTGCTTCGAGTAGTGTATGATATCTTCAGTGAGCAACAGGCACCAGTATTCATCTCGATCGAAGTCGTAACGCTCTCCTACAATGACGTTATCCGGAGATTCGAATCATGCAGCTATGTGTAGCAAATGCGTGACAACCACTAAAATATAGTTTGAATGTGAGGAGATGGTCCTTATCATTGACTGAATCTCAGGCTGAATTGTGTCTTGGTGATTTGTTCAGCAAATGAAATACCGATATCGAATCCATGAGGAGACATTTTTCATTCAACACAAACATGAACTCACTCTCTCATCAACATGTTGAAAAGCACCAGTTTCTGTGAATAATCTCAGGAAATTGTTGAGTTCCCCAGAGCCTCACAACCACTAGTACTTAAAGTAAGGTTGAATCAGTATTCTCATACCTGTCTCTAATTTTTTTCCGGGATGTCACAGTAGCACATGAATTGAACAAGCGATGCACAACTTCTGAAACAAGGAATTTACAGTGTGAATAACCTCACATAAATTCACTTCGTCCAATCTCGTTCAAAAAAGGAATCAGTTTACCAACTGGATTACTACCTGTACATCTGTAAGCTCTTGTTAAATGCGGTCGAAGATCGAGAACAAGATATTATTTTGTGTGGTGATGCGTATCAGTGAATTTCAGGGAGTAATGACGATAATTCAAAGATGGCCCCTTCACTTATACATCAGCGAAATAGTGAAATTTCATGATACGATTTGCCCCTTAATCATCAAATCCGTCTACTATTCATGTGTACTTCATTGTAATAATTTTCCAATATAACATCTCTTTTCATTTTAGTTCACACTATGCTCAATGGGCTTTGCCACTGTGTTCAATACTGTTTATTTATTCACAGCTTTGACAGCCAGCGGTTTGACACTTGTAGTGACTGCAGCTGTACTCATTACGGCTCTATACATGAGAGATACGAATTTCCAATTTACTATTACACTTTTCTCAGTTTTATGTGCTTCAGTACTCGGTGGAATTATTATGTTCATTATTGAATACACAGGGGAGAAAAAGCAGGTAACGACCAAATAAGTGAAATTTATCACAGTCTTTGAAAATTTTGGTTTGATTTAAGATGTTTTCACTGAGAGTGAGGTGTTGTTTTGTTGACAGTAAATGTATACAAATCAGTTTCCCACTATAAGTCAAGTATGTCGAACGTTACAAACGCAACGACTAGGAGATATCCTCGTCAGATCACTGTAACTGATCTGTCAAACGATGTCATTTTTTTCCTTCATATTCCCCAGTGGAATATAGGGCTTCAAGCTAGAGGCTTGAATTTTCTGTAGCAGTGTTTTTATTTTACAGGATGGGGTTGCTAGCCTCATACCCAACCTTCCCTCTTTGCCAGTTCTATGACTGACTCAGCAAGGTAAAGGAGTTCGTCGGCCGGAGATCGAACCCCGGACCACGTGCATGGTCGGCGAGCGTCCTAACCGCTATACCACCGACGCTTTTGTTATTTATTATGCCTACTCGCATCTGAATAGTTTGAAACCCCCCTGCATACAACGTGACCGGAATCCCAGGTATTTTGAAGTTTATAATGCTAATCGATGATGGTGTACTATTAGGCACCTAACAACACCTTATGGCATTGGTTTTTACTGAAATTTGTGAAAGAGATAAACTAATGGTTGCGAGTTATTACTTCAGCTGATTTACCTCGCAAAGTCGGTTATGCTAAAGTGATTGTGAAGGATTCGATCCATAGCCACGTCTGAAACATTGGTCGACCGATAGTTTCATTGTTACAACTTCAGTGTGGAGATCAGAAAACCAGAAATTTAGATTTATTTATTTTAACAAGTTATCCTATGTTACTTTCATGTTTTCAGGAGAAACTGGAAATGGCCATCGGAGTTTGCTTCCTTTTTGCTATGGTGTTAGTAAGTTCTATCATGATGTATTCGAAATATTTTTTTGTGCCAATTTAACGATTAGAGTTCACTTCATTCATGTGGTCAAAATATCTTTGACATAGGCAGTAAGGTAAAAAATTTATTTACAGTTAGGTCAAGTTACCGCGACCTTTTGAATGCGAATATGTTTGCACAACTCGTTGTTCGTAATGAAAAGAAAATATAGTTGTGTTACATCTGAATACCAGTAAATGTGTACACAAGGTATTCTACAAGTCAGTCATTCAATTCGCAGTAAACACACCAACTGTTAATGTGATGATAATTCATACTGCTTGATAATTTTAACTGGAAATACCAGCGGCAGGAACTTGTACTCAGTCAGCTATCCATTTATGAACTTAATTCATCACCACTTGAATGAAAGAAAATGTGGAGGTTGAGTAGTGTCATAATTTAGCAATCACTGTCATACTGCATCTTCTCGATTGATATTCTCTGATGGTTTGTCCAAAAATATCTGACCCCAAGGGAATTCACATAATAAGTCACTCTTTATCTTTCGAAATGAAACGATAAATTCCGAATGTTCACTATTTAAGTGAAAGAAACAATAAATTTCTAAGTCTATGAGGTAGAAAGTCTATTTCTAATTCCTCGGTAGATCCGCAGCACATTAATCTACTCTGCATACCTTATTCGAAGTTAAATCGAACGGCTATATTTAGCGATTGACATCCAGTGTTGTGCAAATCAGGTTATATATTGATGAAAGCACTTTCCTTAAATGTGTACCTTCAGTTTACTTTCATCACACACTTGTGTATTGGATGGTTAATATAGCAAAATATTTATGAGTGCTGAAAATTACAATTCATTTGATGTTATTTAATTTTCCTTCTTTGTAGGCCATTTTTCTGACGGTGAATAGACTACGATTTTGCATCGCATTTAAAGAATTTTATTGCACAATAATATTTCGAGCCTTCTGTTTATGGTTAGAAATGCTCATAATGTTTGCGGCGGCATATATTCCATTTGAACAAACTCCGATGGCGTGTGAACATGCACTAATATTTTCACCTTGATCATGATATGTTACTTTTGGTAAATAAATATTCATAATTTTGAATATCTTCAATTTTGTGTTCAGTCACATCATATGGAAAAGTTTGAGGACAAGTTAGAGAAACAGCATTGAGGAAACCAAAGGAACAGCACAATAAATGAAGAAGTTGACAACGAGGTTTATTCCTCTATTGACATAACCAAATGAGTGATTAACCTCCAATCAAGGGAACTAGTGAGTTGAAGGTACTCGAGAATGGATTGAACTTTAAATTGACAGTTAGCAAATTGAAACCAGAGGGTGTTATTCCTAACATAGAAGTAGCATTAGGTTCAATAGATAAGACGACAGCAGAACAGGTTCGAGCACAAAGTGCATTAACCCTGAAAAATCAAAAGAAGGCAAAATCAAACTTAACAAAATCGGAAAGAGAAGCTTTAATTAGTTTAAAACTGGATAAAAATATTGCCATCGCAAAAGCTGAAAAAGGAAACGCCACTGTAGTTTTGAATATATCCGACTGTATCAAAAACGTTACTGAACATATTCAAACGGGTCCATTTGAAGAAATTAAGAGGCCTGTAGATACGATAATGAATACGATTAAAAATTTCACAGCGAATTTAATTCGCAGAATGCAGCCGTCACTGGGTGAGTCTAAATGGTTTGATTTATTGCCTAAAAGTAATAACGCTAGTAGAATATATGGTGGTAGATATCTTTATGGACAGCTGGGAAAATATTGCTCTAAATACATTTAATCTTACTTCAAAAGTATTGTGGAGATGTGTGAATGAAACAGAACATCCTTCTTGACATAAACAAATTCCCATTTGATTCGGAAAATGTACAAGGAGAAATAGCTATGTTAGATTGTAAAATAAAACGAATATAAGAAGGCAGATTGCATACTCGCATTCTAACAGATTTTCATCTCATCCGTTATCAACCTGTAAATGCTGGGATAGTTAAGTGTCTGACAAATGGAGCAATAGCACTTAGTAGTACAAAAAAACTTACACGCTGAAACAAAACGGATAGAAGAGGCGTTGTTATCAAATAACTATCCTATAAAATTCATCAGGAATATCAAAAAAGGTCAAAAGCAAAATTAAAATAATTGTGAATCTAATAATGGTAACATAAATAAAAGAGAATATTAGGTATCTACTGTTAAACCATATAAAGAGGTGACATCTGACACCCTACGTAGGATTCATAGTAGTGCAGGAATTAGGGTGGTATTTAAACCTAAAAACTCACTCAGAGACAAGCTTTGTAGGCAGAAGGACCTGGTGGACCCAATTAAACAAAATAATATAATTCACAAAATACCTTGCCATGACTGTGAGTGAAGTCAACTACAAAGGTCAAACTAGTAGATCGCGGGTAGTCGGATTGTCGGAACATAAGAATTTAGCTAATTTTAGAATGGTTGATCGCACGTTATCTAGAAAAAAAATTTAGTAATCTCACTACATTCATTAACACACAACCACACAATGGAGTGAGAGGGGGTTAAAATTCTAAGAAGTAATATAGGTAGGTGAAGAGAGGAGTTGATTACTAATTCTTTGTTCTTAAATAAAGCAAGAACAACAGCGGTTTGTGCTTTATTTAAATTCATCAAGGGGAATAAATGCATGAAAATTCTTTGTTCATTGAGTCTACACGCAATACTTACAGTAGGAATGACTCATCATTCATTCCTGATATATGAGAAATACTACTACCAATCAAATCAAGCGATGGGGAATAATGGAATTATACAAACGGAGTTAGAAAGTTGTGCGAGTACCTTGATATGATTATGAGCGGCCATAAATTGTGCTTGAAAATTGGTCAGTAAATATTACTGTATAACATCGTGAGACTATATCAAAAAAAATTTTACCCACAATGGAATTATACTGTACCACACTGCACAAGTTCTGTTCTTATATCCATGGAAAAGGTTCGGTTGGTGTGATTGCAGTCAGTAAACACTTACTAGATTTGTCGATTCATGACATAGTGAATATGAAAAACATTCGGGCCACGACTGTCGAAAGAGAAATTAACTTTATTAACATATGTTTAAAACTTGGGCACTGTGGTAGTAAGTAATTCCATATCTGATGCTCACTAGTGACTGGCCCTATTCAGGCAGTTAACCTGGGGTTCTAGTGGGAAGCCGTGACCAGTAGGGTACAGCAGGTTGAAGATGTGACAGTAACTCATCTGAGAAGACATTGCGAAAAGGTCGCGCTGTGTTGTGAAATGGCAGAAGTTAGAATTCATGGGCCATTTGATTAGATCCCAGTGGCTCAATGGTCTACGAGCTCGCCTTGTAACCAGAAGGTCCTGGGTTCGTATGCCCGTGGGTGCGTACTGATGAAGAGTCCCAAATTAGGACGAAATAGGTGTCCAGTAATCCCAGGTTATCCAGTGGTTCTCTAACTGATGTCAGCTCATGATGAAATCCTCCATAAAATTCCATATTAGTTTGTTTATTAGGTATATCACACAGTGAAACAGTATTATTGTCTGGATGACACAGTTTTGAACAAAATTTATTGTTCATAATCATATCAATTGTGATCACACGACTTTGACACTTTAGTTTTATAGTTTTCTTTGTTCTCTCCTATTTGTCGTATGGGTAGTAGAATTTTCCAAATATCGGGGACAGGTGATGAATCATTCCTATTACGTGTATTTGTAGCTGATTCGATAAACAAAGCTTCTGTTATCAATCTCTCCCTATACCCTGTGACATTAGATTTTAAAACTGTCATCCTATCCCGTCCTATTGTATGGTTGTGTGTGACTGCATGTAGTGCTATAGCTGAACTATTCTCTAGATTTCTTATCTTATTCGGGTCAACCAATCTAGATTTTGCTAAGTTTTTATGTTCAGCTAGTCTGACCGCCCCTGTTCTACTAGTTTGGCCTATGTATTTGACCTGACAATCATTGCAGGATATTAGATAAACAAAATTGTTTTGTTCTAAAGGCTCTGCAGGATCCTTTAACCGACAAAGCTTGTTTCTAATTGAGTTTGTGGGTTTGAATGCCATTTTTATTCCTGCCTTGTTAAGAATTTCGTGTAAGGCTTCCGAGGTTCCTTCCTTGTATGGAATTACTACTGATGATTTAGATTCTTTATTGTTGGTGTCGTCATTAATATTATTATTATTATCACTGTTATCATTATCATTATTATTGTTATTATCACTATCGCTACTATCATTATTTATTTTATTTTTGCATTTCCTTACATATTTCCTGACTAATTTATCCGGGTAATTATTAAGTTTTAAGGCTTCTTTTATGTGTATCAGTTCCTGTTTTAGATTTTCTTTGGTACTACTTAATTTTTGTGCTCTGTCATTTAAACATTTCACCAATCCTATTTTTAATGACATAGGATGGGATGATCGGAAGTCCAAATATCTGTTGGAGTGTGTGGGTTTCCTGTAAACACTACTGTTCATCTTTCCATCTTTTCTTTTAACGTTGCAATTTAACATTGGGAGCTCCCCTTCCTGATTTTCCAATTCATAAGTGAATTGAATTGCTTCATCCTTCGAGTTGATGTGTTCGAAAAACCTATCTATATCTTGTGTTTTAAGTACAGTGAATGTGTCATCCACATACCTCCACCACACTTTTGGGGTGGAGTTGAACGTTTCAATCGCCATGCTTTCCCACTTATCCATGAATATATCTGCTACCAATGGGGATATTGGTGATCCCATGGCAACTCCCTCAGTTTGTTTGTATATTTTCCCTTGTAATTTAAATACTGTGGAAGTCAGGCATAGCTGTACTCCTAACATTATGTCCTCAAGTGGCACTTTTGTCCTAAGTTCGAGTTCTTGGTCAGAAATGAGTTCGTTTCTGACTGCCTCCATAGCCATATTTATTGGTATACGTGTGTATAAACTGACTATGTCAAAACTAACCATTTTCTCTTCATTATCTAATTTTAAATTATCTAATCTATGTTTGAGTTCATAAGAATTAGTTAGTCTAGATTTCGAGTGGGTTTTTAGGGGATTAATTACCATGGCTAAATATTTAGATAATTCATAAGTAGGTGAATTTCTAAAATCAACTATAGGCCTAATAGGGTATCCTGACTTATGAACTTTAACAACACCATACATCCTACTGGGGTTATTAGTTTTGGGCATTAAATTAAACCACTTAGACTCACCTGGAAACGGCTTCATTCTTAACTTTATTCATAACTGTATCAATTGGTTTATTAATTTCTTCATATCGTCCTGTTTGTATGTGAGTGTTTACCTTGTCCAAGTAGTCTGATTTGTCTAATACTACTGTTGCATTTCCTTTGTTTGACTTTGTGATAACTATATCCTTGTTATTCTTAAGGTGTTTCAGGGCTTCTATCTCTTGTTTTGTCAGGTTCGGCTTTCCACATTTTTGTCGTTTTAATGTTAGTGCACATTATGCCCATACTTCATCAGCCGTAGTTTTGTCTATCCCACTTAGTGCTATTTCTATTTTAGGGATGACATCCTCAGGTTTCAGCTTGTCTACAGATACATTGAAATTTAGTCCCTTTTCTAAACTACTAATTTTCCTAGGACTTAATATATGTGTTGAGAGATTGATAACCCACTTTGATTTATCGATCACCGTTGACTTTGGATTGTTGACTTCATCATTCTGAGATGAAGATTTCTCTTCTAATAATTTGTTGAACTTTTTGATTTGACTATTTTTTGACTTTTTGAAAGTTGCTGATTTTGCGATGCTGGAGGACTGTGTTATAAGATCATAATCTGTTTTGGTACATGCAGTCACACACAACCATACAATAGGACGGGATAGGATGACAGTTTTAAAATCTAATGTCACAGGGTATAGGGAGAGATTGATAACAGAAGCTTTGTTTATCGAATCAGCTACAAATACACGTAATAGGAATGATTCATCACCTGTCCCCGATATTTGGAAAATTCTACTACCCATACGACAAATAGGAGAGAACAAAGAAAACTATAAAACTAAAGTGTCAAAGTCGTGTGATCACAATTGATATGATTATGAACAATAAATTTTGTTCAAAACTGTGTCATCCAGACAATAATACTGTTTCACTGTGTGATATACCTAATAAACAAACTAATAAAGAAATTAACTTTCTTTGAAAAAAATATTGCTTTAACTTTATTTAAATAAATATGTATCTCCACAAGGTATTCATACGTTTTGTTGAAAACATTACACTAAAGGTATTGAATGATAATGCGTCATTTTTTGGAAATCGGAAGGTGTTAAGAATACTCAAAAGTCTTCACGAGGTGTGTATTACTTGCAGTGGTTTTCTTTTTATACAACAAGAGTGTCTCACGAAGAGCGACACCTGAAGCTTTGTTGTAATCTCTTAGAACTATCCTGATTTACTGATGGATTCACTTCATTTCCTGACATCTTCCATCCCAACTCGTTGTCAAAGGCGACTGGACATTTCAAATCCAATGACTGCAGTTTTTTCACATCATTCCGTCATTTAAACAACGCCAACTTTTGAACTTGAATAGACATTACTCTTGATATTTTGTTCACAAATGACTTTGGTATAACTGATGCATGAAAATGTGCCCCACTACTAAACCTGGATCATTGTGCTACAAGAATATTGTTAAAAGTATATGTAAGCCACAAAAGAAGATGCCTCACTCCTTCTAAACAAACCTCAACATAGACCTTACACAACACACAATACGCATACTCTCAGGCGTGTGTCAAAACAAACAAACTGAGACTCATTAACTGAACAAGTTCTAGTCAACGCTATCACAAATGTAACATGTTATCTGATATTCACTTCCCTTGATAGTTGACTGCTTTCCTCCTTCTCACCTCAAAAAGCTTCACCGAATAAATGAAGGTTCTACAAAATCAAAGTTGATCTTAGTGATAAGAGGCTGAGATCATTAATCAGATCAGAAATGAAGAGAATAAATGCGGAACGATTTAGGAAAACCATTAATGGTAAGCAAATAAACAATGATTCTTCTTCAACTGATCCTGGTTCGCTTAATAAGTCCATCATATATCATTTAGTAGATGATATGATTTCTGAGACTACAAACGTCATCAATGATCACTCTTCCAGTCGTTGAAAATCATCTAAACCTTCGGTCTAGAGGGCATTCAACGCTATTATCCTCAGAAAGTGTGCGGATAACCTATGTCATCCTCTCACTGATATTTTCAATAAATCATTTTCCAAAAAATCTCTCGTCTGCTTCTTTGAAAGACATCAAACTTGTTCCTGTACTCAAATGATCATGTGTTAAATTCAGACCTATTGCTATTTCTAAGTCATTTTTAAATCTGATTTTACTTCAACTTGAACTTAAGTTGAAAGCTTTCGGTGACTCAAAGCGAACTTGATAGTTGCGCATTAGATGATACTGTCGTGTCGCATCATAATACTTTCTCAAATTAAGACAGAAATACCAAATTTGTTCGATGTGCCTTCCTAGATTGCACAACCGTCTTTGACTCTGTAGCTAGGTCTTTTTTGTCAAAAGTTTTTGCTATGACTGGTTAGTTTCCATGATTTTGGTATCACAGAAAGCACTGGAATTTAAACAAAGTAGGATGTTTAATACTTTGGATTGTGTATATCCTATGATCATTCCTAGTCCTCGCACAACATGTTCGTCTAACCTTCTACGTAAGAGGTGAAGGTAATCCAGTATCACTCAGTCTGTAATTATAAGTTTTGTTAATTCTTATATTTCACATATTCTACTTTGAAGAAATTTGGAAAGGACTTCAAGACTAAGGCGTGCAATGCCCAAGTCTTCATCAAACTCATCCATTAGCTGGCTGTTTGACAATACCAGAACGGAAAACTCAATGATGTGTTTGAATTAACGAAAGGAGCAGGAGAAGGTTGTCTTTTATCGATGGTGATATTCCTAATTAAGGTGGACAGGATTATGCATCAGACTGTGTGTGGGAGCGAGGGAATAGGAATACGCTGGGCCACCGATAAAAAGACTCTAGAGGTTATGGATTTAATGCATGGATGACTTATGTTTAAAGTCACACAAACTAGAAGGTATCAGGCGAAAACCAACAAACTGGCAAAAGAGGCACGCAGCGAATACAGGACTTCAGGTGAATAAAGAGAAAACGGAGGTGACGAAGATAACCCACCAAAAAGCACAAGCAATAATCACTCACAACGAAAGCAATTTGAAATTAGTCACCACCTTCAAATATCTCTAAAGCAACGCTTCAAATGAAGGTAATTGCCACGAATGAAGATTTCAAAACTGAAATTTATTGTTCATATTATCAGATATAAGCAAGAATGCACTGTCAGCGTTATTATGTATACTTTTAGTCGATAAATTAGCTGACAAAATTTACTGCAGTCTTAAATCATTGTAGCTGAACGGAAGCGTATGTCCAGAATAAAATAAGGACTGTTTGAAGGAAATAGAAAGACTGTTGACATTGTTTTATTGAATTAAAGTGTTGTAATAGGGACTAGTCAAATGAGAATTGATATATCGTCATTTTAGGATTCATGTTGATTGTTTCAATTTATGAATTACGAGACCACCTCATGCTAATAGAGTACCTGAAAGGATGATACAACACGTGACATGAGTAAAATATACGACTATATGAGGATGTTGACATTCCTAATCAAGTAAGTATGTGAAAATAGAATGTAAGCTACATGTTTCCAGCTAGCTGAACCAGATGGATTGCAGAGACAAATGAAGAGATAGAAATGTCAGGAATGTGTATGAGAAGGTTGAATGTCAGTGGATTATCCAGTTTCTTAACTGGAGAGTTAGTAGTCTACTCATGTCAGTCAGATGTAAACCACGATCAGTCTGAGGCTATGACTATCATGTTTTCAACAAGAGCGAATGCAGCAGGAAAATGTCTCCTTAAGCATCATGACAGAAACATCAAATGAAAAGGAAGGAAGATTACACTCACACTACAGGATACCCACAAAAGACATAGTCCGAGAGAAGATGAAAAGGCTATGTGGAAACCTGTATTAATAAACAGACAAAAGATTCACAACTGAATACACGATGTAAAGGACTGCTTCATTTGAATTAGCTCGATCAAAACCAAAATCTCTATTTGTGTGCAGATTCAATACTGATAAATGTTCAAATGTTGATGGGAGCATATTCATAATAGACTTCCTAAAGCTAATAGTTGATAAACACTCAAACCATGCAGTCTATGTGAGCTAACTCATCGTTAATTTATACCCTGTTTTTACCAGTCAGTAAACGCGAGAATTGCATTTTCAATATCCCATCCCCTTCCTCATCTCAAGATAAAATTTTCTCACACTATAATACGTAGTAGGCAGTGTCTCACTGTCCAACAAATGAGAAAAACACATTCATCTGTTATTAGTAAACACAAAATACATTACTGCAAAATGTATTTTAAATATAATTAAATTAAATATAATTGTTATTACAGAACCAGCAAGGAAGACAAACGATTGAATGTTCTTCATGCGTAAATGACGATCGTTCAAAAGGGGGCTTGATTACTCAATTTTCAATGTCTCGCCGTTTTGCCTTCCATAAACATCACAGCTATGGAGATGAATAAATAAACAATTGCTGCCCAAGTAATTAGAGCTAACCACATTGGTAGAAGGGTCCTCGTTGTTTCATTGTTGCAACGTTTTATACCTTGTCCAGTGAGGTATAACACCTATTACAGAGAAGCAAAATATGAAAACATCGGAAGTTATATGAACGATCGTTTCAAGGAGATTGCCGCAAACTTCAAAGTGTGAAAATCACTGTCCCCGAAATTCGCACATATATTGATTCGACTGATGGTCTTCCTGTTCAGAGATTATTCAGTTAATTCACATGACCTTCTCAAACTGAAGCAAGATTCGGAAATCAACGTATTTTCAACATATGGTGTTTGGAAAGTGAAATCACCTCGGAATAGGAGATTACTGTATTCATATGAGCGATGTGGACGACGTTTCTCAAATAAAATATAAAGTGGAGTGCAGGAGAAGCAGCAATATGTTGAGGAACTCAAATTATAAGATTGCCTAAATCATGGGCAACTTGGTAATACATAAATGACATGATAGCAGCAGCTCTATCCTCGAACACCTTTTTATCCCTGCATGAATGCTTCACAATGCTACACAGAGTCCCTAAATATCGTACAAAGGGACTTCGCGTACGCCAATGTACATAGATGAAGCATTAGCTATGTACATAGAAGCATTAGCTATTCGAGATCTGAAACCGGACCTCTGCATTCAGAAGCGAAACATACATTCTCTCGCCCTACCGTGGCCAGAGTAAAATTCTTACTATAATTTTGCTTCTTTTTATTATATTATTATTATATTTGTCAAGAAATCGGCGAAAGGCAATTAGACTTAGGAATCCCCTTGTGTAGCCTCAAAGAATTACTTCTTAAATGCACAATGAATGTTCACTTTGTCTTCAATAATTCATACTATCGACAAGTAGATGGAATAGCTATGGGTTCACCATTAGGCTCAATATTAGCTGACTTCTTTCTCGCAAAACTTGAAAACGGGAAATTGAAGGACATCGTCAAACAGTTTGATATGTATTACCGATATGTCGATGATACATTTATCTTAGCTGATGGAAATGTTAACATAGACGAATTGTTGCTGAAATTCAACAACATCCACCCTTCGCTTACCTTTACTTGTGAAGAGGAGCAGGAGAATGAACTACATTTCCTGGATGTCTTGCTAAGTAGGAGAGAAGATGGGTCACTTGGGAGAAGCGTGTATAGAAAAAGCACTTTCACAGGGCAATACACACACTTCCTTAGTTACGTGCCCATTAAATATAAAAAGAATGTTGTAAAATGTCTTGCGAGCAGAGCAAAAAAGATATGTACAGATGATCTCTTACAAAAGGAATTTGAATATATTCACGATTCCTTGACGGAGATGGGCTATCCGAGTAGCTTCATAAAGAAACATATGAAAATATCGGAGAAAAAACCGGAGACTTTGACTGCACGTAAGAAACCTCTATTTATTAAGTTACAATTTAATGGTGACTTATCAAGTGAGATTCTATTCCAAAGACTTTCAAGGAGTATACGAAGAACATTTTATGCAGCACACCTATGTTTGTCATTCTCTAGCCGACGAATGATTGGGACGCAAACGAAGGATAAGCTTGATAGTTTTGTCACATCTATGTGCATTTATCAATTCAACGGCACCTGCGGTAACAGTTATATTGGGCGTACTACTAGACAGCTTAGCCAACGTGTTAGTGAACATCTCCCATCGTGGTTTGGCAAAGGACAGACAAAAACAGTTCGTAGCTCAATTTTGTCACATTTAATTGATAGTGGTCATGTAATCGAGAAAACGAGAGCCTTCAAAGTGATTCATCGTATCCCACCGAATCTTTCCAATAGACTTCGTATTCGTCTACTACACACAGCTGAGGCGATAGGCATTCGAACTATTAAACCTAAACTATGTATTCAAAAAAAGTTCGTACATCCATTATCCCTCCCTTGGCCTATTAAGACATAACCAACTTATCACTTCTACACCACCCTTTTTTATATTTTCAACCCCTTTCTTATCATCCCTCAATCTTATCTTCATTGTAAACGTGTTTCATTTCCCTCCCTTACAATCTAACATTACTTAGTCGGTTCATTTGTTTTTACTAGCCTTTATCGACTACTTCCACCTGAACAGTTGTTTGTTTAATCATGCTGTTTTTCATTATTCGTGTTATCACAGATTGCCTCACTTTTTCATCCTTATTATTGATAAGACCATTTCTATTATTACTATAATTATTATTATCATTACTACTATTATGACTAATTGCACAATTTATATTCACCATCGTATTATCCCGTAGACAAAACACCATGATTGGTTTATATTTGAATTTTTATTTGTAAACTATATATATTAGAGTTAAGCCTGATGAGATCTAATTGAAAACAATATTGTTCGCTTAAATGTGTTGTTCTTTTTATTATGTTAATTCACTATTGTTATTACTGCTATTGTTTTATTATTATTATTCCCATCATCCATATTTTATTACCACTCAATTACTGTTTATTAATAACGTTACTATTCCATACAGATTTTATATTGAAACACTTTATCGCATTTACACTAGTGTTTGTCCATTCTACACGAGCTTATTGACTGATCATTATCTCACACTTATTACGTTATGCCAACTTCTGCCTCTTTTGGAACTTACAGTTAGTCATCTTTTCTAGGTTACACCTTATATTACATAATGCATTTTTCGAGGACAAAGTTTGCCAGTGTCTGATTGGTCTAAAGAAGTCTTTGTTTAATACAATTACGATTGTACAGTTCATGAAAATGAATCGTCGAAAAGAAAATTTTCTTTGCTGTTTACGCCTTTTCTTAAGTCCAGTGGGTTAGATAAGGGAAAAATGATGGAAGACGACTATTTATTGATGACGCAACTAAATAAGCATGAGAAGAAATCAGAATTTCACATTATAAAAGATGATATAATCAAGTGAGGTTAAGAGAAGTGTTCTCATAATAGAAAGAAAAGTCAGCGAGCAACACCCATACACACCTCCACACACAGGCGACACACTGGATACGTGAATGCGCAGAAGTGTGTTGAGGATATATCAGTATTATAACAACGGATAATTAATGATGGTATATAATATATATATATATACATAATATATAACATAGTAAGTTTCATGAATATTCTCAAAATTCACCACCTGACTTACTATGAGTACAGCGGAAGCCAAAAATATGCCAGACAGAATAACTGCAGTTGTCTGCAAGTAACAAATGGAAGGTAATATGAACCGAGAATAAATTAGTGATTTGTCTTTTATATTATAGGAGTACTTTCAGTATCTTATTTTCCACTGTCTGTCTGTTTTCCACTTTATCCACCACTTGACTGCATAATATGTGCAGTGTTTGGTGATTATCGACAGACAGGCTATTGTCAGTATCCCTTTCAATCAGTAAATCACTTAGACTATACTCTATACAGGTGGCCTGTTAGTAATTTGATGAGATTGTAACAATAATATTGAGAATTCAGTCCTTACCGCAGACTTGACAAATATGATATCACTTGCTGAAATACATAAGCTACACACTTAAATCACTTGACTGTCATACTAAGATCTTACCACCGGCTGCTGACCACCACAAGATTAGTTGGATGGCCGATATCCAGGATCGACCTCTTCGACTTCAAACTTTACAGGGTGAAGAGTGAGAGCAGCTGATCTCATGGTCATCTAAAGCAGACACCATACGGATGTTAGATTCTGACTCTCCATTACTACAAATTAACCTACAGACATTCAACACTGTGCACAATTTACAATATGACGATAACTTTCTTGGTCTTACCGCCATCGAAACAACTTTTGTGTCATGGCATGACCTGCAGTAACACTGATCACAAACAGTGCAGCTCACTGCTTCATTAAGATATGCAAGATCGAAAACCACATCAAGGTGGCAGAAATTGGTCAGAAGTTAAATTACTGAAATGCAATAGATGGTTGATGCAAGCAGTGATTTCCTATGTTTTTCTGTTGTATAGTTCATGTATATGGAAAAGTTATGTGTCGTTAGCAAGTGAGAGGAATTTGAAAGTGATATGTCAATTCATATCTTCTCCATGAATCTTGAATCGTACAGGCACAGATCGATTTGCAAACCAGAGAAATGAACAAAACTGTGAAGCAATGTGGGAAACTCGAAATGAAGATATAAGAAGCATAGGAGAAATGCATTGTGCAAATCGGCGTTTCCACTTATAGTTCAAATGTCGTTTGATTACTGAGTGAAATTTGACTAATGGACAGTTCTGCCACAATAGAGTGGTGTGTTCTACGTTGTTGATACATGTTCTTATAGAATGCCTTGCGCAACATACGACCAGTCACGCAAGAAATAGTAATTTATGGACATTATTTGAACAATATGGGATAATCACAGGGCAACTTACTGCCTCAAGGAATAAATAACACGCTACTTACTTCACGCTGGGCAAGTCTAAAAGCAATCAACAGAATGATACCCAACACTGTGATTCCACCAGCGACGCTCAATAGTATGATGCTCACTTTCGCACTCCGTTTTACAGTTCTGTATCCAATTATCAGTGTCACCACAGCTACGATGATTGTGATAATCCATGGTGCAAAAATTAAAAATCCCATGGATTTGGAGACAGCAGGTAAGGCGATAGACCATAGTAAAACCTGAAACATAGATAGATTATATTGAGCTACGAAATCGCAAGTATGTTTATCTTGACAAATTAACGTTAAGATTAACGAGTGAAATTTGAATAAAGTGCTATTGAGGTACTGGTTATTAGTTTGTTTGTTATAAGTGCAGAAACACGATGGCGTATGTTGTCTTCTTACAGACTAATAAAAATGTGATCAGTGTGCATTTGGAAACTAGATGGGCCAACCTGAAATTATGAGGGATTTTACAAAATAATCGATGGAACACGTATTTTCTTGAAGGATAAATCGAGCAAATGGAACACCCTTCAGATAATAAGCTGATCACGTCACTTTAGTTCCCTCCTTAATATTCAAGTAGGCACTGACTAGAACAAAATTAGGCAGTTGGCATAGCTTGGGAAAATGCAATTTTTTGAATTTATTTTGATTACAGCTTGATGCCACCCCGTTTTTTCAGTACAAGTATGGAATTTTCAGCATGGATATCGGTTTTCATTATAGTAAAGGCTTTTGTATTTCCCAATGAATGGAAAAACAAAACGATATCGGTAGCCTAAATTATGCAGGCTGACCATATACATCGGGAGTACCTCGACAAGGGATCGAACCCTGGACCATGTGTATGGTTGGTGAGAGTTCTAACCACTGTGATTGTGGCATTTCCACAATTATTCACCTAATCAATTGCACTCATCGAGTTGTCTGTCAACAATTTTTCACCACTATAAATTTAGACTCCACACGTGTGTCTTCCTTATTTGCAGCAGTGTAAAACTGATTTTATCAATGACAAATAGATCACGCATATTATACACAAAACATTTTAGTCAACATAACAGTCACTGAAGTCTGTAGTCAGCAAAAAAGCGACTGATCAGATTTTTGCATCACTCGAGACAAAGATGTGACTAATCTGTTATGAACCAGCCTGAAACATCGAGTACAAATTAGCGGTTCAGTCATTGATTTATAACGATCATTTCGCGTAATTGTCAGGAGTTTATGAAAGAAACATACATGCATTATCCAATCAAAGAAGGCAAACTCACCGAAAGTGAGATCAGTCCTTCATTAAGTGGAAAAGTCTCTCTAAGTTTCTCAATAATCAATAACACTGACACTGGGATCGCACCGAGTACACTGAAAAGGTGAAATAATAGAAATAGTCAGCTAGAGAAAATCAGGGACATTATGCATCGACGTTTCACAGAGAATTAAACACTGTTGGCGATGACTAGCATTCAGTCACCATAGCAGTGTTGCTTCAATCGAAGCAAAGTTAGTGACAACTTCTTTATGAATTAATGACAGAAGAAATTCGGACACTCCATTTAGTTGAAAATAAAATTCAAGTAACTATTTGCTAACTTAAGATATTCATGTAGTTCCGGTTGGGTGATTCCATTTGACTGTAGCTCTCATATTTCATCCATCATATATCGAATAACGTGTGTATCCACAAAATTTGATGAAGCATCCTTCAAAAAGCTGACAGGTAAATACTGACTGAACATTTTAGTTCATTTGTCTCAATCACGTGGGAAATACAATATAATTTTGAATAAATTGCAATTGATAACCGTTACACAACAGGTGTCCATCATGCGCAAGCGATCGCCACTTGGTTCAAGGGTCAGAGAAAACACCAGTAATTACTAAGAATTCAGTTATATCAAGCTCACGAGTTGAAAATAGAGACAAATCTGAGTCCTCAGTTCCGCTGCCAGTCACCACAATTCGAAAGCTCATCACAATAATCTGTATAAAACTATCTTACATTTATTTTTTAGCAATCATAAGGAAATATGTTATAATTTACATCAAATGACTCACAGAAAAACCAATGGTATGTAAAATGCGTTGTATAAATTCTTAAGTGTTTCACTAAAATCAACGGTTTGTAGTAAAACAATAACAGTACAGACTTACATAGTTGCTACACAGTTCGTAGTGATCACCGTAACCAAAACCATTAAACATGTAAACATGATGTACTTGATTTGATTAAATGTTTTACTGTAAATACACAAACACGCCTACCTTTCGAAGACAGGTTTGTGCAGCAGTAGGTGGTGGATTTGTATCCTATGAATAAAGCAGTGCAGATGTTTCAACAAACCTTCAGTTTCTCGTTCATGTTTACTTTCCAGGTAGAACAGAAATGAGCTCTCTAACTAATGAATAATCGAAATATCTAAAATGTTTGAAAGCACCCTGTTAAAGATAAGCGATGGTGACACTAGTTAGGTTGTCCAGAATTCACTTTTAAATTATATAATAACACTGATTTCAAGGATGATAACCCAAGCTATTACGTTCCACAGATCATTGAAGATAGCAGGATACAGGGGAACAGTTGTCTTTCTCGTTTGATTTATATTGAACCTTGAAATTTTTTTTGAAATGGTGAAAATACGCTATAGCAAGACGATATGAAGACTAATTTCACTGGTCCAGCTCAGAATGTAGATGACTTGTTCATGTTTTTGAAGAATTATGAGCATGCGTTCTCTAAAAGGATCAGTTAACGTAGTCCTGGATCCTGTCTTTATTTATTCTGAGACTTTTTAGGGTCATGCAAATGTCTAAATGAGAAACCCAACTTGAAGAATGTTGACATCGATAGAATGATGTAGCCGTAAACTGGACTGCTTCACAGTTAAAATGTTATTACTGTCAACATGCTGGAGAAAAACACTACTCATGAGTTTCTTTAGCGTTTTGGCGAAAATCCTGGTTGGTTTTGTACGCTGTACTCATGCATTACTTGGAGAGGGATCCTACTCATTCTCGATTATTATTTATACCAGCCGAAACGATCTTATCTTACTTTACTCTTCTTCATCCTTTCACTCACCTTCAGGTAATAACTGGTTCACTAATAGTTTATCATCTTTATTTCTGTGTCCAAGATCATCTAAAATAATAATCGCAGGATGGATATCAGTCCTTAAATCGACAACGGATTCTAGGCTGTGGTTACCGGCAATTATCTGTGCAATCCGTCCTTCAGTATATTTAATTGTGGGTATATCAGTGCTTCATTAAATCTCCCTTGCATCTGTGATCACTAAACATTTTCTGTATTCAAGATTAGTCAACCTAAATTAGAGTTCCCGAAGGGAACACCTTTCTCAAACACGTTATTTTCAAAGAGTTACATGAATTAACGTGGAATCTGGTGAATATGTTGTTCTGAAAATCCAACTTGATATGAATTCGCAGCATCTTTTATGATCAACTGGAACTGTTTCATTTCACATTTTATGGTACCAAGCAGTGTCTCAGAAATCCCAAACATTAACTGACAAATATTCCAAAACAGATTATCAGTAAAACTGTTGAGAATCCATCTGTATCTGAACTCACCTGATTCTAAATTGATTTATCGTAGTTAACGCCTTCAATTTAGTTACTTATATGTTTCAGTGTGAACCAACAAAGTGTATATGCGTGGGATGCAGCAGCATCCATTGAACTTTGAACAACGTTCTATCTTCTATTAGTATATTGATCTTTGTGAATATACTCTGGCCTTGTATGGTTGATGAATCGTTATTACTTTTGTTTTTTAAGTATTTCAGATGAGTACAGTATGAATAAATCTATTAACATTTTTAATTCACTACCTAAGCACTCTGTTGCTTATCTATGCCTGGTGATCATCTGATATTCAGCATACATCGAATGGATCCAAGTTCTGAGTGAAACATTGGGCTTCGGCATCACATCGCCATCTCGCTTCATTCAATGAAGTATTTTTAGCTGACTCTAGCTCTTATCTTTTCCTCCAGAAGACAGCTAACTCATCTTTTCATATTTAGCTTCCACTGGAGAGATCGTGTGACTCTTCATGCTACTCGTCAGTCTCCTCAGTGTGCATCTAACCCATCTTCATCTCCTTCTCCATAATAATTAGGCGATAGGTTATTAGTTATTTTGTTGACTAATTTCCGTTTGCCTAATCCTTTATGACCTGTTATCTGATCTTCAGTATCCAGCGATCGCAGATGCTGATAAATCACATTATGGGGAAAAATTCATTTTGATAGAGTCTACTAGTGTTACTTGATACGATTATGAGCCCTAAATTGTGCTCGAAATGTTATGAGTTAATACTGCTGTGTACTGCTGAAGGACCTATTCCAAGGTGGGATGAAACAGTGTCCACCACTACCTGGTTTCTCAATGGCTGTCTATCTGATGACACTTGGCGACTAAACCTGGAAGAAATTTAGTTTATTTCACCAAAACTTCGTGATCTTATTAGGGAACTGAAAACTTCACAGATGAATGAAATAATGTTTTAAAAATGAGCAATGAGGCAAAAACGCAAATGTACATAAAAATAGGGATGATGATCAAAATGTTTTGCGACATTTGATCTGTGATTATACACCTTTGACTACCAAACTTCATGAGGTTTTCACTGAAAAGTTATTGAGAAATAACTTTGGATAGATTCATTTCGATCAAACACATATTTATTGGGTCCACATAGAATGGATAATAACATTCTTACTTTTGTTTTGTAAGTAACCCGCGTTACGGATGGATTTTAATGGCGTAACACATTTCTTTAAAAATATTTCACCTCAAAATATCTCATAGTTTGCTGTCAATTCTTGAAGGTATGAGAAGGCAGATTTCAACATTCAAATGAATGTCACAATAGACATGAAAAGATCCTGAGTAAATGAAGTCAACTCATATTCCCGATGCTCTAAAATACTTACTATCATTCAGTGTGACAGATGTCTGATGTTATGTCCTCCAGATTTTCAAAACAAATGTTGTGGCTCCTCACACGAAACAGGTATGTTTCAGGATTTCAATAAAAGACATGAAGAGAAAGATTCTGATACAATTCTCGTATATTTGGATGACTGTTCACTACTGATATCAAGTAATAAACCTCATAAACTGTGGAGTCATGAAACTTGAAGCCATAAAATGGCACGAAGCGTGTCACTTTTGAGATTCTGAATAATGACAAGCAAAAGATAGTTACGATGTATGATATGTGTTGAACTGGTTACCTGAGAGAGAAAAGCCATCTCACACCAGACGTTACAGTATTCAGCAGAATAAGATGCTCAGATAATTAATTTGATTCTTAGTTTTTTGGATTCGTTGTAAAGCGTTCAGTAATTGGTATCAAAGTCTTCAGTTGAAATTTAATTATTCTTATTGGTGAGAATAATGAAGTAGTCGTTCCAACATTCATTTGAGACTTTTTAACACGACGGAAATGTTTCACTTTGAACCATGTCGAGTTATTTGATAAAAAGTGGTAAATTCATAAAAAATTGAAGGAAGTCAAGAATCAAAATTAATTGATGTTAACTAAAATTTATAGGACGTTCATTAATTGGGACCAAAGGCTTCAAAATAAACTAATTTTTTCCGTGAGTATAATGAAGTCGTTATTTCAACATTCAGTTAAGATTTTTTATCACAACTGAAAATATTTAACTTTGAACCATGTGATTTTATATGATTAAAAGTGGTGAATTCAGAAAAATGCGAAATGTGTCAAGGATCAGAATTTGTTTATATTAACAAAAATTTATAGGACGACTGCGAGCGTGGTCGCCAATGAGTTTTGTGTGTACTAGACTCACATCAAATGATTTAATCCACAGTCTGATCTCCACTCCGTGGACATCCTGCAACAAATTGAGATATAGCGTGGCATGTGGTTTATTTTACCCAATAACTGAAATACATTGAAGGGAATTTCCGTAGAGAGGTTTCAACAGAATTTCATACAACGAGAATGTTTAAGCTCCTCCAGCGCATAAGAGAAGTGAATTTGCGTATATTGTAGTAAGTTGAGAAATTTACGAAATGATGAACAACGAACTGATAATATCCTGATTGTTCAATTGCACAGTAAGTTTTTAATAACCTCTGTAAATTGAGTCGTCTAGAATTCCGCATTTATTTTTACCTCCAGTAATGTCACTGACATAACAACATGACTGGTATAGTTTTTATGTAAATTTGCACATATTAGCACATGAACGTTGATGAGGAGCCAAAACAGAAATGAATATGTTTGTTATTTGTATAAACAATTGTTCGTCAACGGGCAGCAATTTAAATAGACTCAGTAATTACCATTCTAACCATACCAAGTATTTTTCTATGCCACTTCCCAGCCATTATCATCTTGTAAGGAACTGGCTGTTGCCGTTGTTGGTGCAACTCGTGCGCAGCTATACATTTAGATGTAGAGATTGGCTTCTTGCGTTGAGACAATAACTCGTAAGTTTCAATCATTTCAGACATCATCCAAATTTCTGATCCAATTTCACTCATAACCCGACAAAATAACACAATTTTCTTATTAAATACCTAATGTATATATAATAAATCTAATACGGAACTATCTGTGATTTTCTGTCGAAAAACACTAAGCTACCTTCTTTTTTATAAAAAATTCACCCAACTACTTAGGATTTACACTATGTAATCACATCTTTGAAAACTTACGTATGTTCATACGCATCCTAGAATGATGTATAACTTGCGATTATAGGATGAATATCTCAAGGGTTTTACCTGTGTTTTGCATTTAAATTAACTGCTTCAAGTGATTTACCGGCCATTACATTTCAATCTCATATCCTTCTCACCTAGTGAATGTTTGCTTGTGAAATATTCTGTATTAACATAGTATCCTAAACAGGCTGTTCATATTGTCTTATTGATCGAACGTTTTGACGAAAAAGATGAGCTTTTCAGGTGAATATACTCTACTCATTTTACCTGTTGTTGAGTATGACTGGTACATCAGTCTAGGAAAAAGAACATTTCTCAGCACTGCCTGGAATGTCGAAATTCAGCAATTTTGTCAGCTGCCAGAAGCGATCACATTTACATGGTTCTTTTTGGCCCAACGATAGCCAGACTCATCATACTGACTTTCTATATTCATCAGGCTAAGTAACAAAGTGTGCCCTGAAAGAAAGTCACTGGATATACACTGAAACATTGAGAAATACAGTATTCTGTCAACGCTTCAGAGTGTGATTTATGCAACAGTATGTGATAAAGGATGGTTAGTAGAACCGACAATAAGGAATATTCACCCGGGCTGTATCCACTTGAAATCTCCAGAGCTGATACGCCTGGAGACGAATACATTCTTCAAAGGAATACTTATAAGTAAAGATTGGTGCACTTATTTAATATGCGAATCATCCTTCATAAATTGTGAGACTCAAGGTGAACATTTACCTAAAGAAATTAGTATCTATCTAATACCTATATCATTTTAATTAACGAAGAATTAGTGGAAAATACCCATCTGAAAACCACGGACACCATGAATAGAAGTGAATGTAAAAAGATTATTTCTGCTCAAAGTGTGGGATGTGAGCTGTCGTCACTATTTCAATAATATGTATTAACTTCGTACAATGCACTGAATTCCTGAGTATCATCAAATAAAGAACGCCTATTCACAATACAAAATTGACCACAAAAATTCATCTGAGCATAACCTCTTAGGATCGAATAAGCCATCTTCATTTTTGTAATCGGTTGTTTTCACCCGTTCTGTGTCCTACAACTGGTCGATCTTATTAACTTACATGACCACATGATTGGTCTATTTTGATGTGAATCCATACTTTTTAGTGTAGAGTAGTTTCTGAAGAACTAAGGGAAAATGAATATTCCTTTCCAGTCAGTTTACTGTTTTTTTCAAATCTGCAATAGTTTTGAATAAGTAATATGTCTTATCAATAATTCCTTTAACCAGATATCTATATATCGTACATTGGTAGTTTATCGCAAGATTTAATTGAAAACTTACCACCTTATAGAGGACATGTGGACGACGTTTTAACCATTAATCATAATCCTTATTCTACCAGTTAAATTCAAATGTAATGAATGAAGTGATAAATAGTCTATCACTAAAGTCAGTAAAAGAAGAGGGTAATTTTTCACCCTTCCTAGATTCATTGCGCAGTTGACGGCAAGTTAAAAGAAAATCAAACATTGTCAGGAGGTTACATTCATTCATGGACTTAATACTGTTCACGAAAATGCATTCGCTTTCTTTCAGAAATGATTTCCGAGAATGATCCATTCTATTGAATGATAAATTTGAAAAGAAGTAAAAGCTGATAAACTTGTATGATATGTTACAGTGGGACAGATATCCTACAGAAGTTCAAATATGCGTTTAGCTATACCCTACTCGCTCTACTGACAGCTTTTGGTACCTTTCACAGTGTAATCTACTGTATGACATATGATGGACTTACTTATTGAGCGAATCAGCATCAGCTGAAGAAGAATAATTGTTCATTTTCTTATCACTAATGATTTTCCCAAATAGTTTCCACACTTATTCTCTTCTGATCTTATTAATGTTTTCAGCCTCAATACACCATGATTATCTTTCATATTAAACAGCCTTCATTTTTACGGTGAAGCTTTTTGAGGTGAAAAGAAGGTAAACAGTCAACTTCCAAGGAAAGTGAATATCAGATAACATGTTGCATTTGTGATTGCGTTGTCTAGAACTTGTTCAGTAAATGAGACCCAGTTTGTTGGTTTTGACACACGTTTGAGAGTATGCGTATTGTGCTTAGTGAAAGGACTATGCTGAGGTTTGTTGAGAAGGTGTGAGGCAGCTCTTTTTGTAGCTTTCCTTATACGTTTAACAATATTCGCGTAGTACAATGATCCAAGTGTAGAAGTGCGGCACGTTTTCATGCATCAGATATACCAAAGTCATTTGTGAACACTAAATCAAGAGTATTGTCTATTCAAGTTCAAAAGTTGGCGTTGTTTTTGTGACGGAATGATGTGAGAAAACTGCAGTCATTGGATTTGAAATTTCCAGTCACCTCTGATAACGAGTTGGGATGGAAGGTGTCAGGAAATGAGGTGAATCCATCAGTAAATCAAGATAGTTCTAAGGGATTATAACAAAGTCTTCCAGGTGTCACTCTTCGTGAGACACTCATGTTGTAAAAATTGAATTTATAAAACCACAGCAACTACTACCCACCTCTCGAATACTTTCAAGAATTCTAAATACCTTCCAAGTTCTAAAGAAATGACACATTGCCAACGATTAGTTACAGTGTAATGTTTTCAAAAAACGTATGAATTTATTATCGGAATATATTCACATTTAAATAAAGTTATTGCATTAATTTTTTGAAATGGAATTTAGTGCTTACATGCCTCTTTACCCTTCTGCGTGCTCTACCAGAGTGTTTAACATAGTTTACATGTTATGAATCGACAAATACTTAGCAAACTAACCAGCCTAACTATTTTGACATCAGGTGACTGAACAAAACAGTGAAGATATTCAAAATTAGAAATATTTATTTATCAGAGATGACATATTATAATCAGGGTGAAAACATTTGCGCATTTGAACATGCTTCCCCAGATTTATCAAAAGGAGAATATGTTGCGGTGAACAGTATGATCATTTCCAACCACAAACAGAAAGCTCGGAATATTATTGTGCAGTAAACATCTTTGTATGCGATGCAGAATCGTAGTCTATTCATCGTCAGGAAGATAGCCTGCAGTGTCAGAAAATAAGGCAATATCGAATCAATTATAAATTCAAATTAAGAAGGATTACTTTTGCCACACAACTGCTTCACTCATAAATATTTTACTATTTAAGCTACCTGATAGGCATACACAATATAGAAATAAATTGAAACTACACCTTTCCGGGAGTGGTTTCATCATCAGCATCTGATCTGATTCATAAATGAACATATGTCACTCGCCAAAATATTCCATTTGATATAACATACAAGGAAAGGAATTCATCTTTTGCTTAAAACATGTTCATTTTCAACTCAGTGTTCTCTCTTATAAACAGATAGAATGAGTAATTATGCAACATTACACTTGAACAGATTTTAGGAAAGGGAATCAGAGAATATCAATCTAAGTTATGCAGTATGAAAGTGACTGGCAATTGAAAAATCTACTCCAAATCATCCTTTTCTTTCATTCAACTGTGATGGATTGAGTTCAGAGATAAACTACCGACTCAAAGTCAATTTTATGCTAACCTACGCTGATGACGCCAATTTTATTCTCAGTCAACATCACCAGGCAGTATAATTTTTTCACCCTGCTAACGATTTACACAGAACCGAAAGCAATGGAGACGTGCGGCTGAAGCTCAATGTTCCTCTAAAGATTGAAGGAAACAATAATATTATTAACAATTTACACTTTTCGTTCAAGTTGAATGATGAAATATTATTTTGTGCGCATATACACTGGTGTGTAGATGTGACGAAAACGTTTTTGTGTTAATTGTACGCAGAATTGTCATAATAAAATGGTCGAATCATACAGAACTTTTCATTATTACTGCATATGCAAAATATTCAGAGCTCTTGAACGAGGTGAATTCTATTCAGTTGTCTTCGCTCAACAGGAAACGGACAAATGGGTGTAATTTTTATCACTGAGCAGACTATATTTACACTTAAAGTTATTATGAATGTCTGACAATAAAACTTACCAACACCATAGCGAGAATGAAGCTAACGCCAAGTGAAATCCTCAGTGCCTGCTGAAAACATGAAAGTAAAGTGAGATAATTTATCAGATCAAATTGATGTTTCAGGTATTCATATATCCACACTGAAATGAGATTACTGAAGTTATTGATGAATCAATCTTGCAAACATTACCTTAGTGTTACCGACAGCTGCCATCTTGACAAAGCAGTTGGTCCGGTATTTCCAGATAATTCAAATAATGATACTGGTTTGAGCTAATGTTCCCACAGTATCCAGCATGCAGTCAGACTGAAACCAGTTCCCATCATAGTTTAGGTTGTCTTAACTATGTTAGAGATATGTGAGCAGCTGAGTAATAGCAGTAGGATGTTTGCCTGAGATAGCTGCCAAGACAGCTCTGCTGACTCCTTTTACCTTGATGTGGAAGTAAGGGAAGTTAAACATCGAAAACAGTACACTCTTAAATACCCAAAAGACGACCCTAGCCGGTAGAACGATCCCAACAAGTACACAGCTCAACATGGGCTGTGTGCAGTCGACCTCAAGTAGCTATCTTATCGTCTATTTGGTCACTCAGGACGAATAATCTTCACACTTAAAGTTTTTCAAAACGAAGTCTACTTCGACAGTGTTGGCCGATTGATAGAACTAGCCATCCACACATTTTTGAAAGCTCACAAAGCCCTTTTGAAAGTTGCTTACTTATGTCTGAATTGCCCTCATCCTCTTGTTTTCATCCTACTCTTAATACTGTTACACAGACAATCCAATCATCTTCTCTCAACACTGTGACCACGAATAGCAATCTAACGATAGTATGTCTCAGTTGTCTACTAGCGACCTTCCAAATACGTGGCATCCAATGAAAAATCCTTTATTATTTATCCATTCCGAACAAGACAAATATCTCATGTTCAGAGGAAACGTTATAAATCAAGTTCAGATTTTCAAAAATACGTCACAATTGAATGTTACCTTATCATCATGACCTGATACGTATTCAACAATATACAGAATTATTCCAGTAAGCACAGAAGCACATAAAGCTGCGAAAAGTGTAATGGTGAAGAGAAAATTAGAATCTCTCAGGTACAGAGCCGTAATGAGGACAGCTGCAGTCAACAGGATCGTCGAACCACTTGCTGCCAAAGCTATGACTAAAGAAACAGTTTTGAACACAGTGGCGAAACCCATCGAACATAGCACGAACTGAAATGAAAGAAAGTATCAGTTTACACATTACAGTAAAGTTCATATAAATTGGAGGCGGACTTGTTGATTGTATAAACGTTATTACGAAATTTTACTGTTTTGCTGAAGTATTAGTAAAGTGGCCTCGTTTACATCTTTGACATATCGTTGTTACTCGCAGAAATTCACTAGTCTTGATACGACCAATACATGACTACACAAAATAAATACCATGTACCCGATCTTCAATCACATTCAGTAACAGCTTTAAATGTACAGCTGATAAAAATAATCCATTTTTAAGCAGGATTGAATAAAGTGAATTTATGTGAGATTGCTCGCACTGTGAAATGCGTGTTTCGGAAGTTGTGTTTCACTTGTTCATTTCATGTGCTACTTTAGCATGAAGTAAAGCAAGCAGAGACACTTATGTCAATACTAAGTCAACATTACTTTTATCATTACTGATTGTGATTAATTCTTTTAAACACTTAGGTGGGGGACTGATCCCATGTTCGTGTTGAATGACAAATGTCTGCTCATGGAGTGGATATTTAATTCGCACTCGCTGAAATAATTGCATAGACACACTTAAGCCTGAGATCCAATAAATGATAAGGACTATTTCCTCACATTCAAATTATATTACCTTAGTTATTGTCCGTGTGATACACATAGCTGCGGGCTATGCGTCTTCAAAAATGTTATGAATACAATCCAGATGAATGCTGGTGCTTAGTGAAGATGCTAACAATAATTCACACAGACGGCAGCGTACGTCACCAAAACACATTGCCATTTCTCATAAATACATAGAAATGCTAGACAGCGAGATGGAAACACTACTACGAAAATAGAATTTTGAAGATATCTCTAGAAATCATTTCCATCTACAAAATATCCAATAAACTGTGATATAAATCACGTGGTACACAGTTCTAAGAGGTGGCTGCTGTGAGGTTTATGCTCCTGATTTCTTCGTATATATGACAGTTGCATTTGTCTCTTTCATCTGGAAGCTTGCATCACTTGAGATTAAAAACCTTTTGGAATATGTCTAGTCATCAGCTTATTGAGACTACTCATACACAGAAGCCAGTTAAGATGAGAACGTAAACGAATTCAATAACATCTTTGTTTGATACGAATCAAATAATTTGCTTGCATACAAATATTCTTCCTAAGGCCTTAAATAGTTTCCAGTTAATATGTGTGAAACAGAAAGACCGAAACACTTACACTGATTCCTATTAGAAAATGATCAATTTCCCGACGATAGCCGAGGAGTTTGAGTAATGCGAGAACAAGAATTGGAAGTGTCCCAATTGATCTGAAATGAGAAATTAATATTGGTCAATTAATTCTGCGACCACAGAGTGTGTTTTGAAATCGAGCACAACATTTACATCATCAAAGTGTTTCCCTCATTAAATGACTCAGTACCACACTGCTGCAATAACCATCTGTTATATGATATCTGACTGTTTCATGCAAATTGTACGAATTCCTTACTATTTGAAATGTAACTCTTTATATGCTACCAGCAGTTTTTCAGCATTCATGCAATCAATAAGCAGGCAGCAGAATGAACAGAGAATAAACAACGCAAATATCTGAAATGGACAACCGTTTCATGAGGTCTCATCGGGATAGATAGGCAATTCATGAAAATTTCCATGGAAAGCTGTGTGTACACGTTTCAAGTAAAGATGTTGGTTGGAAACGTTATAAGATGAACTTACATCAAAACAATTGTCACCCAGCTGTGGTCTTTAATCCAAAAACAAAGTTCTTTCCTGTGAAAAAAAAAAAATTATAATGTTGATGAGATTCCGACCTACACTTTGTTGACCATAACAACCATTGTCAGTGTCACTAAAAGCATCAACAATGTGTCAATTACCATCTGCATGGAGCAGTTTCATAGCAAGGTGTTGATTTCTTACCCAGATGAAGAAGTATAGAAGTCTTCCTTGTCTCAGGCTCGAAAGAGTATTTTTCAAATGGTTGGATCTTTCATGTTTCATGGACATATTTTGACCTAAAGAATATTTTCAAAGAAACACAACAGTTTAAAGATTAACTTAGTCCCATAATGAACGATGTGTACGATGTAAATTACTAGGGAACGGAGTATTAACATGCAGCTAGAATTTAATATATCACTGATATTATTTGTTTAATGCGCATCTTCTTTGTGAATAGGCATGTTCGCAGCTATTTATCACGAAATATATTGTACGTTGAACAACGATATTTAGGGTTCATGCACCATTTGTCCCTCGACAGTCATAATATTAAAAGTTTCAAAGTGGAATGAGTGACAAATGCTGAGAATTCCATTCTGTATTATAAGTACTGTTTTTTCGAATTATTATTATTAGCATGAATGTCAATACTGTCTCCAATAAGGACAGTAGTATTGACTATACGTTTTTACATAGTTGAATGAAGATGAATGAAGAAAATGAAGATCTTTGTTCGAAATCATCACACGAAAACATGCTTTGTCTTTCTACCTTTACTTTTCTTGGTGAATTAGGACTGTTACCGCTGTATACAGGATTCAGGCTTTCATAGTGTGAGTGTGACAGAATCATTTACGTTGAAAGGATCTGTTATTGTCAGTATGTGAAAGTATTAACTTGTGCTAATCTATGGACGTTTGTTGTCTGGTTTTCATCTCGCTGTGCCGCATGTCACATACCATCAAGTTGTATGAACGTTTATTGATTTTCTCGGCTGGTTCACTGTCAGCACCTCATATTCACCCACCAATAACTACCACTTTGACAAAAGGTCATCTTTCAAAAATAATGGCTGTCGGATTCCCAGTTAATCAATCAGTGCTCTGCAGTTTTACACGTCACCTTATATGAATCAAATGAATTTCCTTTCAGGGTCTTCTTCGACGACAACCATCATTGACGTTCATTGATATTTATGAACTTGTAATTTGCAGAGCGCATACAACGTTATGTACATGATAAGCAATATAAATCAAGTTTGTGATGATACAAATATGACTTAATGAAACTGATAATACATGTGTCGTTCAAAACTTACCCATCACGCCTTCAGTCGTTCTGTTCTCATAAATGAATAATTCATCGAAAAGTTTTATATAATATTGTTGCTTTATTTTAGTCTGTCATAAAGTGACTAACTGAAAAACACTTGAACTCTGGTCTTCACACACAACTACAATATTTTCATTTGATATTAATGATTGATGTGAACGCATCAATGATATTCAAGGAATTGTGATTTTGATGAGATGTCTTCAATGATTGGTTGGTTTACTGTTACTACGATTCATCTAGCCAACATTAACGAATCACGAATGTTCAGTGGCGTTGCCGTAATCTTCTTATAGCTTAATGACTTATATCTGTAATTACTGCAATTATTCGTTTCATGATGAAACAGTTCACAGTGTCTGTTCGTCAAGTTTTTATTTGCAGGTACTTGATTGGTTAGGAGGTTGGTCATCAGCTGACATCAGAGACAGAACCATTAGAAAACCTGGTAGTCCTGGACATGTGTTCGTCATAGTTTGAGACTCTCCATGAGAAAGCACTCACTGAATTTTGAAAACAGGATCTTTCAGTTAGGAGATGAGGTCGTGTGTCACTCAGCCATCAGAACTCGTCCCAATTGTCCATGCATTTTGAATTTTGTCGATTTTTAGGGGATGATACAAAATATGAGGATAAAAATACCGGTTAATGTAGAAATATGGAGTCAGTATATTATAGAAACATAGATGATGATTTATAAGAATTAATAGTTACTCAACAAAACAATTAGAATCCTGTGCCTTATATTAATAATATAACCCACAGAAGCATTCAATTCTGAAGGTTGTATCCGCTACTAGAATTTGTTTACCAGTTTCAGAATAGGCTTTGGATGGGGAAGACAGGTTCCTGCAAATTACAGAGAATACAACATGATAAGTTGTCAAGCACGTAGACAGTGCGGACCAGTGAGAAGACGAAGCGACGTGCAGCATGCTTAATTTTAATTGCACTCCAAAGTTACGTATATATTTGTAGTAAATAGTTTTGAACAAAAGTTATGTACAGTGTTTTCATTTTAACATTTTACAAAAGTCTGCATAATCATATTGATCAGGAGCTGATATAAGTTAAAGAATCTTTGGAAAACCTGAGAGTACCTGACAGCTGTTTCGTACTAGCTTTCAACGGATTAAACTTTGCAGCTTGCAATGAACCTGCTTCAGAATGTAATGTTCATATTTCCTTCAATCTGAAGGAGAATCTTCGAAATTGTGCCGAAATCACTACCCTCTGGCTAATACTACAGAATTATGGTAACTTACATAATCGAACCGAACACAATCAGCAATGGCAAAGTAGTATGTGAGATGAATTCATTCTGAACATTGAACAAGGCTGATTTATACGATTAGATTTATGTCAGGACTACATTTCAACTGAAGGAAACTAAGTGTACCAAAATGGGGCTATAATAGCGTTTTTATTAAAGTGATCACAAAACTCATTATTGGTCAGTATTTTTTCCACATTGCATCAAAACCTTCAGTGGTGTCAGTAGCGTCAACCACACGTGATGCATAGAGCCGAATCCCATGCGACGTTCTTCATAACCTCGCAATGTTGGCGATATACAAGGTGAAGAAGAACGTTTGGGCGTAGAAAATAATGTCACTGTAACTGAAAATTTAAGGCCTCAAGCATTATCTCTCACAGAGAACTGACGAAATTGAAAAGCACCACTTCACACTCTTTAAAATAAGGATACTAATTTTCATTCAGGAACAGGGGTAGCACAATATAACTGACAGAACATGAAATTACGTCTACTATAGGATACCGTGGAGCTTACTACACGAATGATTTCATTTGTCTAAAATCCTGCATTGCATGTGAGGCTAAATACTTAGCCCTGATTAGTAGGTCGGAGCTAATCGGTTAGTGGGGCATAAAACGCAGCCAAATCAAGATCAGCTGACTTCAGTAAGGTAACAATGTTCAAACAGTGACTGAAAAAATTCTCATCGAATTAACGTGAAATGTGTACAAGAGTAGTGATTTAGCAACTTCTTCAGACGTCTTGAAAAATATACTGTGCTTATGATAAGTGAAAAACAAGGAAAGAGAAATCTGAAATTCAGTCGTTTGGGCATTCTAGGTATAAATCGAACAAAATTAGGAGCGAAGGCCTGTAATTATCACCTACACATAAACAATATCATCAACGCAGTCATATTTTTATTTTTATGAGATTCTATGCCACAGATTTAAACTAGAATTACATGATTTCTGATTGTATGCACGAATGTGACACCCACTTCTCATGAATGGAACCGTCGTTGACTGAAGTTTTCAACTTCGCGTGACAGCTAATGATCTAAGAATGTCACTTGTGTCACAGACATATAAATATTCCCATATATTGCTTTTAACCACTACTCGGGATCACAAAGTTAACAGAATGTAACTTAATTACCATTCACTCCACATAGGTTCTTACTTTGCTTCTAAAGTGAAGTTTAAAAATGCTTCCTAATTGGTTACAGGAATACGGAGGCGGTAAACGTAAACTAAATTTATGGTTTTCACTAGTGTCTATTTTCCTTTCATCTCATTATAGTGGCATTTAATCGAGCAGATTGTCATCTACACGTCTGAAAATCAATTGTGAAATTCGGTAACCCGTAAATGAAGAAGACATTAAATTTCGTACTTCTTGACAATATTAGGTAACTTCTTATTTGTGTCAATTTGAGCGAAACCTGAAACTCAGCATGCGGAGAAATATTCAACTTATTTCATAATGCATTCCACACAATGCAGAAATACGAATATGGAAAAGATAGTCATGATTTCCTAATACAATGTTCAAATCAGTCTTAACTCCCATTTCATTTGAAAGGCGTTGTAACAACGCTTCAAGGTATCCAGTTACGATTGTGTTGACGGCAGCTATTACGCTTTTGGCTATGAAATTAAAAAAGGTGTTTGTCAGTAATGTTGGACATTGAATGAGAGACATCTGGTGTGCTTTTCCGAACGGATCTCCACTTTGATGCAAGCCAACAGTAGCAGACGTGGCATAGACATGCGCTGTTTCGTTAAGGACTATTGAAAAACAAATAGAAGAATAAGTGCGACTTATCCTGATATTTATTCATAAACTTCTTGCTGTATTAACCCTGTAGTCCTGGTTTATAATCGGTGACGGAATGAACAATCCTGGAATCCAAAATCTGCCTCCTGATATTTTCGAGTTGGAATTAGTTGCCGAAAACAGTATTCTAAGCCAGCGATTATTTTTCCAGGAGCAGGGTTAGGTAAGGGGAATTTTTTGACTAAGGAAGTTAAAGGTTTCGTATCTCTCCTCTGGACGTCAAATACTGGTTTTCTTCTACAAGCCGTTGGTGACTCTGCGTAGGCTAGCGATGGTATCTTATCTTTCTCCTTTGGACAATTTCTGCCTGTGACAAACATTTTCGTGCTATTTGGTGACGCTCAGTAATGTCTGATATAGAGAATGGACAAGTGTGTATTATGGGAATTATTGTTCATTTGAATTCTTAGTGGAACGCAACGCTTCACTAATAATACTACAGCCTAGACGAGGAGATAAAGAACTGTTTAATGTTTGTGATAAAATTTCTGAGGTTATGGCTGATAAGATGGATGATCATGTACTTCTGAACGTCATGTAGTTTGAAATCCCCATTACGTTGGATGGAATTGTCGACAGTTGATGCAATCCAACTAAACCACTACTACATCCTAAACTTCTTTACGCTTCCCTTTTTCAGATTTTTCTTTCAAACTGTCAGTTCTGCCTGACAACTTGTAATTTATCGGACGGAAGCATTCCGCTGATTCTAACACACTCACTAAGTCGATGTACATTCTGCAGATCACTCGCTTTCCTGAACTAATGTTGTCTTGAGAACCCTTTAATACTAATGATATTGCTATACTCACTGACTTCTGGCTTAAAGTACATGATCATCCATCTTATCAGCCATAACCTCAGAAATTTTATCACAAACATTAAACAGTTCTTTATCTCCTCGTCTAGGCTGTAGTATTATTAGTGAAGCGTTGCGTTCCACTAAGAATTCAAATGAACAATAATTCCCATAATACACACTTGTCCATTCTCTATATCAGACATTACTGAGCGTCACCAAATAGCACGAAAATGTTTGTCACAGGCAGAAATTGTCCAAAGGAGAAAGATAAGATACCATCGCTAGCCTACGCAGAGTCACCAACGGCTTGTAGAAGAAAACCAGTATTTGACGTCCAGAGGAGAGATACGAAACCTTTAACTTCCTTAGTCAAAAAATTCCCCTTACCTAACCCTGCTCCTGGAAAAATAATCGCTGGCTTAGAATACTGTTTTCGGCAACTAATTCCAACTCGAAAATATCAGGAGGCAGATTTTGGATTCCAGGATTGTTCATTCCGTCACCGATTATAAACCAGGACTACAGGGTTAATACAGCAAGAAGTTTATGAATAAATATCAGGATAAGTCGCACTTATTCTTCTATTTGTTTTTCAATAGTCCTTAACGAAACAGCGCATGTCTATGCCACGTCTGCTACTGTTGGCTTGCATCAAAGTGGAGATCCGTTCGGAAAAGCACACCAGATGTTTCTCATTCAATGTCCAACATTACTGACAAACACCTTTTTTAATTTCATAGCCAAAAGCGTAATAGCTGCCGTCAACACAATCGTAACTGGATACCTTGAAGCGTTGTTACAACGCCTTTCAAATGAAATGGGAGTTAAGACTGATTTGAACATTGTATTAGGAAATCATGACTATCTTTTCCATATTCGTATTTCTGCATTGTGTGGAATGCATTATGAAATAAGTTGAATATTTCTCCGCATGCTGAGTTTCAGGTTTCGCTCAAATTGACACAAATAAGAAGTTACCTAATATTGTCAAGAAGTACGAAATTTAATGTCTTCTTCATTTACGGGTTACCGAATTTCACAATTGATTTTCAGACGTGTAGATGACAATCTGCTCGATTAAATGCCACTATAATGAGATGAAAGGAAAATAGACACTAGTGAAAACCATAAAGTTAGATTAAGCTTACTGCAAAATCTTCGTTTGTGGAGTGTGATATAGCTTTATTAAATGAATGTGCAATGTTTGACATCTGATGAATTATAAGATGCTTAATTTGGTGAGAGTTGTTTGAAATTCATTTGAGAGCACAGAGAATCCACTGTATTCTTTGAAACTTGCAGCAGCAACGAGATTAAACCACGATGACATCACGGTGATTACATAATTGTATATACAGTTGCATAGCAAATTTTAAAACGCAGATTCAATTAAAAGACAGCACATTATGCATAAAGATAATAATACAAACAAAGTTAATGTCCCTAATTATACAAAGTCACTGAGATAAGAAGTCATTGCATGTTTAGGATGATAACCGTGAGTGATTTATATGCGAAATCCAGTAACCCTATTGGGTTACTTGTAGAATCCATGTAGAATCTGTAAGCTGTTTCTTGACATTTTTCTCTTCACTCGAAACCCATGCCTAATATGGTATGATTGGATTTTTATATTTTTCCGTGCCAGCATAGATGCTTGTGAATTCTCTTCTGGTTTCACCTTGATTAAGGGAATGTTTGGTTTCACACAAAAGAAACTTTCAGCCAACTGAAGTACGTTTTGACAGTATTGTCAGTTCGTTGAGTCAGAGAAACATCACTAACTCTGCCCACAACCTACAGTGCTCTACAAAGTGTGATATAGTCCTTTTTGAGAAGTTCAGGGAAGATTGAAGGCGCACAATAGAGAAAAAATCGGTAGAATATATGAGCTGTAAGAGAAAAGGCTGAGTTATGCCAGAAAGTCGCAACTTCTTTATGTCATAAGTCAAGCGAAATCAACTGGATATGATATGATCGACGGAGATTTACAGAGAAAGTGATGCCGAGATACGAGGTATTTGATTCACCCTCTATCAAAGTTCCGTCAGTTTTATAAGAATCATGGGATTGAATCAGTTCACGCGAGGTTTGCGCGTTCAAATCTAAAATCAACAATATCACAGTTAAACGATTCATTTTCAGATTATTTAGGTGAGACTTGATAAATTCAGATAACAATCTGTCCATGTCGGAACAATCCAATGCAGAAACTACTGGACAGAAATGGTAAGATCACCTGCATTTTTAGTGAAACTAGACGTGATATAATATGGAAAGGCATGTAGAAAGAACGAAAAGAGTAATGGAGAGTAAAACAGAGACATATGGCACATCAGTTTCCGTTAGCAACGAATTAGAGTGCTTTCCATTCAAAACAATATGTTGTTTTCTATCCGAAAAATAAGGAAGACAGCCACCTCCTACCTCATGACTCAGTGAGTGCTGAAACCAGCTCGCTCAGTTATTGTTCTCCAGGAATAGAGAAAAAGCAGCAATGTGTTCAAAAATGCAGCCTTGGACAACTTTAGTACCTTTATCTAGACTGGAAACAATATTGTGATGGAGTACAATGGCAGTATCTCATGAGCTTGAAATGCATTTCTGGGCAAACGGCTTTGAGTGACTAGGACATTTCATGAATATGCAAGAGAAGGTTTCCATTGTTTTCAGAAATGGGGACGTGATGTCGATTAATCTAAACTGTAATCCAGATCCAGAGGATGGTTTTGGTACAGGCAGAAACGTTATATCTTTCGAAGCAACAGAAATTCTATGCATGTGAAATGATAGTTTAAAAAGATGAAAAAGAAGATGGCAGGCAGAGATCCATAGTTTATACTAACTTCGAGGAAAGTAATGTGATTAAATCCGGTATGTTTAAATGGTTATTGTCAACAGGTGTGATGCTTTTCCTTCAATTGACGACGATGACTCAGCGCTATGAGCTGTAAAAATTTTGAAAATGCGTTTTTAGACAACGCATGTGAAGACATTAACGCTTGATTAAAACGAAAAATACAGATGCAAATCTAAGCAACATGTGATTTGTTTGAAGGTGTTATTTAGCTAGTTCAAATATGAAGCAGAGTGCTATTACTTTTGAGGTTTCTGTTGAAAATAAGAGGATTCCATGAAAAGAAATTCCAAGTGACTGGTTTTTTAGAGAGGAGTAGGAAAGACAATTTTCGAAAATCTTCCTTCTGATGTGGTTTTAATCAATGAATCAAGGTCCATCCTAATTTTTATTATTTATTATTCGCTTTATTACTATTATTATCGCCCACTAATCAAGTAGTCCGAAGTTCGATTCTCGACCAACGCACTCCTGGAAATCGCCAAGCCAGTAGTAAGGCCATTAACGATGAAATGTTGAGCGTGTGGCTAATAACCCCAGGACACATAAACAAAGACATACAATGCTACCGAACCTTCAAGGCTCTATATTGAAGCCGTATGTTTCAATCGAAACTTAAAGGAATAAAGCATCGTTATATTTTTCTGATTTATGATTTCAGTGGGGGCAGTTGAATAATATCAGATCAGTTTTCTGGTTCTGATATATCACGATTCTTAAAAATTTTTTAATTTCACTAAGATAAAGAAGCAATCTAAAATAATAACAATGCTGAAAACGTACATGGATTGGTAAAAAGAAATTATATTTGTAATATCTCAGCGATATTGAAATGAGTAATTCCAACGTTCCGTTCGGTAATCTGGTCCGAACTTCTTCAGGGAAATTAATCATAATTAACATAACAGAGGTTTATATATAAAAGGCACATCTTTTGTTTTTAAAAACTTTGTCCAATCATGATTCATAAACACAAGTATTAACAAGTATAATAAACAAAATTGTATGAGCTGTGATCAAAATTTGACCTCGAACTTACAAATATTGGTCTACCTTTGTTAAACACTTTAAACAAAGTGTGTGCATGCGTGTGTGTGTAAACAGTTGTAAAACATTTCTTAATGTTACTTTGGAAGTTATAGACAGTCAGAAATTTGACCAAGTATTATTAATTAGTGATACATATCCATTTTTATTTATTAATCAGGATTTCCTATGCATCAGCTAACATCAAACCTTCATGTCCGTTGAAACTGCTAGTATCTAGAATTTTATGATTAGACGTATTTTCAAAATTATGGTGTTTAGGATTAGAGTTTAGTTTAAGCACCCTGTCGAACTTTTTGCATTGTCTTCTTTCTGAATATTGAGCTGCTTTATTCGACCTACTGGAGTTTTCAGGTGACTCGACAGCTACGGATTTAGGATGTGCATTTTGTTCCAGACAACGGAGAGTGAAAACACGATGAGTGTGCCAATTACATAGTTTCTTTGTTAATTTAATTCGATAGCAAAATAATTCAAATGAACTGTCGTCAAGATTTGACCAAATAGTTCTGAAATATTTGGGCGCCGAGTGAGAAGTAGACATTTGTACATGGATTGGGATGGACAATGGATTACTCCAGCAGTTATTTTGCAAACATTTTTACTACTAATCAATCATTAGTAGATAATAGATTTGTGGCAAATTTTATTTCAATTTCCCTTGAAAATTAAAATTTAATTGCTTCATGAGTAAATCCGCGGCTATCATTCAGACATTATATTAATAAATAAACTAAAATTATTGTCCGGTTCCAGACAATTCATACACAATTCTGAATTCATAGACCCCGGACTTATGGAACAGCAGACGCCAAGATACTGGAACAACGGTATATTTTTAAGTGATATTTATATATGTATAAATCATCTCAAAGCTTTGTTCGATTTCAGACAAGGAGAATTCATAATCTTGGGACTTGTATAACAGCAGAAGGCAAGATACGGAAAAAACGGTATATTTTCTAGTGATGAAACCGATATACTTTTATTTCATTATCTGTAATTTAACATCACTAGAAAGCTGTTTTTGTGATCGCTATTCCTAAAAACCTTCACTCATATAAAATTTGAGTACATACAAGTCTATAAATGTGGTAATTCTGTTAGCACTTGTAGGACTTTATATTTGCCAATATTTCACTTGAACACCTCACTTTGAAAGTATATCAAGTTATACTTTCACATGGGACTCAATTGCAAAACTATTTTGGATTAAAGACTTTAATTGTTACAATCGGTTATTCATTGAATCTTTGTAAGCGAAGTATCACTGGGTGCCAGATAGATAACGGGGTGTTTTATTCGTATTTAGAGCAGTAAAATGCAGCTGACAGAATATAAGAGAAAATGCAAAGTATCGAAATTAAAAACATGCATACTGTCAGATTATCTTGAATTTCAGTGCATATTTTACATGCGTAACATGCTGTACCACTTTGAGTTTAAAAACACCTGACTCCGAAACTTTTGAAATTTGAAGACCTTTCATGAAGCATTTTTCCTATATGTGACTTTGAATATCGTGTTAATCACACTATAAGCAAATATTCACTAGGGATTAAAGAAAGACGACTTCTGATCTATTTCTGAAGACAGTGAATTTCATCTTTGTGAGGACGCTCAACCTCAACAGAGTTTCACCGTGTGCATCCTCTCTGCTAACTTAGAGTAATCGTGGATATTCGGTCATTTGGGAAAAATTGGAGTGAATGATATCCTTATCTAGAAATTGCATTCCGAATTTGTAGCTTATCCTATTTTATTTGTAAATATTCATGTGTCCATTTGAACAAGGAATAACTGTTCTAAACTCAAGTTCTGAACAATCAAATGCCTGCAAACTAATAAGTGAAATGTACCTGTGACTAACTGATAGATGAAATTGCCTTTGATTTACATTTTGACCTGACCTTTAAAACAAAAGCAATCGCCCAACATGCAAATTCCTGGTCTGAAGGAATAAAATCGAAGAGAACTTGATTATAACTTTCAGACACATTATCAAAACATCAGCCAATTTCACATTACTTTCTTGATGTTAACATTTCCTTGGCGTCATTACCTATCAATGTTAGAAGGTTCACACATTCTCTTCTGGAAGATTTACCATGAGATAAACTATCGCTTGAACAGAACAAAGGTTCAGTTAATTCAAATAGTCTGAAGAATTTTTGTCATTGGGCACATGATTAGTTAAAATGAAAAACCGTCGATAAACTTTGGAATGAATATGAAAAGTGCTTTCAGAGAAATAACCGACAACTCACCTGCAGCAACTAGAATGCCATCAATATTTGTATATGGCATAGATCTTCAAATAAATGGCTCTAAATTTCCACACGAACCTTCAAACACAATAACATTGGTTTCATACGTATCTTCTAATAATACGCACAGGTTCACATAATTTTCGATTTTTGGCTTTGGTTGTAAAAGACTTCAAAGCAATTGTACAGCTGATGTTACACCACCCATGCCTCTACATTTGATTCTCTGACTGTCAGCCTATATATACATTTTTAATCAAAAACGTCTTCAATTTGATTTCAAGACAGTTAGCACCGATAGAGTTTAAAGCTATCTCTGAGTCATGTATAATACAATGCCTGAATTTTATGCATAGAATCATCATTGCTTAATGAAACTCTTTCATTCTTCTACTCCGTTATTACTTTAATTTTGATCTCTATTCATCTTGATAATCTTAGTACTGCTTTCAACTGTCTTCCGATTCCCGAAATCAGATAATTTCATGTGTTTTGTAACTTATTTCTTATGTATTCACGAATACACTGTTCGGTGGTCAACATCTTTGAAGAAAAATAAATATAAACACGCGTTTCACTTGATGCATTTTAATAATATGTAAAACCACGCATTTATTCAAATTTCGCTCGAATGCTCAAGTCGTGTCAAATGAAACGTGTTTAAACTTTAAATTTGAAGAGATAATAAGCATAAGAATACAAGCCAACTTATTTAGAATATAGAATCCTCCATTTGTACACGTCACACAAAATTAAATTTTCAGGACTTCTTCAAGACTAAATTCATAATGAGTAAAGATTAATTGCCTTTGACTTTGCTTCTTAGAAATAACAGAATTTTATCTAAACGTCCACTTACCACTTGATCCTTAAAGAAGTGATATATTAGTAAAAATGTTTCAAACCTTTTTGCAGCTGGGCGGGATGAGGTTCTTTGACTGTTTCAGACAAAACACGCATCAAATCACCTCGCTCTATATTATTAAGTGAAGTGGCTGATACCCACAGATGTGGTCAAATGCGGTAGTTCACTCTGAGAGTTGTTGAAGAACAATGGGCGGCATGAGAATACTAATAGGAATGTGAAAAAATGTTCTTTACAAGGCATTGGACATTCTTTTCTTCAGTATGCCTTGAAACTTTGAATGTAACATTCATTGTCATAGAAACGCGGTGTTTTTTATCTGTTTTGGCCTTTACATGTTCACTTAGAAATTGTAGGGTTAGATATAACCAAGTAGTGTCTTCCTCAAAATAGTTACTCTATTCATCAACTGCTTCAGGGTTTCAGATAATTTTGATCTTAGTCATAAGGGATATCAACGGCTTCTGCTTACAATAAAGGTAATCACATCAAAAAAATTGTCAATGTGCCGTTCCACGTAAGTTTTCTACATAATGACCTGTTTATAGCCCAGTCAGTGTTTATTTAATAATCGAATGACCAGGAAGGAGGTTTTCTTTCCGGTTTCCATTTCATTTGTAAATTAAGTGTCTGCAAGACAGCTATTTAAAACGCGGAACACATTATTCAGTTCAAATTTGTTTTCACAAATGATAAAAGTATCATCAATGTTACTATGTACACGAAAAAGTGCCTGCCGTTGATTTCATTAGACAATTTTCCAAACTTTTCATGAAAATATTTACAACTACCGGACCTACAAGTGATATGGCTGTCTGTAAATAATACCACTAACTGTCAATTAGATGTTCAAATTGTAATCAAGTAGACGTTCTTTTAACTTAAAAGTCGATATTCCAATATTCAAATTCTTGTATTCCAAGTACTTGCATGGAAAACAAACCATCTCTGCATTCTAAAAGCTTGTGTGGACAGACTGTAGATCGAATGATATCATGCATTTGTCACCGATTATCTCATTTAAAATACAATCGGTGACTTCTGATATCTTGAAGAGGGTATCTAGAATTTGGTTGTCTAACAGGTTTGAGACTTTCTCTGGCCATTTTGCAACTGGACGGTTAGGAGTTCCAGACATGTGATTTTGATAAAAATTGTGAAGATGAAAAACTTTCAAACATGCTTTTTCGAGATACTCCTCTAGAAAACTAATTTCATTTCTTGTAAATGTAAGTGTTTAACACTGATCCCGGATTTATGATTCAGAAAGGAAAATTGCACGAATAGCATGTGTGCTAAACCAACTTTCATCAGGAGTTCGTGGAAAATTTGGAGACTAGATTACTGCGGCTATGAAAAAACAGATGTCGTAATGCCAATTACAGATTGAAGAATTTACTAAAGCCTGCTGAACTAGCTGCAAAATCTAATCCTCAAAAATACGTCTTTTATTACATCTCGATTAATTTGAGTCCCATTCAAATGTTCATATTATCATATGGCTAAACATTCTGTATCGTTCAGTTGACTGGAAATACTGAAAATTTGATCAACTAGACAAAAGAAATGACACTAAAGTGTCACCGAGACCTAAGTCACTTTGTCTCAATTTACACATGACAGGTCAAGCGTATCGTTATGTCACAAAGTGAATGACAGAACTCTTAGAACCATTAGGAAGACAAATCTGTAGCTATTCTTTGTATGATAATTCTGAATTTAATAATTGCTTGAATGATGTTAGTGTTACTGAGGAAAGCATGTTATCACTTGATATTTACTCGCCATTTACTAATGTTCCATTACATGAAATAGCATGCTTCATTTGCAATTACATTAGCATTTAGAATGTGAAAATAGTGATGCCCACATCATACCTGAAGGCGCTCATACGTCGATACAAATTAAATATTCACTTTCTTTAAAAGTGAAATTAACATACAGGAAGATGGAATCCTTATAGACGAACAGACGACGAAGCTAAAGGTTCGCTATTTGATCCGTAGAGAGCAGATTTCTCGTTGGCTAGTATGGAGAGCAGTACTTTCACATATGCTATAATAAGGCCTTACTTCTACAAAAGATACGTGGATGACATGTTGATTATATGAGACGAGAACTGTGATTTGGATGACATCATGAAAGTATTCAATGACAGTCATCCTGCTATCCGGTTCACCTCAGGAAATGAAAATGAAAGAAACATATCATTCCACGATGTGCTACTCATAAGGAAAGCTGAAGGGTCCTTGAGAAGATCCATTTACCAGAAATCGACACTGATAGGACAGCTGACCAATTTATACAGTTTTGTTCTCATCGACAGAAAAAGGAATCTAATCCGTTCTTTCTCAACACAGGTTTGGAGAATGTACCTTGAAAAAGTGACTTCGAGGCATTTGAGCACACACACAATTGAAAACTGATACACATTATATGAAAGCCATTTGCAAGTATCCTAAATGCAGTGGAAAATACGATAACTGGACTATCCGGATTGAGTTGTCATTATTTCATGGGCTTCTTTCATTCATCTACAGTCGCTTATCATAATTTCTTTGCTCATATCACGTCAGATAGCAAATTAATAAACTGTATATTTATGAATAGAAATAGTCAGAATATAAAGTTAATTTATCCAGAATATGCGATTCTCTTTACTTGTGAAAGTCAGACAAATTTTAATTTTCAGCAATTTTTCTAAACTTATTTCATAATTAATAGACAGAATCAGCTTTTTAATTGGCTAACAGTAGTTATAGAAATAAATCCTAACTACTACTCACCTTTTGGTGCTGCTTTTAAGTTTGTGTCTTTGGACAATTAATGAAACTTGAATCAATATAGAAAAATCCCCATTTAGACATTTAGAAAACAGAAAGAATGAGCCAAGAAATATTTACTTTTCAATTAGATCCTCATCTCTGGCTCTACTCTAATATATATGGCATTTTGATTACAATACACATCAATTTATCAAACAAGTGGCGATATGTTTGTCAACGATAATTAAATTTGTATTGATTTTCTTCGTTAATTATCAATCCATTGACATTTCGACACTTTAATTATTGTTAACAAACATATCGCCACTTGTTTGGTAAACTGTTGTGTATTGTTATAAAAATGCCATATATGTTAGAGTAGAACCAGAGATAAGGATCTAAATGAAAAGTGAATATTTCTTACCTCAATCTTTCTGTTTTCTAAACTTGAATCGGATATTTTCTATAACTTATTTTTGAACATTTTCGATTAGTGGTGTAAGTCATGTCACTGAACTATGTAAAAATGCACAGGATACAGTGTCTGACAACAGTGTTCACTCTTTTCAATACGTAAGGTATCCAGTGAATCAGAGTTCTCTTTCTTCACATCCTTCATTATGTGGCTGTTCTATGTTATCAGACTACTCAAAGCATATGATGAATTCCCAGCTTCTCAATTTAGGTAGAAGACAAGTGATATTGATATGAGTATGAACAATGAACTGTGTTTATATCCTCGTCCAGTAAATACTAATGTTTCACTGTGTGACATATCTAGTAAACAAATTATTATGGAAGATAGGTGACCGTATTTGTTTTACTTAATTGTTCTTACAGGATTTACTCCAACATAAATCACATTTCATTTATCTGAATGATTATTTGAAATTTGGAATTTATGCGTCAGTGAATGAAACCTCTTTCTTTCAGTCCAATGTAAAGTCTCCTGAAATAATCATAGTTACTGGAATCCTTGTAACACTTTTGCTATCATTCCTGTTTATTGTAATCTATCTGGAAAGATATGGTTCAATGAATATTCTTCTCTAATAGGTTATTTTTCTGAAACTTCAAAGGAATGACTGTTTCTGTCTTCTAACCCTGTTTGGATTTAAAGTATATTCGAAGAATTTCTCTACAAATTAAAAGAAAGTCCCTGATTTAGTTGCTTAGAATTAGCAGTTCAATACTTCAAATAATTAACTCACGATCGTCGTACAAAATAACCCATAAGTGTTTTTTTGGCAGTGTCATGTTCTTCCATGTTTTGACCGACTTGCTAAAGTTCACAGTTGAACTGTTGGGTATTTTTAAAATTAAGTTTATCAGTAAACTGAAACTATTATAGCCCAGTAAACACAAGGAATTAAAACTAAATAATCTGAGCAAATTTCTAAAGGAGGCTAGTTAGTATCCATCAATTTCCTCATGTTTGGGGCATGCACGATAAGAGTTGATTTATTTCGCGAAATACACAGTAGGATTTTCAATCAGGTTGTTTGTCTCACCTGCGATCATTTACATGCACATTACCTGGATTTAATCATTTAACTGAGGAATGTAAATTTACTTGGATACACACACTGAATAGTCATTTATCAAACGGATCCTCAATTCTAATTGAATTTATTTGAATAAAACCCAGTCAAAGCAGAACAAGGTTCTTAAATAACTTACAATACTCCACTGAAATGATAAATGATATGAATTATGCAAACAAACAAAGTCATTGCCTAACAGCACAGAGAGGTGAATACCTAAAGGAAGTAGAACAAGTCACTCTGGGACTTAACTTCATTTTGGTGTAAATAGAACTGCTACTAATATGCGGAAATTCGTTTACAAATGGATAATAATCTCCGATATTTCTCAGTTAAGGGATTCCTTTTATGCTTGGAATTATATATTGTTTGAATGACAATTCTTCCTAACGCATGAGGAGGTTACATTTTTCGGATTTAACTAAAAGTTTGTTTTCAAGTCGATTCCCAATGTCATTTACTTTTGAAGATAATGCTGACATCGAATGCTTTGAGTTACAAGCAGACATGGTCACAGATGATCTTCATTGATACTGTGGGTGAATCACGCAGGAAAATTTGAGCAACCATTGACTGATTGTCTCGCCAATTATTAGCTAAATGTTTCCATGCCTAATTCATCAAAAACAAGTGATAATGGCAGGTGAGGGATTGAAAAACTCTGATAAATATATCATTTGATCTACACAGATTTCTACGTGGCCTGTTGATGAAATAACAAAATAATTCATTTTTGTTCGCAGTGCCTGTGTCGTTAGCAATTCAAGTGAACAGTCTTAGACACAGTGATAACTTTCCTGCATGAAAGACATATCATTCTTCGTCAGTGTTTCAGCAATTATACTGTAAGAACACTGATTCTCGAGCATAAATTCGGCTTTTAAAGACACAATGAGGATAAAATTTCAACTGAGACAATTTTACTCCAAATTATTATAAATTCATATTAATTTTTCATAGCACTCAGTTGATTTCCCACTCACTAAGATCATCTGAATAAATCGGTAATGAATTCGTCGTTTAATATGGAATTTCCGAAATATCTGCAGTATCAAAGACTTAGTTTACTGCAATTCCATTATGGGTAAATTTTATTTTGATAAAGTCCATAATGGAATTACACTGTACCACAGTGCCCAAGTTTTATTCATATATTAGTTTACTGCAAATTATATAGGCTTATTGGATATGCAACAGTGTGACACAGTTTTAATAAGTCAATGAAGTTACGAGAACAATTTCTTGCCGGGATTATATTCCACAAAACACTGCTAGAATTCTTCTCCACCTTCAGCAAATAACATTTATTTCCGAAATTTAAATGCACAGGGTAAAACAAATATATTATAAATGTTTTGCTAAACACCTGAGTTAATAACTAATGTTTTCGAAAAATTAGGACAAAAGTTCAGTGAATTATACAGTTCTAGAAAAGAAAGAATATCAGATACAGATTTATTCGAAAACAGAAATTGTACATTTCTTATTCCGAGGCATATATATTCATATATTATTCATCTTTGAAGATCAACATTTGTTTTCCAGTGAACACTACTGTTCATGAAAAAACTCTTCAACTTTAATGCTATACAGATATCCCAATATCCACTCTTGGCTAAAATAATTCGAGATGAATGTAAGTCACCAGGTGGTTTTCAGGAGTCTTACTCCATCTACTGATGGTTTATCTGCGGGTAGTATTCTCGGCCTCAATCAATTGGGTCTCCTCATTACCAAGTTTGTATATTTCAAAGTGATGTCGACTACTTATCTTTTTTGCAAACAGTGTTGAAGTCAGTATCTTGATAGTGCCATACACTGTTTCATTAAAAAAGAATTGCATAAAATTATCAGCTCACTTTCAACTATTAAAAAAAAATTATTCACAAAAGATATGGCACGTTAAAGCTCTTTTTACGCAATAAAAAATTCATGAAAAAATAAACAGCCATCCAGAGATATTTATCATATTTTGGGTAAGGGAAAGAAACAAATCAGCGGATAGATTTCGCTCTTGAATATGATCAGAAGAAACAATTGTAGACTCAAGCTGGAGGGAGTTCCACATCGGCATATCCAGTGGATATAGATCCTTTCCCATTCTGCTTGAAATACAACCTCAGTTCTCTAAGTTTGTACACACCCGATAGCCGATCACAGTTGAAACAGTTTCAATCAGGGTTAATAAACCCAATTTATGCCTTTAGAAAAGTTTGTAAAGTCACCTTTTGAGCTCTACTCTTCAAACCAACCCATACCAGCCTTCTTTCAAGATGACACTGGATACCTGTAAATATTATTTTTATTTGTTCTATTACTTTTATCCTTATGGCTACAATCATACTGCATCACATTTCAAGCGAAGATTCTGAATGTGCCATGAGACACTATGAGATAGTAGGTAGCCCCCTTCCCTCATAGATGTGCATATATACCACATTCTACTCACAATGACGGACTCTCTATGTTATATAAACACTCATATGAAGGTAAGATTTTAACTTTTACAGTCACGATAACCGCTGATTATTACGAACTAATCCATTCATTTTTCAACTTTGATGCTATTAACCACACTGCTGTCAAATGTATATGGCTAATAGTTGCATTAAGTAACTGCAACAAATGACTGGGAATTGCAAAATGTGTTTATCCATAAATTATGTCGTCATATTCAAAATCTTCAAAATGACATACAAAATGGAGAGATAAGTAGTAATGAGGCAATCATTATAAAAATCATGACGACAAAACATGGTGAATACTGATGTCGGACTTTATTGAAATGCAGCTGTGAAAAGATTTATTTCGTATATCCGTCAAGGTATATAGATGTATAACATACACGGTAATCATTCGAAATGTGTCTTATTGAGTTAAAAGTGACTTTGAAGCAGTCCAAAGTAGATATCTGTGCCAAAAAAATCTCAGAAAACATAATAACAAATATCATAGTTGCTGGAAAACGTAGCTGATCTCAACGCATCTTAAGCCTACTGAAATAAGAACAATACAGTGAAGTAATATATGACTCACAGTTTTTAGCTGTAAAGACCAGAGTGATCAAATAAGCATGTGAACGAGGTTTCTCAACGTACTTCTTATCGCAATGGTAGAATCTTTATTTGCTATCAGAAAATAAGGCTGCCAACACATTCCACAATGGAGAAATTTGTCTTTCAATCAGTTGGAAATTAACAAGTATTGTAGACGAAACCCAAACTTTTAGAAATTTTCATTGGATTGCCGTGCGGTTCGCACAGTTCAGAAGTTTTAAAATTTAGTTTGCTTTGAGTAAATACAATCTCTACTGTGATTTAGTGGAATTATTCGAAGAACTACCAGCGACAATAATTATTGAATGGTTTTCAAAATTTGTTGAACATTTTCACTTATGATTAGGACTTCGGACAATGATGTGATTCAGTTAACAATTAAATGTTGTGTATGAACCATTTTGATAACAATTTATTACCACATTTTCGAAGTTTCATTTCAACCCCTCAAATAGTTTGAAAGTAGATTTTACTCAGATTTTTGCTGTTATCCTTCTTACTTATATCACCTGAGAACAGAAGGCATTTGCATTGAAAAATCAAATAGAAAAATTAGGTATCTCGTGACTTTCTTGGTTAAATCACTGAAATAAAACATTCTAAAAACCTCAATATGTTAATCGATGCCGTATGGGCAATATTTTACAGCAACTGTGGACTACTGAGTCAGTATGAAGAATAAAGGCGCATTGTTTGACCTCTGATACGTGACCATAATGCGTATCCAGTAAATTAATTCACGTGGTAAATAGGAAATGCTTAGCACGTTCTTTTTCCATAAATATGTTTCAACCCTCTTTTTGAATGCTACAAATTGTCTATGAAGTTGGTGATTGCATCAATTTGACTAATTTAAGCAACATATTGTTCGTGTGGTTGGTTATGCACATCAATCCATCAAAATATATGACAGTTTTTCATAGAAATCAGTAAAGAAATGACGTAGCCATTTCAATAGCCTGTCTTATATTGAGAAATGTAGCTAAATAACTTTTGATCCGTGCTATTAAACCAAAAGTAGTACATTAAGATATTTCATCGCCATCTATGTCATTTTCTAAATAAATCCATATATAATATTTAAATAATTAAAACACTGAGAATTTTTAGGAAATAGTAATCTAAAATGCTTCAATTGTCATCCAGTAAGTAACAAATTTCAGATTCAGCATGTACAAAACTGAAACGTACTAAAATCTTCTAAACAAAAGCACAAACATGCCGTTTCTATGAAAACTGGTCTAAATGAAGAAATAAAATAATACCAAAAACTTAAACGAATTGAATGTCTCTTTTCTCATTCATGATTTGGTATTAGTTGTTTGCAGTTGCATTTAGCCCGCTTAAGGGTGGACCGAAAATATTTCCTTGACAAAAAACAAATTGATCCGAGGTTTGATGGCTTATCATTAATTAGATAACGAACGATTTCAGTTCAGAAAAATTAATGGGTTTTCATTTTTTCTAATCATTTCTGGTGAAGTGCAAAATGGTTAGATTGATTACACAGTATGAGAAATGCTTTCCAACAGTTGAAAGTATAATTCTAGAAAATTTCAGTTAATTTGCACTATATGGATTCAATTCAGTTGAGTGTATGCGCTGTGGGAATGTGACAAAATTGATTACACTCAGAGAATGAATGGTGGAAGACTGATTTATTGTCACATTAATTGGATGCTGCAGATATGTGTTGCTGTATTTATCAAGCCTCTTTTTGTCCTCCAACACTTAGGAGCGCAACGGCAGGTAAAGGTCTATTGGGAAGCTAATAACACGATTTTAAGAGATAAGTAAGGTATCATCATTTGCACTTTTAGAGCTAGTAATCTGTGATTATCACAATGAATCTGTTAATCAGTCAATAAATGCGTTATGTTACTTTCCTAGTTGAACACATTCCCAGTGTTTAGGAGTTTTGAAGCATATCGCGACCTCTTAAAACCTTGCCTTTCATCCAAAATGAAATGTATGTAAATGTAAGTTATCAAAGAAATCAGTACCAATTTTGTGCAAATGCCTCGTGAAAGTTAGTTATAAAATTTCCACAATAAATAAGGGAGTTTTCATGATGATTCGAAAACTAAAGATTAATCAAACAGTGACTGTAATGCGGACAATCATCCACACTTTTAAGTCATCATGAAATTCAGAAGTTTCTTTCTTCATTTCTTATTCGACCACATTTGTCAGTTTGCCTGACTCTTCTGTGATTGTCATATTCTTTCAATAATGAAATGTGTATGCACAGAATACTGCAATAAAATCTATGCTTCAAATCTCAGCTATATAATTATCAATTGGATTATACAAACTTACCTGAGGTAACTGATTAAATAAAAAACGAACTCACTTCATTATATATTGACATGACTTAGCAATACAGTCACAAATGTTGAAACAAAATAACCTGATTCTTTAATAGTAGTAGTCTTCAAGATAATATAACGCAGTCTCGAATCTCAGTGGATTATTGACACTATTTATTAATAAATATTCAAAAGCCACTGATGACTGACTTATACGTTCGAATTAGGATGAACAAGTTCGATAACGCACATGAAAACAGGATTTCCCTTTATTGCAAACCGTCAGGTTTTATAATTATTCTCCATTACGATTCAGGAGATATGAATTTTCATTCGAATTCCAGTTAACTCCCACTGACCTCTCTTGATTTCATACTGTCTGGGTATTTATTCCCCTTGACTAGACTTTATATCCAATATATATAATATATTATTTAGCCAAATCATTTTAGGCCAAATATATCAGGCATTTTCCGGTTTAGTTCTTTGATACTGCTTGCATATTCACGAACACTTCCAGGTAGAAAAATGACAGTTACTAGTAAAATTGATACTAGTTAACACAATGGTATCTCAATAACCTGTTGTGCTTTATTATTGTGACATTTTTATCAGGAGAACTCTTATATTCTCAATAATGTATTAAACAAAGTTTCAGAAAGAAAATTAGTGTTTATTATTTTTCAGTAAATTAACCTGATCCAAGTAATGACTGTGTCCACATGAATTAAATGAATACTGAATGAATCTCGTGTGAAAAATTGATTAGCCTGCCTTCAGAATAATTTCGGTGAATATCATTGAGGAACAGTAACTGATCACGACAGAGTAATATTGTTTGAAACTCACTTTCATCACCCTCTGAAAGACAGATAAATATATTTGGAATATTTGAAAAAGGTCAGGTTTCGGATTCATAAATTTAGGGGAAATTTCATAAAATTCTGCAATATAACTGTTCTGTTTACAATATAATTTCTCTAAAATTCAATTGGCAATAATTTTTTAAGAATGGGTAGTTGGCAAACTACAAGCCTTCTGTGAAAGCTACATCGATCTGTCGTGTGAATCATTTGTGCCTTCTCTCTAAATTTCTTTATCATTTGATGTTATTGTCTTTAAATTAAGTCAACACTATTAATATATGAATATATTAAAAGCAAAATCAAAGACATTTTGAGTAAATTTGACTGGCTGATAAAAAATAATTCATGCTTCAAATAACAGTCAGAAATCCTGGTTTTGAATACACTCGTTCCTGAAAAAGCAAATGCACTTCCAGAATTGTCGTTTTCAGCATCTTCAGTAGTCTCCTCATATTTTATTTAAATTGATTTGCTTGGTAATAAATCACACGACTTGTAAAACGGTGATGATTTCGGATGAAGAGATCACACAAAGAACGAGAGAGAGTATGTCAACTAGTACTAAATACAAGTAATGATAATACTGACGTGTTTTGAAAAGAAGATAAAAGCACCTGACAGAATAATAAAAGATTCCCATATCACTTTCCCCTTCTTGTTATCGGATTATTTGCAGTCGACATGGAGGCGCTCTGTCTGTTTCCCGCGATCTACTGACCGATGTCGATAAAATCATTCATTGTTACAATGGTATATCCATAGGTTTCCAGCTTCTTTTTACTTCTATTCCGAGTGTATAGAGTAGTATATCTAGTGAGAAACCATTCACTGTTTTCTCATTGTTGGGAGATGAACAAAGTCACGGTTCATTTTTATGTCATGTCTACTTCTTTATTCCTGACTGAGACATCATACATGAGATTACCACGTCTGCCAATAACCATTCCTATCTATTTGATGTGTCTTGTTCTTTGATCTCTAGCAAAAGCAGATGTTCTCATGCAGAAGTGTGGATTAGGTGTTAAAACGTCGTTTACGGTTGGCAGCTTCCTTCTCATCGGTACTTCTGTTGAAATTTAGATATTTGGTAGCATTTCTGATGGTGTTGGCCTAAACATAAACAGGATGTTCTGGAAAGCATCTAAGTATATCCATCTCAAATCTCCTAATTGCATAATCCTTTTGAGGGCATGCACAAATCATTCCGAGTGGCCGTTGGATTTTGGATAAAACTGTGAGAACAGTGTGCACTCCATGTCATTTTGAAAGCAAAAATTTTCGAGTTTTGCTGATTTGAACTGAGGACCGCTGTTCGAGAAGATGTTTTAAGATAGAAGTTGGCAAGAAAAATATTAGTGGTAAGTGATAAAGTTCGCGTTTCATTGAGTGGATTCATGATGGCACTCTTCTCCCATTCTAAATAAGCGCCGACTAAAATCAGATAATAATTTCTATTGACTGGTCCAGCAAAAACGACGTTGTGTTAAGGCTGCAGATAGTTCAAACATCGACTGCATTTGAAAAAGGCGAAAACAACTGACAGACCAAATATCGACACACACATCAGTCCTATAACGGCATTGCGATGGTGATTACCTGTAATAAATTCACAGTTTTCGTGTGCATCTTATAATGTGGCACTCAGGATGCATAGTGAGATCCCTTTCATGAGATTTGTGACTTCAAGAAATTTGCATCAATGTTGTGATGGTAGTGCACACTGCCACACTGCTGCGCGTCGGTGGCACAGTGGTTAGGACTCTCGCCGACCATGCACATGGTCCGGGTTCGATCCCCTGCCGACGCACACCCGATATCTATGGACGGCCTGCAAAATTTGGGCTACCGATATCTATGCTGAAAATTCCATACTTCTACCAAACGTACTGTGTGTGATCAAGCTGTAGTCAAAAAAAGAAACTACCTCGAAGCCGAGTCTGAGAACAGTGTGTGTTTCACCATCACTGAAAAGTTTTATACTTATTTGGGCTCAACCGGAATCGTGAAACAGGAGCAATGTAGTCCACTCGAAAAAATATTGGCTGACAACTTCAAATTTCCGTCCTCTAAATGACACACAAGATGATGCCAAGTAATTCAATCACTGTGATAATCAGAGTCATCATATATATGTATATATCCGGTTATTTAGAGGTAATCCACATGTGATCCACAACAGGTAACTCATGAAATCACTAGAAGTGAAGACCGAAGTAGGACAAGTCGGCTGCCTACTATCTCCAAGGATGTTCCTGATTGCGGCTGATAGGATAATACGACAGATGGCGGGTAGCAAGGAGACAGACATTAAAAGGACACAAACACAAACTTGGAGGATTTGTATTTCCCAGATGATATAAAGCCGATTTCCCACAAAGTGGAAAAAAGGCAAGTGAAAAGCAACAAGTTGTCGAAAAGGAAGTATCAAAGACAGGACTTCAGGTGAACATAGGGGAAACAGAGGTGGTCAGAATTCCTGACCAACAGCAACAACAACAGACATCACTCAGCATAAAGTGGAGCAATCTGAAGGAAGAGACCTCCTTTACCTACCCACTTACATGTGAAGCATCGTATCGACTACAGGCGGACATAACTGATGGAGATATCAAAGCGAGGATGGCGAAAGCAAGCCGAGCTTCTCTCAGTGAGGTGCAGATTTTTCACTTCAATGTGAAGTCAGTGCTACTTACTTTATGGATCAGAGACTTGGTGCCGATGAGCACTTCGAACAAACTTCAGACCTTCATCAACAGATGTCTTCACTCAATATTCAAGGTCAGATGGCCGACCAGAAGAGGTCAGCAACAGTGAGGGATCTCTGGGAGCCCTATGTTCCTCCAGGAACTAAAGGAAACAAGAATAATGTTAGAGGTCTACTTACTCAAACCTTTATCATGACAAAAAGTAGAAGAGCATAGATTTGGTTATATTAAAAATTGCATATGAAGTTGTTAATTTGCAGTAAAATGGTGTTTATTTCTATTTTGTCTTTCACATCCTAATTGTATATGTTACAAGAAAACACAAATGTGAAGTCAGCACCCTACAACTACTTTTTGAGTGTTCATGCCACTTTTTGAAGTCCTTAATCTACATTTTTTGGTTTGTCATAAGATTTCTCTCACCGATTATTATATATTTATCTTCAATCAGCGTGATATGAGTGCAGTCAATTTTGAAAATTATTAGCATCCGTTTACTTGTGAAGAGTTCAAAGAGTATAAATTCAATTTTAAATTGTTTTAATCAAATGACGAGAGCAGAAGATAGTTAGAAATTGAAAACTGTTTGCAGAACTTGTAGTTCGAGCAACAATCCGAGGACAACCTATTCCTATGGTCTACAGAAATATACTGATCAGACATAATTTTAGTAGACCTACTGTCCCTCACATCAAAATACCTTCGTTTTATCATGCCGTTTTCAATCAACAAAATTTCACATGTGATCATTTCGTGAAGACTGCTGAATCATTCTTTCAGCAAACCCTGTGAAGTAACTGAAATCTTAGTTGATTAACAAACTTCCATATGATACCAGATTATAAATCTACTTTTGAATTAATCAGACGTTTCTATGTAATTACAAAAATTAAGTGGTGATTCGATGGGTACAATAAACGAAGCAAACAGCTATCAAGGATTCCTGATTTCACTAATGTGACTCGCCCTGTTAGGTGGGACGAAAAAGCAAAAAATGTTTTCAAAAGTCTGTTTGTTTTACTGATATTCCAACTTACCCATATAAACTGCATGCAGAAAAATCTGAAATATCTTGAATCCAGACAAAAGGTTGATCCGTCTTTCTTGCGATACAACTCAGACACTCAGAATTTTTTTCTTTCGACTCCAAATATTGTCTTTAATTTCGTCAAGGCCATCAATGTGGTTTCACTCACTTTCATCTCGGACGGTATATTATGAATGTGAAGACTGAACAGAACCAAACCCCTTACACAGAAACCTTACTTACACAAAGTCGCTTGATGAAATTCAGCTTAGCTATCGTCACATGCCTAAACATTTCTCAACAATGTTTATAAAGATTTCTCATGAGACATACTGCATGAAATGTGAGGCTATTTCATGAATACATCTGCACCACAGGCTCAACATCGCATGTTTATAGCTGCATCTTCTAATAGTGGACTGGTGTTCCAATGATATCGCTCTATGTCAGGGTCGAAAAAAATCAAATTATTATTATCACCATATAAATGACAGTATTTTACACCTACATGCACATACTGGAATGAAATGCATGAAAAATTTAGGACTGATTGAAGACTGACATTAAAACATTAATCTTCAATTTGTCATATAAATCATTAAATACTTACTAATATTATTGTTCCCTTAGGTTCCGAATGGATTATTCTGCTTCAAAATCTCATTTCCGCTTTTTCCTTTCCTCAGCAGTCCTCTTTATTTGCCTAAAGTCTCTCATGTTCTCCTCATGAGATCTCCTCCATGTCGCCCTCGGACTATTCACTGATCGCTTTTCATTCGGGTTCATTTGCAGTAGTTGCCTGATACGCGTGTCTCCAATCCGTTCCCATTTTCTCCTACGTACTTTTGCACAGTGGGTTAATGATTGATTTACTTCCATAGTTACTTATTAATGAGAACATTTTCTCACTGGCCATTTGATCCTAAGTGAAAAACCAGAGAAGGTAGCAGCGGTTGAACAAAGTCTTCAGAAGCCTGTAGGAAATGATTGTCTTGATGATGGAATCAAGTTTTCATCCATATTGAAAAACTCACTGACTTAACATTTGTTTTGAAAATCTGAATCTTGCTGTTTATGTTGAGTGTAGAAGATTTCTCAACTGAATTCAGAGTGATGGAGGTCAGTTTCAGCTTCATGATTTTGCGTTTGACACCGTCAACCGTTTCGCCTGTGGTTGAAATATAAACTCAACAGTACTTTATATATCACCCCATTTTCTGTAAATAAACATAGTCTGAGGTGTTACATAAACTCATTTATCATTCCCCACTATTTTCTGGTCTCCAGATAGACTTACTGAGAATTTCTGATTGGGATAAATATTATCTCACTGTATCGATAACTAAAAACCATCTCATGGCTTTTTGAACATTCCATTCCACGAACACATTACTCATTCATGTTTATAGGTTACAACGAATTCAGATTCTGTAGTCTGTGAATAAATCATACATGTTTGAAATATATTTCGTGTAATTGGTTTGTAATAATAGAAATAATAAATATTTCTCTGAAGATTTCTATTTAGTTGATGAGATATAATATTTAGTATATATTTCACAGTCTCCTCAATATCTGTCATAAAGAAGTCATAAATTATTGCCTTTATCAATCAACTCAGCCATGTTCTCTGATGAACATTTCCTACATATTGAAATTACCATTATAACAACGAAGAAGCCTATTCTTTTTGAATACAGTAATGCATTCTTCATTAGATAGTTCCTAATTTTATCGCCAACCAAGTTGTAAGCGATGAGTAAGATGATACAGAATCTCTCCTTATTTGTTTGTTCATTTGAGAATGAGTCACCTTGTCTTAAATTATTTTATTTATCATTATTTTATTACTTTACGTTCCTAGTGGAACACAGGGCTTCAAGATAGAGCTTTGAAGTTTCAGTAGCAGTGGTATTTATTTTTTCGGGATGAGTTGCTAGCCCAACTTTCCCATTTAACCAGTCTTATTACTGGCTCAGTGAGGTAAAGGAGTGCATTGGCCGGGGATTGAACTTCGAACTAATTTCGTGGCTGGCGGGCATTCTACCGATGTGCCACCGAAGCCGTAGATCATATAAGCACACCTAGATAAACCACATCTGTGCAAGCGTTTTATTTGACTAGTGTCCGGCTTGACCTCATAAATGTTCATTGATATGGGAAAGAACCAGTTGCCATATTTGCCAAGGAGGGTGAACAGATTTAGTATGAAAGCGTTTTCCTCATGGCTTCAGACTTCTATCAACATCTGCCTTTGCTTCATACTGAAGATCGTATGTCTGAAATGGATAACAAAAGAAGCACCTTATGGACGAAGCAATCGAGAATCTGTTGCTCAGCAGAGGTGACGAACGAATTTGAGATGGATCGGACGCACGCTTAGAACACTGTTGAGTGATATCGCGTGCTAGGTCATGGAATAGAGCCCAAGTGGTAAACGACGAATTGAACAACCGAAGGCGCCATGGGAAACATGAGATCTTCTGATCAGTAGTGGAGCTATTTATGCAGCACTGCAGAGAACGAGGTAAGATGGAGATGTACTTTTGAAGCCTTATGTTAACCTCGGAATCTGAAGGAGTAACAGCAGATATCATCCTCAACTTGTAAAAAGGGATTATTTGAAATATTTCAGGTAGCTTTCCTCTTTTTGCTTATTAGAAATTTCCTGCAATTTTCTCTTCTTATTTGATTCTTCTAAGTTTCGAAAAACTAACTACATGATTCATTAGTTTCTTCTTACATCAGATTCCATAGCACACTGAGACATCAAATGTTGAAATAGCTATCACAAATTATTTATTAAGCTTGCTAGAGGAGTATTCATCTGTTTTCAAATGTTATTTATTAGTGCTATTCAAAGTGATTTCAAATGACAATTGTAAACTACTTCTATTGCTTGAGGTCCAAATTCATAAAAGTTACCTGCAACATGAAACAACCTTTCTTTTTTCAAGAATATATTCTTCTCACAGAAGATGCGATAACTGCACGCAGAAGAAGAATTCACAGTCGGTATAATGATGAAAGGATGCTAGAGCTGTCTTAGTGCTGGAAGTATGACGAAATCTATTTTATCATGGAAATCTTTCTTTTTGGAAATGATTTGAAATAAAAAAGGTTCACACTTATAAATGACAGGAACATACAGCATGAAATGTCTCATAACTGTGGACTAATGTTACTGGTTAGCATTTTAAAGATGTATTTGACATGAGTTTATGCATAACAACTTATCGCCAATTATAAGCACAGTAAAAAACCAGTGAAATAATGCTCGTTGAGTAGGAGCCTATATCTTTAATCTAAAACTGATTTGATGTAGAAATTCAAGGATGACTCAAGCTAAGGATATTGTGAAGAGATCTAGATTTCATATAAACTGGTTCAGGCTTAACCAACTGTATTTCACAATCGGAGTATCTTTTATTTTTCGTAATGCTACAGAAAAACCTCAACGATAATTACTCATAAAAAATTGAGAGATTTAGTGTGAATTTTATAGTTTGTTAAAGCCATAAAATATTTGCTGAGATCGCTTTAGAAAGACATATACTCCTGCATATCAATCTGAATAGCAATGTCTTTTCCGCATCAACAATGCAGGTTTTATAGTTGTCTAAGCTCATTTGGAATGGCGAATCAATAGAAATGCATTTCCTCAATAAATTAAACACTTTACAACAGTCTGAAACTACAAGCTTTCGAAGGATAAGGACACTGATTTTAGGCCATTCAATTCATGTGATTATGATAGTCATCAGAAATGTATATTTAGTTGGTTAAGTGTTTACTTACCGGTTTCTTAAATATGACAAATCAAAAGTGAATGTAGATCTCCTTATACCGAAATCGGGAAATCAAATGAATCAACAGTGTCTGTGGAACCTGACGTTTGAAGATAAATTGATCGCATTATCTGCTAAAATATTTAGATTGAACATAATTTTCGAAGACTGATTACTCTGAACATCCGAATACACCTAATGTCTTAAGCCGTTTTCATCTGCAACAGCTATGTGTATTTTCTGAACAGTTATTATTCACTGACTTATTAAACAATGTTAAGGGGATTTGAAGTATTATTCGGCTGAAACACTTCAAGTGAATTTGAGTTCTAAATGAGATTTCGACAAGAAAATGCTTGACCAAACGGGATATTTCCACATGCTGATGCAATTTATTGGACTGCACACACTCCTAGAAGACCATTGAATGAAACAACACATCAGACCCTCTAGTGAAACTCGAATGGGAACCAACGAGTTGGATATCCACGTGTGACATGTTGGAGACCAAATAAGGAAGAAATCAAAGCTTGTGAGCAGTGATGGAGTCAGCTGAAAGAAGACAGTGGAGGACGGAGTGAAGCCGAGAATTACTCCTAAAACCAAACGTCCCATAAGCAATCCAGAGGGTGAATAATATTGATAATAATAATTACGATTATAATCATCAGAGTGATAATAATCTGATGCTAGAGTGGGGATTGTGTAGGTAAATTGGCTAAATGATATGTTTTATCGATTATGGATCTTTTGGCTTTTGTTATGAGTAAGCCACATTCAAGAAGCTCAAATTTAGATAAAAAGAATCCTACATAACTCAACTTACTGTCTAGAGCTATCATTTAAAAAATATCAAAATAATGTCCTCACATTGCACATGCATCACTAAAGGTCAGTGAGCTTTTGATGCAAAACAACGCCATGAATTGATGATACGGAGTGTGTTCGAATACCATTTTTATTCTTTCGATTTTTCATTGCTAATTTATGTATAATATTTAATAATATGTATTCTCTTCACGCTTATTTTTGATGATATTTGATCACTGTGAAAGGCTGAAATAAGAGTCCACTTATAAGCAGACCTCTTAGTTTCAAAATTCTGATTCATAAATCTCCAATTCTGAAATTTACTCAACCATTTTCTTTCTTTGATAAATAGTTCAAACATACTGTATGGGATGAAAAGCATTCTAAGGAATACAACAGTGACTCAGAGTCAATTCAAAACGTTCATAATTGAGCGTCCTATTCGAGGACTGATCTCCAAATGATACCGATACTTAAGAAAAATCAACAGTCGATAAATGAAAGTAAAGGTCACCAAAATTGAGTAATGTATGCTCAACTCACAATGACATACTGATATGAGGTGAGTATTTACATAATATTGTGTATATTGAAATTTTATGAAAAGTAGATAATATTTAAATAACTGTGTCTTCAAAAGCGTCATAAAGATCAATGGATTTTCTTAACATGAATCTTAGCTTCAGTGATACACAAAGAGAGAAAATATTCAAAGATATCTTATAGTCTTTACATAAGCATATCTTAAACCTCAAATCTGTGTAAATATATCTGAAAATATCGATAAGACAAAAAAACAACAATCACATGAATTTTCTAACATCTCGTTGTCAGAAGTTACTGTTACTATCATATGACTGAACTTTAATTCTATTAACCATTTTTGTTTTAGATGTCTGCGAAGAATATTTTATTATGGATTTGTAAAGTCTGATGTAGTATTTCCAGGAATACATATCTGCTTATACTGTTTCCCAGGATCATTAGAAACAGATGCAATTAAAAAGATGAATGGAGGAATGCCTATATTGAAAAATGTGAATTTGTCCGGTTACATGTAGTTAAGTGTCTTTAAAGATGAGTGAACTAGGGCCAATTGAGCTAAATGCAGCTTTTGGTTGTGACAACATAAAGTGAAATAAGACGAAAAAATGGAATAACATGGAATAAAGTGAGAAAATTAGGTATTGTTTATCGCATTATGAAATTTAGTTCATCGCAGGGCTTTAATTTATTGTATCAGACTGCTAACTGTACCAAACTGATGGGAATACGGATACCAATCTTATTGTTCTGCATGGGTGACCTCAGTATCTCAAACAAAGTCTATAAATGCTTTAAGGTAATGATCAATACATCGTTTTAAACAACTCTGAAATATGCTAAATTCGCTGATATTTTACGTGTTAGTAACCGATTTGATTTAAGCCATCATGAAGAGTGCGACTCAAAAATGTGCGATTATGTAAAATATAGATATGATATGACCAGATAAAATGAATAATACAGAAATATTGAAGGTCTTTGATAAATTACATAGGTTCACTCCTCAATGCAAGAGCACAAATAGTTATGACTCCTACAAATTGCGTTCATGATTGTATGAAAATGACTCTTGAATAAAATGTCCCGTACTTTATTCACTGTACTCCCAAAGTAGAATTTATAATCGACTTGAATTTGTCGGGAGAAATTAAACTGGCCCTTTGAAAATGAGTGTGATAAATATGCTGATTTTTATATATTTTAAGATATTTCAGTAGGTGTAGTTAATATTTTTTGCCTGCGTCTAATCTACAGCACACTAAATAAAGAAGTGAAGAAGATTGCCAGGAGAGATAAAAGACAATTCTACGACACACTGGTCTGCAACTGCAGCAAAAAAGACAGATTGCCGGTAGAAGAGATTTCAGAACACTATATCGGATAACCACCAGATCTCTATCCGGGAGGAGATCAACCGAGATGATGAACCAAGAAAAAAGTGATCAAAGTAACTTAGTTATGGAGGAGCATAGACAAATAAAACAATCGGCCAGTCACTTCATAGGATTCTTGAATCGCTCACAAATATCAGCACTACTGACAGCAGGCAGAGAACTGCCTACCAATGGGTACTGTCTCTTCATAGAAAGCAGAAATGCGATCGAGATACTGAAGTCCGGAGGGGAAGGTGGCATAGCCAGACAGGTTTTCGCCCCAAATCACTGAAAAAGGAACCAGACACTGCGGCAGATATGCACACGACATTATTGCAAAAGAGGTGAAGGGAAGAAAGAAAAGGTGCGTACTGACTGGATCAAAGAGTGGCTACCTTCTCAAGTTTCCAAAGAAGGGCGACAGACGCCTCTGAAATAACTGACTTTTTTGTGTCATCCTGGATGGATCAAAAGGTGCACTGGATTCAGGAAAGGCGAATCATGTGCTGATCAGATTAAAACTCTATGCATTATCATCGACTATGAAAGTCCTTCGACGGCGTTGACAGTAAAGTATTTTGTAAACTGCTTCAACTTTATAGAATGCATCACGTTATTATCAAATTCTCTCAACGGCCTTATGACAAATCCGCGTGTCACTTTATCTAAATCGAAGCATTTGGAGTGAAGACGGAAGTAAGACAAGACTACCTGTTAATTCCTATGGTATTCATAATTGTGGTGGACTGTATCATGCATCTGGCTCTTGACAGAGAGAGGGCAGTGACACATTGGTCCGATAAAAAATTCCAGAAGATCTGGATCTCGCAGACGACTTATTTCTAGTGTAACTGAAACTCGAATACTTAGAGGTGAAAAACAGCAGACCGACAGAAGAGACAGGCAGCGAAGACTGAATTCCAAGTGAGTGTAGAGAAGACAAAGTTGATAAAGACAACCAAATATACAAAGAAATTAATTTCTAATTGAAATCAAAAGAAGAAATTTACAGAATGCTATTACCTTCACTCATCTATAAGTATCATTTAAAATACAGGCAGTCGGATAGAATAAAGACGCTGAAACTACAATCGGAAGGGCAAGAGGGACCTTCATCACTCTGAAATCAGTTGAGAAATCTTCTTTACTCAGCAAGAAGAACAAAATCTGAATTTTCAACCAGAATTTTAAGTGAGTCAATTTTTCAATATCGCAGGAAAACTTGAATCCACCTTCAAGAAGACCATTTCCAAGAGAGTGTTGAAGACGTTTACCAACAGCTGCTAACTTTGCACGTTCTAAATTGAAGGTCAAATGACCAGTGAGAAAGAATCATCATCGAGAAACTCTGGAAGCGAACAAACTATTAACTCATCGCTCAATAGATATCCAGAATAAAATCTAAACGGATGAGACACGCGCTGAATAGGACAACGAACGACATTGCCTGCAAAACATGAGCTTAGTTACTTAGTGAGAAACGACGAGTGGGTCACCCGAGTGTTAAATCGTGAGAGGAGGACATGAGCAACTTTGGGAAATAGTGTTTCCAGCCAAAGAGGACAGCACAGAATAGGACAAAGTTGCAATGTGCTTTTGAAACCCATTTGATACACTCAGAACACAAAGGAATAAAAATAACAATCCTATCAGAGGTTTTTGTTTATATTTGCAATAAGTAATATCCCAAATCTCCATCACTTCTTTGGTCACGACAAGGGAATTTAAATTAAACTGAATTCAATGAAAAGCAAATTGTAAAAGTAGTAGAACTTACCTGAAGCATTTACAGTACAAATCATTAATGTGGATAAGATGAACAGCAGACTCAATAGCATTCTTATGACTGTATAATCCAAATGAATAAATGTGTGCAGGGCTTGTTTTTATGAATATTTATATCGAGTGAACAATGTTCTTATGACTGATAAGAAAAGAAAAATAGAAATTGGACATCAGATTCAATTGACAGCTAAATATGATAAACACATTTTCTACGTTGAAACAATAGAACAGGGTTTCTATTCTGAGTGTTACCAGTAAAATGTTTGCTGAATCAGGACAGTTTCAGACATATAAAGTTTTAACTGATAAGAAATTTCTAAAAAGCTCATCGGACACTTTTCTTGTCTTTTGCAAAATAAAGTCTGTCACTATAATATCTCAAAAAATAAGGCGTCGCCTCTAGTCTATCATAAATTATCAGATTGACACATTTCTATTGATAATACAAAATATGGACATGATAAAAGAGTTTTAGATGCGCTGAGACAGACCACAGTACTCTGTTAAAAAGCCTTTGTCTGATATAAAATTATTGAATGTATCACCGTGTTCGTTCCAAAAGAAAGACTGATTTGTGGAATATAAAATTCTCCATAAGATTCATAAGCACAGTATTTCTTCACTCACGAAAGCTGAAAACGAAATGAAAAAAGGAGGAGACGGTAAATGAAGCAGAAAAGAACGAAAACCACAACACAACATTTTCAAAATCCACAGCATTAGAATAGCTCGCGTTTAAAACAAACAATAGACAAAATTTAACTCGACTAATTCTACTGATGAGGTGAATACGAAAAAGATGTTTCTCATGTTAACGAAGTGTAATTTTTGAGATTGATTTGAACTGTGTTCTGTGCAAGACAAAACGTGCGTCAACACATGTAAGTGAATAAACACTTTGGTATTGACAAATAATCATGTTTGTAGTTGTCAGATATCAAAAGATAATTGACAGATCCTGTCTACTTGATTCCATTATGATCTGAAATCACTTATAGAAGCACTGGAAATCCTTTAAGTGCTGGACGGCATTTTCTTCCTAGTTTGTGACCAACCGCCACTGTTTTCACCCGTAACCTTCGGTTAATAAGGTGAACTCGTGGAACACTGAGCCATTGCGACTAGATCCAGTGGCCAGTCCATGAATTTTCAATTCTGCCGATTCACAATATAGGACAACCACTTGACTGATTCATTTGTGGTATCTGTCCCCACCTGACCTGCTGTCCTCCGCTGTTAGCGAATTCTCACTAAGTAGCTTCTTAAAGACCGAATATGTGGAAAACTTAGCAAGATGTCTTGATCATTTTGTTTTCATTATTGTACAAACAAAATCAGCAGACCATTGGTATACCTTTAATTGAAGTGTTAGCTGAATAGTTTGGTGGAAACAATAGACAGACGTCTCAAATGTGGTGTTCAAGAAACTAACATACAATTTATAAATCTTGACCAGTTGACTCTAACTTTACTAACTGATACTTCGTAAAACTGAAGTGATATTATTTGAAATGAACTTCGGCTTCATTACACTGACTAGATAGTGTAAGGACGCTGCTGAACCACTTTCATCGGTCAAATGTGGACCATATGGGATGCCTGATTATGTAAATTTGTTGCATTTACTCCTAAACGGATCGATGGTAGTAACTACACAGTAATCGAGAATCATAGTGATTTTTACAGCCGGTGTAAAATTTCTGTTTGTGTCACTTTCTCAACTCTTTGTCTTACTCTACACAAAACTTGAGGCTCATAGATGTTTTTTTTGCCTACTCATGTATCTGCTTTCCTCTCTTCTAGATGTTATCTTATTCAAAAATTTACTATTCAAATCACATATTATTACAGAATACGTCTGTGTACTGTAGGTCTTTCGACTCCACTACCTAAACACTTTCGTACAACGATTTTTCTCTGTTCTCAAATGGATCACTGCAGGATCACTTCGGTAATTTTTGGTCGAGAGAACGATATATAAAATATAATTCCTTTGAGGCGAAGGCGGAGAAAGTTATCTGAATAACCGATATTAACAAACCGATTATGCAAGTTACGAAACTGATCATATCATGACAAGAGGAAATGTAAACCCATATCTGTATTGAATAAAATAAGAACTCAGTCAAAGAGTGTACGTCAACTCAGATTATATGGAATAGGAATGTTGAAATAACGAATCATCACTCTAATGTCTGCAGACCACTGATGAGATTAGTATTCCATTTTTCCGTATGGCTGCTCTGTCAGAAGCTATTAGTAAAGAATTGCATCTATTTCAGTGTAAGTTATATGCCTACCTTTTAAAGACATCCTTGTAAAGATGTAAACTCAGGGACTAAATTCTGTGAATGAAGCCTGGAATTACTGCATCCTTGAATACAAATGTGTTTGAAACAAACTCAATTTATTTTCTATGTTCAATCATCAAGGTAGTGTATGTTTCACCAGTAATGACATATATCATTCAAACTTCATACTGTGAAGTATCTGCGGATAAATGTCATCGAATGTACAGTCACTGCGCATCAGTTAGTAAACAGAGAAGAGCTGTATCTAGGGTGATCCACTGACATAAATGAAAGGGCGAATGACAGAAAATGAATAAATGGAATTTAATTGGTGGATGGTGACTAGCTGTGGATTCCAGCATTTACATTTCGTCATATTTGGGACTCGTCACTGGATGTACGTGCATTTCATGTGAGTGATGATGTTCCCACCAATTAAATTCTAATTACATGCCCAGATATAGTCGAAGCGTCTGCACAAGAATACGACATGTCAAACTGAGACCGATCACTTCGGTCCAATCAATCGTCGGGGAAAATCTAAAATTAGAAACCCAAGTATACAGAAAACCAACGCACACGGATCAAATACTCAATTACAACAGTAACAACCCAACATCACACAAAATTAGCTGCATACGTACATTGTTCAAGAGAGCCAGGACTCATTGCAGCACTCCCGCCTTGAGGAAAATTCAAGAAAATCATCTTATGGACGTCTTCCAAAGAAATGGATACCCACGAAACTTCATCAAAAGACATCTACCCCCAGCTCAACCAAAAAAATCAAAGGCCACCAGCGAAAACACAAAGATATTCGTCCTACCATATATAAAAGATATCTCCGAAATCATTGCAAGACTATTCAAACCTTTTGGAATCGATGTCGCTCATAAACCAACAAAGTCACTACACTCAGTTCCACGTAAACCAAAGGACTCAACGGCAAAAGAAGACAAAACTAACGTCATCTGCAAGATAAGTTGCAACGACTGCGACAAACATTACATTGGTCAAAGTGGACGCCCTCTTCGTCTTCGCATTCACGAACACAAACTAGCCGTCAAAAGACACGACATACACTCCCTCATATCACTACATGCAGACAACCACGGGCACCAATTCGACTGGGACAATGTTCAAATCTTAGACAAAGGGAACTGCAAAAATGCCAGAGAATTCGTAGAGGCCTGGTATTCAAATGAATCAGCAATCAATAGACACATAGAGATTGACAAAATATACCAATCCATACGAAGAAATTCACACAAAAACAAAGTCAAACTTCAGGTCAAGGAAACAGTCAACACCAAAACAAGTGAACTAGAAAGTGAGAAGTCACACAAAAACAACCAATCACGTTCAAGGTTAGCAAAAGGAATGACTAACGACATTCAGACCAAAGAAGCAGCCAGCACCGAGACAAGCAAACTAGGGGATGAAATGTCACACGAAAACCACCAATCACGTTCAAGGTTACTAGAAGAGATGACTAATAAACTCATAGAGAATTCTAAAAGCTCACTTCACATCGAAGTATGCGCTGAAGATGTTGCTCAGTAGAGCAATGAAAGCTTCGCAACCAAACCATCCAGCTCAGAGAACACAACCACACCAAAATCATCCACCTGAGCTACAAATCTTCTCTATTATATCTACAACACCTATGCTTTTAGAGGAACGACAAATAAACGCATACTACTCCTTATTGATACGTAGTACGAAGTTCAACAGAAAAGTGTCACGAAATATGGATAAGAGTGGAACAGGCAACTCGTTTATTATCCTAAAATTATTATATCTTGTCGCGTCCTGTCAACTGATCAACACGCATCATTTCAAATTCTCAGTACAAATAGTTCCTATCGGTTATTCCCTGTGAGGGAGGGCATATTAGGACAAATCATTAATACCATATATGTTTTTCAGTAGTGCAGATTGTAGCTGGTGAAGAATATTCCACGAGATAATCAAGAATGAGCTCATATTATCCTAATTTGTTCAAATATACAATAATATGTTCCCACAAATGTCTTAAAATCAAGCTATCTAGAATTCAGTTATTATGTTCACCTTTTTTATCTTGATACTGATCATAGTTACCGACTAACATCACAGCATGAGGCTGTGTTACCAATAAGATTTGAACGTCGGACCTATCGTTCCAAACTCCAAAGCATTACCTTCTATGTCATAGGAGCCGGCTGAAGTGTGCTGAATAGGAAGTGTTCATCCTGGATTCCACTGCTTGTCATCATCAAACAAAATAACTACAACAATCACTAGATATCATCAAAACATTTGAAGTAAAAGCCAGCATGTCAGCAGAGACCCTGAATTTCTCTACTTAATAATCAATCAAATGAAAATACAAATCAACTTAAAGAGAATTTATTATCAATTCACATTATTCGTCAAACACACTATGCCGTAAAACTTCGTTCCGAAAAGGAGATTATGTAATTTTTCCAAATAAGATGAAGGGTTAATATAAGTTTACGAAAGGGTAATTCCAAAATTTCAAATGTGGATTTTATGTAGTCTTGATTACGAACCCAAACCTTACTCCTACAATTCGTTAACTTTCGCATTCTGCCTATTATTCTCTATTGTTCCCCCTTAGTTTTTCCCTGACTACTGAAGAAAGACTATAACATATTACGCAGGTTGTTAAAGGTTGTCAGCAGGGTAAGCAACGTGCCACTTAACCAGCTGGTTAATATTCTGGTCAACAGGCACATGGACTCATGTAAAAAATAGGCCAAATCCATTTTATCTAGCTCACACCACCTTCTTCACTCACAACTCTCCCCTTGAATCTCATCAGGCAAAACCAGGAGCTTATATAGAAAACTATATGCTCGCACCAGCAAGTACAATAACTCAACCTTACTCTACTTAGCTCGTGTTCTGTGTGATAAAGAAAGCATTAGGTGTGTCACCTATAATTCATTAAATAGTCAGTGGAACGACTGGACCTCGTCTTTTTAACTCATATCATTTATAGGTACAACATTTTCCTTCTCTCTCTTTTCTTCTTTATGTGCTGCTTTGTTTCTTTCTTCCGCTTACGCCAGTAAATATGATAGCACCTACTTTTCAAACACCTTCAAACACTGTTCAACTTTGGCTTTTGCTATCGATATGCCAATATGTTGTTTGTCATAATGAACTGAGATTTCCTTAATCTATGTAGAATTCTATTTATTGATAATGTACTAACTGGATGCAATACTGTAGTAAAAATGCTGAGAATTCCATTCTGTATCACAAATACTGTTTTTGGAATAAAGCAAATTATTATTATTATTATGAATAAGAGATACTCCAGTTCTCACGCTGAACATTCAACGAGCTGACTGTTTTTACCACAGTGATCAATTGAACTTAAACAATTATTATCGTAGAGGTACAAACAAAGGTGAACACGTTCAACACCACTATTTATTGATTGTATTTATATTCCAATGTTCTGCGAATTCACAGTTTTTCATCAAATAGCATAAATATTAATTGTTTTTTCAATGTAAAAATATAACAAATTATTAAGTATATTTCAGTAATATACACGCAACGGTAACTACTTTGTGTTTTGGTAGAAAAAAACCACTGTAATGTAATTATAATAAATTTGTTATTATTACATGATGTTTTTCACAAATTGAAGCCTTCGGTCAAAGGTATCTTCAAACAGTTCACCACAACTTCAAAGCACTACGAATCAAAATCTAAGGAGTGAGTTGAATAAATCTGTAAATAATTGACTGGCTTTTTATTTCACTCATATAACTACTGGTCTTCGATGCCATTATCTTGCCATTAGAGTAGTTCACTTCTTATGATTTCTCGCTAGTATATTTTTCGTGTGATTATTGAGAATCTCAAAGTCTGTATTCATCGTATGATCTTACATACTAGAACTTCATGAATCCATAGTTTATGAGGCTTGACGGTTGATGTCTTTCTGTGAACATTGATCAGAATATCAGTGAAATGTTACTTCATTAATGAATATTTTTGTTTACAATTCTGTATTTAATTCTGTCATCCATTTGGCAAAAATGATATTTCAAAGAAAATATCAACGCATCTGAACATAAACTGATAATTATAACATCTTACACCTGTTATTATTACTTGCTCACCATAGCACATGTGTGCGTATCTTTTTATGGAAGCGTCATAATAACGTCTTCAAATGTCCGCTGTACACCGAGCTGTTTCTTGTGTTTTCACTAGTATATTGATCATTGTTTCTCTCAACACTACTGAAATTCCACACACCTGCATATTCGTTTCCATTTTAATACCTTCACCACTGAATATCAACATGGTCCGTTTATTTTGTCCTGCCTTCCTCTAATTTTCAGTTATAATGACTTTGTTCGTAATATCTAATTGAATTTTTTGTCAGAAGCATTACATCAAATTGATTTATGTCTCCTGCCTATGAATATATGTTCACCTGGAATTGTTATGATCGCATTTGTACTTCACTTGGATATGAATGAGACCGTTTCTTCCTCAGAGCTTATTTGATGTCAAACATCAACTAAAGAAGCAACTCGTAAGAAACACAGGGTTTTGTCTTCCGCTGGCATCGTAGAAACATAAATTCACTTAAATTTAAATTTCATTCATAAAACAGTGTGAATTGAAAGTGAAGTCAAACTGACCATTCAGAAAACAGTTATCATCTGTCTACTTGATGGAAATTGTAAGATCACATGCTGAACGGTTTAATGAATTTGACAAGTATACACTCACTACGGAGCTGGCACAAAACGGGACACAATGTCAATGGCAGACACATAGTTGAGGCCGAAACATTGCCTTCCCTGTCCTGTTTTCAAGTTTTAGTTTACTGTAGTGTTTTTGTATCAATGATTTACTATTTTATTAGTAAATTCATCGACTTATGTTCCGCAATAGTACCCACAAATGTGAGTACCTTGGTTGTGTTCTTCAAATATGGAAAAATGAAAGATGTAAAAGGACTCACTGTAGACAGTAAAAACTTCGAGATTTCATGCATTGAATTCTCTCCAATCAGATAGTATGACACCTGAATCTGAGGGTAGTCAAAAGTTGACGAGCAGTTTTTATCAGAAAATCATAAGTTTTGAATAACCAGTTCGCATTCGAAATTATCCTCAGTGAATATGGGATTTGAATGTATCTTAATGTCTGTCGCTAACTACGCTTATTAAATTAATGAAGGTAATGGTACATTAGTGATGCACTGCAGGTTACACTGAAGTAACTTGACCGAATATGCATTGAAACTTGCAGAATTTCAATTGTCGTTTACCTTAATTACATTCCTAGAAAGAATGTTCACCCTACAAAACAGTCATTTTGAATATTCATCAATAAAAGCATCATTTCACACATAATTCATCCTGAGACTAATTATTATTTTGCAGATATTTGAACTGTGTAAGGAATACTTATATACAGATATCAGTCCAGATATTTTAAGTACTTATCATCTTTTATAGGAGGCTTTGTGAAACTCAGAGTGACTGTCAATCTTTAAAAATCTGTATCCATACAATATCTTTATTACTGCAACCTAAAATTCAGCAAAAATGTGTTCTTCTGAAGAACTTGTTGAACGCAAATAAAAGTGGAAGATTTTGTGCACAAAAGTGAGTCTTATTTAACATTTGAAATCTCCACTGCCGTACATTCAATCAGAAACGTAGTCACTATGGTATGTATTTCAACACAGCACATGAATCACGATCGTGAGTGTCGTCCGACTTTCAGCTCATTTGAGGAAGCTTGATATAAGCAGAGCTAACTAAAGGAAGAGACAAGAACAAATATGACAACATGCATTTTTAAAATTCCAATTAATTTTGCGTCAGTCTGTTGATTCGCTGAGTGGAGAGCATTTCATGATTCACAATGACAAATAAAGTAAACAGTCGATTCAGATTGAAAGATAGTTTAAAAGTTGTAATAATTCTACTCATATCATACTCTTGAAATATTTATCCGAGTGCAGCACAGGGATTCAGGCTTCAAAGTTTAAGTTTCCGAAGCACTTATCCTTAACTCAAATGGGTAAGGTTTGGTAGCCGCACGCCCAACCTACGCTCTTTCTTGAGCCTACCATCGAAGAAAGGAATCGAAATCTGGACTATGTGTGTGGTAAGTGAGCATTCCATCGCTGAACCAATGACTCACTACCTACGTTATGAAGTCTCGGAAACTGAATCTTTCTTTAAAACATTCTTCGTTTCTTGAAATGAATTAACTGGCACTAAGTTCGAGTGATAAAACGTTTTTACAAATTGAAGATATTAGTGCTAACTTACCAAATCAACTGCAGTGTTCAAAATGCCGCCCGCCAACTCAGTCGAAATGGGCTGAAATATGTTGAAGTGAATTACATTGAGAATTTTAGTGGGAATTCTAAGAGATTCAATACATATTTCAACTCATAATAATTGAGGAATTAAATCAATGCAGCTAAGTGGAATAGGACTACATCATGTGTATGTACCAGATTTTCAATTCGAACAGCACATGATTCACATTTCCTGAATTCAGCTTGCTCTGGTGGGTAGAGTCCTGCATCCATTGCATCCTTTTTCCCTCTACAGAATGACGTGACTTGGTATTTTAATTGGCGTGGACAAAAAAATAATGAACGCCAGTTGTTCCAGAGTGAGATATCAGTCGGCATTCCCCGGTATCTTGACAAGATATTCAGCTTGTCTTCCAATCGGTTAGTGCCTTTCCTTCTTTTCAAACTTTTGCAGTTTTCGTCGCAGAATCAATAGTCTGCGAGACTAATACGTGACGAACATCTCTTAAACTTCGTTATCGTAATATTTAAGTTTCGTGATGAAAGAATTTGATTCCAATTAGTGTCTCCAACTTGGTTATTTTTTTGTTTTACTGTAAACAGAGTTCTACTCATTTTTCTGTTTCTCCTGAATACATTCGTTGACACGATTCACTAATTACTTACAGATTCTGTGTAATTATTGATTAACATAAAGACACCACACGGAGTTTATTTTCATGTGCACAGAGAACACGGACTGATCAGTTCTACTTATGAATTATAATATGAAAAAGAAGACATATACAGCACTCTGGGAGCTGAAAACAAGACGTCATGTGAAAAGTATTCACACAGATTCGCAGATTTCTTAGGATAAACACGACATATATTTCAAGTTAGCTTTCGTTAATTACAGTCATGGCTGTCCGTACATTCAGCACTGAATAAGGCCTTCATTTTTACCACTGTGGGTTACGTGCTTTAAATTGAAATTAGAAATATTTTCTCAGTCATTTATTAATGTTTATCAATGACATCAGCGATACATTCAAATACTCAAGGTGTATCAGTCCGTCAGATTTTGATTATATAAAATCAGCCAATGACATCGGTAAACTGTTGTCTATTTCTTAATCTACCAATGGCATATGAATACAGCAGAGCTTTTCTCATTTTAATTTCAATATAAATAAAACCGTTTATGAATAGATGCAGAATAACCATGGCGTTCGCATCCACGTCTACTTGCCTACTTATATCTGCTTTCTTTCTCTGTTCATGTGAATCAGCAGGTTAGTCATTTCTGTCTCCATTGTCTGCCTAGACCATTATATATAAAGATGAAATGTTACTAGACATCTGCATTTAACAAACCTTCGATTTATTACCTTCATCTTCATTGTGATGATTGATCGAATCATATGATGTTAGGATTGGTAATAGTTGAAGCAATTTCACAATCCCTCAAACGCAATATGTACACCTAAGATGCATTCATCAGAATATTTACTATGTACACTTCTTCTTCTAAATTACTTATTCACGTCTCACAGAGATGAAACTGGGGCCTTTTATGTATTTGTCAATAGCACAACGGAGAAAATAAGAGTGTATCCACTGCAATTAAATTCCCTTTATTGTTTGCTTCAAGATGCTGAATTCCTATGAGATAAAATGTTTGAGGTGGAAACACTGATCCTGAATTATGAAAGCAAGTCTCGCGACATGTTGTATCAACACTCCTTTCTGTAATTTGAATATTTGTTTGTTTGTCCGTTTTTCAGCATTATTTCTACATTATATCCCATAGATAGAAAGCATAAAATACAGCATATTCTGTTGACTTCACTTTGTCATTGGCATGTACTGTGAGAAGTAGTTCAAAACAGTGAGCTCACTGAAGACTTTCTGCATGTTAAGGATTTCAAAAACTAATGAAGGAAATAGAGATGGATTGAATGCACTGTGCGAAGACCACTGAGTGATATCACACACCATGCAGACAATCGAGTTGAAGTCGAATGCAAGACGAGGAGTTAGTCGATTTAGTAAGCATTGGATCAGAACACATTGGAGATCATGGAGGCACTTAGCGAGGACTGCAGAAAACACGGTAAAATTGAGAATAGTTGTTGAAGACACGAGTTTAAGTCAGGAACATAAAAGGATACTAATAATTCTTCACGGAGTGACTGTTTAAAACCACGGTGTGAAATTCATTCTTCATTCAAATTACCAGTTAGTATAATTAGTATGGTGTTGAGAGGAAATATTTGACTACTGTTCATTATGCTTCTGAGGTCCAACATCATAATTTTGGAATTCATGAATTCCATGGATCACTAACTTCTTGTTTGATAGAAAAACACAATTAACTTTGTAATGCATTACATACAGATAGATAATCATCAGTTAGGCTCAATCCAGGAAAGACTGAATAATGGTGAATATGAGAAAATCGACATTGGAACTTATAATTATGAATAACTCAATCTGCTCTTGACAACCAACATCACAATTCAACCAGTATCGACTTCTCTACTAAACTGACAATGGACGAGATAAATCCTTGAAATCCCTGAAATACACTGAGTTACAATATCAGATAGTTTAGTTTATTAAGAAACTCAGTATTTTCAAATTCACCTTCCACTTCACACCGTCCTGTAGGTTCGATTCGTATAAATGAAGATACAATCAGTCAATACAAATCAGATACAAAGACACAAGGTGAAATGAGCATGTCTTAATTTACTTCGTGCAGTAAAATTTATTCTTTTTCAAATTTTCAACTTTTGATTGAATTACAAAATAAAAACCGAGCTATTAACAATATCAAGAATCCACTACTAGGTGGTGGGAAAACAGTTGGATTCATTAACACATATTTTACTGAGTTCAGTAGCATGATGGAGTTCACTCAAAGTCTGAAGCAACTTTCCTTCTCCTCTAGGGATTTTCTCACTGAGATGCTTGTTCGCTTGAAATAATGAATGCAAGTTTCGACCATTAGTAGATGAAGATGAATGTGGTATGGGATGTTAATATGGAGCTGTTTAGTTCACTTTTCCAATATCGTTCTGACTATTCACATATATATATCAAACTAAATTCTACCTGCTTTTCTCAACTTCAGTAAAATTAGTTAGAAAGATAATAAAGAACAAGAAGCGTTTCAAGAGATGTAAGTCAACTGACATACTTTATAAGGAGAACTGATCATCTTTTCAGTTGTGAAATGCCAGGAAACTTACTATGCTTCCTACAGCCTAGTACAAGTTTACAAAGGTTTGTGAAATTTGAATATATTTTTGTTTACTGACATCGCAAATAATCTATGAGAATATGTCATCAATTAAATGGATCCCTTTATAGACCTTGCTGGGCCATTGTAGATTAACATTTTATGGGTTCGTTGATTGATCACATATTTTCACTATGATTAGGAACCAGTGGTCAATTGGGAATCTAACCAAGTAAAGAGGTGCTGTTCACTTTGAGATGAGTCCCGTAATAACTGTACGTATGTGACTACAAATTATGCAGGTTGAATTTGGAAAGAGAATATTCCTGCATTCCATATCAATGATTAATGGATTTATTTTAGGGTTGGTTGATTGTTTCTTCAACCAAACATTCAGAAATTATCTTGTTAGTTACTTTAGTCTCTATTTATTCGTTTTGTCCACGCCTTTTATTATCCCAATCAAGTTAACATGTCTATTCTGAATTCCATGTATATGGAATCCAACAGATTTATTGCCAAGCATGAAAGAATTGAAAGCAAAATACGGTATGATTTTTTTACGCACATTAGATATTTCAATATTTCAGCGAATATTTTTTAACTTCACTCGATAGAGAGAGAGTGGTCATACTTCCTTCTGAGTGGATAAACATGCAGTTGTCGTTCAGCTAATGGATTCGAGAGATACTTTGCCCTTATTTATTTGAAAATCATTCGACTTAGTCGGACACTTGGTAGTCACTGGCGTCATGCACCTAGTCGCTTATCTGGTGCAGAGTGAATTTTATCAGTTAAGTTTGCAGTGTGATCACTATGCTAAGTGGCTCAGTACGTTTGTGCACCGATAATTGCGGTTATCAGGTTTCGTGCTTGTTGGCACTCGTCGTCACTACCTTGTATCAAATACAGTCATGCAGGAGATGTATCACGAGCACGAAAAGCTCAGTGGTGACGTCTATGACTGCAGTTTCCAGTCTCAAAGTGGACATGAGTTTCTTCAAAATCCTAGATACGCCATGTTGTCTGTTGAGTACTAAATAGGGCGAAATTAAAATTGGAGACTTCTCTCTGGTCGCCTACAATCATCCGAAATCATGTCACTTCGCTGCCTTGCTTTCTAATAAGATAATAATTCAATTAGGAATGAGATAAACGGTCTTTCAATATTCCAGTATGATGCATAATTCATTTCCATGAACAGTCATTACCAAGCATGGTGTACCAATATGTCGAAATCTCTCAGTGAATAACAGTGAAATCAACTGTCGAACATTCATCAGTCAATTGTAGAATTGTATATAAAAGTGTACATCCATTCATTTTGACATTTTCTTCAGGAGGTTTTGCTTTGGATATTGACGACAAAATATTTTTGACTAAACAGCTTCTGAATACGTACACAAGTAATTATAAGACTTATTTATAAGAAATGTTAATTTCCTTATCTATCTGCATGCCTTCTACACAAAGGTTGCTATCTGATATTGTTACCATGGTTATTGTCGGTTTTTTTTGGGTAATTTACCTGTTTCATGACGAGTTGACATCAGTTTAAGGACCATTGGAAAACCCTGGATTACTGGAAAGACATTTTTGACAGTTCAGCAGTATACACCTATTGGCGTTTGATGCCAGGACCTTCTGACCACAAGACGTGCCACATGGACCAATTAGCTACTGTGATACCATGGAATCGTCTCCCAATGAACTCCAACTTTTGCCGATTCATGATGTATAGAAAAATCTCCAACTAATGTAACAGGCGGGTAATTGATCTCTCACAAGCAAACATGCGAATCCATGAGAAATCTATGTCCAACGTGGAAACGTGGGAGAACCATGCTTACAACATACGAACTTTAAGTGTTTATGTTACTCTCATGGATCACTTGTGTTCTTGGATCAGTCAGCTTTACTCTATTTGAATGGTCAGTATTATTCAAATACCTTTCCGTTCCCTTTTCCTTTGGTTCTAACTTCAATATGCGATCACCACATTCAATAAACACTTCTTCACTCAAACACATCAGCGTGATAAGTTCTGTAAAACAGTTAAATATCTTATGCAGGAGATAATGCTATTTTAATGAATACTGTTTTTGTCATTTCTCTGCATCATGCCGACTGCAAATTTTAGTATTTTTGAAAGGTTAGTGCATATTGGGATGTAATAATAATAATATTAGTAAGTTACAGGTGATTCATGTATATATTTTCGCCATTGCATGTATATTTATATCTTGATATTTGTATTCCTTGTGTACAATGAATAGAAATGAAATTCGCTCCAAAAAATAGAGGATGCAATGCCTTCCTATCACCAACTCAAATTCGAGGTATCTCAATGTCATTCTCTGTCATGTATATATTAGTGTAATGACACTATTCATATTCATAGTGCTCACATACTTTCATTGAGTAGCCTCACTCATGAAAACATACTACCTTCAACTTTGATTGAATATTCACTTACAGATGCAAGTAAGTTAATGTTTACAAAGTTTATAAGTCGTGAATATGCTGTTTAGAACGATATTTAAATGTTGTCAATTTAAATGCCCATATAAGATGTGACCTCAACTACAAGAGAAAAATAAACCAACACTTGTCACAGGAATATCTTGATTTTTTTTCAAATTTATAAAAATAAATTCAGTTGTGTAGATGCCTTTCTCGATTCTTGTAAGATGCTGATAGACAAACATTCCCCCCCCTCTCACAGGCAGATAAATAAATGCAATTATACTGTATAAAAATGTCATAAATCATTGCATGTATTATATATGTATATATGCATATATTTCGCTGTAGAGAACAATAACAAAAAACATAAATATATCTCTGCAATGTCTCTAGTATTTGTCTACAGATGACTGAACACATTCATACTGAGAATCAATCTCGATTAGGCTCGTATAATCTACTTTCCATTGTGAATGTCCAACAGAAATCATACATTCCTGCAGAATGTCAAGTATACTAGAAATTTCCGGGGGGGGGGGGCGAACCTGACATCTGGCTGTTATTATTCAACGCATGTAAACTCCCCTACGACATAGTTTCATTTCCTCATTTTCGTTCGGACTAACGTCAATCTGTTTTGACTCTCTCCCTCTCGCCTTCTCCAGGAGTTAAAAGTTTAGTTGATCTGATATCTAAAAAACATGCTGAAAAAGCAGCGTACATGAAAAACACCAGTGAGTATTGCGAATTGCCTGTTAACTTCAATCTATGGAATTCTTCAATTCATATTTTCAAATGCAAATAGAAATGCTGATTGGTGCAGTTTCCAGTTTTATAACCACCACTTCACTTTTTCATCTGTACACCTTCTCTGATGCACTTTTGTTACACACCTAATTGCAGTAGCAACACAATTCTATTTGTTATTTAGATCTGAAATCAATTTTGGAAGGTGTTCTGAAGGAAATACGGGTAAGAATAGATTGACGGTATCACCTGCAGTCGATTGATAAAGTCTGTCTGCTTACATGTAGGTGTGAACTTACTTCTGAACTCTGATCTGCAACCTGGTTTCGTAAAACTAGACGAAAGTTTTATAACCATAGAATAGGAAACTTTTCTGCATAAATTCAGAAGATTATCCAACACCAATCACTCACACCTTTAATGACTACATTCCCTTTAATGAATTTATATCAAAATAACACGTTTTCTTTACATTTCCTCTTTTTTCTCTTTCAGAAACAATATATTGAATTGGTCATCGTGCAGTATGCAGTGTGGAGTAGTCGGTTCTTTTTACTCCTCTTAGGTAATGAAATGTAAACAAGAGCTGAAAGCCAGGTGGACTAAAATGAATTGGCCGTCATGCAGCATGCAGTGTGAAGTAGTTGGCGCTGTTCATTTTTATTTATTGAAACGTAAATAATTCGTCAATTTTATTATAATGTAACAATAAAATGATTTTGCTCAGTTTATCCAGAGTTTCACCTTCTTCCTCCTCTTCTAACTAAGGATCACGCGTACCTCTTGAAAGCGATCGAAATCGAATGAGTACTTAGGAAGGAGATTTGTTGTCAGACGAATTCGTTTTTTAATAAACCTCTCCATGAACCGTTTCTGATAAAATATGAACTAACAAATAATCACAATAAGAGCGAAGTGGTCATTGTGATTTTCTCATCCGATTGAGTAATACTGAAGGGTGAGCTAAGTAGATAAATGCAGCCAAATTTTGATCCAATGAAAAGAAAATCACTTATCGAGGATAGATCAGGAAATGTGATGTGTGTAAACCGATGACTTGATAGTAGCTTCACTCACATGTTATTGTTCTTGGAGTTTAGAATATTACTTCAGACTATTTCAGTATCTCCCATATACCAAGGGCGATTGTTACGACTGTCACAAATATCAGTCACATTGACTGACTGTCTCGGCTACGTCCACTGACCAACGACTATCAACTAGATGGGACAGAATGGAGTATGACACCTGTGATTTACCCAGTTTTTATGAGTCATGTTATCCACAACTTTGAATAAGCTATATGAACGGACACTGAGCTTGATTTCAAGTATGGATTGTGAACAACTGTAGACAGTTTTTCTTTTACAGAGTCGTTCAGGGGTGTTCACGTTACAAAACATTACTTCAAGAGCTAACACATATTTACAGATCTTACAATTACTGAGACTTGTACTGACTTAGAAACCACTGGTTGCTATAACTCTAAAATTCTGACAATCTCTCTATTTGGTATAAGGTGTTACGCACAAGCTGGTGCAACCAACATAGGTCATTATTTATGACCTACCAGTAAATCTTCTGGGTGCCAATCTGTGATGATTTCATACACTGATGAGAGGCATTCACTCCACTGACTGTCTGAAAGTGGTGTGTTGAAATTCACCAAAGGATACACTACAATGTTCACATTTACCTGATGATTCCAATAATCATAATACTTTTATTAAACAACACTGTTCTGATTCATACTTGTGTAAGTTGTGTCGTTCACGCCAGCTGATGTAAATAAAGTTTTCCATCATTCGTCCCCTTCTAGAAGTGAATTCTTACAATGGAAATCAGTGTTTGGATGCGGTCTTCTGTTAAATTAACCCGAAATCTCCCACATTGAAGCTTTGATGTTGTTGAATCCACTTTGCGATTTATTGTAAGGTCGCTAAGTACTGCTGTATCCACTATCTGCAAAACAAATCAGAGTGGATTTGCCACTGTCTCTTTAGTCATGAGCAACGTTCAGAATGACTCACTTCGATTTCTTGAACCTGTTCAGTATTTCTAGATAACAGGATATCTTTTTATGTCACCACGTCCAGCTGACTCAGGTCATCGGAGGCAGATAAAAAGCAGTCCGCTACTTAGTACCATTCCTACTTCCACTAGGTAGGTTATAAGCAATTCGTTCTTGAGAAATGGCTCCTTTGGGATTGCGCTTAATTACAGACTCACGCGCCCCCACCTAACACAAAAGGGGACAAAGTAATCTACTCGAATGCTCGAAAATGCGAAGTCTGACGTCACTGTTGTTACTGGTAATTCTGACATCGCTTGTTTACTGTGTTTTGATCACTCCATTCAGCAACCAATGTATCTGTTCACCACATGCTCAACTACTGACTATCCTTTCAACAGCCAAAATCTCTTACTTAATGCTGAAAAATATGAGCTACTCCTGTGTGTCCTTCAGTCCCATGATAATGGCGATCAATATCTTCCATGACAGGGTAAGTTGCAGGCAATATGATTTGATGTATTGTTGGACTCAACAGTCTACTATTACTCAGTCATCTACAGACACATATCAAGTCACCTAAAATGATTGGGTGCAGTTTATCAATACTCGGAAGGCGTAACTTGTATTTCCAGTCTGAATAACTTTCTTCACGAATTCCTTTGATTTCAATGAACGCTTGTCTTTGGACATATCCAAGGATGTCCTCCTTCACTGGTGATGTCTCACCTTTTGTCAAAAGCCTTTCATTGGGCGCTCACGTAGGAAACATTGGAATCCTCTTAACCACATTTCCATTTCATTGAGTTTTTTCGGGGTTAGAAGTATGACAATAAGGTGTCCACTGGATGTGTTGCTACTCGTGTCATCAAAATATTGACTTTTTCAGCTGTATATCAGGTGAATCTATCGGCATGCTTTTGTCTACGACCCTCGGTCAGTCTTCTGTAGAAATGTCCCTCCCCTAGATGGAAGGTCGGCAGGATTAATATTACATGATACGTGTTGTCATTCCGTTTGCGTGTCGTTATCCAGTATAAAACGCACTCTGTTAGCTTTATAGGTTTCAAAGCCGGATGTCCTACTGAGGATGAAGCTTAATACGATCATCGAATCTGTCTACTGATAGGCGTCGTTTCGTTCTAATTTTAATTTCTGTAAGATGTATTTAACAGCTTCTTTGGAAGCATATCAACATGTAGTTCTAGACGTGGCACTGTGAAAGGACCTACTCCTGACTTCCTCATAACGAAATTGCCGATCACTTATTTTGAAAATGACTCTTATCGCAAATGTGCTGCTGAACTGAACCCTGCCTCTGAGGCATCCAAAAACGAGTGCAGTGCTTTAGCATCTATTATAGATATGGGTAAGTCCCCATCTGCGAATCGATACGTAGTTATCTGAAATTTTTCCGGATTTTTATAAGTACTGATAACATCGCCTAGTAAAATGATGACAGGTCCACTTCTAGTTTGTACAGGTGAAGAGAGCATAACAAAGATTAAAAAATCCACATCAACTACTGACACTTCTCCATTATTTCGAATGTACGATGAAATTTCGTTTCAACGATTCCTCAGCATTATTTTATCACCCGGTTGACAGTCATCGGTTTGTTTGTGGTGACAAATAAAACAAACTACGAAATAAAAATCCCGCAGAGAAACAATGAAACGTCTGAAACATAATCTACTTTTGAGGGTGTAATCTACTTGTCTATCATCCCTCATAACTTACTTCTTAGAATGGTGTGTTTCTTCGACAACCAGACACCTATTAAAGTTAGAAAGACCTGTAATAGGCTGCAACTGTATAATTCTATGAGATTTGAAATATATCGGAACATTTAAAGAAATCTTGCAAACGCTTGTAGACTCGATAAAACCATCCATTGCAAAGTTTCTTTTGATCATTTTTTAAGTTTTACACGAATGAACATAGACTCTCCCTCTCTCTCTTCAACAGATACACGCTAAGTCTAACTGATATCCAAAGAAAAGACAAGTCTGATTGAAAAAACAAAAGTGAGTAGAGTGAATTCCCGAATTCATGTTTTCCAGTACAAAATAGAACTACTGAATACTACTTAGAATTGGTACTGACTGAACTACTACCTTGCCTTCTACGTCCTCCTTATCAAATCGTCTAACGAATTCTGTATAAGGTCAACGGTTATGTTATCAAAAATAACGGTGGAATTGTTGGGAAAATGTCATCATAGGCTGACTCAGTATGCCTGAATAAAACAAATCATTTGGAAGTCAGCCTGCTGATAATAATCATCCAGTGTTCTAGCCTTTAACTCTGTTGAGTGGCATCACCTGCTTATCATTTTAGTACTACCTGAAGTTAAGAACTAGTTAGACATATGTCAGAGGGTGTTGTGAAGTAGATGGTGACAGGAGGAGGAGATGGAGACATAAAGCCATTCATATAGTCAGCTAAAGAGAACCAATTCAAAAGAAGGAAATCATGTGATCAAACGATGAAACTCCAGATCAAGGAAATAATCAACACCAACGAAGCAGGACCAGTGGGTGAGAAAACACAAAAAACACCAGTCGCAGTCTAGGTTAGCAGGAGCGATGACTGATATACTCTCGGAGAAGTTTAAAAGCTCACTTCAAATTGAGCATATTGACTAGTAAGACATTGAGAGCTTTGTAACAAAACTATTCACCTAAGAGAACATAACTACACTAAAGTCATTCATCTGAGCAACAAATCTACATTATATATGAATAATAATTTTTAATAACCTCACTGTTCCACCTTATAAAATGTTAGATTTACTTTCCTTTGCTTTCGCTTTAATTCAGAGGTGAAATCAATTTTTAAGAACATTATCACAGAATTGATGGTAAGAATACGCCCAAAAGATAATATCATTAGTTGACTTATTCAGGCCTGTGTTATCTACTCAAATGAGAAAGGCCTACTTATCCTTTGATGTTTGCTAAGTTTCAAAGAAACAGCATCGTGTAAATTTTATTAAGAAAGACTTGTCTCCCACGAACAGTTACATTACTCTTTAAGAATGATCAGTTTTAGGTATGTAGAAGGGTTGAAAATAAGAGATTAAAAGTCATCAAAACAACCGACTAGTAGATGCTGCTAAGGAGACATCTTAGCTTTGCGGGATGGAGATGAGAAGACAATTGTGGAATTCAATTCACGGCTAACCAATACTCAGTCGGTTCAAGAAGATGCAGATGAATCGCCTGCCCAGGTTTGCATCTTCCATGTGCATTGACCACTCTAACTGCTACAGCGGAGCTAGTTACATTGGACATACGATCAGACAGTTTTATCGTCGAATTTCTGAACACCTCCAGTCTTGTTTCGACGAAGGTCCAAATGAAGCTATACGCAGCTGAATACTAGTTCACCTTGTCGATACGAGACCTGAAGTCGACTCTAAAAAAGCTTTTTAAGCTATTTATTATATATCACCCAATCCCTTGCCTCATGGTCTACGAGAACGACTTTTACATACAGTATAGGTAGTCGGAATTCATCTGAACAAGCCAAATCTGTGTGTGTTTTCAAAAGAAATCTGTGCAGCGCGTCTCTTCACCATGAGCTACTAAATATTATTTGTTGAGTTGTCTTATTACGATTTTAACCCTCCCTTTGAGACAGTCTCTCGACTTTGGTATTTTACTGTGATTACTATCCTAGCTAATTCAATTAACTTTTTGCATCTAACACAATCCTGCTCATTCTGTTTGTCCTAGTCATCATTTTACGAATTTCTCGGTTATGCAACAAATTCTTGTTGTCCACAACAAAGTGACTGATCCGGAATTACATAATTATTTTCACTCCTCCTCCCCTCCCGTCAAAACTTAGATATCTTGCTGCTAACATATACTAGTTGATTGTTTTAGTTGAATCCTCTAACCAGACAAATGAAATCCCTTCAAACCAACGCCTGACTATCAATCTGATTCTCACTAGAGACTGTCTTTATTCAGGTGGGTAGTTACCTGACTTCTGGTGAGAAGTCGAGACAAGCGGGGTACAGTTGGCTGGGTGTGGTCATAGATACTGTTTATATCACGAATTGTAAGGAGTTGGAATTCATGAATCATTGGATCGGTTCGAAGTGGCTGAATGACCCACGAGCTCATCATGTGACCGGAAGGTTGTGAGTTTAAATCCTGATCATTTGTGCACTAATAAGAAGGTGAATTTAGGGACAGCCATGACTGTAACCAAAGAAAGCTATCTTGAAATGTATGTCATGTTTATCCAAAGAAATCTGTGAATAGTTTACCCATCACATTTTGTTTTCATCTCCCAGAGTGCTGTATATATCTTGCTTCTCATTATAATTTATGACTAGAACGGATCCGTCTGTGTTCTCTGTACGTCTGAAAATAAACCCTGCGTGTTGTATTTATATTAATCAATAATTACACACAATCTGTTAGGTAATTACTGAATCGTGTCACCGAATGTACTCAGGAGAAACACAAAAGTGATTCGAAATCTGTAATCAGTAAAACAACAAAAGAACAAAGTTGGAGACACTAATTGGAATCGAATTCTTTTACCAAGTAACTTGAATATTATGATAAAGAAGTTGTTCAGATGTTGGTCACGTAGTGGTCTTGCAGACTATTGATTCTGTGACGAAAACTGTAATGAGTGTAATAAGTATTTCCTCTCACTGTATTCCCTGCCTCTTCATTGTATGCTGTATCCAAAGAATTTATTTACTCAAAGTACAGTTTTATTCTAACGGTAATTGATTTCAAATGCGGTTGTCCTCCGTAATTACATGAGTGTGAGATGTTATGGTGCTGCCCACCACGAGTGATAGACTTTAGGGAGTGAGATGACGGATATACGCGGGACTTTGGAATGCTGAGAAGATTCTGGCAGAACAGGCGCTAGAAACATAACTCACTTGGATGAAGAGAAGACATAGTTGATGAAGATATTCAACCAACTGCGGAAGACACCAATCACCACCAACAGGAGACATGTAGAGGAAATAGTCTATTTCACTTACCCAAGCAGCATCGTTCTAACTTCATAACTACATGAATATAAGGATGAAGATATGAATACAGACTGTCACCCCTGTGAAAGCTGTCTTGTTATCAGCAGCACTCAACACAAGTAATATGGTACGAATTCAATTTAAACTTAGAATGGTTGGTAGTGATATGCTGTGAAGGAAAACGGCCTTCGGACTCGGCTTCGTAGACTCTACTCATCAGCGCTGATGAGTAATAATCTTCGTCATTTTCTGAGCCTTGCTGCAGTGCTCACGATGTTTGGACTATTGATATCACATTGTGTTCTTTTCCACACTTCTACACACATGCATGTGCTTGCTGCACTCTGCGTTAAGCCATGACATGCAGACAAATTTGAGTCCACTTGGTGACACCAATCATTCAATGAATTTTGTCAAACTCAGTGAAATTCACCTCAATGTTCTTATTTCTTGAAAGTGGAATCAGACTGATTGTGAAGAGACAGCGTACCTCTATCGCGCACTGAAATATCTCATAGTTACTTTTTCACCGGAAGTCAGTGATCTTAATCTCGTTTCTCTACCCGACTTCATCTAGTATCGTTCGTTTCACAATCATTTGAAATGGTAAAGAACTCACCTAACAGAGGATTATATTCTACGACCCAGCTCAAATGGTACCCCATGCTTTTCCATTTTGTATTCATTTTTATTGTAAGTATCCCGTATTAAGCTGACACGTTCCTGTTGACACAGGTAGTTGGATTTCTTTGATACGAAGATAATCATGGATAGTTCGGAACAACACATGCTTCAGCACTTCAACATAAGCTTTCCTGTAATTGACATCCTAGCAGAAGTAGTCATTATTGATCGGAATTCACTTGAGCACTGTCAACCACATTGAATGTTTGTGATAGTTATAGAGGCGTTACAGCGTGGGTGATTCAATGAAACACTTCATCAATAATCTCAGTGGATACATTCCATTTACATTGGTTTCGGTCTCATATTCTCAAGTAATCTGCTGCTCCTACATTGTGGCTTGGCATCATTAATTATGGGTTAGACTAGTTACTGATTCATTTCGTGGTAGTAGTATGTAGCACTGTGGAAATCGTTTATCGTGTTGCCAGATTTTACATTTCACCAAGGACATTTCGTGCTCAGGCTGGATGATGACTTCATCAGCTAGTCCAACAAAATGTGATGCATATTTATTAGTTCCATGAATATTAAGGAATCCCTTTCCATATAATTTATAATATTTTCCATGTGCTGTAATTTTGCAAAAGATTCTGTGCTTTTGGATTGATGTCTCTTTGATCCGGAGTCCCAGAATGAGTGGGCAGTTTCTCTTGTTAGTTCTTCTGTTGTTTCGAGTCAAAACGTTTTTCAGCCAGCTGAGACTAATTGTAGATTTTTTCGGAGAAATTCGTGGTGATAATCAAATCGATTAATTAGACCACAGGCTGGGTGACACGTTAAATCGAAATAGACTGGGCTCATCTGAAGCACGGTACTGTAAAGTACATAAAAGAATGAAATCTTATATCCAAACTTCAAAGTGTTAGGGTTATGTGGCTGAATGCCGTCCACTGCACGGAGACCTTTTGTCAGTAAGAAAGATAGTAAAAGTTAGTCTATTATGACTTTTGGTCAGAGCAAATGCCAGTTCAATAATGATGACATTCGAATGAACAATGTTCAACAAAGAAGTGAATAATAATAGAGCATATGAAGTGGATAGTGTTTAACTGTAAGAGAATGATTGGAATGTGCGAACTAGAGTATTAGTGGATTAAATGAGTTAAACTTCGACATCACAGAACAGTGCCAGTAATAAAGTAGCAACTATGAACTCAAACTACTTATCATTGCAGAGTAGTATAAAGTTGAACACAAAAGAAAGGACAGCAAAAGACAGATAATAATAATATCAATAATCGCTTCATTCCAAACTGTAATTTTGGTACAAATATGGAGTTCTCAGCATGTAATACAACATTGAATTTAATTTTCTCATTGCGGGACTTTGGAATGCTGAGAAGATTCTGGCAGAACAGGCGCTAGAAACATAACTCACTTGGATGAAGAGAAGACATAGTTGATGAAGATATTCAACCAACTGCGGAAGACACCAATCACCACCAACAGGAGACATGTAGAGGAAATAGTCTATTTCACTTACCCAAGCAGCATCGTTCTAACTTCATAACTACATGAATATAAGGATGAAGATATGAATACAGACTGTCACCCCTGTGAAAGCTGTCTTGTTATCAGCAGCACTCAACACAAGTAATATGGTACGAATTCAATTTAAACTTAGAATGGTTGGTAGTGATATGCTGTGAAGGAAAACGGCCTTCGGACTCGGCTTCGTAGACTCTACTCATCAGCGCTGATGAGTAATAATCTTCGTCATTTTCTGAGCCTTGCTGCAGTGCTCACGATGTTTGGACTATTGATATCACATTGTGTTCTTTTCCACACTTCTACACACATGCATGTGCTTGCTGCACTCTGCGTTAAGCCATGACATGCAGACAAATTTGAGTCCACTTGGTGACACCAATCATTCAATGAATTTTGTCAAACTCAGTGAAATTCACCTCAATGTTCTTATTTCTTGAAAGTGGAATCAGACTGATTGTGAAGAGACAGCGTACCTCTATCGCGCACTGAAATATCTCATAGTTACTTTTTCACCGGAAGTCAGTGATCTTAATCTCGTTTCTCTACCCGACTTCATCTAGTATCGTTCGTTTCACAATCATTTGAAATGGTAAAGAACTCACCTAACAGAGGATTATATTCTACGACCCAGCTCAAATGGTACCCCATGCTTTTCCATTTTGTATTCATTTTTATTGTAAGTATCCCGTATTAAGCTGACACGTTCCTGTTGACACAGGTAGTTGGATTTCTTTGATACGAAGATAATCATGGATAGTTCGGAACAACACATGCTTCAGCACTTCAACATAAGCTTTCCTGTAATTGACATCCTAGCAGAAGTAGTCATTATTGATCGGAATTCACTTGAGCACTGTCAACCACATTGAATGTTTGTGATAGTTATAGAGACGTTACAGCGTGGGTGATTCAATGAAACACTTCATCAATAATCTCAGTGGATACATTCCATTTACATTGGTTTCGGTCTCATATTCTCAAGTAATCTGCTGCTCCTACATTGTGGCTTGGCATCATTAATTATGGGTTAGACTAGTTACTGATTCATTTCGTGGTAGTAGTATGTAGCACTGTGGAAATCGTTTATCGTGTTGCCAGATTTTACATTTCACCAAGGACATTTCGTGCTCAGGCTGGATGATGACTTCATCAGCTAGTCCAACAAAATGTGATGCATATTTATTAGTTCCATGAATATTAAGGAATCCCTTTCCATATAATTTATAATATTTTCCATGTGCTGTAATTTTGCAAAAGATTCTGTGCTTTTGGATTGATGTCTCTTTGATCCGGAGTCCCAGAATGAGTGGGCAGTTTCTCTTGTTAGTTCTTCTTTTGTTTCGAGTCAAAACGTTTTTCAGCCAGCTGAGACTAATTGTAGATTTTTTCGGAGAAATTCGTGGTGATAATCAAATCGATTAATTAGACCACAGGCTGGGTGACACGTTAAATCGAAATAGACTGGGCTCATCTGAAGCACGGTACTGTAAAGTACATAAAAGAATGAAATCTTATATCCAAACTTCAAAGTGTTAGGGTTATGTGGCTGAATGCCGTCCACTGCACGGAGACCTTTTGTCAGTAAGAAAGATAGTAAAAGTTAGTCTATTATGACTTTTGGTCAGAGCAAATGCCAGTTCAATAATGATGACATTCGAATGAACAATGTTCAACAAAGAAGTGAATAATAATAGAGCATATGAAGTGGATAGTGTTTAACTGTAAGAGAATGATTGGAATGTGCGAACTAGAGTATTAGTGGATTAAATGAGTTAAACTTCGACATCACAGAACAGTGCCAGTAATAAAGTAGCAACTATGAACTCAAACTACTTATCATTGCAGAGTAGTATAAAGTTGAACACAAAAGAAAGGACAGCAAAAGACAGATAATAATAATATCAATAATCGCTTCATTCCAAACTGTAATTTTGGTACAAATATGGAGTTCTCAGCATGTAATACAACATTGAATTTAATTTTCTCATTGCGGGACTTTGGAATGCTGAGAAGATTCTGGCAGAACAGGCGCTAGAAACATAACTCACTTGGATGAAGAGAAGACATAGTTGATGAAGATATTCAACCAACTGCGGAAGACACCAATCACCACCAACAGGAGACATGTAGAGGAAATAGTCTATTTCACTTACCCAAGCAGCATCGTTCTAACTTCATAACTACATGAATATAAGGATGAAGATATGAATACAGACTGTCACCCCTGTGAAAGCTGTCTTGTTATCAGCAGCACTCAACACAAGTAATATGGTACGAATTCAATTTAAACTTAGAATGGTTGGTAGTGATATGCTGTGAAGGAAAACGGCCTTCGGACTCGGCTTCGTAGACTCTACTCATCAGCGCTGATGAGTAATAATCTTCGTCATTTTCTGAGCCTTGCTGCAGTGCTCACGATGTTTGGACTATTGATATCACATTGTGTTCTTTTCCACACTTCTACACACATGAATGTGCTTGCTGCACTCTGCGTTAAGCCATGACATGCAGACAAATTTGAGTCCACTTGGTGACACCAATCATTCAATGAATTTTGTCAAACTCAGTGAAATTCACCTCAATGTTCTTATTTCTTGAAAGTGGAATCAGACTGATTGTGAAGAGACAGCGTACCTCTATCGCGCACTGAAATATCTCATAGTTACTTTTTCACCGGAAGTCAGTGATCTTAATCTCGTTTCTCTACCCGACTTCATCTAGTATCGTTCGTTTCACAATCATTTGAAATGGTAAAGAACTCACCTAACAGAGGATTATATTCTACGACCCAGCTCAAATGGTACCCCATGCTTTTCCATTTTGTATTCATTTTTATTGTAAGTATCCCGTATTAAGCTGACACGTTCCTGTTGACACAGGTAGTTGGATTTCTTTGATACGAAGATAATCATGGATAGTTCGGAACAACACATGCTTCAGCACTTCAACATAAGCTTTCCTGTAATTGACATCCTAGCAGAAGTAGTCATTATTGATCGGAATTCACTTGAGCACTGTCAACCACATTGAATGTTTGTGATAGTTATAGAGACGTTACAGCGTGGGTGATTCAATGAAACACTTCATCAATAATCTCAGTGGATACATTCCATTTACATTGGTTTCGGTCTCATATTCTCAAGTAATCTGCTGCTCCTACATTGTGGCTTGGCATCATTAATTATGGGTTAGACTAGTTACTGATTCATTTCGTGGTAGTAGTATGTAGCACTGTGGAAATCGTTTATCGTGTTGCCAGATTTTACATTTCACCAAGGACATTTCGTGCTCAGGCTGGATGATGACTTCATCAGCTAGTCCAACAAAATGTGATGCATATTTATTAGTTCCATGAATATTAAGGAATCCCTTTCCATATAATTTATAATATTTTCCATGTGCTGTAATTTTGCAAAAGATTCTGTGCTTTTGGATTGATGTCTCTTTGATCCGGAGTCCCAGAATGAGTGGGCAGTTTCTCTTGTTAGTTCTTCTTTTGTTTCGAGTCAAAACGTTTTTCAGCCAGCTGAGACTAATTGTAGATTTTTTCGGAGAAATTCGTGGTGATAATCAAATCGATTAATTAGACCACAGGCTGGGTGACACGTTAAATCGAAATAGACTGGGCTCATCTGAAGCACGGTACTGTAAAGTACATAAAAGAATGAAATCTTATATCCAAACTTCAAAGTGTTAGGGTTATGTGGCTGAATGCCGTCCACTGCACGGAGACCTTTTGTCAGTAAGAAAGATAGTAAAAGTTAGTCTATTATGACTTTTGGTCAGAGCAAATGCCAGTTCAATAATGATGACATTCGAATGAACAATGTTCAACAAAGAAGTGAATAATAATAGAGCATATGAAGTGGATAGTGTTTAACTGTAAGAGAATGATTGGAATGTGCGAACTAGAGTATTAGTGGATTAAATGAGTTAAACTTCGACATCACAGAACAGTGCCAGTAATAAAGTAGCAACTATGAACTCAAACTACTTATCATTGCAGAGTAGTATAAAGTTGAACACAAAAGAAAGGACAGCAAAAGACAGATAATAATAATATCAATAATCGCTTCATTCCAAACTGTAATTTTGGTACAAATATGGAGTTCTCAGCATGTAATACAACATTGAATTTAATTTTCTCATTGCGGGACTTTGGAATGCTGAGAAGATTCTGGCAGAACAGGCGCTAGAAACATAACTCACTTGGATGAAGAGAAGACATAGTTGATGAAGATATTCAACCAACTGCGGAAGACACCAATCACCACCAACAGGAGACATGTAGAGGAAATAGTCTATTTCACTTACCCAAGCAGCATCGTTCTAACTTCATAACTACATGAATATAAGGATGAAGATATGAATACAGACTGTCACCCCTGTGAAAGCTGTCTTGTTATCAGCAGCACTCAACACAAGTAATATGGTACGAATTCAATTTAAACTTAGAATGGTTGGTAGTGATATGCTGTGAAGGAAAACGGCCTTCGGACTCGGCTTCGTAGACTCTACTCATCAGCGCTGATGAGTAATAATCTTCGTCATTTTCTGAGCCTTGCTGCAGTGCTCACGATGTTTGGACTATTGATATCACATTGTGTTCTTTTCCACACTTCTACACACATGCATGTGCTTGCTGCACTCTGCGTTAAGCCATGACATGCAGACAAATTTGAGTCCACTTGGTGACACCAATCATTCAATGAATTTTGTCAAACTCAGTGAAATTCACCTCAATGTTCTTATTTCTTGAAAGTGGAATCAGACTGATTGTGAAGAGACAGCGTACCTCTATCGCGCACTGAAATATCTCATAGTTACTTTTTCACCGGAAGTCAGTGATCTTAATCTCGTTTCTCTACCCGACTTCATCTAGTATCGTTCGTTTCACAATCATTTGAAATGGTAAAGAACTCACCTAACAGAGGATTATATTCTACGACCCAGCTCAAATGGTACCCCATGCTTTTCCATTTTGTATTCATTTTTATTGTAAGTATCCCGTATTAAGCTGACACGTTCCTGTTGACACAGGTAGTTGGATTTCTTTGATACGAAGATAATCATGGATAGTTCGGAACAACACATGCTTCAGCACTTCAACATAAGCTTTCCTGTAATTGACATCCTAGCAGAAGTAGTCATTATTGATCGGAATTCACTTGAGCACTGTCAACCACATTGAATGTTTGTGATAGTTATAGAGACGTTACAGCGTGGGTGATTCAATGAAACACTTCATCAATAATCTCAGTGGATACATTCCATTTACATTGGTTTCGGTCTCATATTCTCAAGTAATCTGCTGCTCCTACATTGTGGCTTGGCATCATTAATTATGGGTTAGACTAGTTACTGATTCATTTCGTGGTAGTAGTATGTAGCACTGTGGAAATCGTTTATCATGTTGCCAGATTTTACATTTCACCAAGGACATTTCGTGCTCAGGCTGGATGATGACTTCATCAGCTAGTCCAACAAAATGTGATGCATATTTATTAGTTCCATGAATATTAAGGAATCCCTTTCCATATAATTTATAATATTTTCCATGTGCTGTAATTTTGCAAAAGATTCTGTGCTTTTGGATTGATGTCTCTTTGATCCGGAGTCCCAGAATGAGTGGGCAGTTTCTCTTGTTAGTTCTTCTGTTGTTTCGAGTCAAAACGTTTTTCAGCCAGCTGAGACTAATTGTAGATTTTTTCGGAGAAATTCGTGGTGATAATCAAATCGATTAATTAGACCACAGGCTGGGTGACACGTTAAATCGAAATAGACTGGGCTCATCTGAAGCACGGTACTGTAAAGTACATAAAAGAATGAAATCTTATATCCAAACTTCAAAGTGTTAGGGTTATGTGGCTGAATGCCGTCCACTGCACGGAGACCTTTTGTCAGTAAGAAAGATAGTAAAAGTTAGTCTATTATGACTTTTGGTCAGAGCAAATGCCAGTTCAATAATGATGACATTCGAATGAACAATGTTCAACAAAGAAGTGAATAATAATAGAGCATATGAAGTGGATAGTGTTTAACTGTAAGAGAATGATTGGAATGTGCGAACTAGAGTATTAGTGGATTAAATGAGTTAAACTTCGACATCACAGAACAGTGCCAGTAATAAAGTAGCAACTATGAACTCAAACTACTTATCATTGCAGAGTAGTATAAAGTTGAACACAAAAGAAAGGACAGCAAAAGACAGATAATAATAATATCAATAATCGCTTCATTCCAAACTGTAATTTTGGTACAAATATGGAGTTCTCAGCATGTAATACAACATTGAATTTAATTTTCTCATTGCGGGACTTTGGAATGCTGAGAAGATTCTGGCAGAACAGGCGCTAGAAACATAACTCACTTGGATGAAGAGAAGACATAGTTGATGAAGATATTCAACCAACTGCGGAAGACACCAATCACCACCAACAGGAGACATGTAGAGGAAATAGTCTATTTCACTTACCCAAGCAGCATCGTTCTAACTTCATAACTACATGAATATAAGGATGAAGATATGAATACAGACTGTCACCCCTGTGAAAGCTGTCTTGTTATCAGCAGCACTCAACACAAGTAATATGGTACGAATTCAATTTAAACTTAGAATGGTTGGTAGTGATATGCTGTGAAGGAAAACGGCCTTCGGACTCGGCTTCGTAGACTCTACTCATCAGCGCTGATGAGTAATAATCTTCGTCATTTTCTGAGCCTTGCTGCAGTGCTCACGATGTTTGGACTATTGATATCACATTGTGTTCTTTTCCACACTTCTACACACATGCATGTGCTTGCTGCACTCTGCGTTAAGCCATGACATGCAGACAAATTTGAGTCCACTTGGTGACACCAATCATTCAATGAATTTTGTCAAACTCAGTGAAATTCACCTCAATGTTCTTATTTCTTGAAAGTGGAATCAGACTGATTGTGAAGAGACAGCGTACCTCTATCGCGCACTGAAATATCTCATAGTTACTTTTTCACCGGAAGTCAGTGATCTTAATCTCGTTTCTCTACCCGACTTCATCTAGTATCGTTCGTTTCACAATCATTTGAAATGGTAAAGAACTCACCTAACAGAGGATTATATTCTACGACCCAGCTCAAATGGTACCCCATGCTTTTCCATTTTGTATTCATTTTTATTGTAAGTATCCCGTATTAAGCTGACACGTTCCTGTTGACACAGGTAGTTGGATTTCTTTGATACGAAGATAATCATGGATAGTTCGGAACAACACATGCTTCAGCACTTCAACATAAGCTTTCCTGTAATTGACATCCTAGCAGAAGTAGTCATTATTGATCGGAATTCACTTGAGCACTGTCAACCACATTGAATGTTTGTGATAGTTATAGAGACGTTACAGCGTGGGTGATTCAATGAAACACTTCATCAATAATCTCAGTGGATACATTCCATTTACATTGGTTTCGGTCTCATATTCTCAAGTAATCTGCTGCTCCTACATTGTGGCTTGGCATCATTAATTATGGGTTAGACTAGTTACTGATTCATTTCGTGGTAGTAGTATGTAGCACTGTGGAAATCGTTTATCGTGTTGCCAGATTTTACATTTCACCAAGGACATTTCGTGCTCAGGCTGGATGATGACTTCATCAGCTAGTCCAACAAAATGTGATGCATATTTATTAGTTCCATGAATATTAAGGAATCCCTTTCCATATAATTTATAATATTTTCCATGTGCTGTAATTTTGCAAAAGATTCTGTGCTTTTGGATTGATGTCTCTTTGATCCGGAGTCCCAGAATGAGTGGGCAGTTTCTCTTGTTAGTTCTTCTTTTGTTTCGAGTCAAAACGTTTTTCAGCCAGCTGAGACTAATTGTAGATTTTTTCGGAGAAATTCGTGGTGATAATCAAATCGATTAATTAGACCACAGGCTGGGTGACACGTTAAATCGAAATAGACTGGGCTCATCTGAAGCACGGTACTGTAAAGTACATAAAAGAATGAAATCTTATATCCAAACTTCAAAGTGTTAGGGTTATGTGGCTGAATGCCGTCCACTGCACGGAGACCTTTTGTCAGTAAGAAAGATAGTAAAAGTTAGTCTATTATGACTTTTGGTCAGAGCAAATGCCAGTTCAATAATGATGACATTCGAATGAACAATGTTCAACAAAGAAGTGAATAATAATAGAGCATATGAAGTGGATAGTGTTTAACTGTAAGAGAATGATTGGAATGTGCGAACTAGAGTATTAGTGGATTAAATGAGTTAAACTTCGACATCACAGAACAGTGCCAGTAATAAAGTAGCAACTATGAACTCAAACTACTTATCATTGCAGAGTAGTATAAAGTTGAACACAAAAGAAAGGACAGCAAAAGACAGATAATAATAATATCAATAATCGCTTCATTCCAAACTGTAATTTTGGTACAAATATGGAGTTCTCAGCATGTAATACAACATTGAATTTAATTTTCTCATTGCGGGACTTTGGAATGCTGAGAAGATTCTGGCAGAACAGGCGCTAGAAACATAACTCACTTGGATGAAGAGAAGACATAGTTGATGAAGATATTCAACCAACTGCGGAAGACACCAATCACCACCAACAGGAGACATGTAGAGGAAATAGTCTATTTCACTTACCCAAGCAGCATCGTTCTAACTTCATAACTACATGAATATAAGGATGAAGATATGAATACAGACTGTCACCCCTGTGAAAGCTGTCTTGTTATCAGCAGCACTCAACACAAGTAATATGGTACGAATTCAATTTAAACTTAGAATGGTTGGTAGTGATATGCTGTGAAGGAAAACGGCCTTCGGACTCGGCTTCGTAGACTCTACTCATCAGCGCTGATGAGTAATAATCTTCGTCATTTTCTGAGCCTTGCTGCAGTGCTCACGATGTTTGGACTATTGATATCACATTGTGTTCTTTTCCACACTTCTACACACATGCATGTGCTTGCTGCACTCTGCGTTAAGCCATGACATGCAGACAAATTTGAGTCCACTTGGTGACACCAATCATTCAATGAATTTTGTCAAACTCAGTGAAATTCACCTCAATGTTCTTATTTCTTGAAAGTGGAATCAGACTGATTGTGAAGAGACAGCGTACCTCTATCGCGCACTGAAATATCTCATAGTTACTTTTTCACCGGAAGTCAGTGATCTTAATCTCGTTTCTCTACCCGACTTCATCTAGTATCGTTCGTTTCACAATCATTTGAAATGGTAAAGAACTCACCTAACAGAGGATTATATTCTACGACCCAGCTCAAATGGTACCCCATGCTTTTCCATTTTGTATTCATTTTTATTGTAAGTATCCCGTATTAAGCTGACACGTTCCTGTTGACACAGGTAGTTGGATTTCTTTGATACGAAGATAATCATGGATAGTTCGGAACAACACATGCTTCAGCACTTCAACATAAGCTTTCCTGTAATTGACATCCTAGCAGAAGTAGTCATTATTGATCGGAATTCACTTGAGCACTGTCAACCACATTGAATGTTTGTGATAGTTATAGAGGCGTTACAGCGTGGGTGATTCAATGAAACACTTCATCAATAATCTCAGTGGATACATTCCATTTACATTGGTTTCGGTCTCATATTCTCAAGTAATCTGCTGCTCCTACATTGTGGCTTGGCATCATTAATTATGGGTTAGACTAGTTACTGATTCATTTCGTGGTAGTAGTATGTAGCACTGTGGAAATCGTTTATCGTGTTGCCAGATTTTACATTTCACCAAGGACATTTCGTGCTCAGGCTGGATGATGACTTCATCAGCTAGTCCAACAAAATGTGATGCATATTTATTAGTTCCATGAATATTAAGGAATCCCTTTCCATATAATTTATAATATTTTCCATGTGCTGTAATTTTGCAAAAGATTCTGTGCTTTTGGATTGATGTCTCTTTGATCCGGAGTCCCAGAATGAGTGGGCAGTTTCTCTTGTTAGTTCTTCTTTTGTTTCGAGTCAAAACGTTTTTCAGCCAGCTGAGACTAATTGTAGATTTTTTCGGAGAAATTCGTGGTGATAATCAAATCGATTAATTAGACCACAGGCTGGGTGACACGTTAAATCGAAATAGACTGGGCTCATCTGAAGCACGGTACTGTAAAGTACATAAAAGAATGAAATCTTATATCCAAACTTCAAAGTGTTAGGGTTATGTGGCTGAATGCCGTCCACTGCACGGAGACCTTTTGTCAGTAAGAAAGATAGTAAAAGTTAGTCTATTATGACTTTTGGTCAGAGCAAATGCCAGTTCAATAATGATGACATTCGAATGAACAATGTTCAACAAAGAAGTGAATAATAATAGAGCATATGAAGTGGATAGTGTTTAACTGTAAGAGAATGATTGGAATGTGCGAACTAGAGTATTAGTGGATTAAATGAGTTAAACTTCGACATCACAGAACAGTGCCAGTAATAAAGTAGCAACTATGAACTCAAACTACTTATCATTGCAGAGTAGTATAAAGTTGAACACAAAAGAAAGGACAGCAAAAGACAGATAATAATAATATCAATAATCGCTTCATTCCAAACTGTAATTTTGGTACAAATATGGAGTTCTCAGCATGTAATACAACATTGAATTTAATTTTCTCATTGCGGGACTTTGGAATGCTGAGAAGATTCTGGCAGAACAGGCGCTAGAAACATAACTCACTTGGATGAAGAGAAGACATAGTTGATGAAGATATTCAACCAACTGCGGAAGACACCAATCACCACCAACAGGAGACATGTAGAGGAAATAGTCTATTTCACTTACCCAAGCAGCATCGTTCTAACTTCATAACTACATGAATATAAGGATGAAGATATGAATACAGACTGTCACCCCTGTGAAAGCTGTCTTGTTATCAGCAGCACTCAACACAAGTAATATGGTACGAATTCAATTTAAACTTAGAATGGTTGGTAGTGATATGCTGTGAAGGAAAACGGCCTTCGGACTCGGCTTCGTAGACTCTACTCATCAGCGCTGATGAGTAATAATCTTCGTCATTTTCTGAGCCTTGCTGCAGTGCTCACGATGTTTGGACTATTGATATCACATTGTGTTCTTTTCCACACTTCTACACACATGCATGTGCTTGCTGCACTCTGCGTTAAGCCATGACATGCAGACAAATTTGAGTCCACTTGGTGACACCAATCATTCAATGAATTTTGTCAAACTCAGTGAAATTCACCTCAATGTTCTTATTTCTTGAAAGTGGAATCAGACTGATTGTGAAGAGACAGCGTACCTCTATCGCGCACTGAAATATCTCATAGTTACTTTTTCACCGGAAGTCAGTGATCTTAATCTCGTTTCTCTACCCGACTTCATCTAGTATCGTTCGTTTCACAATCATTTGAAATGGTAAAGAACTCACCTAACAGAGGATTATATTCTACGACCCAGCTCAAATGGTACCCCATGCTTTTCCATTTTGTATTCATTTTTATTGTAAGTATCCCGTATTAAGCTGACACGTTCCTGTTGACACAGGTAGTTGGATTTCTTTGATACGAAGATAATCATGGATAGTTCGGAACAACACATGCTTCAGCACTTCAACATAAGCTTTCCTGTAATTGACATCCTAGCAGAAGTAGTCATTATTGATCGGAATTCACTTGAGCACTGTCAACCACATTGAATGTTTGTGATAGTTATAGAGACGTTACAGCGTGGGTGATTCAATGAAACACTTCATCAATAATCTCAGTGGATACATTCCATTTACATTGGTTTCGGTCTCATATTCTCAAGTAATCTGCTGCTCCTACATTGTGGCTTGGCATCATTAATTATGGGTTAGACTAGTTACTGATTCATTTCGTGGTAGTAGTATGTAGCACTGTGGAAATCGTTTATCGTGTTGCCAGATTTTACATTTCACCAAGGACATTTCGTGCTCAGGCTGGATGATGACTTCATCAGCTAGTCCAACAAAATGTGATGCATATTTATTAGTTCCATGAATATTAAGGAATCCCTTTCCATATAATTTATAATATTTTCCATGTGCTGTAATTTTGCAAAAGATTCTGTGCTTTTGGATTGATGTCTCTTTGATCCGGAGTCCCAGAATGAGTGGGCAGTTTCTCTTGTTAGTTCTTCTGTTGTTTCGAGTCAAAACGTTTTTCAGCCAGCTGAGACTAATTGTAGATTTTTTCGGAGAAATTCGTGGTGATAATCAAATCGATTAATTAGACCACAGGCTGGGTGACACGTTAAATCGAAATAGACTGGGCTCATCTGAAGCACGGTACTGTAAAGTACATAAAAGAATGAAATCTTATATCCAAACTTCAAAGTGTTAGGGTTATGTGGCTGAATGCCGTCCACTGCACGGAGACCTTTTGTCAGTAAGAAAGATAGTAAAAGTTAGTCTATTATGACTTTTGGTCAGAGCAAATGCCAGTTCAATAATGATGACATTCGAATGAACAATGTTCAACAAAGAAGTGAATAATAATAGAGCATATGAAGTGGATAGTGTTTAACTGTAAGAGAATGATTGGAATGTGCGAACTAGAGTATTAGTGGATTAAATGAGTTAAACTTCGACATCACAGAACAGTGCCAGTAATAAAGTAGCAACTATGAACTCAAACTACTTATCATTGCAGAGTAGTATAAAGTTGAACACAAAAGAAAGGACAGCAAAAGACAGATAATAATAATATCAATAATCGCTTCATTCCAAACTGTAATTTTGGTACAAATATGGAGTTCTCAGCATGTAATACAACATTGAATTTAATTTTCTCATTGCGGGACTTTGGAATGCTGAGAAGATTCTGGCAGAACAGGCGCTAGAAACATAACTCACTTGGATGAAGAGAAGACATAGTTGATGAAGATATTCAACCAACTGCGGAAGACACCAATCACCACCAACAGGAGACATGTAGAGGAAATAGTCTATTTCACTTACCCAAGCAGCATCGTTCTAACTTCATAACTACATGAATATAAGGATGAAGATATGAATACAGACTGTCACCCCTGTGAAAGCTGTCTTGTTATCAGCAGCACTCAACACAAGTAATATGGTACGAATTCAATTTAAACTTAGAATGGTTGGTAGTGATATGCTGTGAAGGAAAACGGCCTTCGGACTCGGCTTCGTAGACTCTACTCATCAGCGCTGATGAGTAATAATCTTCGTCATTTTCTGAGCCTTGCTGCAGTGCTCACGATGTTTGGACTATTGATATCACATTGTGTTCTTTTCCACACTTCTACACACATGCATGTGCTTGCTGCACTCTGCGTTAAGCCATGACATGCAGACAAATTTGAGTCCACTTGGTGACACCAATCATTCAATGAATTTTGTCAAACTCAGTGAAATTCACCTCAATGTTCTTATTTCTTGAAAGTGGAATCAGACTGATTGTGAAGAGACAGCGTACCTCTATCGCGCACTGAAATATCTCATAGTTACTTTTTCACCGGAAGTCAGTGATCTTAATCTCGTTTCTCTACCCGACTTCATCTAGTATCGTTCGTTTCACAATCATTTGAAATGGTAAAGAACTCACCTAACAGAGGATTATATTCTACGACCCAGCTCAAATGGTACCCCATGCTTTTCCATTTTGTATTCATTTTTATTGTAAGTATCCCGTATTAAGCTGACACGTTCCTGTTGACACAGGTAGTTGGATTTCTTTGATACGAAGATAATCATGGATAGTTCGGAACAACACATGCTTCAGCACTTCAACATAAGCTTTCCTGTAATTGACATCCTAGCAGAAGTAGTCATTATTGATCGGAATTCACTTGAGCACTGTCAACCACATTGAATGTTTGTGATAGTTATAGAGACGTTACAGCGTGGGTGATTCAATGAAACACTTCATCAATAATCTCAGTGGATACATTCCATTTACATTGGTTTCGGTCTCATATTCTCAAGTAATCTGCTGCTCCTACATTGTGGCTTGGCATCATTAATTATGGGTTAGACTAGTTACTGATTCATTTCGTGGTAGTAGTATGTAGCACTGTGGAAATCGTTTATCGTGTTGCCAGATTTTACATTTCACCAAGGACATTTCGTGCTCAGGCTGGATGATGACTTCATCAGCTAGTCCAACAAAATGTGATGCATATTTATTAGTTCCATGAATATTAAGGAATCCCTTTCCATATAATTTATAATATTTTCCATGTGCTGTAATTTTGCAAAAGATTCTGTGCTTTTGGATTGATGTCTCTTTGATCCGGAGTCCCAGAATGAGTGGGCAGTTTCTCTTGTTAGTTCTTCTGTTGTTTCGAGTCAAAACGTTTTTCAGCCAGCTGAGACTAATTGTAGATTTTTTCGGAGAAATTCGTGGTGATAATCAAATCGATTAATTAGACCACAGGCTGGGTGACACGTTAAATCGAAATAGACTGGGCTCATCTGAAGCACGGTACTGTAAAGTACATAAAAGAATGAAATCTTATATCCAAACTTCAAAGTGTTAGGGTTATGTGGCTGAATGCCGTCCACTGCACGGAGACCTTTTGTCAGTAAGAAAGATAGTAAAAGTTAGTCTATTATGACTTTTGGTCAGAGCAAATGCCAGTTCAATAATGATGACATTCGAATGAACAATGTTCAACAAAGAAGTGAATAATAATAGAGCATATGAAGTGGATAGTGTTTAACTGTAAGAGAATGATTGGAATGTGCGAACTAGAGTATTAGTGGATTAAATGAGTTAAACTTCGACATCACAGAACAGTGCCAGTAATAAAGTAGCAACTATGAACTCAAACTACTTATCATTGCAGAGTAGTATAAAGTTGAACACAAAAGAAAGGACAGCAAAAGACAGATAATAATAATATCAATAATCGCTTCATTCCAAACTGTAATTTTGGTACAAATATGGAGTTCTCAGCATGTAATACAACATTGAATTTAATTTTCTCATTGCGGGACTTTGGAATGCTGAGAAGATTCTGGCAGAACAGGCGCTAGAAACATAACTCACTTGGATGAAGAGAAGACATAGTTGATGAAGATATTCAACCAACTGCGGAAGACACCAATCACCACCAACAGGAGACATGTAGAGGAAATAGTCTATTTCACTTACCCAAGCAGCATCGTTCTAACTTCATAACTACATGAATATAAGGATGAAGATATGAATACAGACTGTCACCCCTGTGAAAGCTGTCTTGTTATCAGCAGCACTCAACACAAGTAATATGGTACGAATTCAATTTAAACTTAGAATGGTTGGTAGTGATATGCTGTGAAGGAAAACGGCCTTCGGACTCGGCTTCGTAGACTCTACTCATCAGCGCTGATGAGTAATAATCTTCGTCATTTTCTGAGCCTTGCTGCAGTGCTCACGATGTTTGGACTATTGATATCACATTGTGTTCTTTTCCACACTTCTACACACATGCATGTGCTTGCTGCACTCTGCGTTAAGCCATGACATGCAGACAAATTTGAGTCCACTTGGTGACACCAATCATTCAATGAATTTTGTCAAACTCAGTGAAATTCACCTCAATGTTCTTATTTCTTGAAAGTGGAATCAGACTGATTGTGAAGAGACAGCGTACCTCTATCGCGCACTGAAATATCTCATAGTTACTTTTTCACCGGAAGTCAGTGATCTTAATCTCGTTTCTCTACCCGACTTCATCTAGTATCGTTCGTTTCACAATCATTTGAAATGGTAAAGAACTCACCTAACAGAGGATTATATTCTACGACCCAGCTCAAATGGTACCCCATGCTTTTCCATTTTGTATTCATTTTTATTGTAAGTATCCCGTATTAAGCTGACACGTTCCTGTTGACACAGGTAGTTGGATTTCTTTGATACGAAGATAATCATGGATAGTTCGGAACAACACATGCTTCAGCACTTCAACATAAGCTTTCCTGTAATTGACATCCTAGCAGAAGTAGTCATTATTGATCGGAATTCACTTGAGCACTGTCAACCACATTGAATGTTTGTGATAGTTATAGAGACGTTACAGCGTGGGTGATTCAATGAAACACTTCATCAATAATCTCAGTGGATACATTCCATTTACATTGGTTTCGGTCTCATATTCTCAAGTAATCTGCTGCTCCTACATTGTGGCTTGGCATCATTAATTATGGGTTAGACTAGTTACTGATTCATTTCGTGGTAGTAGTATGTAGCACTGTGGAAATCGTTTATCGTGTTGCCAGATTTTACATTTCACCAAGGACATTTCGTGCTCAGGCTGGATGATGACTTCATCAGCTAGTCCAACAAAATGTGATGCATATTTATTAGTTCCATGAATATTAAGGAATCCCTTTCCATATAATTTATAATATTTTCCATGTGCTGTAATTTTGCAAAAGATTCTGTGCTTTTGGATTGATGTCTCTTTGATCCGGAGTCCCAGAATGAGTGGGCAGTTTCTCTTGTTAGTTCTTCTGTTGTTTCGAGTCAAAACGTTTTTCAGCCAGCTGAGACTAATTGTAGATTTTTTCGGAGAAATTCGTGGTGATAATCAAATCGATTAATTAGACCACAGGC